>CAOKZL010000258.1:0-600000 GCA_948472985.1 Iguana delicatissima | reverse complement strand
TGCACACTTACAAGAAGATAGTTGAACATGCATGCGGAGGTAGGGTTAGCACCAGGAAATATAGCTGTGAATGCACAGCTATGGAGATATAACTACCTGACAGATGTAAATTCCCCAGTATATGATTCCAGATGTTGTTTTCATGTCTTTGCTGACAATTTGAACAGGACTAAAAATTAATGAAGAAAACAAATGCAACTTTCTGTGTATGGTTTCTGGAAGCATTGCACGAATAATCTTAACCCATTTGCAAAACAAAATGGTTGGAAAAGAAAGCTGGTAAACAAAGACACAAACAGTGCAATGCCATATGTGGCTACTGAGAAGTAAGCATCATTCAGTTCAGTGGGCATCCTGATTAAAAAAAAAATCAGTAATCACAATTCTGATTAGAAAATATGACTTGCAGTCATATCATACAGTAGTATACCATGATGTTGTAGACCATGAATCAAGAACAATTGAGATGCCAGTTGCACATTAAAGAATAACATTCAGTGTAGAAAAAAAAAGTTTTCTTCTTTCACACATGAAGTCAATTTCAAGTGAATTTATTTTATTTTTGAGCATATTGACTTTTTCTGGATAATAATAGATATAATAATAATACTATAATACAGAGCTTTCCAAACTTTTCATGTTAGTGATACACTTTTTAGACATGCACCGTTTTATGACATAGTAATTCAGTAAGTAATTCAGTAAGTAGAGGCAGCTCCCCCCCTCATGCTTGGCCTGTTGCTGCCCTTGCTAGGGTCTTCCTTGGCTTAGGGTGGCAGTGGCAGCAATGGCAGGAGAGGCAGCCCCTCCATCCAGACCTGGACCACCACTGCTGCCTTTACTGGGTCTTCCTCAGCCTGGAGCAATGGCAGAGGCAGCCCCTTCACCTGGGCCTGGCCTGCCGCAGCAGCAAGAGAGGCAGCCCCTCCACCTGCTATGTTCACACAACACACCTACACACTGCAGCCGATGCACTAACATGTTGCAACATACAATTTGGAAAGCTCTGATATAATATAGTAACACATGCTTTATATCTTGAAATGATTAGGTCGACATTACAGTGAAAATCAGGGAAGATGCAAACACAAGTTAGTAGATGGACTTCATTATTGGGCTTTGGTAACTGAGGTCATCCAACAACTATTCATGAAGATAAATTAAGGATTTGGCTTTTTTAAAAAAATAATATCTTTAACTGGAGACTTAACTCATCAGTTAAACATTCAGCATGATTAGACGTTCTATACAATTTTTCATATAGTTCACACACATAATATTGATGAACATTTTGTTTAGCTCTGTGGCTTACAACAAGCATAATGAACAGAAATTACTTTTTAAATTGATTATAATTACAGTAGATACACTCAACTGGATGTGAATCTTTACAATTAAGCCTGCCTATAGAGTCACATAGTTTAAATTATTAGCTAAAGTATTGGCTTATGCTTTTCATTGTGTATTGCTTAGAAATAAATTCTCCTACCTTTCCATATGTAGCCATAACTTCTTTTAGTATGTTTGGATAAGCACATTCCTCCAAAATAGCTATTTTACCCTCCCTACCTGCCAGAGTAAAGCATTCATAAAGCTGAGAGTGCCATGAGATTATACTCACTATTAGAAATAGCCCTGAAGGCTGCCTCATAATAAGGTAGCTCTGTCCTTCCTCCAAACTTTTCTTCATGTAACATGGTCTCTTCATCAGATTGTAGAACATGGGCAGACTTGTACACAATAAGGCAATTCCTAGGTCCTGGATCTAAGCCATTTAGGGCTAGCAAATAGGTAGAAACAAATTGGGAAAATGCAGAATTGATCCTGGAAGTAAATGCCTGCTGGCACTAGAGTGTATTGGAATAATCCAGTCTGAATGAAACCAAAGAATACATCATCACATCCAAATCTGGCCTCATCAGGAATAGATGCAATTAACACACAAGGCCTTTTGGAATCTGGATACCTTTGCTTTGTTCTTTTCAGCTTTTGTACCTTAATTCTAGAGGTTCCCTGGCTGGATCCTAATGATCTAACTACTCCTATGTTCAACGCTCTTGATTGCATCCTGGATTGTTCAAGGAGCTATGGCATCCATCTTCCCTGCACACTATGAATGCAAAACAAAGGAGACTCCATTAAACAGAACTGACTCCAATCAATTATCATGAATAAAGTGGTGTTACTGGGCTACTGGAATGGAGATATTACCAGGCTCTCATAGCTATAGTGCCTGTGAAATACTTTTTTTAAAAAAAAGATTCAGGATATATATATATATCATTAATGATGAGGTAGCATTCTATGGTTCAGTATGTGATGCTTTTTGTGTTTGTGGAACAGTTGAGACAAACATTTCACTCTTCGTGTGTTGATGTGCCAATATGTACTTAAACATTCAAAATTAGAGTTGTAGCAAACAGTGAGCAATTGAGCAACCTAGAACTGTGGAAAAGAAGCTGGAAAAAAGCACTTATGGACAGATCAATGTAATTACCAGATGAAAGCCCAGCATATATATTCATGAATGGACATCCAACTTATCTCCCTATTTAGGAAATTTATTCAATACTTGATGGTGGCCTCTATGCTTTTTTTAGACAATAAGTACACAAGAAGTTTTTACTGTTCTAGAAGTATACTTCATAAGCATCTGACAGCCACTCCAGATATTTGGGAAGCTCTGAAGTTCTTGCACTTCTACACTGGAAAATTTTGCCGGTCTGACCTGAATACAGGACAATGACTTTTCCAATGTTATTTTCCATTGCTATAAAAAGTCTATGGGACACACTCTTACAAATCAATTCTTATGACTTGTTGTTTTCTCCCAGGTGAGCTACTGTGTAAAGTGGGAAAATGTACTCAGAAGGTTATTTGCTAGAGTTGCCAGAAAACCTCTCCCAAGACAGGCTGGGAGAAGAACATCAGAGCTTCATAAAATCTAACTTCAAATGATTGCACCAATCAGTGGGAGAATTACTTCCCTCATGAGCTCTGAACCTCATATGGCCGGGCATATAGTAATGCAGGAGATCTCCCAGACACATAAGAGAAAGAGGAAGTTCTCTCCTCCCATCCTTGTCATGTTGTTGCTACTGCTACCAAACTAAGATAAAGGGGGAGGGACATGAGGGTTGTGTGGTGGGCAACTGATGGGAAGGCCGTTTTGGGGTCCGTGAAAGCTGATGAAGATAGGAACAGTTAACTCCCAGTTCTCAAATTAGCTCAGGAAACAGTCCAACATTTCTGATGGTTTGAGGAAGAACTAAAATTATTATTACTGTTAAGGCCCACTTAAGAATAAATGTTCTTTACATACACCCAACCTCTGCAGTTCTTTTTTCAGGATGCATCAGAAGGCCCAGACTGGAAATTATTTGTGTACTTTGCCTCCTGAAGAGTTCATGAAATTAACTTTCATAACTAAATCATCAGAACTTGAAAGCAATGTAGCATGTTACTTCTTGGGATAATGAGGGTGTAATGCCTTCTTTTTGCATAAAATTGAAGGTATGGCAATGCCATTACCTTTCCCCATGTTATTTTGGGAGCACTCATAATGCTTCTCACCCTTTAGACAGCTTCCTTTTTTTCAAAATAATGAACTTTTTATAAGTAACAAAAAATAAATAAAATAAAGAGCAATACAGAGATAACTTTTCAACAATGTGTAAGTTAATGGTAATAAGTTTTGTTTCGGGGTTTGCAATAGGTTACAGGATGAATTGCTTTTTAAAAAGTGACATTCCAAGCTCTAACAATACTTATTAATGGCCTGTAACTACATTTTTTTCTCTTTGTGCATGGGAAGGTGCCTCATGTGATACCTATGCATCCATTTTAGATGAAGCAAAAGGAAAATAGAGGTTTCTAGGAGATATGCTGAATACTAGAATGTGCAAATAACATTCGAAACCAAATTATTAGCAAACTGGCTTTCCTTGAGAGATTGCTATCCCTCTCCAGCTCTCCAAGAAACTCAAATGTAGACCTTTTATATCAGGCTGATGTAAATATCCCAACTTCCATCTTCCAGGGATTTGCTCCTTATGCAGTCTCACAGATACTAATTAACTGCACCAGACTGCTATCTTTTCTCAGCCAACTGTGACCAGATAGTTCATATCCAGGCATGAAACATATATTGTCCTTAATTGGAAGTGAATGTACTGCTATATTATGTCCAGTTCTATAACTCTCTCTGCCTGAATTTCCTAAGTGGCATTTGCTATTTGCCATTTATAAAATATCATTCCTTGCAGACAACAAAGCCAAGAGAGCTTTGCACCCTTCTCCCATGTACCCATTATGGTTTCTTTTTGCATATTCTGCCAGACTCAGAGCAGAGGCTTCTAACCCTATTAATACACCCAAAGGAAGATTTCTGTCTACTTCACATGTGTGTTTTTTAAAGGCTAGAAACTGGAAGACAATTTCTCCCTTCAAGTTATTTCTTCTTATAACAAATGTCTGGCTCAGCTGTCACTCTTGCTCAGTGTTAAGCTACTGTTGCTTTTCTTTCTTATCTTGCCTTTCTGCCTCCAGAGTGGCCACCAGAGAATGATTAGATCATAAGTAGCATTATTTCTTTCCCAACACTTAAAATGAAGCCTAACCATGGGACAAAATTGCCTTTTGCTACTGCCTTCCAAGAGGTTCTAATTATAAAGCCAGAATCAGATTCAGCTGATTTGGATTATCTCACAAGGAATAGATGAGGATGTTCATAGTAAGGAAGTCAGCTAGTTAACTAGTTAGGTTTAGACTCTTTTTGAAAGACAGGAGGTTGCAGATTGGCTAGATCAAGGTAGGATACATAAATCCTTGAAGAAAGGAGAGATGGAAAGAAAAGAAAAGCCAGACAATCTGCAAACTTATAGAGAAGGAAGCATGGACTGAGTCATTCTCACATATTCCCTGTTGAAATCACCAAAAGATAGCCCAACAGGAAGAACTTACAGTTGTACTTCTAGAGAACATAAGATTAGATCTGGATCATAACCTAGACACGTTGACATCAATAGGACTTGAGTTATTGGCCATTTCCGCACTACACTGTTATATAGTGCTATTATTCCACTTTCAACATCCTGTGCTATTCTGGGGTTTGCAGTTTCCTGAGGCCCAAGAACTCTCTGACTGAGAATTCTAAAGGCCTCTCCCTAAACTCCAAACCCCAGGATTCTATAGGAAGTTGAAAGTGGAATAATAGCACTATAACAGGGTAGTGCAGAAATGGTCGTTGTAGTTGTGACAACCTGTGGTGAAACTGATGGGGGGCTCAACAACAGAGCCTCTTTAGCAACCGAGAATGTTAAAAGGTGATTGGTTGTTGAAAACGGAACCTTGGATATCCAAGAGGAGGGGATCGTGGAAAGAGTGGAATAACTGATTTTAACTGATGGTTGGGTGGATTGAAGGGGAGTTTAGAGTTTTAGAGTTTGGGAGATAGAGTTGAAGAGACAGCTGAAGAGCTCTGTGTTAGAGAGAACTGAGAAATAGGGTGTACGAGAGACATGCAATAAATCAGTGGTTCTCAACCTGTGGGTCCCCAGATGTTTTTGGACTTCA
The DNA here is from genome assembly GCA_948472985.1 of Iguana delicatissima. Taxonomy (NCBI): domain Eukaryota; kingdom Metazoa; phylum Chordata; class Lepidosauria; order Squamata; family Iguanidae; genus Iguana; species Iguana delicatissima. The sequence continues at coordinate 594,426 of CAOKZL010000258.1, read as the reverse complement.
GCTCCCAGAAGCCCTGAGCATTGACCATAGTGGCTGGGGCTTCTGGGAGCTGAAGTCCACAAACATCTGGGGACCCACAGGTTGAGAACTACTGCAATAAATTAAGGGGAGAGAGAGAGAGATGATGAGTGTGCTGTTTCATAAACATTTAGTTACAAACAAATTTAGGTAACAGTGTTGCAATAAACATTTGACGTTCTGGTTTCCTTAAAACAGTCTCACAGAGTATTATTCTACAACCTGGACTATACGCGCCACCAATAGTACCATTTTGCCATAGTTCCAATAGTACCACAGTCATTGAAGAGATAAATCACTGCTTGTCCTTATATCTGAAAAGGGGCAGATTTAAGGAAAGCAGTAAAGGGAGCTATCCCTGGAAGAAGAAAGCCAAGGGGGGACAAGAGTGAGGAAGGTGCTGTGCTCTCAGGAAGGGAGAATGAAGCAGACCTGTTTGTCCTAGCCTTGGCTTGATCCGGAGATCTCCATGGCTGTTCAGGCCTGAACACAAAGAGGTGTCAGGCTGGGCAGGCCTTAAGCAAGGTTTGAGTGCTCGCTTAAAACCTGCCCAGCCTGACACCTCTTTGTGTTCAGGCCTGAACAGCCAGGGAGATCTCTGGATCAAACCAGGGCTAGGACAAACAGGTCTGCTTCATTCTCCCTTCCTGAGAGCACAGCACCTTCCTCACTCTGTCCCCCCTTGGCTTCCTTCTTCCAGGGATATCTCCCTTTACTGCTTTCCTTAAATCTGCCCCTTTTCACAACCTTCAATCCAACTGTTTTCAGTAGGTCTAATTCTTAGGCCCTTTTCACACGGCATTTGCCATGCGAAATGGCCTCTGGAGTGTCGCGCGACTGTGAAAAGCGGTCCACATGACAGACTTGCAATCGCGTGACACTCCAGGGCCTGGCAAGTGCTGATCACACACTATTTCATTTTCGGCTGTGTGATCGCGTATCGCTCCGAGGCCCCACTCACACTTGCCGTGCGTGCGGAGCTCCAGAGCCACAGGGCTCACACTTCCTACCCCAGTGCAGCCTGGGAAAATCCCAGGCTGCACTGCGGAAGGAAGAGGAGGGGCTCTCGTGCGAGCAGGCAGCAGCTGCGGAGCTGAAAGAACCGGGACATGAGAGCCTCTTGCTAGAGGCTGCTCGTGCAATCCCCGCACCCCAGCTCCACAAAAAGGTGAGTTGCAGAAAGGGCCTTTGCTTGGATCCAACTCCACAGAGGTAGCATGATAAAAATGTCTGCAAAATTCTCATCCTACTTCCCTTCCCTCTGTATGGTTTAATTTTTTTAACAAACAGTTGATATGAGATATAGATGCTCCCTTGCCACTATATTTAGGGGAAAGAGGGCAAAAATCCTTGCTATTTTACAGTGACAGCTGGCTTTGGACTCACCCACATCTGCAACACACATTTCCAGTGCTATTTCCAGTGAGAAATAAAGCTGCTTTCAGCATTCACAGGAGGTTTTCTCTCATTACAGGTAATAAGTCCTTAGTATTGTTAAGCCCTAAATATGGAAACCATTGGACAGTAAAACTCTATACAAGGCTAAATATAAATTCCAAATTTTGTTTTTTCTCCCAAATCTAGATATGCTGAGAACTGATATTGGCTTCGTATAAAGTGAGGCTTTCATATATTTCCCTAGCAAAGTACAAACAGCATTTATTGAGACCTTTCAGTGCATTGTCATTTCCTTAAAAAGCAGACGGGGTTCCTCAAAACATTTGACAAGGTCGAGCTCTCAGGCTATGTAGCAGCACTCTGACATTCCTAAGGGCACCTATCGTTAAACTGTTTCTGCTTAGCACTGGAGAAAAAAAAAAAATCACAAACTTTTAGACAGGCTGTTCATGAATAGCATTTCATTTCAACTTCCTTGTCAACTTTATACATTTGTGCTCTTCCCCTCGTGGAGCCTTTCTTCAATTATTCTGTGTGACCTCTCCTGGTTTTGTTATTTCCCCTAGCAAATGAAATATAAAAGAATTGGAGAGTATGGCTGAGATCCTGTTGGATTCATATGCCAACTGGACTCTAGTCTAATATTCAGAGGTGAATACCTGCCCATATTCTATTGTTTTTCTCTTAGGAACATAGAGGCACATCATTAAAAGAAGAGAGGCAAGGCAAGCAAGGTGTGTGCACGTGTGGGGGAGGGACACACTCACACACAGAGGAGAGGTATGTATACAATGTATAAAAGTATGCATTATATGGAGAGCATGGATAGAGAGAAGTTTTTCTCCCTCCACTACAACAGAATCCAGGTTTATCTAATAAAACTTGATGAAGAGTGTTTCAGAATGGATAATGGAAAGATTGGTGGAAGATCTCACACACAGGCTTTTGTTGTTAAATGGATGATAACTTGGAGAAATGGGTAGAGCAGAGAGGGGTTTTTTTTAATTTGTGCTGTCCCATTTGTAGACACCAATTCTGATAATTTTTCATTGCTACTTCATTGCTTTCATTGCTATAATTTTACATTGCTAAAATGAGATCTTTTCATTTCCTCAGTTGTTACAGTGTATCAATTAGATGCGTTTACTATGTTTCTTTTCCTTTTTCCACTAGATTTTAATGTGATTTGTTTTGTTTTTAATCTTGGGGTTTTACTGCTGTGTATTTTGTAGGAATGTCATTAGTGCAGGGTTTTAAATTTTGTTTTATCATTTTGTCAGTTCTATTTTATTGTTTTGTACTCTGGTATGGGAGCCTTTGGCCGGAAGGCAACATCCAGCTTTCTTAATGGAAACAAAGAAATGAATAAAAAAGAAAATTTTATGTGACACAATGCATGTGTCAGCCTGAGATGGTAGGCCAGAGAAAGAATGTAAATCTTCATAGATTTCACTCTCTTGGGCAAGAATGAATTATTCAACCATTTCCCCCCTTCATGTGTGGATTTTTCACAGAATAAATTCAAAATTACAAGAAAGTCTTTGAAAAATGTGCAGTTTTTGAGATCTATCTACAGTTCAAGATTTCCTCCATTAAAAATCCACATGTGGATGGCAGTGGGGCAGAAGTGTTGGTTTCTGAGCAGAATTTCATTCTTCAGGAGTGTGAAACTTGCTTTCTGCAGAAAAATAGCATTTCTGTAGTAATAGTAACATTTCCTGCAGAAAAAATGCATTTTTTTTTCATGCAGAATATGTTGCAGACTGAAGATTCTAATCTGTCTACTGTTCTTTTCTTCACTGCAACCCAACATTTGGGAAACATTTTCTCATTCAGGATTTGAATATTTATGAATATACTTTCCACTCCTACCAAAGAGATAGAAAGGGATTAAGAAAAAAAGAAAACTTTTGGAACAAAGATAGCTTCTAGATTGGCCTTTATTTCTTTCCTTAAATGAACTTAAGAAGCATGCTAAATCTTACCGAAAACCTATCTAGTTCAACATTCTGTTCACAGAATGGCCAACCATTACCAATGGGAAGTATATGACAAGTACATGAGTGTAACTGCATCTTCTATTTTGTACTACATCTTTGATGTTATACTTTATACTGCAAGTACTGGGCTGCAATTTTCTATTTACTGCAATTTTTACCAAAACTTTTGTACCGCGATTTTCTATTTTGTACTCCATCTTTTGTACTGCATCTAACTGCATCTTCTGTTTTGTACTTTGCAGCTACTGATGTTTAGGGCGTGCAATGTCTGAAGCTAGAAGTGAATGTTATCATATGACAGCGAGGGAAATAGAATTCTGTTTGCTGCTGTTTGTCCTGCATAGAGACTGCTGCAATGTGCAGAACTGGCCCAAGACACTTTGGCCTTTTCCTCACGGAGGGGGCCGAAACGGGGCCACGCACGCACGGGCAGAGCTTACCCGCGAGTGGGTTGCTCCGTCCCTGCAGAGAGCACGGATTTGCCGTTCTAAACGCTGCCGAATTTCGGCGGCGCTCAGCGGCGTTTGGAGGCACTCGGCGGCGCCCAAAATGGTGGCCAGTGGCTTCTGGTGGCGCTTCGCCAATCAGGACAGCGCGCCAGCTGGAAGCCCGTCCCCAGGCAGATCTGCAGGGACGCGCTACCGCGTCTCTGCAGTTCTTCACCGGGGGCTGCCATGGGGCAGCGCGGGTGAGTTATAAAAACCACTTGCGAAGGTGGCTTTTATAAAACTCACAGCGCCACCCCCGGGGCTGCGCTAGAGCAGTTTGAGGTCTACAGCCTCACTTTTTTTAACTGCTCTAGCACACACCCCGGTGAAGAAGACCTCCAAGAGAGGTCGCCCTAGCGTGGGCAATATGCCCGTGTGGAAATGGCCTTTGTTATCATACGTATAGGATCAATGACACTCTTTCCCTAATCTGTTCATGAAGCTGACCAGACTGGCACTTGAATCCTATTTCTCCTTACCAGGTTACTATAGGGATTCCATGCTCTGTGGCATACATCGATATGTCCTCCAACAAAAGGAAAAAAAGAAAGGACTCAAGGGGAACATCTTGATAAGGGATGGGGGCTCCTTCCTCTATCCCTCCAGATCTGCTGTTTCACGTGGCTCCTTAATTCTTCCTAATAATAATATGCTTTATGAGGCAGAAAACCTCAAACAGGTTCTAAAAAAGTATTTGCATAGGTGTGAAGGCCTGAACTGATTTAGATTGCCAGCAATAATATTTATTGGACAGTTCTATTTCAACAATATTAAAGTACCATTGGATCCCAAGGTGATGTCCTGCTGAGAATTTATTGCATTATAAACTATAATTGCATAGTTTAGAAGTGCAGTGTGCAATGCTTGTTGTATCCTCCCAGTAGGAGAGAATTGTCATAGTAGTATCATCAGAACTGTTGCACAAGTGCAATAAGCAGTGTGGTTATGTGCAGTGGTCATGATACACAACAGTATGGCACTTTGCAGTATGGCTGCCTTTGCCCAATAACAGGGCAAAGCAAGGGAGGGCAACAGCCTACAATGGAGGCACAGGGTACTAATAGTTCCAAATAGATGACAATGGAAACTCATGGGTGTTCTGCACCTGGCTGGAAAACTCATCCCCACTTTTTGCACTGCCTTCCTATGTGCAAGAACCCTCAGTTGTGCAATACAAAATCTTCTGTGGTGTTCCAATATGTGGTGGGTGCCCCCATTGCATCTTGCATGGCACCCTGTGGTGCATAATCAGTATGGCATCAGCAGTGTACCTCCATCATTATAAAGTTCTGCACTGCAAGCCATAATGCAAGATCTCAGCCACTGGTTATTCGTGTGACCCCTCCTTAACTCATTTTAATCCTTCTGCTGGCCTGTAGCTTCCATGTGAATTTTAACACAGAAGCAAGGAAGAAATGAAAGAGAAGGTTCTAGAAGTATAATAGGTGCTAATAGAAAGAGATAGTTGAAGCTGTAATTATTTTTCACATGACATCAAACTTGTATCCCTGATTATTTGTACGTTGTTCTTTCAAGATTTTTTTTAAAGCTGTGCTTAAGGACTTTGTGACATTGATAAAGTATTCTCCACTGACTGCCAATTAGTTTTCAGGCAAAGTAGAAACTGTTGGTTATTATCTTTAGAGCTGTGCGTGGTTTGGGTCTCGGTTACCTACAAGATCGCCTTCTCCAGTATAACCTGCCCCATTCACTCAGGTCATCTGTAGGGGATTTACTTACAAAATTAGGCTGACTGATATGCAGAGGACGTTGTCTTCAGCTGCAACCCCAACTGTGGAATGGTCTGCCAGAAGAGATATGTCAGCTCAAGATATTGTCTCTATTTAAATCAGTAGTAAAGGGTCAGTCTCTTCCAGCAGGCCTATTTTCAAATTAAGGTTTTTAAAGTATATATTGATGTACCTAAAAGATATTGATTTTATATTCTCTTTTAACGGATGCTATGAGTTTGTTGTTGGCCATTTCCACACAATATTCTTATAGCGCAATGATTCCACTTTCACCATCCTAAACTGCAAACTCCAGGATTCCATAGGATGTTGAAAGTGAATCATCGCTCTATAAGAGTGTAGTGCGGAAATGGCTGTTGTCTCTGCTTCAATACACAGGAAGAGGTGGGTAAGAAATGGATGATGATGATGATGATGATGATGATGAATTGACTTCCCAGCTACCTCATCAACTCCAAGACAAAATGTTTATCTTTGATGGTAACATCATCAAATCTCCATGCTGAACGGTAAAAAAAGTAAGTGTCTTTAGTTTTGCTCAACTTTCAGGTTTTTTTTATGTAGGAGTATAATGGCAAAAATGTGCATTTCTGGAAGAGTAATAGAATATTTGAATGGGAGAAAGCCATTAACTAACTTTCTTCCTCCCTCTTTCCCTCTGAGAAACAAAGCAACTCTCAACTAAGAGTGGGCAAAGGTATCTGTATAATAAAGATTTCAATTAATTGGTCTGCCCTTTTCTATTCTTTCCTCTTTCAAGCTAAAAAGCAAAAGAGACATGTTTCAAAAAAAAAAAAAAGAGAAAATAATAAAGCAATCACTGAGAAATCTTTGCCTGTCTGAAAGAGCTAACGGAACAAAATTATAGTACAAAGGACTGACAGAGCCTCATCTTCATCCTTTCTGAGCCCCTTCTCAAGAGAGAAAAGGATAAATCTATTAAAATCAGATGAACTTTTTTGGGGGGGTTTTGGCAGTGAGAGGGAGTTAGGTGTAGATTTCAGAATCCAGAACACTTTTCTGACAGCTTTCTAACCCTTTGATTTGAGATTTTTTGACAAGAGGCAAAGCCAACCTTTTAGCCAGAACTAGGTCCAGTCCTACCACTAAACATAATGATGTGGCATCCTTGAACAGGAGTTTTGGCTGCCATTCAAGGGCAACAAATAATTTTTGTTCAATTTGCCATGACTGTACTTGTATCACCAGAAAAGGTGAGAAGTGATCATGAGAATTTCTGGCCTAGGTGCCAAAATTATATGACAGTCCTAGAGTCCCATGACTTTGGGAATTGGGGCAAGGTGCCATCTGCTGTTCTGCGGTTACCAAAATTTGCAAGATTCTTCATACTTAAGATGGAAAAATACATGAGGGTTTTTTAAAAATTGAATATGGGAGAAAGTGAAACTGGCCATATTTCTCTAACCCTACTAGTTATCACTTTCATTTCGTGGTTGAATGAGTCTTAACTAGACCTGAAAGTTTTTCTGTAAGAGACTGTCACAAGGGATACTTCAGTGGCTCTGTTCCCACCCCCACTGTCCATCTCTTCCAAGGATACCTTCCAATGATACCCCAAACCTCAGTGCTTGGAAAGTTATTTCCAACGTGAATATTCAGCGTATATAGGTAGGTGTTTTCTTGAGTATGCTTCACTGTTGTCAGGGGTGAAATTACATTCTGGGGCAGGATAACATATATTCCTCCTTCCTGTTAGCAAGTTACAAACTAGCCAATAGTCCTGAAACCTTCTCATGATCTTCTCTCTCAAATGTCTTTAGCTCACCCTTGCTGCCATTACCCTCCTAATCTACTAGGGCATCTCACCATGACTACTGATAGCCAACAGGGATCTGGCTACCCTGTTGTGGCACTCAAGCAACCAGGGGGTCAGGCACAAGCTGGTAGCTATGCTGGCAGCTCACACTAGGCAGCAAATGTGCATGGAGCAGTCTATGTGGATCTTGAAGTGCCATATTATGATGCAGTCCAATATAGAGCTGAAATTCCTTTCTTCCTGGCTGGCTACTTGCTTTGCTGTCATTTCTTTGAGCATGCTTCTTTCCTTTTTGTCTGTTCCTGCTTCTGCTGGCCCCATCACGTGTTGGACAGCCATCAATACAATTTTTTTCCATTGCTCGTTCAGCTCCACTCCTTATCACTTTGCCCTATTTGCACCTCAGCCAGTTGGAGAGACACACAGCATCCATCGGTGGTAACCTTGGGCACCATTACTTTTTGCAGTCTGAAACTGGAGACCTCTACACACCCAACAGTAACCCCAACCAACCTGTAATCACTTCACAGAGACCTTGGGGTAAAAATGCAGATGCAATGATTATAGGACGTGATTGCATCTCTAAAGTGGCACCAAGATTGTTGCTCTTAAGGCACTAAGTGAAAAAACATGGTTGTCCACTAAAGCTTTGGGGGTCTAATTGGTTCTACAAAAACCTCACATATACATGACTTTAATTTGCTTTAAACCAGCTCTCTTACTTTGCCTTTTAATTTGTTAAATTGTTTAACATGTTCTTTAGCTTTTAACATCACATTTAGTATTTTGTTTTAAATCTGTGTGATTAGTTTTATTGTATGCTGCCCTGAGAGCTCTGGATAGAAGTGGAATATAAATATTTAAATAAATAATTAAGTTCTGTAGATTTTAAAATGTTTTTAATCTCGCTGTTCTGAACCACTCCTTGTAATTTAGGTTGTTAAAGACATTCCAAGTGAAAAGGAACCACAGTAAACTTAACTGTACAGTGCCCCCCTCCACTTTCATGAGATTTCAGGGTGCAGAACCCTCACAAAAGTGGAAAAACTGTGCATAACTCACCCCCGTGCTCCCCCTCATTCACTTCTGGGGCTCCCTCCTTCCAATCCATTGCCTTTTGCCTCAGCAAGTTTTTTCCACACCTGCACAAAAGGCAAGGGAATGGGGGTAAGGCATGCATGTACTGTCCTCCTCCATGTGTGGCACTCCCCCCCCATTCCTTTGCCATTTGCTTTGGTGCACCTTCTCCACACCCAGGCAAAGGGCAAGGGAATGGGAGAAGCAAAGGCAGACATGCACTGTCCTCCTCCATGCATGGTGCTCCCCCTGCCATTCCCTTGCCTTTTGTCTTGGCACATGTTTTCTATGCCGAGGCAAAAGGCAAAGGAATAGGGAGGAAGGCAAGTACACATCTTCCTTCTCCATGCATGGTGCTCCCCCTTCCATTCCCTTGGCTTTTGCCCTGGCACAAAGAAGAAAGGCTCACATGGTCAGGCAAAAGGCAAGAGAATGAGAGGAGGAGAATGGGGAGGTGGAGGCATGGATGCTTTGTGAATAATCAAATTCAAAAAGGTCAAACCTGCAAATATGGAAGGAGGACTGTATATTATTTCCATGATTGGTGCTGTGCATTAATGGAAAGTGAGATGTGAATTGGTTTCTGAAATCACAGAGGCTTTGTTTGTGTGGGAATTTGAATATCAACTTGCAGCATTTCTGAAACTATGCCTGCTTGTCCCTTTAAACTTAAATTATTGTGGGTTTTTTTTTTCTTTTGCAACATGTCTGAAGCACTTGCTTTCTCTATGCTGTCTCTCTTGAAAGGTGTAGCTGATTTTCATGTAGTCAGAGCTGGAGACTGCTGGCAGATTCTTTATTCATAAAAGAGTCAGAAGAATATTATAAAAATGCAAGTCATGAATGTGAAGCATAAGATCAACTAAACTTGTAATGGAAAATACTAATATCCAGCCACATCTTATGCAGCTTGTCTTGTTAAACTCTCTATAAAAACTGTATTGCATTTTCTAATTCCAAGTGTCAATTGCATATCATAAAACATAAAACATCAACTTGATTATGCTGATATCTTTTGGGAAAATGTGAAAGATTTTAGTGGATCTCTCTAGCAGAGTAATTAACACACTAGGCAAAAGTTAGAAGCAGTTACCCACCCTCCATCTCCCCGTACCACAGTAAATCTAGCAGAGAAAGAAAACCAAATTTGTCTCCTCCATAAGATATGTAAAAGTAGGTTTATTCACAGATGTTTGTGCATAATGCAGGTTCATCTTCTTGAGGACAATAAAGAAATAAAGAGTATCAAGTGTTGGAGCTTCTCAGCTTGAAAGAGCTCTTGGAAGCACATGCCTCATGATCTTCAGGCAGAGAATGTGCAGATGAGACCCAAAGAACAAAAGGAAGGTATCTATGTGATGTGGAAGAGAGTGGGTATGAAGAAACAAGCAAACAGGAAGTAGCCATAAGTATGCTGTGTCTGAACTCCTAGAGAATAATATACAATCTAACTCCAGTGAGCATAAAGCATGCAAAGGTGCAACACTCACTGTGTCATATCTTCACTCTATCACACCTACCTATGAGCCACTTGATCCTCAAAACTTTGGCCCTTTCTGGAGGAGGCTCTCATCCCAGCATGGGGATGCGAGTAGAGTAGGAACCATGATGACACTCCGACAAGATGTCATCATCACAGTCCCATCCTTCTCCCATTACCAACCAGCACAATCGTGGAGTAAATCATTGACAAGTTTTCCCCATCCGTGACCCCCAATCATGCAGCCGTCTTGCACTTACTTGCCCTGTGGAAGGCTTGGAAGCATAATGGAGGTGCTTCCTGCCCCAATGAGATGTGGGAAAGTGCCTGGCTGCACTGCAGAAGGAAGAGACATGTCCATTGCATTCCCTTCCACAGGGAGCCAGCCCGATGTGGAGGGGAGCATTCCTGTTGCACTCTCTTCCTGGCAGAGGTGCTGCCAGGATCATGACTGGAGGAAGATGTGAAAAGGTAAGATGTGGAAAAGGCCTTTGTCTAATCCAAGTTTTACCATTGCTCCAAAATCTAATACCATTTAATCTACTTCTGTCCTGGATTTGTTTCGTGTGTCTTTCATGTTGCAATGTTCCAAAGAACAATAGTCCAAGAAGACATGGTACAGTGTCGGGTGACAGCATCCGGTTTTCACAAAGGCAGTTTGGATGGTAGTGGTGCAAAAGAATAGTTAAACATAAAAACTACTGTAAAACCGAATTAGCACTCTTGGTTCACAAATATCCTCAGAATAGGTGTTAACAATGAAATGAAACAAATTATCATTTTACTATTTCAGGATTTTGTTCTGCAAACTAGTGCAAGTAGCATCTTGGTTAGCATCCTAATGCAACTGCAATTCATGCCAACATATGTACTTTTTCAGACCTTACAGAAGGAAGTATCCAGTACCTCTTTCTGCAAGGCCCTGATCCTGGACGATAACTGGGGTTTCGCCAGGTAGAACTCCATTCTCCCAGGGTATGATTGGCACGTAGGGTGGAAGAAGCTGCCTTATACCAGGGACTAGGTTTGCTCCTTCTGCTTTAAATACTTGAAAGTAGCTGGCATGAACCCAGAGAAATGGTACTGCCCCTGGTAACCCCATGATTGTTGCATGCTGCAGGAAGTAACTGGGCTGAGGGAGCAGCCTCCACATTTTCCACCACCTGTTCTAAGGATCCTGGTGGAGACTTGTCCTCCACCAACATGATATAGAACCTTGCCCCGTGTCTCCCATAATTTTTGATATTTATATCAAAAGATATGAGCTGAAGACCTGTAGGTATGTGGAAGATACTCAGAACATACTCCAAGACTCAAGAAGCCCCATCAGGAAGAATAATGTAGCAGCAAGACATTTGGGCAATTTTCTCTCAGTATTTGCACATCCCAAAGTATTCTGGGGAAATATTCTGCACAGAAATACATGCAATCTTTTTTTCTGCACATCACCCACTTCATCTTGCACAGAAAACATGTTTTATATCTCTGCTACACAGTGGAAAGATGTACTCCCAATGTTTAAAACTTGTGAACATTTATGTTTGTACATTAGAGTGTGAGAGCATATGCATAAGGCTAAAGAAAAAGGAGTCCCTTATCTTATGGACTCCTCCTTCAGATTTTACCAGATGCTCCCATCAGCGGGTTTGGGAGGTGGAGAAGGAGTGGAGAAAGAGAAAGAGCATGAGAGTAATAAAGCAAGGGGAATGTGCACTTAACACCAAAGCTTTTAGGAAGGAAAAGGAATGGCTGGGATTAGCAAATGCATTTAAAGGAGCACATTTAGTCACTTGTGAATTTTCTTTCAGCTTTTGCTTTGTGTCAGACAAGAGAATCATAGAACTGAAACTTATGTGACAGCTAAGGAATTTGTCTGGTATTGTCTGGGTTGATGTTAAATGGTTTTGTTTATGATTTGAATGAAACAAAAAAGATTGATACCACCAACAATCCTCTTTTTAAGAAAAAAGGATCACACCATGTTCCGTGTGAAATGGATCTCTAACTGCATTTTTTCCTTTTCTTTTTATTTAAAGACAAACTTTTACCATTTGGTTCTGAGTTTGTTTGCTTGAGATGCTACCCTCAATGAAAATGTAATTTGACTAAAATTAGTTCATAAATGTCCATTTTAGAACAGGAAGTAAGTAGGTAGGTGAAGCTGTCTAAAGTAATTGAGGAACAGGGTCCAAAATCCATCAACTATTTTGGATTACTATGTCCTCTCACACTCTTCATTTGGATATTATTAGAAAACACAGGACACTTGATAACCCTGTTGTGGGTTTTTCCTAAAGGTATCTTGCTTTTCATTTGTTGACAGGCAGCAACTTGGTTACTCACCACATCTTGAATGGGCCATTATACTTACATGGGCATTTTTGAGAGAAATGCAGGGTAAAAATCCAATACACTCATAAATAAGAATGGTCGAAGGACTCCATTCAGACTGAGAAGTGAGTCAGAAGTTGTAGAGACTATATATTTTGGCACAACTTGGAAGTTACTAGCTGAGAATGTTAGTTATTTATAATTAATTCCATTTTCCAGCCATAAGGATATAATCAACACCAAAACAAAATTCCCACTCCCTCCTGTAATGATACTTTTTTTGAGTCAATCAAAGAGTGCAAATCACATGCTAGCTTTTGAAGCTTCATGATTTCTTCGTCAGGGAAAGATGGTAAAATAGCATATAGAGGAAAGAAGATATTAGTGTTACAGTCACAGAGTCTACATTTTGGATGTTACCGGAAGTATATGTACAGGAAAAGTGACAAATGCCCCATGGCCATTAGCTGAGTGAGAACAAAAGCAAGAAAACTGAAGATGTTTGGCTCCTGCATTTTGAAATTACAAAGTACCCTCCTCTGAGAACTGTATTTCCACCTATTTAGTATGATGCCTCAGGCCACTACGATGGTAGACTGCATTTAGTCTTTGGGAAACTCTCTGAATTCTCAACTATTGCGGTAATTTTACATGATGGAACAGGCAAAGTCTGTTAGCTGAAGCCAAATCAGGTTCCTTTAAGCTGATGTTGGAGGGGTTAAGCCCTCAACTATAAAATTCCCAATGCACGATGACACAGAATGCATTTCCTCAAATATAGGATCCCCTTGCTTGTAGAAGAATTGGGTATAACATTATTATTGTGAGGGATAATGTGTGGTAAATTATAAGTTACCTTTGTAGTTAATGTGTGGCCTCATTAGAAGTGGATTATTGCATGATTCAAATGCTTATTCACACTAGGCCTCATGTGTCTTTTGTATTTGTTGAGGAGACAAGATAGCCAAGAGGGGAGTGTCTTCTGTGCTATAGGCCAGTGGCTTGTTGCATTTCCCCCCTAACATAGAAACTAGTAATGATGACAAAGAGCTTTTTAGGCCATTTCCACATGGGGGTAAAACCCTGCGGTGCAACAACCAGACATGGAGGTCGCCTTCACCGCGGGGTGCACTAGGGCGAACAAAAAAAGGGAGGTTCTAAACCTCACACTGCCCTCGCGAAGCCACGTGGGTGGCGCTCCGTGTTTTATAAAAACTACCTTTCAAGTGGTTTTATAAAACCTCTCGCGCGCTTCTTTGTCATGGTGCCCTGTGCAGAACTGCAGGGATGCGGTAGCGCGTCCCTGCAGAGCTGCCCGGGGGCGGGCTTCCGGATGGCGTGCTGCCCTGATTGGCGGAGCGCCGCCGGAAGCTGCCGGCCACCATTTTGGGCACCGCCGGGAGCCGCCACTGTGCAGAGTGGCAAATTCACGCTGCTCCCCGCAGGGACGGAGCCTCCCGCTTCACGGTAAGCTCCGTCCCTGTGTGCACCGCCCCGTTTCCCCGCGTGTCCACCCCCCCGGTGTGGAAAGGGCCTTAAATAATAATAGTAATAATAATAGTAATAATAATATAGTGACCACATCAGGGGAAATTGGAACCATAACTGTAGCTAATTACTTTTTAAAGAGCCACTTTTCCAAATTCTTTATTTTATGTAGCATGAGGATTAAGACTCACTGTGAGATATTTTTAATATAATAAGCTTGGTAAAGTTAATATGAGGATATATTCCTTTTTGAAATAGTTATCACTTAACTTTGCACTTTGTAAACAGCCCTTTATTAACACTTCAACACTCTTATCCCTATGAACCTTTTTACAATGCAGCAGGGAGTCATTTGTATTCATCTAGACGACTGTGAAACTCCCTTTAGTTCTTTTGTTTTACTTCCCTCTTATATATCCCAGGGGTGCCAATACCCAAAGCCATTCAATGTTTCTTTTCTAGCATAACATTAGGTCTGACTCATCCACTCCTAATAGATCTCTAGGCAGATACTGAGGGGCTGTTTCCTCCAACCCAAAATGCAACTCCCTATGGATAAAGGCCATTTAAGTGGTAGCCCATAGGAAATATCAATGTCATAGAAAGGGTCTGCCTCCCAGTTCATTCCTCTTTCCAAAAGAACAGTTTCCTCAACAAAACAATCAGGTTGATTAGTCACACCAAAACGTCTTTCTCAGCTTCATACAATATCTTTGGTGTATATGGTTTTCTGACAGATTAACTTTCAGTACAGATTCAAAGCTCTAATTATAGAATGAAACACAGTATTGCCTTTTTGTCACCACGCTGAATAATGGCAGTGATGTATTTAAGTCTTTTACTCCAAGCCTCAAGTCAAGTCTCAAGTCTCTACCTTCAAGTCTCAAGTCGAATCTCAAGTCCTTGCAAAATACTTTCAAGTCAAGTCTCCAGTCAAGTCTGAAGTCTGGAAGCCAGCTTTATACCCCAATCTGTATTCCAGAATTTCTGGACAGAGTTGAAAGTCAGTTTTAACAATTTAAGTAGAGTTGGTCCTCTACTTTTGTGAGTTTGCCATCTGTAGCTTTGGAAGTGGAGAATAGGATCCTTACTTCACATTTGCAAAGCTGGAAGTTTTTTCAGATGTGGGGAATAGTGTGATGAATGAATGAGTTCCAGAGGGAAAAAGTACGGTCCTGAACCAAACTGAAATGACCGCGTGCAGTGCATTGTTGTAAGGAGGGATTTGGATTGTGAAACGAGGATTCCTTCAGTTGTGAAATTGAGAACACACGGAATGCCGATTTGGCTTGAGAAGAAAGATTGCAAAACAATAAGGACTTGGCACCAACAGAATGTACTCTTGAGATGCACAGATCCGGAAGTGTGGCTTCTTTAATTGCCATGTGATGTTGCCTACAATGCATATCTTCTTTGATTGTCTTTATGTTTCACCCACCTTCACAAATTTACAATATTCAACAGTGATCAATACCTTTATTAAGAAAACAGTTAAGTTCTTATGTGTGAAGGCAGAAGAAACATGGAGCCGTGAAAGCCTGGCACACCCTCAGACGGGCAAGCGGTGAGGTATTTCTGACCCTACCCTACCCTGCATGGCCGAGAACCACTGAGGCATTTGATACATTTCCTGACAACATGATATATGACCAATTCTTCTGCAAGCAACCTTTTATTAGGACGGCACAGAATGATATGAACTATTCTTTTAATTGCTTGATTGCCTTTATACAATGAAAGCCCTGGAACCCTGGCAACCGGCAAAACATGTCCTTTTCTCAAGAAGTGAGAGACATTACTATAAAGAGGGGAAGATTTTCAACTCACTTTCATGACCCTTGGCTGCAGCAGAGGGCATCCATACCTTCGAGGACATCTGGCCAATGTTCGGCGAAGGACCGTCTTGTGAGTATGTAGAATGAATGTGAAATGTGAAATGTGAATGTGTGAGTGAAAGAAAGCTCTTGATACAGAAATGTGATTTTTGTATTTCATGTCTTAATAAATGTTACATGAATAGTGGTTAAACCCAGATCTGGTTTCCTATGTGTCTTCTGTTGGGATCCTATAGTCCAGGGTGGCTGAATTTCTCTCTGGGTCAAACGTACCAACAATCTCGGTCCATGACAATAGGATCCTTCTTATTTCCCATTATTGAAGTTTTAAGAGCTTTAGAAGGAAGGATCCTTCTTCCTCAAGACCACTGCCTAACACATTTTCTGTTCCCTTCTGAGTTAAACGCCCTGAATTCTGGGCATGAATCTTGCCTTCTGCTTTTAGGAAAAGTTTTAGAAAGCTCCTCCTATACATAGCAGGGACGGGCTGCTGAGCAGACCTCAACCCCACATCAAGCCCATTGCCTAACCCGTTTTCTGTTCAGTCTGAGAAATGTGTCCACACTTTGGGCTTGAGACAGATCATCATGTCACCAGTAAGTTTCTGGATGAATGTGTTATGTTACTCAACCAAATGCAGCAAGTCAGTCACTAAAAATATGCAAGTCTCAAGTCGAGTTGTGTCAGTGTATAATTTTTGCTGAGTCAAGTCAGAGTCGACTTGACTCAGTGATTTTAGTCTGACTTGAGTCTGAATCTATCGACTCGAGTCTACATCACTGGATAATGGAGAGCTATTACTTCACATACTGAATAATGGGGATCACTAATCATATTCAGCCATTTTATTGAACAAGAAGTAGTGATGTGGTGATGAAAGAGTGGGCAAGTGTCCCTTTCTTCCACCAAAGACCCGAAAGCAAGACATCCATACTGTGCCAAGTCATGTGGAGGCTCCCTTAATGTCAAGTGTACCTCTTTTTTGGGTGGAGAGAGAGGAGAAAGAATAGTATGAGTGGTTTTGAGCACCTGGTGAAGCCTCCAGCTTATGCACTCACTAGACTGAAGGATGAGAAATTCTTCACTAATAAAACATTAATCACAATCCTGGTTCTTGGATACCTTTTGGAGACCATTAATATGACAGCATCTTGCTGATGAATAAAACAAACATTCCGCTGGACACAACAAATATGAAGTTGTGTGCTGACAACAAGCCAAGTGCTCCTATTCACATAGCTTCCACCATAAATGATACAATAAAAGTGGATTTTAAAAAAACATGAATAAGACATCACAAATAAATACATTTTATTAGTATAAGAAGATCAGGGAGGAGAGACAAAGTCTACCCAGTCCCCAAAGTGAAAGGTGAAACAAGCAGTAATTGTTTTTAAAAAATTAAAAGTTGATTGCATAACATCTTTAATTCTATCTCACTGATTACATGACACATTTAATTAGCTCAAATAAATCAACCTGGCTGTGAATTTTGTGTGCAGAAACATCAATTTGTTTAACTTATGTAGAATGCTGTAACTTTCAGAAGTGATTTTCTATGTTGTCATTTGCATTTAACCCTCCAATGCTGTGACTTATGCTGCCTTTAAACAAACCATGCTCCTTCCACTGGACACTACTTAGCAAGCGATATTATGAAGGATTTTTTTGGAACTCCGGAGCTGAAAAGAAGTATATTCTATCTCCATCCCTCTGCCAAAGGACCAAGGCTTGTTCTGTTGTGTGACATTGGGATGTCTCTTTGTGTTGTTATAATCAGTTGTAAGCCAAGCTGAGCGTTATTTTATCAAAAGTCAGGATGTAAATTTACAAATAAATTTGCCCCCAAAGCCCTGGATTTATTTATCTTTCCAGTTCAGTCTTTGCTTGAAACTACAATAGATCTGACTGATACTTCTTTCCACAAGTTAACTTTCATAGCCACTAAGCAACAGTCATTTAATCTTCCTAAATCTTCCATAATTTTGAAAACTGACACTTCTCTGTTCTTTTAAAACAGTGAAATGTATTTTGCTATGGGTATATATTCCAATTAGGTCAGAGAGAGCCATGTATGCCAGCTTATGTGGATATGGATAGACATCGCTCTGCTCATTTGAATCTACACCACAATGCTCATTTGAGCTCCACTGAAGAGTTGACTGTGTCTTTTGGATTTTAGTTGGCCATCTATCTGCATCCAGAATCATTATATGGTGTTGTGCACATCATTAAAGCTGGTATGGGGTCATCAGCTTAATTAACAAGTTCTTCTGAGTGGTCCTTTGATGCACTTTCATCTGAGCATATATTTAATTTCTTAGAAGGTCCAAAAAGTGCTTTATGGCAGCTGTTACTGTTGCTGTTAACTATCATCAACTCAACTTCAACTTACAGTGAGCCTATAAATGAGAAAAAGGAACTGCACAACTTACTCTGTGGGTTGCTTGCTGGTTGAAGGGGGACTTCTGTGTGGCAGCCCTTCCCCTTTGCAGGGGCTACTGGCTCTTCTTCCCAGAGTGTGGTTCCACATGGCCCTAGGAGGGTTTCATCACTACAGCCAACAGATTCAAACAGAAGTTTGAATTCAGTGGCTGAGAGTACCTGGCTGGAGTGACCTGGATCCAGTTTTCATTCTGGTCTGGTACTGGGGTATAAAGCTGTCTTGCTCTGTATCAGCGCGGGAAGTCCTCCAAGGGAACTATAGAAGTGGTGAAGTGATGAGTGGCAATGCGGCATAGGAGGAGGGCAACAGAATCTGGCAGCAGAGTTCAGTGGCAGTCTCCCAGCTAGCATGGGACAGTTTAGGATTGGCTGAAATCCCCAACTAACAACTCTTTTATTAGGCTTGAAATTTGAGGCTCTGTAATTTGCTATAGAATTGATGTATTAATTGGTATTTTAGACACTCAGAGCTCATCAAACAACAATCAAAGTACTTGTGTCTGTCTGTCTGTCTGTCTGTCTTTCTTTCTTTCTTTCTTTCTTTCTTTCTTTCTTTCTTTCTTTCTTTCTTTCTTTCTTTCTTTCTTTCTTTCTTTCTTTCTTTCTTTCTTTCTTTCTCCTTTCTACCTTCCTACCTTGTGTTTGGGGGTTCATATCAGCCCTGTGTCCATCTGGGGTATGGTAAGTTGTGGTCTGTTTATCCACCCTGACACTTTGATCAAAGGATCTCAGGTAGGATGATTTATTCTTTCAGGCTTTCCTTCTTATACCATTTTTATGTTTATATTAAAGAATGCTTACAGGAAGAAAAGATTCATGCATCTTCAGCAAAGTTACAGCTTGTACACACATTACATTTTAACTGACCTTTAACATTCCTAAGTCTACATGGCCTTGTTACATCCTAGGTCATTTTCAAGAGTCCTTCACTTGTACATACTAACTATAAACAAGAGCAAAGTAGTTCTTAAAGTAAAGTTGTTTGATGAGCTCTGAGCGTCTAAAATTCCAATTAATACATCAGTTCTATAACAAATTACCGAGCCCCAAATTTCAAGCCTAACACTTTTAAGGGCTATCAGAGCTGATGGGGTGGACTGAACGCAGCAGTTTCGGGGAGGGACATTGTTCTAAGGCAGTTCAGGAGTGCGTCATCTGGCCATCTTCAGGATTTGCTCCTTTTGCCAAACTTGTTTGGGTGTGTGTGATTTCAGTGTTGTTCCTTGTTACTGTTTATATTATTCTATCTGTCACAAATTATAAAGAGGGGGTGGCATGGGTCCTGGATCCAGGACTGTAATTACCAGTGTCCCTCGGGCATTGGTAGATATGGGGGTCTCTTTTTGGATCCATAGAGTGTGGAGCAGAAGGAGTCATGGACAGCTTGGAAGAGGCATGACTTTCCTGCGCTCCTGGCAACAGGAGGCCACTAGGGGATGCCCTCTCTGGTAGTTCACTCCTGTCATCCCAATGGCTCTGGCAGTGGGCCAGAGGGTCTGTCTCATACATCAATAGGCAGGTTGATGAATGACTAATCTGGACTCCATGTCTGTGTCAATCCTATGAGAAACTGCAGCCAATAAAATTGTGGCCTTTTTTCTTCCAGTTATGCTGTCTGCCTTTTGTTTTTCTTCAGAAAAAAAAACATGCAACTCCAGTTCACCTTGTTATCAACAGACCTGTTCAGGTCTTGCAGACAGGGCTGTGACCTCCTTGATTGACTCTACCCATCTGTAATGCAGTCTTCTCCTCCTCCTCCTCCTGCCTTCCACCTTACCAAACATTATTTACTTTTCTAGTGAGTCATGTCTTCATGATATGTCCAATTTACAGCAACCTTAGTTGGGTCACTTTGGTTTCTAGGGATAGTCAAGGTTTGATTTCTTTTTGGACCCATTTATTTGTCTTTCTGGAAATCTATGACTCCCCACTGGGCTTACCCCCCAAAGGTACATATACTAGGCATTCATTTTGTATTTTATTTCAATTAATTATAGCAACCATTTGACAAGATGAAAACCAAGAGCAAATACACACACACATGCGCACACACCCCTGGACAACTTAAGATCTAAATCAATAGCAGGATTTATACAATAACGCACAACCAGAAAGTCTTAAATATATCGTATGTATGTTGAATTGTTGATGATTAAATAATTGAAAGGGATTGGTCAAAATTTCATTTGATTCTCCAAGTGTCTGAATTATGCTGTTTCAGACGCCGTGTCTACAATAAATAGATACCACACTGAAGCAAATTAATCTTTATTTGTCTTTTTGACATTCTTAACTGATAAGCAAGCTTTCCTGTGAGTGAAGTAGACCACACTCAGCCTATTCAGGAATGGAGGAATATCTCCAATATTTTCAGTATTTAGCAGTTTCCAAATGTACAGCTATTAAAAGAGTTGAGATTAGGTTCTTATTAGAAGTCAAAATTAAGTCCCCTAAAGACGGAAAGGAGGAAAAAAGCCTTGAAGTGATGCATTATTTGATTCAAGATATATGACAAAAACACTTCAGTCCAAAAAGATCTTGCTTTTTCACAGGCCCTTTTTGCATGGCGTTTCTTAAGCGAAAGGGCCCCTTGAGCGTCGTGTAAATGTGAGGAGTGGTCTGAATGATGCATTCACACTTACGCGACGCTCAAGAGCGTGATGCGAACCGCTAACAGATTTTCTTATTTTCAGCTTCAAGCTGAAAATGCTGCATGGTCGTGCAACACTCAGGGGCGTGGAGCGCACTTACCTGCCGTGCGCAGCCTCCTGAGCCGCACCGGTCGTGCTTCCTGCCTCAGTGCTAGCCTTCAACTCCCAGGCTGTGCTGTGGTAGGAAGGGGTGGGGTGCGGGCAGGGCGCTCACGCGACCAGTAAGCAGCTGCGGTGCCGAAGCAGCAGGGACGTGACACGATCCCTGTGCTCCAGCACCGAGAACAGCTAAGTTGCGGAAAGAGCCACAGTACAATTACATCTGAAACATGGTTCCTTTATATCTACATCCATGCCAGCACCACAGGGATGTAGAATTTATCATTCTAGAAAGCTTCGCAGATGTAAGATTATGCAACAGTTTATAAAAATGCTTTCTAACCTTTGCAGATACAGACTTAAAAGGCAGCAAATTTTGCCCCTTTCCGCATCTTACCTTTTTCCAGTGCTGGGGTGTGGGGATTGCGCGAGCAGCCTCCGGTGAGAGGCTCTCATGTCCGGGGTCCTTCAGCTCTGCATGAGCTGCCTGCTTGCGCAAGAGCCCTGCCTCTTCCTTCCACAGCGCAGCCTGGGAGTTTCCCAGACTGTGCTGGAGCGGGAAGTGTGACCGGCACAGTTCTGGAGGCTCCGCAAGCCAGATAAGTGCACGCAGGGCCTGGGGGCAATGCGCAATCGCACACCATTTTTAGCTTCTAGCCGAAAATGAAAAGGTGCGTGATCGGCGCCTGCCGGCCCCTGGAGTGTCGCGCAATTGTGACTGAGTCATGCAGATTGCTCCTCACAATTGTGTGACGCTCCAGGCCCTCTTTCTCATGGAAAATGCCGTGCAAAAGGGGCCTTTGTATCTTGGTAATTTCAATAGTTAATTCACCTTCCCACTAGGATTTTAAGCCTTCCTTGAGATAAACTGAAATGCGTGTGTATGTGCGTCTTTAATAACTTCAGAGCAAATAGCTGAACACTCTCATTCAGCTAAGGTCCATAAAATTTGACACAAGTTTGTAGCATTGAAAGATATTAAAAGATACTGCCTCAATGCAGAGGATTGGATTATGTGATAGTCAATACTCAATTTTCACAGGTCTCTCATTTTAACCTTCTAGGCTAGGATCTGTCAATACAAACTAGATACATTTGTCTGGTTCTTACTAAATGGAGAACTCAGTAGGGAGAGTCAGTAGTTTTAAAACTATTACAGGAATAGTATTTCTTTATAGACACATACTGTTTAGAACTAAATTTAAATCATGGTTTTAGGACTATTAATATCATGGTTTTAGATCATTTAGATCATTGTGAAGATTTCTGGCAATTGTGGACAACGGTTCTCTCAAGTACCACCACAAAGACTGTATGTTTAAAAAGGAATAATTAAGATTCACTATATTTGTCTGTGGCACAAATCAATGACCAGCATCCTTTGGTGACAAACACATGTGAATGACCAACTTATACCTGTGTTCTTCTGGTCAGTGCACTCAGCACAATCATCTCTTCCTTCTGTGCTGACCTCCTGCATCCTTTACTTACTAAGTTCTGGTGCTAGGGCATACCCACATTTGGTGGCCAGGGACAGTGGGCTGGACAGGCAATAGCTGGCAGTGCTTTGGAAGCCAGCTGCAGAGTGACAAAGGAATCCTCCCAGGCCTGGTTGCACCCTGTCATTCCCTGGCCACCAAATGGCCATGTAGGTGGGAGGGGTACCCAAACAGTAAATTAAGTGAATAGTGAGAGGGAGGGCATTTAATTAGGCCTAATGGGACATTATGCTCTGTCCATGCAATCCAAGATGTTACTTCACATGTTTAATAAAAAAAAAGACAAGGGAAAATGACCAAAAAAGTCTTCCTAACAGTACATTCATTTATCAAACCGAAATAGAGTTTGTGTCAAAGCTGCAATATAGAACATGGCTGGCCCAAGATATTTGGTTACCTATGGTGGGACAACAAATGTGAACTCCCATATCAACTTTTTCCACACTTGTCCCAAGCTGAGCTTACATTCCACTTTGCATTTCCAAAGTTCTAATTCAGAGGTGGGGAAAATACATTCCTTCTCTGCTGTAGAGGTCTCCATTTATTTCTAGAGAAGGGCCATTTCCACACTATACTCTTATAGCGTGATGATTCCACTTTCAACATCCTATGGAATCCTACGGTTTGCAGTTTAGGGAGGAAAGTGATGATTATAGCCAAAATGCTGCTGGGAACAGAACTCCATCCCCAGCGTGATTGAAACAAGGTAATTCCAGTTACTTTTAGGTCCACCAGGTATAAACTGTAACTTCTGAATAAGAACTGAGTGGGAAAGCAAAATCCATTGGACAAATCTCTTTTTCATGATAGTAAACCCAGAAAATTTGTATCAGTTCATTCCCAACTCTAGTTTTGGCTTCTTGCGGTGAGGTCCACGTTGGAAGTCTTCTGTAAATGTCTTGGGTACCCATGACATTACATATGGCAATTTAGCATTGGCTTATCTGACTCACTCATTGAATCATGGCTTGTTTCCCCAGAACATTTGGTTTGAAGATAGACATCCTTGATCAACAGAATGAGGTGAATGTTGGATAATTTCCATTTCATTCCCAAACTAGTATACTCAGAGTGTATGCCAAAAATTTTAACCTACACCTACCTAATTATTATTAATTTTTTGTATATATTTTTATTGAAATTTTACACAGAAAAATATCCGCCCCCGCTTCTGAGTATCTTTTTTCTAGTTGAGTTTGTGTTTACATCCCATTTATACATTATTTCTATTTAAGAGTTAATTTAAAAGTTAATCACACTATTACTTTTAACATTGTTATATTCAACTTATCCTATAACATCCTTAATTTTCATTACCAACATTTCCAACACTCTTCCTTTGTTTCTTCTTTTCCTCATTCCTTTATCCAATTCAAAACTTCTTTCCATTCTCTTTCAAAGTTCTGGATTGGTTTATTTTTAAGTGAAAAAGTTAACTTTTCTATCTCTACCATATCCAGAACTTTTAATTTCCATTCTTTTATATCAATATAATTTCCTTCTTTCCAATATTGTGCATATGTTATTCTTGCAGCAGTTATTACATATAACAATGTTTTCTGATAAGATCTTATTTCTCTTTGTTGCCCTACCATGTTCAACAAATAAAATTCTGGCTTCATTTCAAAGTTTAAACTATACATTCTTTGAATTTCATCACGTATTTCTTTCCAGAATTTCCTTGCTACCTTACAAGTCCACCACATGTGAAAAAAGGACCCTTCTTTTCATCACATTTCCAACATTTTCCATTCCCATTTTTTGTTATTCTTTTCAACCTTACAGGTGTCATATACCACCTGTATAACATTTTATAAAAATTTTCCCTTAAATTTAAACTTGGTGTAAATTTTATATCTGTTTTCCATGCCCTCACCCATGTATCCAACTGGATTGGGTGTCCAATATTTTGAGCCCATCTAACCATATTATCTTTTATCATCTCTGGTTCCATTTCTCTTTGCAACAATATTTTGTAAAATCTAGAGATTCCCTTTCTCTGGTCCCCTTTCATCAACACATCTAATTCATTATCATTTTCTTCAAACCCATACAATTTTTGATCCATCTTGAAACTCTCTCTTAATTGTCTCTATGGGAACCAATTAAATTCATGTCCTAACTCTTTTAATTCCTCTTCTGTACACATTCTAGGTTTGTCTCCATCACATTTTAACAACTCTCAATATGTTAAGAGATTTCCTTGTTGTGTTGGAGCAATCTTAAAAGCTTCTTGCGGTGAGGTCCATGTCGGAAATCTTCTGTAAAATCTACGCTTTATTTGTGTCCACACTTTCAATATAGTCTTTTGTATACAATGATTATTAAAGTCATTATTTACAATTGCTTTGTCATAACTTAAGTATCCGTGCCAACCAAATCTATTATTTATTCCTTCCACTTCTTTTATTATTGTATTCTCCAACTGTATTCAGTCTTTTATTATTCCCAAGCAACATGCTTGATAATAGATTTTCAGCGATGGCACATCAAAGCCTTCTCTTTCCTTTGCATCTTGTAATGTTCTAAATCTTATTCTTGGTTTCTTTCCCTGGCAAATAAATTTGCACAACTCTTTCTCCCAGTCTTTAAAAATCTTTTCTCTCCCTATTATTGGTAAGTTTTGAAAGAGAAACATTAACTTAGGTAATAAAGACATTTTAAAAGCATTTATCCTTCCTAGGAGAGACAAGTTCATATGCATCCATTTTTCCATTTTACTTTGAATCTCCTTCCATGTCTTCACATAATTATTAACAAATAACTCTTGATTTTTATTTGTAATTACTATTCCCAGATATTTTATTCTTTTGGTAATTTGATATCCAGATCTCTTCTCCAAATCTGCTTATTCTTTTTTTCTTATATTTAAAGTCATCATCTTCATCTTTTCTCTGTTTATCTTGTATCCTGCCATTTTTCCATATTTTTGCAAAATATCCAACAACCTCTGTATAGATTCTTGTGGTTCCTCCAGAAATATAATTACATCATCAGCAAAAGCTTTATATTTTATTTCCTTCTTTATTTTTAAACCTTTTAACTGTGAGTCTTCATTTATTGCTGTCAATAATATCTCCAATACTACTATGAATAATAACAGTGATAACGGACACCCTTGCCGTACCCCTTTCTTTATTTCAAAACTCGACGTTTTGTCTCTATTTATTATTAGCTTCACTGATTGATCCCGATACATCCTCTTCATCCATTCACAAAATGTTTCTCCCAGGCCGTATTCTTTTAAAATATAATGCATAAAATCCCAGGAAACATTATCAAAAGCTTTTTCTGCATCCAACGATATAATTGCTATCTTCTTTCCTGGGTTTTTATCATAATATTCAATTGCATTCAAAAAAGTTCTAATATTATTCTTCATTTGTCTGCCTGGGAGAAAACCTGTTTGTCCTTCCTGTATCTTATCCTGTGTTGCTTGTCTCAATCATTTTGCCAACATTATTGCCCAAATTTTATAATCCACATTCAGAAGAGATATTGGTCTGTAGTTTTTTACTTCTCTTTTATCTCTATCTTCTTTAGGTATTACCACTATATTTGCTTCTCCCCATGAGTGTGGTTTCCCATATTTTTCTACCTCTTGCAAGGCTGCTTGGTAAGGGTAAATTATTTCTTTTACAAATCTTTTATAATAAAGTGCGGCAAATCCATCTGGACCAGGTGCCTTGTCCATTTTCAGATCTCTTATTGCCTCTTCTATCTCAGTGGTTGTTACTTTTTTATTTAACTGTTCCTTTTTCTCTAGTGATATTTTAGAGATCCTAATCTTATTTACAAAATCTTCCTATTTTCCATATTATTCAATGTTGAGAGTTTTTTCTTGAAATAATTTTTCAAAGTATTCTTTAAATTTCTGTTTTATTTTTTCATGTTGTGTAATTCTTTTTTTTATTACAACCACCAGTTTCTTTTTTCAGCTCAGCATCCACCCATAAAAGTTTTATATGAACCTGTATTGTCCTCTAGTCTTCTTCCTGTTTCTTCCTTATCCAAACAGTTCAGTTCTCAGTATTTTCAAATCTCTTTCTCTTCTCGTTAAACAAAAGAGAGATCCCTTGTACTTTTCCTTCTAATTTCAACAGCCCCCCCAAAGACGCAATCCTTTTTGTTTCTTCACTCCTCTTGCCGAGGCTAATCCACTGTCAATACCAAAAATACTATTACTTTGCCTCTCTTCCTGAGACTATTCCATCAAGTTTAAAATAATTCTCTTCACTTCTCTTCTAGAAGCTTAATCCAATTTCAAAACAACATTAAAACTCCATGTTTCTCTCTCCCCCGTTATGTCTCTGTCCTGTCCTCTTTTATCTTCTGTTTTGTCTATCTTTCCAGCAATGTCCTCAGCCTTCCCTTTCTCTCCTCTTCTAATGTTAAACAGTTAGTTCCGCTTTCCTTTAATCCTCCATATTATTTAAATTTTCCAAACTTTATCATCATTTATTGTCAATATAAAAGAATTTTAAAAGTTTTATTCTGCTTACCAAAGTTGCACGTCCTGCATGCTTCCACTTGTCCAGACTTTTGTACTTTCGTACTTTTGCTCGTTCCCACTTACTCTCTTCTTTATTTTCCCAGATTCCGCTCCTTTTAATTTTCTTTTTCTCTTTACCTTTATTTGAAGCCTCTTATAGTCTCTTTTCTTACTAACGAGTAGATCCACTGATGCCTTGGGATTTATCTAGGTGTAAGTGACTCTTACCACTGATGCCTTGGGATATACCTAGGTGTAAGTGGTCTTTTCGTTGTGCTCTCCAAACTCAACCTACACCTACCTGATTATGATTACATGAAAACATCTTTTAAAAATGGAACATCATTACTCACCTATCCACTGAGATGTAAGCCATTCATTGAGAGAAACTGAAACGTGTGTGTTTGTAATGTCTTCAACATCTCTAAAGCAAATAAATGAATGTTCTCATTCAGGTAAGACACATAAAATTGACACCAGTTCCTTCTGCAACTAAAATCAGTTAAAATCAATCATTTAAACTCTGGGGCATGGAAGATGTCTCATGAGAGAGGAGATCAGTAGTGCACTCATGAGACAGAATTTTGGGCTGTAAAAATTCTGTTGTATCCTCAGTTACTTTGATGGGGCCTGGGTTGTGGACCTGAGCCTCACTGCCAGTAGCAGCCATGGAAGTGGAATGTCCACTGTCATTTTGTCAGAAGAGGTGACCTGTAGTCCCCACACCAAAAATTGGAGAGGCAGTCTGTACCTTTAATGGTTGTGTAGAAGAAGGAATTACAGCCGGGGTTGCTTGTCAGGCCTCTCCAGTTTTCAATCTGGCAACCCTACTTATCATACACCTTTATACAGCACTTGTTAAATCATACCACCAGATCATTATTATTTGCAATTTGTAAACATTTATAAAACCAGAGAAAAGCTATAGTGCTTAGTGTGCATTAGATGTCTATAGAACAGTTCTTTCTCCATTGTCTTCTTATAAATCTTGCTATATCCAACCATTCTGCCCTTCCTGATCTCTCTGTAGGACAAACACTTAGAATGAATCATCCTTTATTGACAGAAATGTCTACATGTGTTTACTAGAGATAAGGATTCTTTGCTTGCCTCTACCTGTGCTTCATGGACAGATTCTTAGATTTCCTGTACTGCATGCAGAGGATGAAGTATCTCTGAGAATCTGGTGATGTTATCATTATTCAAAGGAATTCCCAAATAAGTCTGACATTAAAGGCCATAGGTTAAAATAAGTGAAGTTCTTCTATATTTTAGCAGAAATTTTCATAGCATTTTTTTTTACAGAATATGGTACAGCTTTAAAAAGACATCACCTGAGAAGTGACTTTGGTACTAGAAGAAAAATCAGAATATAATGAGAGGATGACAATATACCCAGCATGCATACGTATGTCATAGATAAAGCGTTATTTCTTGGGCCAGTAGTCCATACCTACTATCTATTTTCCTATATCCAGTATTCATGCATAAATAATCTTATACATATACATACCATTATTGAAACATAGTTTCACATTCATCGTTTCTACTAAAGCTTGCCCTCCCTCCCTCCCTCCTTCCCTCCGTCCCTTTCACTGAAGTTTCTGCTGCAGTAGAAACAAGATGGCAACATGGGAAAAACATATGGTGTAGTTCTAACAGCACAATGAAGGAAGACTGTATTTTCTTCTTTGTTTTAGATTTTTTAGCCCAGGACATTTTACAGCCTGAGCCAGAGCAGAAAAAAGGAGTACCTACCCTCCTTGTGTTTGTACACAGTGAACTCAAGGCCAGTCAAGTTATTTCGGTACCTGGAGAGAACACAAGGACCTCTATCCATTTTCATAAAAAAAAAAAATGTAAAAACCTGGGTCAGAATTTTCTCACATGGTCTATATTACTTAACTTTACATAAACTTAACTATATAGCAGAGGTGCTAAGAAACTCTTTTAGTGAATTGTGAAGATGTGTATAAAGGCAACCGCAAGAGTATCCTGTCCACATTGGATATACCAGTGTGCATAGGTACTCCCTAGCCAGCATCTCAAGGCACATCAGTCTCATTGTGCATTGGTCATTTCACTGACTCACCTGTGTAATAATATCACGGCAGCCCCTTGCTGAATACGGGCATTTCAAAACTGGTTAATTCTATTTTCCTGGCCATGGAGGGAGAGAAGCAGAGGCAGTAGCTGCTGGGCTTAATCTCCTTCCTCTACTGCCCTCTCCTTTTCCTTTTGTACCATGTCTTAATTAAACTGTAAGTCTGAGGGCAAGGAACTGTTTTTTCCCCCAAACTTACATGTTCAGTGATGATGCTATATATAAAAATAAGATGATGATGATGATGACGATGGTGATGACAATAACCACAACAATGCAAGTCCACTTACAGAGGCATAAATTCCTTACTGAATTCTGGCCCAACAATATCCTGATGTTTCAATACACCTCAAATCTGCTGCCTGAGGTAGCTGCTTCCCTTTGCTTCGCAATAAAACTGCCACTGAGTGATATTTCAACCACCATCTGTGCAAAATATCTGTAGCAGACAAATCATAAAGGGGGTTCGACTTAGCAACTACTGATTTCACAAAGTTTATTTTAGTATAGTAATCTAGTCTAAAGCTCCAGGTTGGAGTGGTAGGGTTTTAGCTTTTTCAGTTAAAACTGTAGAATGGCAAAAGTACAAATGGGGCTCAATGCTATTTCCCCACCAGGTGCAGAAATTCATGTAAGAGTTTGTAGCAATGACATTGAATCTAATGCTGCTACTGAAATCTAGCCTATGTATTCATATCTTTGATATTTGTGTTTATAGTTGTGACAGTATTGCCACAGTCACAAATGCCCCCCTCGACCTATCTTACTGAGTGTTCTGTTGGTGATTGGGATACAGAACCCTCCAACCAACAATCTCCAATGTGACAATCAGAAGCAGGACCCCTACAGCAAGTACTTCTTCCATTGTACATCACTGGTGGGAAAGGGTTGGAAACACCATCCTGTGGGACCCCAAGCACCAGCAGAACAGACCTCCATCACCTGGCGTGACTGCTGGCTCTTAAGGCGGGTTTGGGGAGCTGGGTCAGGAGTTAATACATAGTTGAGTTTTCTCAACTACATCCTTGATATAGGCTCCTGGTCAAGATTTGATGCAGTGTAGAGGCAAGATGGCTACTGTGAGCCGAGAAGGCCTTTATTCAAATTTTATCTATCCTGGGACACTAACATGTTGCTTTAGCAAAGCCATTCTATCTCTCAACCCTTTATCTACGATAAGAAAAGAGAAACAGGAATCTATCACACATGACTGTTGTAAGGATTTGCTAGCATAATATCAGTGCATGAAAAGCTATGACTGAGCATTTTTTCAAAGCTATATAAATCCTGTCCAACTAGCAAGACAGAAATGACATGTTCTCACCCTCATTCCACTTCAGTGGCAGCCACAGTCCAGTATAAAACTGAGGCTTCAGCAAAAAGTTGGGTGGTATCCACACATTTCTCCATTTATATCTTTATATTTCCATGAGCGCTTGAGGCAGATATGTCCCTCCTTTACTCCAGAGTGCTGTTAGTAATCGTTAGATGCATTAGATATTTTTTTTTTTTTATTAGATATTTTATTGCTTCTGTCACATATTGTTGTTTGCCACTGACTTGACATCCACTCAGAATGACTGATCTGTGTAAACATCCCTTAAAGGGCTTGGTTGTAAAACAAACCCAGGAAATAAAGGAAGTTGCTCACATCCTCAGTTTCATCTGATTTTCTGCCTTCTTCCTCCCTGAAAAATTAATTTTGAATGTGCAAACACTGTATGAGAATGGAATGCTTGGAAATGTAAGCGGAGTAAAACATGTCAACTGCATTACATTGAAATATAGGTATAATTATCTGTGCTGCAGAAACATACTTGCTGGTGCCCATTGGTAGGGGAGGTTGGTGCATGGAAAATGAAGCCTAAGCCAATAGGAGGCAAAGCCAAGAATTTTAATCCTGATCTTCTCCCCTAACTTTTAACATTAAATTTAACTTTTAACAGCTACTTTTAACTTATAACATCCTTACCTTTTAACACCTGACTGAACTGAAGATTAGCAAAAAAAAAAATATTCCCAAATGGGGCATGGGACATTTTTTTTCTGTGTATAGAGCCCCCTGGGCAAATTCAGGCCCAAGAGAGGCCTCTTTTAACAACAGGGAATGAACAAAAGCCACCTCCAGTTCATGTCCTGTATGAAAAAAAAAAAATCCCTCCCCGCCAAGCCTGAATTGGTGAAAATGGAGATCGAAGAGAGGCAACCCTGGCCCGCAATCTGATTGATGTGATCAGAAATATTTTATGCTATGCTGAAGATATTGATGGAAGTTATGTCCCTGTGCCTGTACAAGAGCCTGGAAAAGTTACTTTTTTTCAATACAACTTCCATAAGTTATATTCTGAATATTCAGTTGCTGACTTTTCTCTAACAGAGAAGCAGTGTGAATGTACAATCAAATTAGGGGTTATATTTGCAATTTACTGTTGTAATTGACAAAGAATTCTGGGATTTCCCCTGTGACATCCTCTCTCAAGAACTGCCTAGCCCAGAGTTCCAAGTATGTATTAAGGATAAAAAAGAATTATTGATATTTTACATCAGCTACTTAGTTTCATATGCATAACTAAGGCTGTTTCTGCACCTTACCTTTTCGCGGCACTGGGGCATGGGGATCACACAAGCAGCCTCTTGCGAGGGGCTCTCGCGTCCCCGCTGCTTCGCCTCCTCAGCCACTGCATGCTCACCAGCAGGCAGCGTGTGGCTGCTCCTCCTGTTCCTTCCGTAGTGCAGCCTGGGATTTTCCCAGGCTGTGCTGGGGCAGGAAGTGCAAGTGCCATGGCTCCGGAGGCTCCGCATGCACGGGACCCTGGAGTGGTACGCGATCGCATACCATTTTCAGCTACAAGCCAAAAATGAAATAGTGAGTGATTGGTGCCTGCTGGCCCCAGCAGCGTTGCACAATTGCAAGGATGTCATGTGGACCGTTCCTCGCAATTGCGCAACACTACAGAGGCCCTTTGCATGGCGAATGCCATGCAAAAAGGGCCTAAGTTATGTCTCCTGGCCCATCACCTAAGAGCTAGCAGCTGGATCAGGTGAAAGAAGTCCATTCAGATTAGGGTGCAGGAACGCTGATGTTTGAATCCCTTTCTACCAGTGTGTGAGGCTGTGACAATCAGGACCTCTGTCACAATTCCTCATTGCAGCCTCACCTACTGGTTCAAAAATGTCATCCTCCTTACACCCTGATCAGCAGCTGAATTGACCTCCTTTACCTAATTGTGGCTGCTGGCTCTTCAGATGGACTTGGGGGACATTTACATAGTCTTCCAGTATGACTACATAATCTTACTGAATATGGAGCAGTTATGGATCAATAACTCTAGGTTACAAATCCATAACTGTAATACAAACTACCAGCCTATAATTGTGGTTGACAGCTGTAATTGACAAAGAATTCTGTCTTTTCCTGTGTGATATGCTCTCTCAAGAAATGCTTGTTCCAGAGTTCTATTCTGTATTAAGGTTAAAAAAAGAGAATATTTACTATTTTTCCTGCCTTCAATGAGAAAGGATATCGTAACATATTCAGACACCCTGTTCAAAAACAAACCCTACAAAAATACCTGTTGGATACCATGAGATTTTTCACTTCTCTGCAAGAATGAAAAGACCAGTATGTTTTTCCATTTTTGTCATTTTCATTGTTTTAGCACCATTGAATTTCATGCAAATACAAAAGGGGGGTTGCAGAAAGACATATTTTGCTCATAATTTTCACAGTATTAAACCTTATTAAATCTTCTGAGAAAAGATCTTAAGAAGTCTTGAAATGTGTAAAGTCGTCATAAATGCACAAGAAAATCATGCAATTTCAACTAAGGGGAACTTTTCAAATTTTCAGTTTTCATGTTTGAAAATGAATTTGCAAAATAAATTAATTACCAGGAGAAAAAAATAATGAAAGAAGCCAGAAAATTAAAACAGTGTGGAACAATGCTTCAATTAGGACCAATCAGAAAGTGAGGGAACAGTCAGCTAGTTTTGTGGGATTCTTACGTTATCCCTGAAACAAAAATAGCACAGAAGAGGGAAGGCATTTGGGGATATGGTAGAAAAGTCCGATTTTCAGAATGTCAAAAATACAATTTCAGGTTTAAAGTAGAAATCTTTTCATAATAGGATATTTTAGCATGGATATATGTGTTCTTGAGTGGAGAGGCTTGGAGTTTCATTGGGTTCCCTATCTGCCATCCCATAACTGTTTGACTTGTAAATCTAAGAAAGGCAACATCCCATTGGTGTCAGAATAACTTCTCCCCCACTCTGCCTAACATCACTGGAAGGCAAGCTAATGCAAGAACAGAGAGATACATAGCATGATTTTGTTTTCATTTAATATTAGTCAAATCCAAGTTAGCAAAAAGGCATTGAGGAGTAGCAGCTCCATCTCCGTTATTGTCTCATTATCTCTCAGATTTTTTTTCCCATTCTCTGCTAAATAGAGAAATCTCTATTTAAATAGCATTCCATTGTGCTAAGTACTGATGACCATAATTTAGCTGAACAAATTTAAGTATGTAATAGAACATGGCCTCAAAGCCAGGAAAACCCACAACAACCTTTGGATTCCTGCCATGAAAGCCTTTGACTTTACAAATTTAAGTATCATTTATTTTGAAATTAAGCATGCATCTGTGTGAAATCTGAGAATTCTGAATGCAGAATGTTTGGCTAGACCATGTCCAGTGACTCTGATTTAAATGTGTTGGTTCCCATACCCTACTTTTGCACTTTGAATTCAGTCTGCACCAACTGAAGTGTGCTGAGGGCAAAAGGGAACAGTAGGAAAAAGAGAGAAAAACTAGGATTTAAAAAAAATCTGAAAAAGTGGATCATCAGAGTATTAATCAGAGCTGGTCCTGCCAAACTGGAACAGTATGGATTCCTTGAGATTTCATTCTCCAGTTCAAGAAGGCCTACCCCCTCAAAACCCAAAACAAGCCACTCCTTTGTTTGTTTGTTTTAAAAAAGCTTTCCTTGCCCAAAAGGGTTCCTTATGCACAGAAACCCAGCATAAACCTTTCTTTTCTATTCTCTACCCCCATATATATATATATATAGCCCATCCCCACTCCCACTGCTACCCCTCTCTCCAGATCTCTTCCTTGTGAAAAAGCACTTTTTGTTTTAGACCTAAAAGCTAATCAGCTTCTCTGCTGGACTGCTATTATGACAAGCATGATGAATGTCTGTGTAAATTGTTTTACGCTGAATTTTTTTTTTCTTTAACCAATTGCTTCTCTCACCTGTAGATTGATTTGTTCTGTAAATGTGAGATGCACACACAAAAACATTAGGAGAGAGAGCACATAGCTTTTACAATGGGCAGGCCTGCTACCAAACGAAATTAAAGCATGCTGAAAATCATAGTAGTCATAAAAACAGGATAAATTTTAATTAATTCTAGGAATCTTCACCTAAAATACTTTTCTTTTTTCTCTTCTGAACATGTTTCTGGCTAGATACCAATTCTGGAGGAGAAACTTGAACAGATGTTTTGTTTTGTTTTTCTTGAAGGATGGGAAACCAAAGAAAACTACTTTTGGCTGCCTTATGCTGAGATTAGGAATTACATCGCCTTTAGCAATTAATTCCAGCCAGACCTTCCTAAAGCCTCTCATGGCTGCTTTCTATTTTGATACCACTTGTGCCCATCTCATTGGTGGTGAACCATGAAATCCTCCAGCAATGCCAATACCTCCTTAGAAAGGTGGAGAACTGAAGCTCAAAGGCTGCCTGCAAGAGGGGGTAACCATGGGACCTTTTCACCAGTTGAGAGTCAAAAGAATATTTTATTGGAGGATTTACAGACATATGCATGCAGTCAAGCAGTCGCACAAATCATACAAGGTTAGTGAAGGTAAAGCAGAGAAGGGTTGCATAGTGAGAGATTTTAGGGTG
Source organism: Iguana delicatissima (assembly GCA_948472985.1). Classification (NCBI taxonomy): domain Eukaryota; kingdom Metazoa; phylum Chordata; class Lepidosauria; order Squamata; family Iguanidae; genus Iguana; species Iguana delicatissima. The sequence goes on along the minus strand of CAOKZL010000258.1, from coordinate 559,583 downwards.
AAGTGAATGATAATTACTGTTCCAGAAGCAAAAGATCAAAGCGAGATGGCTCAAACAAGAGTTTGAGCATAACACAGGGCATAAGAACCAGGGAGCCAACAGACAGAGCAACACACCTACATGTATCCTAGGTACTAGGAATTCTCAGGCTAGGAGCCAAGGTTATAGTACCCTGTTTTCTTCCCTTAAGGAGATTGTGACAGGGCAAACAAAAGGGGTCCAGAATGGGCTAACTTCAGGTGACAAAGCATTGATGGGAGTTATGATAGTCTCATAATGTCTCAGTAGGTGAGAGAACCAAGGAGAGTTTCCGTGGGAAGAGGTTAAAGGTGAAGACCTTTGGTTGCTTCAAGGGGGCAGTTTCATTTGCTATCATACTTGAAGATTGGGTCATTGAGGGGATTATCACAAGCCCATCAGTGCCAGGGCCTTCCAACTAATCCTTTTGAACTTATGGTCTGGCCATGCTGAAGTCATCTGTCTTAGCATGGGGCTTCCAATTAGAGTCCTTGCCTACAGGCCTTCCGGCCATAAGCATATGATTTTTATATTAGAAATGATATAAATGATATTTCTTACCAATTAAATGATATTTCCTATCAATTAAATGATATTTCTTGCCGATTAAACTATACAATGGAGTAGGAGTATACAGCATGGTAACACCAGCCTTATGGGCCTCATCGGTCCCAGTTCAACCCCTTTATTTCCTCTTTACCTCATCTGTGGATTTCACTTTCATCCACATTCATTTTTTAAAAAATCCATTTTTCCATCTTACTTATGAAGAATTCTTCAGATTTTGGTAAATTCTTATAAAAAAGAAAGGAAACAGAATTTTCAACCATCTTCACTGACCACATTCTGTTGGTATAGCTATTTATTTAATTTAGATCCTGCTTTTCTCCCAAGATTGGGACTCAAGTGGCTTACAAGATTAAGTTGTTTTTTTTTTAAGTGCAGATGAAATCATAGAAAGTTACATTAAAACACAATTAAATGAATTAAAAAATAGGCATTCCCTTGAATCAAGATATTCCCATCATGTTGTACCTATCTGCTACTCAGGCACAAAAGACAAACAGCCTGTTGGGGGAAAATGTCAGGGGGATGGTGGATGATGGGAGCTACACAAAAACCCCGGTAGCACTTCCCTCCAGCACTGAGCTCTGGCAAAAAGACAGTTCACCAGAATCAAGTGTTTAAAAATCACCATACAGCAGAGTTTACTCACACAGTTTGAAGCATCCCAGCAGAGTGTTAACTTTAGCAGCAAAAACCCTGAAGCCAGGAAAAATACTCCCACGCAAATGTTATCTTCCAACAGGAGGCGTTTACCCTTGAGTTACAATATATACAGTATATACAAGTCTCCAACGGAGTTTTCAGCATTCAACAGCATGCAGACCATAGCCTCTGGTCACTCTCCAGACATCAAGAGGGCACAGTGGGCTAGAACACACCCACTTATATACAGCCATTGCTAATGCAACTCTAGCAGCCCTTGCTAGAGGTATGATGCAACCTTCCTGCCCTTGGTTACACAACCCAATGACTCAAGCAGGTATTACATGGGATTGCATCATCCACTGTCATTCCCAGGTGCAAACTTTAATTTACATCACGTATATTTTATTTGGACTTAGGTTCTGTCCAACCTTTCCTCACAGAAAAAAGAGTGATGTGAAGCCTAACTCAGTTCCACAAACGAAACTGAGTAGATACAAATTCAAAGCTAGGCTTTTAAGAACCAAGGATTCTTAGCACTCTGTCTCACCTCACCAGGCATCCATATTCTTTGTAAGGGCATCAGTTTGAGAGGAGGTGACAATGGATAGGGCTATATCGCATGGCTCCAGTCCTGGGTGATGCATTCCTATTGCTACTTTCTTGGACATCTAAATAGGGCTAACTCTATAACCAGGGGCTAACATAATTCTCTAGGACAGAGCTTTCCAAATTGTGTGTCACAACATGTCCATATGTTGGCTGCAGTGTGTTTATGTGTTGTGCAAATGTAACAGATGGAGGGGCTGCCTCTCCCAACACCGCAGTGGGTGAGACCTGGGTGAAGGAAGCCCCTAGCGAGGGCGGTAGTGGGCCAGGTCTGGGTGGAGGGGCTGCCTCTCCTTCCACTGCCACCCTGGGCAAGGAAGACCTTGGTGAGGGTGGCAGAGGGTCAGGCCCAGGTGGAGGGGCTGCCACCACTTACTGAATTACCTACTGAATTACTGTGGCCCTCTTCGCACACCAGTCCTGTTGCGAAACGGCCTCAGGAGCACTGTGGGATTGTGAGGACCGTTCCACATGACGTCCTCGCAATCACATGACGCTCCCGAGGCCAGTAGGTGGTGATCACACATTATATCATTTTCGGCTTGTTGCCAAAAATTATGAGCGATTGCACATCGCTCCCGGGCCCACACGCACTTACCTTGCACGCGGAGGCTCCAGACACATGGCCATTGCACTTCCTCTCTCAGTGCAGCCTGGGAAAGTACCCAGCTGCGCTGCGGAAGGAAGGAAGGGGCAGAGCACTCACGCTTCCTTCCAGCCAGCACGGAACTGGTGTGGAGGGGAAGCAGAGGGGACACAAGTGCCTCTCGCAACAGGCTTCTTGCGTGATCCCCTCAGGACGCCAGCAGCACCAGGTAAGGTGCTAAAATGGCCTGTGTTGCGAAATGATGCATGTCTAAAAAGTGTGTCACCAACATGAAAAGTTTGGAAAGCTTGCTGTAGCACAGCTGTAGTGGAGTCCACCAGCCTCAATCCAAATGGAACCAGGTTCAATTTTCATTTAAATTAACTCAGCAATATAGCTTCTCTTTTAAAGAGAACCATGTGGTTCAAAGTTTTAAAAAAACAGCTATATATTTACAGATACAGAAAAAAGATAGTGTATATGTTTGTACATATACACACTGTATGTGCATATATACACACAGATAATATAAATGAATGCACAACAATTAAATAACACTAGGAGATAAGAGAAAACCTGAATCCATAAATGGTGAGTTAAAGAAAATCCACCAGGTTACTTGAAGTTCAAGAGGTTATTGTAAATCCACCAACATCATAATACTCCACAAGATTTAGTATAATGCGCTGGAGTTATACTGATTGAAAGAGGAATATTGTAATCCTCAAAGAAAGGCTTGCTGCCTGAGAGCAGGAGAGGAGGAGACAAAAACCTTGAGCCTGCTTCTGGTCTTTCTCCCTTTCCTTCTCTCTCTCTCTCTTTCCCCCTCCTCTCACCATCTCCACACTTTCCCTCCACTGCTGTCTTTCTCCCATTTTCAAACTCCATGCTTGCCTTTCCCCCTCCCACTCAGAAAGAATGTTCACAGGAATGATCACAGGCCTTACATAAACTCTCAGTATTGCCACATTGTGAACCAAAATAAGTATGGAAATTAGGAACAGATTTGCACATTACCCAGAAGTGGGAGGGGGAAATTTATTGTAAGTCAGTTATATGATACAGGAAAGGATAAGCCTATGCCACTATCCTTACTATGAGAAGTGGCTAGTACTCGGGCTGAGAAGAAGGACTAATTCAACAAAACATTCATGAAATTAAAAAAAAAAAGGCTGGGATCCTATTGAAGATGACATACACACACCAAAGTTCCCTTATGCATTTGGTGATAGATAGAATGTTATGGAATGTTAGGCTGCTATGGAATGGCCGTACAGTTGAGTAAACTGATGTCCACAAGTTGCACATGCGGTTCCACATTCTTGGAAGTTACATAACTGGGATTGTGGAGACATCCACTGCTCATTCCCTGTGGCACAATAGGAAGTTTAGGTCCAGATTATATGAAAGATTATATCTCCGTATACCAACCTACCCAACTTTTAAGATCTTTGAGGGAAGATTTTCTCTCAGTCCCATCACAATCCCAGACACATTTGGTGAGGTCATAGGAGTAGGCCTTCTCAGTGGCTGCTCCCAGGCTATGGAAATCCTTTCCACATAAAGTTCAGTTGGGCCCCTCTCTGCTCGCTCTCCAACAGGAAGTAAAGACCTTTTTTTTATTATTTAGACAGGCTTTTGATTCTTAAATCATGTGGGAAAAAAGTGTATTTTGAAAGTGTTGTGCTATACTTTTATCTATCATCTTTAAAATTATGTTTTGAATGTGTTTAAACTGTTAAAAATGTGTTTTTTAAACAAATTTGTTTGGTTAATCGCTTTTTAATGTTTGTAAATAAGATTTTTCTTTCATGTTGAGCTTTGTTTTAAACTATTGTACGCCATTTTGGGTCCCATCCCAGGAGAAAGACAGTATATAATTTAAATAAATAAGAAAAAGAATAAGGCACTGACAATAGACAACAGATTGTGCAATGTCAGTATTCAGCAGAAGAGCAGAGTAGCACAACCACAACTTAACTAAACATGTGCAAACTTGTACTATGCAAGCACATATTTTGAGAAGAAACATATGCACAAAATGGTCCCTTCCCCAGTGTTCTTCTGACTGTATATATAATTGCACAGTTAAACTTTGATTCTCTTTCAGTGATAGAACAAATTCTGCTACTTTAGGTCCACTTTCAAATAAAACAATGGTTCTTAACCTTTCCTTTACCAAGGACCCCCTTTAAATACCTTTTGTTGCCATGGACTTCCAATACTTAACTTGACATTTAAGCGTGGTAGTAAGGAATGTTACGTGCTTTCTCTCTACCATTCAGCATCATTCACTTGCATATTCTCACCATGTGCAGAAGTGCAAGTGTTCAATATTTTTTTTCTACCGAACAGTTGTTTTCATAACTTTTGAATGGTTGAGATATTGTAATGAAACGTTGTACACATGTATATCACTGGCAAAAGATTCCTGTTCTTTGAGACCAATGTATGACCATCTATCTGCCCATCTTTCTTTCTTTCTTTGTTTACTATAAAAGCTCATTACATTTCTTCAAGCCTTCACAAACCTCCTCTGAAGATACTGTGGCTCCCAGAGGTCTGTAGATCACCTCTGTGGGTTAGGAAAGGATTTCATTTCTTTGCAAGGTATTTTTGTTTTAAAAAGAAAAGAAAAACATCCAAACATTTTAAAACTGGACCGTATGTCTGTCGAACTGACAAAAAGGCACCTTATATGTTTAAGGTGAAGTAATGGCTTTGGCCTTTTCCGCACCTTACCTTTTTCTAGCACTGGGGTGCGGGGATCGTGCGAGCAGCCTCTGGTGAGAGGCTTTCACATCCGGGGTCCTGCCTGCTCACGCGAGAGCACCGCCTATTCCTTTTGCAGTGCAACCTGGGAGTTTCCCAGGCTGCACTGGGGCAGGAAGCGTGACCAGTGCTGCTCCAGAGGCTCCGCATGCCAGGTAAGTGCGCGTGGGGCCCAGGAGCAATGTGTGATCGCGCACCATTTTTGGCTTCAGCTGAAAATAAAAAAGTGCGTGATCAGCACCTGCCAGCCCCTGGATTATCGCACGATTGTGAGTGCATCGTGCAGATCGCTCCTCACAATAGCACAATGCTCCAGGCGCCCTTTCGCATGGAAAATAGCCATGCAAAAAGGACTTTTGAAAACAGGTTCAGAGCTCATCCATGATTTAAATGAAATGCTTCTGTTTACCCAGTTTGTCAGAAAAATGGTCCCTTGAATTTTTGTTTTCCTTATACTCTGTATCTCACTGTAAATTTGAGTTTTTAAAATAAGTGTGATAACAAGGCACTGCCCCAGGGAAAGTTTATCCCTCTATTTTAGGTCCTAGATGGTATTTTTGACATGCAGATTTCTCACACTCCACACTTTGAACTCACACCATTTTTTTTTCCTTGTTGAACATCAGAGTTGACTCACAGCAAAAATGATTTGTGTCACCACAGGCAGACATATTTAGATGAAAAGAAAGGGGAAGAACTAATTTCTTTCCTCTTCTCATGACAGAGCTACCACAAGGACAGATATAAATCACAGAAGTTATCAGTCCAGCTCTATTAAAATCAATAGTGACTTGGGCCACTAGGGTTACTGGGAGACAGGTTGCATCAGAAATATGTATCCTGTACATTAAACTTATAAAGTCCATAGAAATATGTATCCTGTACTTTCATGCCACCAGATTTGGGCTACAATTCAGATACATGCATTTTTATTGTCAGTACTGTTGGTATTTGATACTAGGCCAAGCAGCATTCTTTTCCCTGTGGGGCAATACAGTTGATAAGAGGCAGACTTCATCAATCTGCTGAGTCAAAATGATAATGGTAGACCAATCAGTCAATGTACTACTTATCTACCCAATACACAATGTTCTGTAATCATTAAAACTGTTTCTGAACGCTGTATTTTACAGAGGAGGACAAATGTTCCGTTGAAAAAAGAGGAAAACTTTGAATTACTGGGCTCTTTCTTCATGAGAACTCTTCCACTCTTCCATCTTAGAATCACAGAATCATAAAAGCATAAAGCTGGAAGAAACTACAAAGGCTATCCAGTCCAGCCCCCTGCCATGAAAGAACACACAACCAAAGCACTCCCAACAGATGGCCATCCAGCTTCTGTTTAAAAACTTCAAAAGGAGACTCCAACACACTCTGAGTCAGTGCATTCCACTGTTGAACTGCTCTTATCATCAGGAGTTTTTCCCTAATGTTTAGCTGGAATCTATTTCCCTGTGTCCTAGTCCCTGGAGCAGCAGAAAACAAGCTTCCCCAATCTTCCATGTAACACCTTTCAAATATTAAACATGACTATCATGTCTCTTCTTAATATTCTCTTCTCCAGGCTAAACATGCCAAACTCCCTTATGCACTCCTCATAGGGCAAAGTTTCCAGACCTTTTACCATTTGGGTCATTTTCTTCTCCATACATTTCAGCTAATCAATATCTTTCCTGAATTGTGGTGCCGAGAACTGGACATAGTTTTCCAGGTGAAGTCTGACCAAAGCAGAATACTTCCCTTGACCTAGAAGTTATACTCATATTGATGCAACCTATAATCACAGTAACCTTTTTAGCTGCCACATCACATTGTTGACTCATGTTCAGCTTCTGGACTACTAAGACTCCAAAATCACTTTTACATGTACTGTGGTCAAGCAAGGTGTCAGCCACCCTATATCTATTCACTTCATTTTTTTTTCTGCTCAGGTGTATTACCTTACATTTCTCCCTGTTGAAATTCATTTTGTTAGTTTCAGCCCAGCTATCTAGTTTGTTAACGTCATTTTGAATTCTGATCCTTTCCTCTGAAGTATTAGCCAGCCTTTTGAATTTGGTGTCAGCTGCTAATTTGATAAGTGTGCCTTCTATTTCATCATCCAAGTCATTGATAAAGATGTTGAATAGCACTGGGCCCAGGGCAGAACTCTGTGACATCTCGTTAGTCATTTCTGTCTAGGATGAAGAGGAGCCATTGATAAGCCCCCTTGGGTTTGGTTAGACAACCAATTACAAATCCATCTATCTAACAGTAGCATTGTCTAGCTCAGATTTTACTAGCTTGTTTGCAAGAATGTCATGAGGTGGACTATGTCAAAAGCCTTACTGAAATCAAGTTATGCTACATCTGCAGCATTCCCTTCGTCTACCAAGCTTATAACTTGAGACAGACAGAGAGAGAGGCAGGCATGACTTGTTTTGAACAAATTCATGTTGACTTTAGTGATTATGGCATTCCTTTTTTATTTGCTTACGGACTTCCTGTTTAATGATCTGCTCTTGAATCTTTCCAGGAATCTTTTCAGACTGACTAGACAGTAATTGTTTAGGTCCTCTTTTTTTCCTTTAGTCCTTTTTGAAGATGGGGACATTTGCCCTCCTCCAGTCTGCTGAGACTTCATCTTTTTTTCAAAGATTCTCGAAGATAATTGCCAGTGGTTCTGAAATTACTTCTGATAGTTCTTTTAATACCCTTGGATGTAGTTTATCAGGCACTGGAGAACTGATTTCATTTAGAGTAGCCAGGCTTTCCTGTACTATCTCTTTACCTGTTCCGTACTGCAATTTCCCTACTGCATCATCTGTTCCATTTTCCCCAGGCTGAGCATTGTTTTCCTTTTGGAAGAAGATGGAGGAAAATAAGGTGTTGAGTAGTTCTGCCTTTTTTCTTTCCACTGTTATCATTTCACCATCTACTCCATGTAGTGGTCCTACCATTTCCTCATTCTTCCTTTTGCTACAGATGTAACCAAAAAAGGCATTTTTATTGTTTTTATCTTCTCTAGCACGCCTGAGTTCATTCTGCGCTTTTCATTCTGAGTTCATTCTGCACTTTTTTCATATTCTCCCAACACATGCTGGCTATTTGATTTCCTCTTTGGTGATTTTCCCCTTTTTCCATTTCTTGTACATGTCTATTTTAAATGTTAGCTCAGTTGAAAGTTATTTTGGCATTAATTCCAGTTTCTTTATACACCTCATGTTTTTCCTCCTCCTGTGCCTTCACTTTTAAGAAACTCCCATCCATCACGAATTCCCTTTTCTTTTTGTATTCCTGGCCATGAGATCCCACCCAGCTACTTCCCTAAGTTTTCTTAAAGTCTAGAATGCATGTCTGACTACATGTGGCATCCCCTTTCTGCTGCAAAACAAACTCCAGGGGAACATGATCACTGCTACCTAAGGATTCTGCCACTTCTACACCATTAACCAGATCATCACTGTTGGTTAGGATCAGATCTAAAACAGCAAATCTCCTTGTAGCCTCTTTCACCATTTGGACTATGAAATTGTCTGCAAGGTAAGTGAGGAATTTGTTAGACCTCTCAAACCTGACCTTGGAAGGACACTTGCATATAAAGTTCAAAAGAGGAACATTGACAAAGCATTAAAAAAAACTCTCTTTAAACTTCTTTAAAATACTTCTTTAAAAAAAGCCCTAAATGATATTATTCCTGTTTGAGGCAGAATGTTGCCTGTATTAGGGAAGGGGAATATGTGACCTTCAGATGTAGTTAGATTGAAGTTCTCATCATCCCTCACAACTGGACATACTGGGAAGGGCTGATGGGAGTTGTAGTCCAACATAATCTGGAGGGCCCTAAATTGCCCATTGTTGATGTATTTGATCAGGAATAGACTGCTTGCGGCTCTCCAAATGTCATTGAATTTCAACTCTCAGAAGCTCAAGCTAATATAGTCAATCATGATGGCTTATGGAAATTGCAGTCCAACAACATCAGGGAGGAAGCACAGTTGTCCACCTTTAAGTCACAGGCTACCATAGAACCCTATTTAATCCACTGTCTACATGTCTATTTTGGCTGATCAGTTTAAGCTTTCTCTCACTCTGAGCAAATCAGTCATTTTGTTATACAGAACATATCTACACAATACCTTTATATTCTGTACTATGGAGTAAGAAGCTCCATAGTAGGCTGATTTTCATCAACAATATTATTGAGGAGGAGTACTTAGTTCCCCTTCCCCAAGACTGACCTGTTCCCGGGTTGCTACATTATATTGTATATTACATAGAGAGCCAGAGTGGTGTAGTGGCTTGGGCATTGGACTATGATGCAGGAGATCAGAGTTCAAATCCTCACTCAGCCATACCCACTGAATGACCTTGGACAAGTCACAGTCTCTTGTATCACTGAAGAAAACAAAGGCAAATCCCCTCTGAACAAATCTTGCCAAGTAACCACCATGATAGGTTTGCCTTAGGGCCACCATAAGTCAGAAATGACTTGAAGGCACACAACAACAACACACTGGTAGCTATTTCCAGTCTACTCATCTAAGAAGATCTGGCCCAATATATTCAGAATGCCAATAGAAAAATGCTGCTCAGAGGTGTAGGACACTAAAATATAGAAACATGTGCCTTCTTTCAAGCAAGAATGAAATGGAGAATTAACTCATAATGCAAGCTGACCCCAGTTGCATTACTGTGCAAATGTTATCTTAAAGGTAAATGTAGGACACCATAAGTAACTGGACATTCACATAGAATATTTGGTTCACACAACTAGATATAATGTGCAATAGGACCGATGGCAGCTGTTGGCTTCCACATTAGTGAAGTGGTGAATCTAATTTCAGCCTGAATATTAAAGGAATTATCCAAAGTGCTGAATTCTATCACCTCACTAGATTGAGCATGTTGGATAGCTCCTTAAAAATTCAGACTAAATCCCAGAGGAGATTTACCATCCCTCTGGTATGGAAACAGCAGCTGCAATGAACACAACCACACAAGTACTACTCAAAGTGAATTGAACCAGAGCTCATGACACTGTAAGAATTGCTTTTATTATTATGTTGATCAGTAGCACAGTAATACTCGTGACAAATTTTAATTTCAAAACCCTACAGGTGTCCTGTTGGAAACCTTTCTTAGGGGCTATCCCATTTAGTATCGTTCATATAAGTCACAGTAAAGCAACAGACTTCCTCTTCTGTGAATGTAGATTACACCAGAAGTGACGCAAGTCCGAGAAGTCATAATCATTCTAGTCATTGTAAATACAATCTCTATTAACTATACTTGTGATAAAAGTAGATATGGGTTCCTGTCATCTGATTTCCCTCTATACTACTTTCAGCTTGTATCAAAAAAAGGCAAGTCATAAAACTTTCATTGCTGTAACAACACAGGAAACAAGCCACCTGCCATCATATTTCTAGGTCACATGATTTACTACAAGACATTGTCTTGAATAGTTATGATTGTGAAGCTGCATTTTATGTTCTGCAAAGATTACATTCTGTAAGTTTTGAGTCCACTTACAATAAATCCAAATAGGTAAGAAGTTTGGCATAAGTCAGAAGTTGCCACCTTAATTGTGGTTGCTATGAGCGAGAGGCTTTGAGCTGACAATTTGAAGATGTTGGCAGAAATTGCCTTTGTACCAGATATATAGTGATGTTCAGTTTGGACTGAACACAGGCAAATAAAGATTAGCAGTTCTGGAAGTCCATCCCCCACCCCCTTAAGTCATAAACAGAAGATAAGTCAGAGATGGACCTCACCAAGATTAAGTCAATAATAGTTCAGACGATCCATCTAGAAGAATTTTTTGAAACAAAAGTCAGTCAGAACTGGGTTGATTGTTGCCAGCTGGTGGTCTGCTGAGAGATGCAGAAGAACTTAAAGACTAGACAATGGGGCTGAGAGAAGCAGGGCTGAGAAAAAAGCAAGCATTCCAGTTTGAAAGAACCTAGCTGAGAGAAGAGCTGGAAAGAACAGGAGATTGAGGAGACCATGAAGCTGTGCTATGAGGTTGTGATGTAACATCCAGCAGGCAGTACAGCTCAGACCCAAAAAGTGTTGAGAAAAAGTATGAAAAGTAGCAATTTGTATATCAAATATTTGAATCATCCTAGATGCAGCATTCAGCACATACTAGCTTTTCCTGGTTCACTGTGACGTGAAGATTAGAGAAATCCTGTCTGATGAAAAGCTAAAAAAAGTGAGTTTTATTGTACTTGAGAAAAATTTCCTTATAAATTCAGAACATATTACATAATAGATACCGTACACAGATATCTCTTAACATATTTGAAACTGTAACTAAACATGTCCAGCTTATGAACAAAACATATCATTGGAAAAGTAACATTTGCTTACTCACACAACCAATTTGCTTTTTTTAAAAAAAATATTTATTTTATTTATTTACAGACATACCTTGGTTAGCAAAGCCTCTGACAAAGAAGCTCCTTTTCATAAAGTCTTTTTATGCCTGTCTAGCCCCTCTCCTTTTCCTTCCTGTCATCCCTCTAGCTAGAAGATTTTTTTAACAGCATCACCACTGGGATGATGGTATAGGAGGGCTGGGGAAACACAGACTACTCATTTTGGGTTGCACTAATGTGTCTTCAGTAAACAATGGAACAAAGCTTGAACTGGGAAAGAGCTGGACTAGGAAATGCTGCTGCAGTCATGTCTGCCTGCCCACAGCAAGGTAAACAGCAGATACCCTCAGGATTCCATACTGAGCATGCGTAGACCACAAAATAGCAAGAAAAAGCGGAAAGCAGATAAACCTGTCTGACCAGCTACCCTTCCTCCCCCTGCCATGTTATAGAAAGTAGCTCTTTAAGTTTGGACACCAAAATGAAAGCCACAACAAAAGTGGAGGCTGATGAAGGAAAAAATAAATCATTCCTGGATGCATTTTGGAAGAATCGTTCAAGTTGTCTCTATAGATTCAAAATGTCTGCTTATGCAAAGTTTACCTGACCTAATTATTTTATTTCATACGTGCATAATTTTCCTTTTGAATAAAATGCTAGTTGAAAAAGTTTGAACAGCTCTTCGTCTCTGTGATGGAGGAAGCTATGCCCTTCTACGTTATTTCTGCATCATGCACTGAACTTTCTGTTAAAGAAGTGATGCCTAGAAACAATTCAACATCATTAACTGAAGAACATCTGTATTTATTTAATTCACAGCCCACTTTTCTCATTGCACAGGACCGAAGACAGCCTTGGTCCTGGTTTTGTTTTGTTTTGTTTTGCCTTATGAGCATCCTAATATCAATCTTATGCCTGTGGCCCAATCAACTGAGGCCATTTCCACACCATACTTTTGTAGTGTTATTATTCCACTTTCAACATCATATGGAATCCTAGGGTTTGCAGTTTAGGGAGGAGCCTTTAGAATTCTCAGCCAGAGAGCCCTTTGGCCTCAGTAAACTACAAAACCCAGAATTCCATAGGATGTTGAATGTGTAATAATAGCACTATAACAGTGTAGCGCAGAAATAACCTGAGTTTTGAAATAGGTCGTAAAAATCAAGAGCGGAGGAACGAAAACTTGAAAAAAGATATTGAGGTTGTTTTGTGTGTGGCGGGGGGAAGAATATGAGTCCATACTGGCTGGCAGTGGCAGAAATGTCTTCCATATCAAAGGTGTGGTACATTGGTCTGGGTTTTATCCATTTTCAAAGGTGCTGAAACTACTCTGAGGAGAGGGTTCAGTAGCTTGGATCACCACACCTTGGATGTGGAGCTTATTCACCACACTCCTGACATGGAAGCCACTGGCCACTAGTGCTAGCTGGGCTATTCTGGGAGCCTGCCAAAAGCAATTTTTCCGAGCCTTATAAGCAGTACAGAAATTCAAGCTTGGAATTTCTTTAGCTACCAACCTAAATCTCACTGGAATGCAGGAGAAATTGGCAGATGTCTTCTGTTCTGTTAATAAATAGCACTGTAAATCTTTGTATTAGTTGAAGAAATATTCTACCTTCATGTCGCAGTAGGCCCATCTCATATTTTTTCAGCACTAGAAAATGGGTGGAAGTTGCAAAAGTGTATGCAGTTTTAAGCCATTTGTAAAAATGTGCTGCTGCCGAACAGACCACAATTGTGCTGGCACAGGCACAGTTCACAGTACACCCAAGAAAAATGATCTGAAATCAGAGAGTAAGGCATTAATGTAATAAGAAAAGGCCAACAACATGTTTATTTGATTTATTATTATTTATACAAAGCTTTTATATTCCAACCTTTAGCCAAAAAAAATAATTCACAGGGTGGCTTAAAAATGTTTATTTTTGACAGCCTCTGCCTTCAGGTTTACACTCTAAGAAAGACACAATACATAGGAAGAAAGTGATTGGAAGGGAGACGAAAGGGAAATTAAGTTCAGAAGCAGTTAGCTCCTGGCATGGCAGAAGTGAGCCTGGCTGCTCTTCTTCTTCCTCTGTGACCAAAGAAGTTGGAAGCTGAATGAAGGGGGTCTTGTTGACCTCAGTTTGATCTCTTTCTTTACACAGTCACACCCATGAAACTTCAGAAGGGAATCTCCAGAAAAGGGGAAGAGGGGGTTGAGCCACCTCTAAAACTGGGCTAGGGTAAATAATCCAATACTCCTCTCAAAATAATCAGACAAAATTGAATTACCAAGGATCTTATGAACTCAAGCTTCCTCAGGATTTATCAATCAGAAGTATACCAAATGATCCAGTATGGGAGAGATGGACAGAAAGACAATAATCCATTCTGTGTTTTCATTGGTTGTCATCATGTTAAGAACATATGTACCCATACCTTTCCTTTATGCATGTGTACATCCTTTTTTGGGCACTGTAGATTGGTATTCCCTTCCTCACTCTGCAGTGCCCAAAGTGCACATATGCATGTGTGCCCGCGCACACACACATACGCATACACCCAACTTACTGAAGAGCCCAATTAATCCTTGATCACAATCTTTCATCAAGATTGCAATTATATACTCATTTACTTAACAACGGCTACTTCTGAGCAGACACGTATAGGACTATTCTGAAAATTATGTTTTTCTACAAAGTAGATTTGCTTGTTAAAAGTAACTTTAAAGTGACGTCTCTAGTACATAGAAAAAAAAAGGTAAGGTATCACCATTTTTACCATTAAGATGAGTCCCAATTTATCTGCCTCAGCCTATAGAGATAAACACAACCAACTAACTTAACTTGATGGTGTACATCTTTGTCAAGGTCTCTGGTCTGAGTAACATTTCACTGTCCTTTAGTCCAGTCTTTCAGTTAGTTCTGCAGTCCTTCCATCTCTGATTCTTTCTATTCTCCCATGATTCTGGCCATCTTTTTCCTTCTCTGAGTTCCTGCTTCTGGCTTTCAAATCTTCTCTTTCCCAACTCCAACTATTCAGCCATTTTGGTTTTATCATCATCATCATCATCATCATCATCATCATCATCATCATCATCATGGCAACTAAGGCCCTTTCCACAGCTTACCTGCTTCCGGTGCGGTCGCACGGGGATCACGCGAGCAGTCTCTTCCGCGAGGCACTTGTGTCCCCACTGCTTCTGCTCTGCAGCAGTTGCCTGCTGGCTGGCAGGCAGCATGAGGGCTCTACCTCTTCCTTCCACAATGCAGCCGGGTATTTTCCTAGGCTGAGCTGGGAGAGGAAGCGCAGGGCCATGTCTCCAGAGCTCCGCATAGACAGTAAGTGCGTGTGGGGCCCCGGAGCAACACGCAATCGCACATCATTTTTGGCCAAAAGCCAAAAATTATATATTATGTGATCAGCGCCTGCTGGCCCCAGCAGTGTCACGTGATTGTGAGGACATCATGTAGAACGCTCCTCGCAATCGCACAATGCTCCGGAGGCCCTTTCATGACAAACGCCATGTGAAAAAGGCCCAAGTGTTGGTTTCCTGTATTAAAAGTTTTGCCCTTTTGCAGACCATTGTAGCATTCTGTTTTCTTGATTGCCATCCCCATTTGCTGAATATGTTGCTTTCATACTTCCTGAGCTAAACCTCCTGACTTCTGTAGCCTTACCAAACTCTTGGCCTCTAAACTTGTACAGGAGGTTATGAAACATTCCTCAGTTTATGCCTTTGTGTATTTTAAACTGTGCTTCTGTCCTTCATTCCTTCTTGCTCCTTGTCAACATTCAGATTGCACGCTTTGGAGGCAGTGATATTTATTTTATTTGTAGCTCTTAGTTAATTTCATGCAGAGTTGTGCCGAGAGGAATTTCAATGAACATTTCAATCAGTATTCAAGGATGGCTGTGACAGGGAATGAGGAAAGCATTTGTTTGTTCAGGAAACATTGTCCTGAATAGGCTATATTTGACCTTAGTGGCTCCATCATATTCTCTGTCTAGGATTGCCTAATTGACAAATCCAGGAAGCATTACTATGTGGCTTAAACAAGCTTATGCTTTCAATGATGTCAACTACTAGCTAAATCTGATTGGCTATGTACCTTCCTTCCTGCCCAGTGTTCACTATGTGATCCATTATTAGCTGGGCTTGTTAAGGAAAGGAGAAAGAATTATTCCCTTATAATATTCATTGTGTGAGGACTGATTGGATGGGGTCACTAGGGAAGCGCTGGTTAGAAAAAATAAATAGCACAGGAAAGGGAAAAATCAAGGAACAGAACTGAATGAAGGTCAACATTAGGGTCTCAAGGGAAGTTTCCTCCTCCTCCACTGGCCATGAATATCCTGGGAATAGACAGGGCTGAACATTTTGCACACATCTATATTTAGTGCTATGCAGATAAATAGTCAATTACTCAAAATCACCTGCCAATTTATTACAAAGAATACATAATGTATGAATCTACCAGGCCTTGGGCAGTTCTGGCATGGCAGCAGTGTTAGACATTTTTGTCAAGTAGAAAATAACGCCGCCGTTAGGGTGAAGACAATATGCATTTGTCTTCACCCTAATGGAAGCATTATTTTCTACTTGACATTCGTAGAGCAGTCAGGCTGGTTGGGAAGTATCTTTTATCACGTTTAATACCAGAATCAACCTGAGAGAGATCTTGAAAGGCTGATTTGAAATCTTGCAGTGCACAGTACTGTTCAGCCACTGCCCATGTCATCACCAATCCCTTTACAAGTTTTGATTTCTTTCAGGGTTTTGGTGTTTCATTGAAGATTACAATAATATGAATGGTAAATGTGCTGTTATAAGTTAAAAGTCTTTTTAGAAGGCAGAAAGATAATCTGAATCTGGAAAACATGAATAGAACAGAAGGGCAAAGACAGGCATCTAAGGCAATATTTATCTGGACAAAAGTTACTCCTGATATGAAATGTACAAAGCTAGCATTAAAGCAGGCTCACGTTGTGCCCCTGTGAAACATGCACTACAATGTTCATTCAAACACAGCCTCTGTCTCTCAAGAGGTTAAAAGATGCAATTTATCTAGATAGATAACTGGCATAGGAAATGAGAGTAAATTCATTCATTCCTTTCAACATGGCTGCTTGGAAGGCTGCAAGCACTAAAACTTTGCTGAAACTATCAACTTTATTCACATAACACTGTTCTCAATATGAATAGTTTGCTGACATGCTTTGGGGCATGGAGGCAGCTGGTGTTTATGACAGTGGCAGTAATAATCGCTGCCATAATATTTCAAGCTATGATCTCATTTCAATAGAGAATGCATGATATGAAGACAGAGTAGGAAAAAATCAAACATTGGAGTAAGAAAAATAAATGGAGCTGGGTATCCCAACAGGTAACAGGAAAAGAAAGCTTGTCAAAGTTGGTGCAAATGTTACAGTAAGACATTGACTGAAGTGGAACGGGGCCAATTCCTTTTATATTATTGCTATTTCTGCAGCCCAAAGTAGTTCATTTCATGTTGGCATATTCCTTGGTTTCAGAATTAACATTCTGAATGTGTAGATCTGTATTACTCTGAAAGGGTTTTTGTCTAAAGGACTATTAGCCTTTGAAGATGACAGCATTTGGGAGTTCCTCGTTTGCTTAAGCCCATTCAGGACACATGAAGCTGACTATGGAATTAATGAACAACTTGGAGGCATATAACAACAATATCTGTAAAAGGTATTGTTCTTCTATAGGAATGGGCTCAGCATGTGACTGGTGAGCACCAAAGAGCAAATGGATTGTGAGTGTAGAATGAGAAAGATGTATCAGTCCATATTTGAAAAGAAAATAATGTATTGATTTAGAATGGAAAGAACTGGTGGGTTTTTTTAAAAAAATGTGGTAGCAAAGCTGTCAGATTTCCTCATTGTTATTGTGTTGTGCCTTCAAGTCATTTCTTCTTCTATATATATATAATTTTATTGAAATTCCAACATATAAAATAAACATGTATAATTGTACATATCACTGAAATATTTATGCTGTTCTTCCATTCCTCACTAGATTTCAATTTCTTCTGTACGTACATACTGAAGTTAAATGTACCACACTAACAGATGATAATATTTCATGATAGTTCCTGCAATACATCAATTACTATATATTATATCATAATTTCCATCTGATTGCATCTTCTTAATGTACAGTCTATACTTATTTTACTTTAAGCACTGCCATTGTCATCTGATAGTACCCAGCAATTACCCGACACTATTTCCCATTCTTTCTTAATCTCTTCATCTGATTTCCCCTTTAACCTCTCAGAGACTATATCTGCATTTCTATTTTCAATAAAGGTTGCCCACCAATGATCAATTGTGGGTACCTTCAAGTCATTTCTGACCTATGGCTATCCTAAGTTGACCCTATCAAGGGGTTTTCTTGGTGAGATTTGTGCCGGGGGGATTGTCATTGCCTTCCTCCTAAGGCTGAGAGAGTGTGACTTGCCCAAGGCCACCCAGTGGGCTTCCATGGACAAGAGGAGATTCGGATCCTCCATTGTCTGTTGCTCTATGCAGAAGCATGGCGCTTTCAATATTCCAAGTAACTGCTGGGACGTTATCAGCCAGACTCAAGTAGCTTTAAGGTTTACTACACTTACACAAAAAAAGTCTCCACATTGCCAGCATAACCTTGTCCATTGCAAATGTCCAATAGTGTCAGTGCAGAACAGTTGTAGCTTACTTAATGTCATGGCAGGTTATGAAGTACAACTGCTAGGCTTGTTTTCTATTTCACTTCTGGGGCATCTTAAATAAATGTATCTGATTTTAACACTACAGGGTTATTAATTACATCAGGGAAGTTCACCTTCAGTGTCATTCTTTTTAACTGATAACACTGGCATCACCTCACAAATGCATATATGAATCTACCTTTAACAAATTGATTCTAGATTTCTTTTTCTTTTTCTTTTTTAGAGGATACTACTACTATGACAAGAATAGCAAACACTGAGATGAAACTCAGTATGATTGAAAAAAAGTCTCTTCCATCATAACAATTCCACCCTTGATTTCCACAAGTGTCACACATGTTGCAACAGACTAGGATTGTTAATTTTAGTAGCAATGGATGACATCAAAGAAATCTTTGCAAAGATGAACTGAAGCTATAGCTTTTGAGAAAGTTTTCAAACATTTCTATACGCACAGCAAATCAAAAGGCATGAATTTTCAGTTTTTTCCCTTCAACTTAAGTATTTTAAAGGCAAGGCAATCAGATTCCATGCCAGTGACAGGTTGTGTTGATAACTACATACTTCTCTTTCTATTTAATTGAACAACACTTTGCGAAATAAACATTCAGCACATACATTTTAAAGGCAAGGCAATCAGATTCCATGGCAGTGATAGGTTGTGATGATAACTACATACTTTTCTTTCTATTTAGTTGAACAACACTTTGCAAAATAAACATTCAGCACATAGATTAACAGTGCAATCCTATGCACATCTTCTCAGAGGTATTGACTAGTATTCTTCATATTTATTATGAATTTCAACCTAAATGTGTATATGATTCCAAACTAGTTAAACGTAGGTTTTGCTTTTATCAGTGGGGTGAAATACTACTGAATAGGGTGCTATTTGTTTCAATGGGAACTATATTCACTCAATTCATTATTGATCCATCCCGTGGCATTTTGTCTTTGGTGCAACTAGTTGTGCATATTTTAGCACAGGTTGTATTTAGCATGTTCCTATATTCTTATTCATTCTCCTTCTTTATCTTGTGTCCCACTGCCTAACCTTTGTCTGTCAAAGCTCTTTTGATGCCAACAACTATTCTGGTCAGACCCTCATGTAACAAAAGGGCTTGCTATGAAGATGGATGTGAGCATGATTTACATACTAGTGTTTTCAGTTTTGCACATCAAGGCTCATAGTATAATAGAATTGGGAGATACCTCAGGAGACACCTATACCAATTCCGTGCTGGTACAAATGTCTACAGTTAATGCACACCTGAAAAGTATCAATTCAGCTTCTGTTTAAAAACTGCCAAGATCTTTTATTTCTGAGTTCCTAAGTCATTCTAAACAAGCCATTGTCTGAGTTAAAAATCTTTGAATCCATCTTTATTTGAATCCATTCTGTCTTACTGGCTTCTTGTTAACTTCTAACTGCAAGAACTGTGTCCAAAGTCAATGCCACAGATAAGGTAGTTAGAACTATTTTGAAACTGGCTGTCCTTCCCTGAGATACAATCTCCCTTATAGTCAGTTCCTCAGGCTAAAACACAACTGCTGCAATAGGAGGATTTTAGAAAGGAGTCCCACATATTGACCATTTCTGCACTGGACTGTTAAGAGTGCTATTATTCTACTTTCAACATTCTATGGAAGCCAGCCAGCCCCTCTCTAAACTGCAAACCCCAAGATTCCATAGGATGTTGAAAGTGGAATAATAGCACTATTAACAGTCCAGTGTGGAAATAGCCATTATCTAAACAACTTAAAGAATGTAGAATGCAGAGAGTCACTGCTGGAAAAAATGACATGTATGATATTGGAAGAAGAATAGGTAAATGTGTCTCTGATGTTGTGGGTGGCAGGACTCATAAGGGTCTTGGTAGAGTATGTCTAGGGGCAGAGTTGCATCCAGGATTGTAACAAAGGCCCTTTCTGCACCTTACAGTCTTCCGGCACTGGAGTGCGGGGATCGCATGAGCAGCCTCTGGCGAGAGGCTCTCATGTCGGAGTCCTTCAGCTCCGACCGAGCTGCCTGCTCACACAAGAGCCCCATCTCTTCCTTCCGCAGTGCAGCCTGGGATCTTCCCAGGCTGCACTGAGGCAGGAAGTGCGACCGGCGCAGCTCCGGAGGCTCCACAAGCCAGGTAAGTGTGCGTGGGGCCTGGGAGCAATGCACGATCACGCACCATTTTCAGCTTCTAACCAAAAATGAAAAGGTGCGCGATCGGTGCCTGACAGCCCTTGGAGCATCATGCGATTGTGAGTGTGTTGTGCAGATCGCTCCTCACAATCGCGTGACGCTCCAGGCCCTCTTTCACATGGAAAATGCCATGTGAAAAGGGCCAAAGTCGTGTCCTTGTATTTTTATCCAGTGTTGTATAGCCAACGGTATGTGAGGAATCGTTGAGTGGCTGCTTGTAAGCAAGCAAGTATAGGTCTGCTTTCCAAAGCCTGTGATTATTGTTCAGAATAGGATGCAGCTTCTTGATGATACGTTTGAGTGACCCCAGTTGTAAGCTCTAGGTAACCACTAGTGATGTTCTGTTATTTTCTGTTTTGGGTCTGTCTGTAAGAGACTGTCTCTGGGTACCAGCATTTCACAAGTCTCATACTTCACATACTTTAATGAGTATCTCCTTGTCAGTTGAAAATCTCAGTAGGTGAGTCCTGCAGTCTGAGAAACACCTGCTTTAAGTCCATGCATTTAGAATCTTCATCTTGTGGATCCAAGCAGATACTTTTATACTGAAGTGCTTGGCTGTAGTACAATTGATTCTGTGTTGTTTTCACAGCAGAAACAGATGTCAAAAAATATGACAGGTATTAGTGGATCTCATGATCAGAGTAATCAAATTGGCAAAGCAGAAACTGAACAACCAGTCCCATGCCCACCCATCCAAATAGGCTCTAGTAGAGAAAAGAAATGTGTTTAGTTTTCTTTGCAAAAATTTACAATTTGTTTTACTTGCAAATATTTGTGTACAGTCAAGCACATGGTCTAATTAAGTATAGACATGCAAAGGTTATTAACTCTATCTGTTGTTCTTAATCTAATTTTATTCATTTACGTCCTGCCTTTCTCTCAGATATAAAATTCAAGGCAGTTAACATATGTAAAAACAAGGCCAATTAAAATCATGCAAAAGCTTCTATGGAAGTATAAATATAAAAAAATTAAAAAACAATTAAACAATTAATAAAAATAAACCATTAAACATTAAAAACATTAACATTCATTAAAAGATAATAGACCACACAGCACCACACAGAATTGAAAGCCAATCAGTTGCCAAAAACCTAATGACCTAAAAACATCTTAACTTGCTGATAGAAAGAGAGCAAGGATGGGGCTGTCCTGGCCTCACTGGAAGCAGCCACCAAGAAGGTTCTCCCTTGCTCCTACCAAAAGAGTCTGTGAGAGAACAGAGAGAAGGACCTTTCCAAGTGATCTTAGGTCTTTGGTGGGCTAAGAAAAGGAGATGTGGTCCTCTGAATAGCCTACACCCAAGCCACATGGAGCTTTAAGGGGTAGCACCAGCACTTTGACTTGGCTCCAGAAGTAGACCGGCAGATTATGGAGCTGTTGCAACCAGGAAGTTGTGTGTTTCCTGTAGCCAGACCCAGTTAACCATCTGGCTGCAACCCTTCAGGATAAGTGAACTTTCTGATCACTTTTGAAAGGAGGGTACAGGGAATGCATTACAGTAATCCAAGTGCAATATAACCAGAGCATGCTTTACCATGACCAGATCTGACTAATCCAGGAGCAGCCACAGTTGGTACACTAACTTGAACTGTGGAAATGCACTCCTGGTTACTGCTGAAACCTGAGCTTCCAGGCTTAGGGGTGAATCCAGAAGTACCTCTCCCCCACCCCCCCACCCCCCGCAAACATGTGTCTTCAGGAGGGAGTGTAATGCAGGCTGAATCCTTATTCCCAGATCTGAGAAGTATAGCATGTGTAATGATTGGTGGGATTCATATATAATGTGGTATTTTTTTTATCTGGTTATGTGGCTGAACAATGATGTGAAAGTGACTCTATTATGCAGACTCTTCCAGGTATATGTTGATGGTAGGGTCAAAGTTATTGAAATTCTTATGGTCTCTTGCAAGTGATTTTTCTCCATGAGTTAGGATGATAAAGATGTCATTGAGGTATTTAAGGTCCAGGAGAGATTTGAGAGTGCAGGAGCATTGTTTCAGGTCATTTGTGAATAGACCTGCATTCTGTGATGCCATTCAAGTGTCTTTAGCAGTGATCTAAAAGTATATACTATTCCCAAAGGTGAAGAACAAAGTGAATATAAAGAGGCAGAGTTTGCTATTTAGGTGTGCAACAGCTCCAATAAGAATTGTATTATTCACAGCTTGTAATCTTTTCAAATGGGCATACATTTACAAATTCCCATCTATCAGCAGCACTTGGAACAGAGATAATATCTTCTTAGCTCACTAAAGCACTGGAGCTAAAAAGGACTTGTGGTTGGTCCATGTAAGTAAATTTGCCCATATTGAATTGTACCTCTTATAACATTTCACATACTAAAGTGCTTTTTTTCATTACTTGCTTTATGACAATGCTTGGACTGGCATTTACCTGCTTTATGACAGTATTTATCTATTTTATGACAAATGTTTGCACTGTTTTTTCTTTCTGCACCTGTTGACAATCTAGTACATCCACAAGACAAAGGGCCTTTCCACACTACATTGTTATAGTGCTATTATTCCACTTTCAACATCCTGTGGAATTCTGGGGTTTGTAGTCTACTGAGGCCAAAGAGCTCTCTGGCTGAGAATTCTAAATGCTCCTCCCTAAACTGCAAACAGTGCAGTGCAGAAAGGCCCAAAGACTCTCCTGTACCATATGTGTGTTTACCTGCTTATCTATGTTTGCATGTAAAATGTTATCACTCAATTCTAATCAGTTTTTACATTATACTGTACTGTACTATGCTATACTGCAACCCATAACAATAACAGAAGCAGGAACTAGGGAGCATCAGATGGATCTCACAGAAGAAACAGGATGGACATCTCAAGCAGGGTGTAGTGGTTTAAGCCTTGTGCTATGAACCTGGACCTCAGGGTTCATAACTTTGCCTGAGGGTAACTATAAGTCAGAAACAATTTGAAAGCACACAGCAACAACAAAAGCACTCTTCTTTAGGAACTATTTAGAATCAGAGTTCAGAAATTTCTGGACAAGGAACTCACATGTACTGGACAAGGAAAACACACTAAAAGAACAATCGTCTCTTGAGTATCTTGAGATATGACTCCACTTTCTTCTGCAGGCAACCCCGAACTATATCAGCATGTTTTGCATTTCTGCTACATTACATACACACGCAGACACACATAGGCACACACACATTTTATAAACTTCTGTCTCCTGAGGCTTCACTCCATGCAGCTGAAGATGAGGTTTGGAGTCCGCAAAATACAAAATTAGTCTTGAAAGTGCCACAAGAATCCTTTCTTCTTTTTTATTGCTAAGACAATATTTCTGATGGCAAAAACAATAAGAATGGAAACTGAAGTGCTCAAAAATCTGAGAGGCTGACCTGCTGAGGGAGTAAAAAGAGAAAGCATTTGATGCTAATTATTTTTCTGCCCATTTGTGAAGTTTACATAGATGGGTTCCTTCAATCAAAACAACAGTATTTACTCTGGTAAGAAGGAACTGTTGACCCACTTTTTATATTCCAAGTAGGAGCAATTTGCAAATGGCAAATCCTCCAGCATCAGCATGTGGTTGCATGGAATGAGTGTTTTATTTCTCTAGCACTTTGTGTGATTAGGAGCAGCAAAAGTGTTTCCACCTCCCAGCTTACTCATTAAGTCTTGAGATCACGGCAGCAGTGTCTCTGTGCTTCCTTCCATGAGCAGAACAATCTCAAACACATTTTTATTACAATAAAACAATAAAACAAATTCTGAAAACCATTAAAAGAACAGATCCTTCCCTGAAAAACACAACAGAGCAACAGCAGTATCAGTATCACTTCAGCAGCCAAGTTTTTTCCTAAAAATAAACATTTTTTCACACATTCTAAAAATCAGGAAGTAATCAACAAAAATTCCATACTGAAAGGACCAGAATTAAGAAAGCCTATGAGCCCTTATATTTCTGTGTGCTTCACAGTTCTATAGCCTCTGTATCACTTTTGGTCTAAATCCAATTGTTAGTCCCAAGTAGAGTAGAAACAATGAACAAACATAATTTACATAATCCTTTACATTACCAAGTTCCAGCTGATTCAATGGGGTTACTGTAGTTGGAATTAACAATTGGATTTAGGCCATGATAGGCTGCAGAACAAAGGGACACAATCCAGCATAGAATCATATAATTACAGAATTCTAGGGTAGGAATGGACTGTGGATGTCATATAACTCAGCAAGCCAGTCAAAGTAAGATGCAAACCCCAACATCATAGACAGATGGGTGTCTAGTGTCTGCTTAAACCCCTCCAGTGGTAGAAATTCCATCACTTCTGAGCAATAGGTCCAATGTCAGTAGCACACTGAATGCACTCCAAGTTTTTTCCAAACTTTAAAAGCACTATCCAAGATGTTGAACCTATTTGGGGAATAAATATCAACACTTTAGATAGCTCATTTTAAGTTTGTATTAAAATTAAAGGAGATTCACTGTTCCACTCACAACAGAACCACCAGCTACCACTACTCTTAAAGCAGTATGTGCCACTGTTCTCTACTTTTCAACTTGTTAGGAAGTTTCTTCTAAGGCTTAGGCAAAATTTATTTCCTTTCAGTTTCCAGTCTTGGACAACAGAGAACAGGTCTGTAAGAACAAATTATCAGAAACGATATGGGTCTGGAAAGAGGTTTATGATAGTTAGATAGTGGAGATATTGGGAGTACTGGAAGAGGTAAGTGGCTGTTTTATTCACTCCTTAGTCAGAATTTCTTTCAAAACAGGACTCTCCCTTATCCTTTTGTAAAAGCTATTTCAAACTATTACCAAAAAATACAGCCTTTCTAAAAAAAAAGTGAGTATTTTTCCTTCATGGCTACAAAAGTATCTTTACATCCCTATAGCTAGAGACTCAGTTCCTTTCTGCACCTTACCTTTTTCTGGCGCTGGGGTGTGGGGATCACGCAAGCAGCCTCCGGTGAGAGGCTCTCGCATCCTTGCTGCTTCAGCTCCACATGAGCTGCCTGCTCGGGCAAGAGCTCCACCTCTTCCTTCCACAGTGCAGCCTGGGAGTTTCCCAGGCTGTGCTCGGGCAGGAAGCACAGCCGGCGTGGCTCCGGAGGCTCCACATGCTAGGTAAGTGCACGCGGGGCCCAGGAGCAATGCGTGATCATGCACCATTTTTGGCTTCCAGCCAAAAATGAAAAGGTGCGTGATCGGCCCCTGCCGGCCCCTGGAGTGTCACGCAATTGTGAGTGCGTTGTGCAGATTGCTCCTCACAATCGTACGATGCTCCAGGCGCCCTTTTGCATGGCAAATGCCTTGTGGAAAGGGTCCCAGGTTCTGTATCAGATCTTGAGCAGGTTTTGTACCCTGGCCCAGGTTTGGCCATGCCATTAGGCAGAGTAAGATAGCCACGTTAGCTGACAGGTATTGAGGGACACAGAATAGATACAATTCAATGATCCACATAACTCACTCTGTCCTCATTAAACCACATGAGTAATTGTGTGGTGAAGGAGGTACTATGTGCTATGATTATGATATAGTTGTTGTGTGCCTTCAACAGTTTTCTGACATATGATGACCCTAAAGCAAACCTCTCATGGTGTTTCTCGGCAAGATTTGTTCAGAGGGTTTGCCCTTGCCTTCTTCTGAGGCTGAGAGAGTGTGACTTGCCCAAGGTCACCCAGCGGGCTTCCATGGCTGAGTGGGGATTTGAACTCTGGTGTCCCAGTGTCCTAGCCCAACACTCAAACTACTGTAGCAAACTGGTATTTACGGTATCCTTTTTACGCATATGATTCATTCAAAATCAAAAAGTATATCTTGAAATATTAAGAGTTTATAGATTATAGTACTGGTTTTGAGTAGTGGGGCTTTCCATAAGGAAAACACATGCTATCACAAATTTATAAAATGTTATCAGAGCATTATTGTGAGCAGGAACAGTTAAAAATGCATATGAAATGGAGTCAAGATCTCAAGTTGCTTATTAGTTTAGATACAGCTGGATTTTTCTAGATCTTTGGCAATTTTTTCTTTCTTTGTTCACAAACCTTTGGGGTTTTTTTAAACTGTTTTAAAAAATCTGGGTCTTGGGGGCTTCAGGGTGACATAACGTAACATGATACCGCATCAGTCCAAAGGCATTCCAGGAAATGCAACTGGCAAGAATTTGGCAATATAGCTTCATACTGCTGGTGAGATTTAAGAACATGAGAGTTTAAAATCAAGGGAGATCTTTACTTTAGATGGTTCATTCTTTCCTTATACACCAAAGAAATGGCTGACAACAAAATTTTCAGTCCACAAAATGTCAGTTGACATATATGACGAATGGCATAGGAATATACTTCATCTGTATAACATACACTTCACATGCAAAAGATTCCAGGTCTGGTCCCCAGCAGTTCCAGATATGCCTGTGACAGGCTGTCATCTGATATCCCAGAGAGTGTATCTGCATGGTCAGAATGAGCAGGACTGGGAGTAGCACTGTAACTTGGTATAGGCAGCGTCCTACCTTCCTTGCTATTTTTTCCCCTGAGGTGCTAGTGCTGTATCGTAAGTGATTACCTTGCATTTTTATGTTGGTTTTGTTATCTAGAAAGGTGTCACTAGTTCCTCCGACCTTCTGAATACTGACTTTATGAATATGCAATAATGACTTAGTTTGCTAATCATTGTCATATTCTGTTACATTCCTCTGAAATGAGGAAGAAGAAGTAACAAAAGAACAAGGACTGAAAAGTAATGAAGATAACATAAGGAAATTTAAGGAGAATATATGAGGACTTTCCCTCAAATCAATCTGGATACTGAATACTGAATACTGGAGAAACAGATTATGTTTATCATCTATATACTGTGATAAATAAAGAACTCTAGTAGGATGAGTTGGATTCAGATTGATTAAATTAGATTCCAGTGAAGTCAATGGAACAGTTTGGTCAGAACCAAGCTTATATCCCATTCTTTTTAGTGGCAACCAGTTGCAAGTAATTTAACCTCAACTTTTCTCCTGAAAGTAGTCCCACACAAAGTTCTTCTGCCACTGGAATGAGTGGCAATGCAATCTTTACATAGCCCCATCTCTCAGCCTCACTGCCATCTCCCACACTGCTCTAGAGATTCTCACAATCCCACCTCACCCCAAACAAGTGTGTGTGGATGTAATCAGAGAGGACTCTTTCATCCAAAGAAGGAGGACTCGGGGTTAAAGCCAATGTATTTATCTGTAAATTAGTTATCATTTAAAAAAAATCTTTGAGTTGTTTCTGGTGTTCATCATGGTTAAAATGAACCCACAGAAATGCTTGGCATTCATTATACCACCATAATGGGTCTGTTATTCCAGTGTTGCAATAGGATAATCTGCTGCAAATACATCCCACATATTTCCTATATTCTTTAACTGTATAATTCAAGAAGATACTAAAGAGGAGGGGGGGAATAAATTGGCAGGGGAGATTTTTGAAATGTAATAGAAAAGAATGTAGGAAACGTTGAATAAAATCAGAAGAGAAGAGGCAACAGAGGGAAAGGACACAGAAGGGAAATGAGAAAAAAAGACTGGAGTTTAATTCATATATGCCCAAGAGAAAGAATGGCCATCTGGCAACATATGCAATATTGTTAGGTTGGTTTTTTTGTTGGTTTTTTTATGAAAAAGAGAAAAGTATTCGCTATTACAAAAGGAAGGGGGAAATATTACTGTGGGAATGACAAACAAATGATCAAATGAACAGGCATTTGATCAGACAAAAACTAAATAAACAGATATCTGATTAAACCAAATATTTACAATGGAATAACCATGTTTTAGAATATATCACTTTGAAATTGCCAGTGTTCACACTGAAGGTAAATATGTGTTCATAATTTTTAACAACAATATGTTATTGTTCATAATATTAAAAATTGTTGCTGGGGAACTTGCAGTTATTTGCTTTGTGCTGTGGAACAATTCAAAGCTGCAGATTTCATATCTGAAAAAGCAGATATTTCTGTTGAGAAACTGAAATACTGAGTAACTGAAACAGAGAGCAGTTGAGATGTCAAAGGGAGATTATGCACACTGTCTTGGTAATCCTTACAATAATGTTCAGACTGGAAAGCTGAAGCAGCAATAGCTTGTCTAAGATGACTTAGTGAGTTTGAGAGCTAGATGACTGAGATCTGACTGAGAACATTGTAGCTCACTCCCTTAGCTATTACAACTCTCCAGTAACAGCAATCACTTTCAAAACAGGAAGCTCTCCATGGTTGTGTAAATTATTCTAATCCAGAATCCTGCGGGATAGATGAGTAAACTGCAGCACTGTGGGTGTTGTTGCAGTGCAGCTTCTAGCATTCCTCAGCACTGGCTATTCTGGTTAGGCTGATGGGACTTGCAGTCCAATAACATCTGCTGGGCCACATTTTGTTTGAGCGTCTTAACTATTTAAAACTCTTTAAGAAGTATATAGGCAGACTTCAAGGCAATGTTGCACAAAATAAGCAAGATGTAGGAACACAGGGTAAGCTCTGTGATCATACAGCTGAGATGGGGCAATTGACACACAGTATACTCCAGCTCTTTGAATGTATTTTAAACCATGCTATCAAGTCAGATAGATAAAGACAAATTTATAGGAGAAATAGATGAATTGAATGAAATTACTGCCAAAAGAAGAAAAACTCTTGAGTTAATATTCATAGAGTGTTCAAATCTAGAATTAGTTTTTGTATTTTTAATTTTTAAATAGGGAAAGCGTAATTGCTCAAGTCCATTGAAGCTCTAGTACAGAGAATCATGGAGTAATAGAGTTGAAATAGACCACAAGGCCGTGCAGTCCAACCGCCTACCATGCAAGAATATACAATGCAGTCCTGACAGATGGCCATCCAGCCTCTCTTTAAAAGCCTCCAAAGAAGGAGACTCCACCACACTCTGAGGCAGCATATTCCACTGCCAAACTGCTCTTACCATCTGGAAGTTCTTCCTGATGTTTAGGTGAAATCTCTTTTTCTATAGTTTGAATTCCTTGCTCCATGTCTTAGTCTCTGAAGCAGCAGAAAACAAGCTTGTTCCATTCTACATATGGCATTCCATGAAATATTTAAACATGGCTATCATGTCACCTCTTAACCTTCTCTCCACCAGGCTAAACATATCCTGTTCCTTAAGCCACTTCTCACAGGGCATGGTTTCCAGACATTTTGCCATCTTGGTCACCCTCCTCTGGACATGTTACAGCTTGTCAATATCCTTCTTGAATTGTAGTGCTCAGAACTGCATAGTATTCCAGATAAAGTCTGACCAAAACAGAGTAGAGTGATACTATTACTTCCCATAACCTAAACACTATACTCCTATTGATCCAACCTATAATGTTATTGGCTTTTTTACCTGCTGCATCACACTGCTGTATCATGTTCAGCTTCTGGTCTATTAAGACTCCAAAATCTCTTCTACATGTACTGTGGTCAAGCCAGATGTCAGCCATCCTATATCTGTGCATCTCATTTTTTTCTGCCCATGTGTACTACCTTAATTTCTCCCTGTTGAAATTCATTTTATTAGTTTAGGCCCAGCTATTCAGTCTGTTAAGATCATTTTGAATTCTGATTCTTTCTTCTGAGATATTAGGCAGCCCTCTAAATTGGGGCCATCTGCTAATTTGATAAGTGTGTCCTCTATTCCCTCATTCAAGTCATTGATAAAGATGTTGAATGGTACTGGGCCCAGGACAGAACTTTGTGATATCCCATTAGTCATTTCTCTCCAGGGTGAAGAGGAGCCACTGGTGAGTGCCATTTGAGTTTGGTCAGTCAACCAATCACAAATCCACCTAACAGCAGCATGGTCTAGCCCAGATCTGACTAGCTTATTTGCAAGAATATCATTAGGAACCTTGCCAAAATCAATATATACTACATCCACAGCATCCTCTTCATCTACCAAACTTGTAACTGCATAAAACTGTGTGTGTGTGTGTGAGAGAGAGAGAGAGAGAGAAAGGAGATAAGTTCAGCATTACTTGTTTTTGAGAAACCCATGTTGACTTTTAGTGATCACAGCATTCCTTTCTTAGTGCTTATAGACTATTTAATATCCTGCTCTAAAATCTTTCCTGTCACTGGTCAGGTTGATTGGGTGGTAATGCTTGGGTCCTCTTTCTTACCTTTTTTTAGGATGGTGACAACAATTGCCGTCCTCTAGTCCACTGGGATTTCCCCTGTTCTCCAGGAATTCTCAAAGATTATTGCAAGTAGTTCTGAGATTACTTCTGCCAGTTCTTTTTATACACTTGGATATAATTCATCGTGCCCTGGAAACTTGAATTCATTTAGAGTACCCAGAGAAAAGGCACTCCTGATTTATACCAGTTCTCTCATTCTGGGTTAAGGCACATTCTAAGGCTCTGATCAGTCACCCAAGCTTCTGAAGAAGTTCTTTTTAAAAAAAAAATGGGGAGAAGTACATGGGATGCAGCTGGAGGAGAAAACAAGAAAGATCCATTCCATGAGGAGGACTCTTCTCACATTTTGTTAGGTCCAAGCAACCTATTGATGGCTAGACCAGAGCTGGAGACATATAAGTTTTAACTTTGATGAGTTTAATAAAATATATGTGCTCCCATTTCAGAAGGGTGATTGGTAGCTTATAACTCATCTAACTCGCAATATAAACATAGACTTCTGTATAAAATTGGCACTTCATTCAGACAATTCTATTACAAACTGAATATGATTCCTAGAGGAAATCCCAAATGCTTTCTTTTTTCAGAACATTTTCACAATAAGGAATATTATGTGAAAATTCCAATAAAAATGAAAAAAATCAAACTGTGTGGGTACCATCAATTCATCTAATCATTATATGGACTGTATAGAGGTCTTCCTTCCTAGATATGGAGAAAGCTTCTCATGCCCTCCCAAATAATGAGCCTACTTGACCTCTATGCGATTAGAAATGCATAATGGAGAAAGCAGGAATGAATTCATTGACCTCTGGCCTTCCTTTATATTCTTGTAGTTTATACCTGAACCTTCCCATGTACTGAAGGAGAACTTCTGCAAGTTCTCTGTTCATATCTTGTCACTTAATTTTAAACTCTGGTCTCATAGGATCTTAATCCACATAGGGAGCTTCACTTGTCTTCTTGCTATAAACATTTAGCTCCATGTGTAGACAGTTGGGAAAACAAGTAATGGGCATAAAAATGAAGGCAGTGGGGCCAGAAAGTTTATTCCTACCTCCCCTCAGCCCCCCGCCATGTCCTTTGGTCTGAATTCTCTCAGTGGAACTTGTTACTTAGCAGGTATGGAGGAACAGTTTCTTATTTCTAGTATGTCCTCCATGTGTCTAGTTTCCAAGATGTGGGTCAGTTATCAAGATGTGGGCAACTTTTAGTAATGCCTGGTCGTCTGGAAATATTATTAACTATTTGTTACATTTATATTTTGACTGTCCTTCAGTAAACTCAAGATGAAGTATGTGGCTTTAAATGTCTGCACTTTATCTGCACAACAATGGTTTCGGGCTTAGAGACACTGACTGGCCCAAGATCACTAATGTGCCTTTCATCTTACACAGTGATAGTGCTATGGTTCCACTTAAGCCGTCATGGTTCGATCCTGTGCAACCCTGGGTTTGTGGTTTAGGGAGGGTCCTTTAGAATCCTCAGTGATGGAATTCTTCTGGCGCCTCTGACCAAATTACAAATCCCAGGATTCTCAAGGATGCACCCATAGCAATTAAAATGGAATCACAATGTTATTAAAAAGTAGTATGAAGTAGTCCTAGTGAGTTTCATGGGACACTGGGGACCTAAACATGCACCTCCCAAGTTAGCACTAATACTTTAAGTACTATAACACATTAATTCTGTGGAAAGATTGTGGAATTATTCAAGAAACAGTAAATGCAGAACTGACGTTGGACCAACTGGGTCTCCTTTTTAAGTTATGTGAAATGTTGTTTCAATCCCTGACCAATTTGTATGCTGCCTTAAGAACTTTTCATAGCAGACAGCAAGTAAACGCCATACATTGGACAATCTAAGGACCACAGGTAGTTGTAACCTCACTATATTAGAAGGGCAACAATTTGGAGAAAGCTATAATTTATTATTAAGCAACTATTTCTGTGAAGGAAATTTGAAATGTGTATCTTTTGTGTTACAAATAGAAGTTCATTATTTGCTGTCTGTTATGTTCAAGTAAAAATGTCTTTTTTTTTTCAAAAAGGAAGTGTGGTTCACTCCATGACATTAGCAGAATCAAGCACCAAAAATATGAAAATATGTCCAACATTGTTAAATATAAGCATGGAATTATTTGTGTTAGTTTTGGTGCACTGAATAGAGAAAAATAGAGAACTTTTCTTTATCTATAGCTATTGTTATAGGCTTCTGCCTCCAAATTCTAGAGAACCCTTAAAGTCTGGGAGGATTTGGTAGTGTGAATTCAAATACAGCTTGAAAAAGGATATTGGTTACATCTTCCCTAAATCAGTTTGCTGATAATGAGGAACTGACTTGTAATCTTATTTAACAGGTTGATAAAATAAGGGAGATTAAAAACTAGGAATCTGTGGCTTTAACACAAAAAAGAAGGATGGCTGGGGAAAAATTAGATGAGACTAAAGTGCGTCTTTTTGAGGTACGTGGTCTTCTAGATCAGTGCTACTCAACTTTGGTGCTCAACTTGGTTGATGCTAATCCATGAGTCATCAGCTGCCAGTTCCTGGAGAGTTTCCAGGAAGGAAAAGAACAATTGAAGCCAGTGGCCCCAAATATGGTATCAGCCCCTGACAAATTTGGGAAAAATAGTCTGCTGTTCCTCCACCTCAGATTGCTTAAGAACTAGACAGATTGATATAGATTGTTTCACATCACAGACTCTACACAACCATGTGAACCAAGACTATGACCCTTTTTGCTGGTTTCAGAGGATGATAATCTCTGTTAAGATTGCTTTGCTTCAGAGCCATAGAGTTAAATTGCTAGAGATGACTTTCTTTGCAGGCTAAACTATACCACTGGGCAAAATAAAAAGAACAAAGGAAAGAATATTGCTATGAAAGGTGACAGATAAGAAAGATAGACATTAGGTGTGACTTATATGAGAAGCGTGCATGCAATAAAGTTGCCAATGGCTGCAAAATACTATTTCCTGCCAGGCGATTGCCTTTAATGTTTTGGAGAGTCTTAGCAGAAATGGTTCCTTACATCCCTTGCAGCCGTGAAAACAGTGAATGGGAAAAACTTCCTCTCCTCCTCCTCCTCCCCCTTTCTGTTTTTACATTGCTGCATGTAATAGCTGAGCACAGAGTAGATGGCTAGAGACTGCAACTCCCATGCTCAGACCGAGGAGGTATGGGTCACGAGAGTAAGGTGGGAGGGAGGTTCAGCTGCCTCATTATCAAAGCAGCAAGTAAAAGAGCAGGGAGGGAAGGAAAGCATGCCTCAGCCGCGCAAAATTAATTCCCTCGGCTTCCTCGGGAAATTTCCCCTCGTCGAGCAAAGGTGATAACCATGTTGCGGTTTATCCGTAGCCCGGCGTACTCTTGCCGCGCGAGGGACGGAGCCGCTCAGCCGTGCGCTTTCTGCCTCTGAAGGGAAAGACGAGCGCTGCCCAGGCGAAAGCACGCTGTCAGCACCAGGGACAGGGAGCCAGCGATGGGGTTCACTGATCCGGCAGCAGTTCCGCCTTGGGTTTCCGACATCTAGAGGGGAAAGGACCCCGTGCCTTTTCTGAGAAACGTAAGCTACTCTTTCTCGCACGGCGGCGTGTGTGTGTGTGTGTGTGTGTGTGTGTGTGTGTGTGAGAGAGAGAGAGACAGAGACAGAGACAGAGAGGGGGTGCTTTTGCATAAGAGCTGGGGGCGCTCAGTCTTGTCGTTGTCGTTGCTGCTTTTCAATCTGAAAGTCAACCTCATCCCCACCCCACCCCAAAGTCTCTGTCCTTTGGCTCCTAATTATTCCCCCAAAACGCTGCTTGCCTGTCTTTTCAAGGGAGTGCGTAAAGGAATCTGGTGATCTCTTTGTCTGCATGAAGGTATTCTAACTTTGAGACTTTTGGATGCAAAATACAGTCCACTTAGCAAGGTTTGGAAGTTTCCCTGCTCCTTCTATATGGGCTTCTACTTCTAAAATAAAATCTTTCTGAGCATACTAAGGAAGACAAAAAAACTGCAGTTACAGCCTTTTTCTTCTTAACGACCGCTGTAAAGCCCAATTCTATAAATGCTTGTTTTACTGCTGTTTCCTCCAAGGTTTAGAAAAGAGTATCTGATTAAAGTAATGATTACTAGAGGGTTTTTTTTTTTAAAAAAAAAATCAGGGTGTGATTTCCAGAATAGTAATTTCTTTTTCCTTAATATTTAGAATATTTAGAGAGTCTGCTATAATGCCAAAATTGTGCTGCCATCTACTGGAAAAAATGTCATTTCTGTGCTTGTTATCTGAGTAAAATGTATGAATAACCATGATTTGAGTGACATATATTACTTTAAAAAATGACATACTCAAAGGATGGTATTACACAGAGATAATTTTTTTCTTCTCTCCAAAGGGCAGTTCCAGACAGGCCTCAGCTTGTGTAGATATTAACATTATTTTTAGAATGTGTGAATATATTAGTTTAATGAATGGATTATTTTTAAGGACATAAAAAGGATTTTTGCATTAGTCTCCATGTTTCAGAAGTATAAACTCTACATTTGCAGCAAATAAAGTCTTACAGTTAGAAGCATAGTATTCTCTAGTAATTTAAATTTCATATTTCATAATTTCAATCATAGACAAATTTCATAACCCCCCTCCCATTTTGAGTCCAGGAGTTTAGAACACAGCACTGAAAGCTTTTGAAGAGATTGATAAGATTCAAAATATCAGTAAAATGAAACAATACTTGGAAAAATTCCTCTTGGAATTCCTTCACAAAGCTTTATTCTCAAATGGGATCTGTTTCTTTAAATGTTTGGATCTTCTTCACACTCCTCAAAAGAAAACAAAAGACAACGGTGGGGGCAATGTAAATGAAATAGACATACAACCAATAAAGGTCCCAGCTGAAGAAACCAGAATGAAAGATTTAAAGTACTGTGAATGCAGGAGGGTTTAGAACAATTATTCAAGAACTATTTGCATAATATTTTTCTGGATGTGGCTGTCAATATAGACTATAAACATGAAGATATGGATGAGTTCAAACAAACATTATTCTCACAAAGAACCTGAGAGGTAGGGCAATGACTGGCACAAGGTCACCCCATAAGCCACATCATATTGCTAAGTTGATTCCACTGCTTATTTTAGAGGGACCTAAGCACGATATTTGTGCACACACCCCTTTTCATATTAATGGCACCTTAAGTATGGACTTCTATACTTGAATAGCCATTCATAGGAAATTAGGAAGGCCTACAGGAATGCTGTTGCTTCTGGGAAATATTATAATTGTACCTATCCTTTTTGGAATGATAATAAGTCAGTTGCAGCAAATGTCTGAAAGCTTCAATGATACATAATAACTCAGATACACCAGACAGATGAAAACACAGAGAAAAGCAATTAATCAATAGTAGTCAACAAAATTTTCAATGGATTCAAAGTACATTGTGAATTTCTACCGTGTGCTTTTGAAGACTTTGTAGTAAAGTCAGTGGTGGTGGTGGTGGTGGTGGGGAGATTGAGGAATGGAAAGATATAATGTAGACTAGAAAGTTTGCTTAGTACATATTTATGAGGCATGTGTTGGCTATCACTCTTGGTATAACATGAAGACATCAGCTGGAGAGTGTTCTTCAGCTAGCAAGACTGAATTACGAGGTAAATGGATTCATGAGGCTCCTGATCACAGAAATGGCATAGATTAACTTGTGAGTACTGTGTTATTCTCTGTAGAAGTTGTTCAAAGTTAATAGAGATGAGGCAACCAAGAAAACCTACTGATTTTCTTTTAACATAGCTGTGTTATCAAATTGTAAGTCACTTAGAGTCTCAATTTTGGGAGAAAAGCAAGGTACAAATAAGAATAATGGGGAGGAGAAGGAAGAGGAATCTCAGTTGGGGAGGGTGTTTTCCCATTACATATCCAAAGCAAGTCCACCACACTGAAATATTTGGAAAATACATCTAGTTCTTTATTTTTCATGAATATATATAAGGAAATATTCCATAGAATTTACTAGGATGCTGACCCTGTGTATGTGTGTGTGTGTTTGTTTGTTTGTTTGTTTGTTTGTTTGTTTGTTTTAAATTCCACTTTTCTCTTATATCAGACCTTGATCCAGCTCCCAATATATGTCTTTGTTTCATATTACATGCAGTGGAAGAATCAATAGGTTCCAGACCTGCTCTTCACCTCCTTTCTAATAGCCATGCAGTAACAGAGGTGTGCTGTGATAGAATGATTGAAGGCACACCCTGGAAGACTGAAAAGACCAAAAGAGCTCTTCCTTTCCTTCTAGGTTTCACAGCCACCCAGGGAACACTTAGAGCTGTCCCATGCAGAACTATTTACTAGAATGCAAATCATCTTTGACACTGTAACACAACTCTAACATAGCTGTAAGCTCTGTCGTATTTGCGCAAATTGTACAGTGGAGGGAAATGACAGTACAAAAGTATCAAAGAACTATTTTGATCATCCACCTGTTCCTGAGGACTCAGAAGAGAGTACAAAGTGCTGTCTGACTTGTTGCTGAAGAACAGTGTGGTATTCACAGTCATTTGAATCAGTAGAAGCTGTTGCCGTCTGTGGCCATTTTTGCAAGGAAGTGTACTTCTACAGTATATACATGTTTTTATTGTTTTTTAACCTTGTTGTTGGGTACTTCAAATTGCCTCCTTTTTTTTTTTTTGGAAAAAGTATATGATACATTTTATTATGAGATGATGATGATGATGATGATGATGATGATGATGATGATATAAAAATCAAATTTTCATTTTTGCAAACTTTAAAAGACAGCCCTCTTATGTGTAGTGGGTGTATGACATTTTCACTGTTCTGAAACACAGTGGAGCATTGAATGAAATTGGGAAGATGACAGTATTTAGTATCTGAGATGCATTTAAGCATGACATGGCATAAAAGGGTATCAGATTTCCCACTAATTAAGAGCATTCCTACTAAGTAAGCAAGAACATTCAGCTATTGACCAATCTACATTATCAGAAAACAAGACATTTCTCACAGCTTCATCTTACAACAATTATAGTACCAAAATAGAATGGAACTTGATAGAAGCTTTATTTATTTATTTATTTATTGGAGTTATATCCAGCCTTTCTCCTGGGATGATGATGATGCTACATACTTAAGAATAGTCAGCACTTTTCATTTGCCAGGCCATAATCACATATTGAATGCCTAACAAGCAAAAGCAAGCAAACAGTGTCTTTACTTGTTTGCAGTGAAAAGGTAGGGAGAGTGCCAGTCTGACTGCCCTGGGAAGAGAGTTCCAGAGCCTGGGAGCAGCCACTGGAAAAGTCTTCCCCTGTGTTCCCATCAGATCCACCTGTAAAGGTGGTGGGAAGGAGATCCAGCAAATCTCAAAGCCTCAGCTGATTCATAAAGTAGAATACAATCCTTCAAGCCATCTAGGACCTTAAAGGTCATCACCAGCACTTTGAATTGTGCCCAGAAACAGACTGGTTGCCAGTGGAGCTGTTGCAGCAGGGGGAGGGTGATCTCTATAGCCAGCCCCAAGGCTCCAACATGGCTTACAGTAATTTGAAACAAGATTAAGTTAAAATCAACCTAACCGTAAAAAGAATTAGATAATAGTTTTTTTTTTAAAAAAAACACCCTATGGTTAAAAAGAGTTCAAACACATTTAAAACATGCTTACTAATAAAAGATAAGAAATACAGCACAGCACACTGCTTCACACACAGTGCTACTACAAAATTTAAATCTCAAAGGCGTAACTGAATGAAAAGGTTTCCCCCTGCCAGTGGAAAGGGAGCAGGGAGGAGGCCAACTGGAGTTCTCATGGAAGAGAGTTCCTGTGTCTTCACCAAACATGCCTGTGAAGATGATGGAATGGAGAGAAAGCCCCTCCCCTGCAGTGCTTAAAACTCAAGCTGACATGTACAGGGAGATATGCTTCTTCAGATAGTCTGGACCCAAGCTGGGTAGGGATTTAAAGATCAAAAGCAGCACTTTGAATTCTGTCTGGAAACAGCCTGGTAGCCAGTGAAGTGAAGGAGTCACATGATCCCTGTAACCAGCTCTAGTCAATAGTGTAGACACAGCATTTTGAATTTGCTGAAGTTTCTGAATAGTTTCCAAAGTCAGCCCCACATAGAGTGCATTATGATAGTCCAAATGGGATACGTGAAACTTAGCCAGATCTGACATCTCAAGGAATGGCCACAGTTGGTGCACAGGTTCTAAGTGTACAAATGTACTCCTGGCCTCGGGTGAAATATCATGTTTCAAGTTATCATATAAATGTCTTCTCAGAGGGATAGTATGGATTTTTTCATTTGAGAGACCAGTTTTGTAATGAAAAAGTTCTTTTTGCAAGGTGAGAAATAATAGGAATGTCTTGCTTCTGAGGGCCCTATCCCACTATGCTGTTATAGCGCTATTACTTAACTGCCATGGCAATATTACATGGAATCATGGGATTTGCAGTTTAGGGAGAGGCATTAAGAATTCCCAGCCAGAGAGCTCCAGTGCCTCACCAAACTAAACTACAAATCCCAGAATTCCACAGGGTGCAGCCAGGGCAGTTAAAGTGGAATAATAGCACTATAACAGTATAGCATGATAGGGCCCTGGATGGCTTTAATTTGGGCCAAGAGTGGGCAATTTGTGTCTGTCCAGATACTGCTTGAACCCAATCCCTGTGCACTCCAGTTAGCATGGCCAGTCGTCAGGCATGATAGGCATTGTAGTCCAAGAATACCCAGCAGCTTCCTTATCTCAAATTTAGGAAAATATTTCTGAAAAGTCAGAATGTAATCTTGTGTGAAGTCACATCATGAACCTCATAGATACATCTGTACATGTGTAAGAATCTCAATCTCATTATTCTAGCAGCAAAACATGACTAGTGCAGGATTGGGGAGCTTACTGTTTATCAAAACATTGTTCTCTGGCGCCATCAAATGTCAATACACCATTCCTAGAAAAGTAACCTATCTTAATTGCTCTGTCTGATGAGATTGATTACCAGCAGCCTTCATAAAATATGCAAATACAGTGTAATTTAAATGCAAAGTACCATTAAACAAAAATGTTAAGATAGGTGCAATCAAGTCCCAATTTGACTTTTAAAAATAATGCATCATACCCATGCATGATGCTATAGATATGATTAGTTCCCAGAAGCAAGGCAGAGAAGAGCAAGAATTTAAAAAGAAAACCAGAAACCTTATATCATATTCATGCCTTCTTACTGACAGATCTGGTTGCCCTGTTACTCTCCAGTTGCAATTCAAATGGATTTTGATATGCAGTGATGAGCATGGATGGATGGCTAAACATTCTGCCTGGAAGTATTGGAGTTGAGTACTATAAAGAATCCTGTGACAATTTAAACACTAACAAATAAATATGTCATAAGCTTTCATAGACTGCAACCTATTTTAGCAGATCATAGAATCACAGATTCATAGAGTAGGAAGGGGTTGCAAGAGCCATCTAGCCCAATCCCCTGTCTCTGTGCGTGCGTGTGTGTGTGTGTGTGCACGCATGCATCAGGGAGGGGGAGGGAGGCGGAGGGAGGCAGAGGGAGAGAGAGAGAGAGAAGGGGAGAGAGAAAGATCTGCTCCTCCCCACTATAGCTCAGTAGGGTCCCTCCACATCTGGGTGGCAAGGCAGAGTGGGAAGGTTGAATGAAAGTCAGCTTCAACCCACTCCTTTCCACAGCTGGAAGTCTCCATTGTAGAGGGCAACCTTAATTACCTCTGTGAAGTATGTGCATAGTATTTTACAACTGTGGTCATTGAATCCTATGTGTAGTTCTTACATCATATCAGAAAGGCATGTAAGTGTATGCAGGTCAGACATTTAGGCCTAAATGTTTACCTTCCGTGAGAATTTTATTATACATTGATATAAAAGAACAACAAAAACTTTCAAATTTTCCTAAAATAATCTCTTTACCACTAAATGGTGCAGGAGATACAAAGCAAGGGCTTCAGAAAAGCAACTTTGTTTTGTTTTTGTTTTTATCACAGACAAGTAACCATATAGATTTCTCCCACAGAGAGTAGGAAATTATCGGTAAGTCTAATCAAATTATTCATATGCCCAAGGAGAAGAAAAAGCAGCCACTTCAATAATGATACAATTATTTCTTCATGTTTAGGAATGAATACAGTCCAGACCATAATAATAAGTAATATAAAAGCAGAATATTGATATGCAGCGGTTGTTTAAGCAGGGGAGCAGAATGGGAGCTACTGTTTTAAAAGGATCTGATTCAAAATGTGTTACCTTTGAGGAAGTAAATAAAAAAGTTGCTTTCTTTTTAAAAAAATATTACTATACGGTGCAGGAAATACAAACTTTTAGAATAGTAGCTTCCATATATATGTTATTAAAAGCATATCTGAGAGCATAGGTTGCTTCTTCTTTCAGATCTGGGAGTTGGGCCCCTGCAGAAGCAATCACAGTAGCATCTTTCAGTCCTTTCAAATTGCTCAGAAGTTTTAACAAATGGCGAACGTAATTATGTTATGCATTAATATACTAAAATTGCCCCCTTGGTTCTCTTGCCCTGCTTAAAATTGAAGTCAATGTTGATTATGAGAAATTCTTAATTTGAGCAAATGTCTGAGTCCCAGGTTTGGGAGAAAGATGAGATGCATATTAAATAAATAAATAAATAAATAAAGTCACATTCCTCTCAGTGTTCACACAAGGCCCCCAATTATGGATAAATTCAAAAGAAAGGGATTTAGATTTTTTTTAAAAAAAAAATCAGAGCATGTCACTGTGATCTTTTCTAGATCCTACTGAGAAGCTTAATTCTTTGGGTTTCCCCAAATGGTAATGGTTAAGACGTGTTGAATTTTTAGAGAAACATTCCTCTTTTATGCATATATTTATGTTCTTTCTTCCTTATTTCCTGAGCATCCAATGAAGCAGCACCATATAGTCAGCCAACAGGATCTAGGCATCTAATTTCTCCGTGGGGTTTTCTTGGCAAGATTTGTTCAAAGGGCAATTGCCACTGTTTTCTCTGAGGATGGGCAAGTGTGACTTGCTCAGGGCCAACCAGAAGTTTCAAGATCAAGTGTTAAATAACTCAGAATCCTAATCTAACACTAATCCCTTTATACCATGCTGGCTCTTGTTTCACCAGCGGTTTAACTGATAAAAGTAACCTGTACAACTGAGAAATTAGATGTAGGGTAGCTATAAATCAGGAGCAATTTGAAGGCACACAACAAAAACAACAACAAAACAACAACGAAAACAAGATACCCTCTTGACAGATAAACTGAGAAATGCAGGATCCAAAGCCCTGTCATGCCCTTGACACCTCCTTCCCCAAAATGGAGACTCACTCCAATTTCTACTAGTAACAGAATTGATGTGAAAATTGCCATTATAATCTTAAGATTTCACTAGAGTGTAATGTGACTA
Organism: Iguana delicatissima; assembly: GCA_948472985.1. Taxonomy (NCBI): domain Eukaryota; kingdom Metazoa; phylum Chordata; class Lepidosauria; order Squamata; family Iguanidae; genus Iguana; species Iguana delicatissima. The sequence continues at coordinate 517,535 of CAOKZL010000258.1, read as the reverse complement.
CTCAGCTTCTAAATCATAGTTTACAATAAATGAACAGTCATTTGCATTTTATATGAAATTTCAGATATCCCTAGGGATTCCTCACCAAGGGAATCTGTATAATAGCTGACCTTTTGCATTAAAAGGTGGCATTAGCTCTCTGCTGAGAATATAGCTCAAATTTAGGGATCTATTATGGAGATTAATGACTTCAGAGAGGCGGCATGGCTTATAAATTAATCTTACATTTCCAGTTTTCAAACAATATGTTATAAAATTGCTGAGAACTTGGAAAAGACTGTGGTCATAAATTATTGATCTGTGCCCTTCTATTTAATTGCTGCTGGAATTATTCCAAGTAGTACTGAATTATTGACCACACAATTTATTGTGGTGAATTCCACTGTGTGTGTCGCTGAAGGTGTCATCCAAAACACAAATATTAGCTAGCATCCTGTTCAATATTTATGAGATCATAAGTCAGACTTATAATCTCATAACTTTGAGGATTCACATTTACAATTGCCAATGACTGAACATGACTCCAGGAAAAACAAAACTACTTGTTCTGGCAGGCAGTACCCCAACTGGAGGATTTCTGATGTGTTGAACATTTGGGTGCCAGGAAACAATGACTGCAGCACTTTCCAGGCATGGAGCTTGTTGAGAGAAGCAACTGCAGCAGGATCATGAAGTCTCTCTCCGACTGCTTGTCTCAACATACCTGGTTATCAGGAAAACACTGTAGTCATCAGAGTACCTCCATCTGGAAACCCTTCATTTGGAGTGCTGCCTGGCTTAAGAGGTTAATTTGGGTGGGTACTGTCAGCAGAAGTAGCTACAATCACAGAACCCCATTGTCATGGCTGTGTCTACTAACGTGTCTCAGACACAACTTTTGATTTCATTATATTTCAACTCAGATTCCAAAATCTCTATGCAATGAAGTGTGCCATGATGCTAAACACTTAAAATTCTTTTAAAAGTAGAATCTCAGAGAATTATATCCCAGACATAAGAAAAGATGGATCTTTTAGTGGCTGCTTCTTAATTTCCCTCAGTCTGACTTAGCATAAGCCCAAAAGAAGAGCCATGCTCAATCAGACCAATGATTTACCTGCTCCAACATTCTGTTCCCACACTAAGCAACCATGTGCCTATGGGAATAACAAAAATTGCATTATGCAATAGAGGTTTCATGTTTTCCAGCAGTGGGTATACCTCTAATATAGCCACACTTACTAGCAGCCTTATTTTCTTTGACATTATATGATCCCATTGATAGCATTATCTTGCATGACCTTTAATGCCACCCAAAGTAGTGGCCATCATCACTGAAATGTGTGGTAGCATATTACAAAAGCTGACTATGTGCTGTGTGAATACCTGTGCTGAGTATCCTATCATTCAGCTTGATTGTATAATCTAAGGCTCTAGTTTTGGGTGAGAGAACAAGTCTCCTTGTCTACTTAAGTTATTCCACACAGTGTATAATTTTACACAATTCTCTTATATCTCTTCATACTCATATTTTTCCCCAAATGTTCCAAATTTCCCTTATGGAGGAAATGTTTCAGCCCTAGACCATTTTGGTTGTCCCTCTTCCACACCTTTCCTGCTCTGCAATATATCTTTATTCCAGGTGACCAGAGCTGTACAAAGTATTCTAAGTGTGCCATGCCACTTTGAGCAACATTATATTAGTAGTTTCCTTTTAAATGTCTTTTCTAATTATGCTGATCATGGGATTTGGGTTTTAATACACACACACCAGCATATTAATAAGCATAGGGTGCTCTTGCCAGTGTTCCATTGCACATCTTCACAATTCAGGAAAGAGATTTCTTAGCCCCTTGCCTACACAGCTAGGTAAATGCAAAGTTACATAATGTAACTGGTCATATAGGATACTGGCTGATATTTTCAAAGAAACTGTCACAGAGCAATTCAACTATGAAAAGTGAATGCTAACATGAATAGTTTGTTCACTCAGATTGACAGTGTAAAAATTAACTGACACTTGAATCAGAACAAATATTTGTGGCAAGTCAAGATATTAAGAATCATGTAAATCTTTGGGAAAAAATGCTAATGTGAAGAGCATTGAAAGTCCTGATTTTTTTTTTAAAAAAAGAGTTTCTTAATTTTCAAATAATGAATACAACCCAGACACAGTTATTCACATTTAAGTCCCATTGATTTCAAAGACAGGGTCAAGGACCCCTTCTCTAATTCTTATTGAAATCAATGGGAAATCAATGTGTTCACCATGTCCAGATCAAGCCCAAGGTAAGCAATGGCTGCCCTTTCAAAATCTACTATATTCTGTTCATTTTTGTTCAGGCTTGAAAACCACAGCTCCACAAACATGCATCGACGGCACACCACCCTCCGGGAGAAAGGGAGGAGGCAGGCCACCCGAGGTCCAGCCTACATGTTCAATGAGAAAGGCACCAGCCTGACAGCCGAGGAAGAACGCTTCTTGGATTCGGCAGAATATGGCAACATCCCAGTGGTGCGGAAAATGCTGGAGGAATCCAAAACATTGAACTTCAACTGTGTCGATTACATGGGACAAAATGCCCTGCAGCTGGCGGTGGGCAATGAACATCTGGAAGTCACCGAACTCCTTCTGAAGAAGGAGAATCTGGCTCGCGTTGGAGATGCCCTCTTGTTAGCCATCAGCAAGGGATATGTGCGTATTGTAGAAGCAATATTGAACCATCCGGCCTTTGCACAAGGACAACGTCTCACACTCAGCCCACTTGAGCAAGAGCTACGGGATGATGATTTTTATGCCTACGATGAAGATGGAACACGCTTTTCCCATGACATTACTCCTATCATACTTGCTGCTCATTGCCAGGAATATGAAATTGTTCATATACTGCTGCTGAAAGGGGCACGGATAGAAAGGCCCCATGACTACTTCTGTAAGTGCAATGAATGCATTGAGAAACAGAGGAAAGACTCATTTAGTCATTCTCGATCAAGAATGAATGCCTACAAAGGATTAGCAAGTGCCGCTTATTTGTCTCTTTCTAGTGAAGACCCTGTTCTTACAGCTTTAGAGCTAAGCAATGAACTGGCAAGACTAGCCAACATTGAGACAGAATTTAAGGTAATACAAGATAATCTTTTTTTCTCTCTTAACTATAGCTTTCTATTTATTTTGTTCAGGAAAAAAACTGATTGTGTTTCAGATTGGACTATATCTTTAAGGTATGCTTAATTAACTTGTTTATTTTTCAATAGAAACAGGATTGAGACTATGTTGAGTTAATGCTTTCTTCACATGTCTTACAAACTGTAGTTCATCCTAGCAGGGAATCTGGTATTGGCACCAATGGAAATTTTCCCCCTGGAGCAAATAGCATGGAGAATGGAAAGAAATTGTTAAATCCCATTCTTCACAAGCCATAGTCACTATCCTGGCTAAGTTGCCTGCCAGCAAGCTAGCCAATGAGCCAGACACATGAAATGCATACACAGGTATCACACAGGTAGATTAAGTTAAAATTAGAAGTTACTATCAAGAAATCCAATTTCAGTCTAGCCAACTGTCATCATAGTTTTGGCCCAAAGCAACCTTCACTTTTGAAATAGGTCTGACAGGGCTGCCTGATATCAGATCAACACTTTCCAGGAAACTATATGCAATATGGTGAATGATTTTTATTTTGGTGCTCCCCGTAACAAAGACCAAGTGGAATCTTCATGATGACTTAAGCTTGCACGATCAAGTGTTATGCAAGCATAGGTTTATTTTGCACTGTTGAACAAAGAAGTATTCAGTACCTGATTTCACAATGGTTTCTTCCCATCTGGGCAATAGCAGCCAGATCATTGCCATCAATTGGTCATCAATTGGATACAGGGAACAGTGGGGGAAGGACTCCAGGAAAGCTCTGTTTGTACCTATCACCCTTCTAGCAGCTGTTACTGTTCCAGACCTCCACCATCCCATTAAGCTCTGCCAGCGTCAAAGATAATCTCAGCCTTCTTGTTCCCAGTTGACAGATTATAAAAACATGATAGATTCCTAAAAAAGTCTAATACATTAGTATCACACACCTTGTCTCTTTCTGGAAAAATATTTTCTTTAAGATAGAGTTCAAGAATCACTCATCAATTCACTGGGTTTCTGTTTTCATTCTCAGAAAAGAATGAAGATTGTCACCAGTTTTTAGACAAACCACATATATTCCTATTTTTTTTAAATGGATTTCACATAAAGAAAAAAACAACACACGTTTGAAAAATATACACAGTTTTTGATAACTGCATACGAACATCCTTTGATTACTAGAAAATTGCAAACATTTGGAAATGCATACCAGGAAGTTTTGGAAACTATGAGCAAAAGGACACTCAAACTCCCATGCAGGGACATGGGAGAAGGATCACATTTTGAATCAGAGCAGAAAAGACCTAAGAGTGAAAATGACATTGAGTTTGTCAAATGTGCTCAACCTTAGCTTGGGCACTGTTTGAGAAAGTCAAATGTTTGATGCTTAATCCTCATCTATTGGTCTCTGAGAATATATTTTCGGTTCAGGAGTCCTTTGGTGGTATCATTTTCCAGCCCCCTTCTGAATTCTGCCTTTGAGGTTCTGCATTATTGCTTGCCATCCGCCACTTCCATTGAATATGTAAATAGAATTTGCCAGTACTTGGAACTAGATGTACTCATATGCTGATGAAACTGTATATTTGCCATCATTTAACCTGCAGTTATAGCACTTATTCAGTATCTAGCTGGGGACAGCCTTGCCATTTGGTGGCTGGGTTGAGGTGACAAGGCCAATCAAACTGTGGATCAACTTCCTAGGTCACTCAGATTCAGCTGGTTAGCTCATGATGCTGCCTTTGGATAGACTTCTGTAAACAAACCTTCAGATTATAGAGATAGCCAGAGGTGCCAGTTTTGAACTATAGTCAGAAGATTCTAGAGTTTTCTACTGGGCTCATATGAAGCGCTATTGTCTATATGTACTTCACCTCCACATAATCCTTTTGACTGTTCTTTCATGTGTGTGTGCGTGTGTGCGCGCGCGTGTGTATGTGTTTGGGGGGGGTATGAGTAGCTATGACCACATCATGAAAAGTAGCAAGGTATATCCATGAAAGAGCAACTCACTCAATGCACTTCTCAGTGTAACTCAGAGAAAAGCAGTGGCCCTTTCCACACGGGGAAAAAAAACGGCTTAGGGCGACTCATCCGGAGGTCATCCACACCGTGGAGCGCACTAGAGCGGTTTGAATAGTGGAGGTTCCACACCTCAAACCGCGCTAGTGCGGCCGCAAGGGGTGGCGCGGCGCGTTTTTTAAAAACCACATTTTATGAGGTTTTTACGAAACGCGAGCGCGCTAACCCATTGCAGCGCCCCGTGTGAAACTGCAGGGACGCGCTAGCACGTCCCTGCAGAGCTGCCCGGGGCGGGCTTCCGGCTGGCGCGCTGCCCTGATTGGCGGAGCGCCGCCGGAAGTCGCCGGCCGCCATTTTGGGCGCCGCCGAACACCGCCGAAACTCGCCAGCGTGTGGAGCGGCGAACGCGCGCTCCCCGCAGGGACGGAGCAACCCGTTTTCAGGTAAGATCCGTCCCTGCATGCGCTGCCCCGTTCCCCCATCCCCCGTGTGGAAAGGGCCAGTAATCAAAATGTAATCAAAGAAAGGCAGTTTGGCTGAAATTCCTAGTAAATTCATTTTGTGTGTAGGACTTTCCTTAATCATTGTTCACATACCAGAGTTGGTGCAGGTGTTGTATGAGTAAAAAACTGATCCTATAAACCATTTTGAACAGCAGCAGAATTTATATCGACAGGGGAATCAGGAAGCCCTTAAGTATGACTATAAAGCACTTGATTCTATGAACTACTGGTTCATTCCACAAGACTTATTCCAAAAAAGAAATAGAAAGGGACTTAATCAACCACCACATTTCTCAAGATGGGGAAAAAAATTCGGATAATCGTGATTCTTGGATATTATGCCAGCTGTGTGCTTCTGACAGAAATGATAAATTATACCTATGAATACTGTAATGTTTGAAAGGGAAAGACATGTAGACACTAGGTATGTGAGCAGTGATCAGTAGTCATATCCTCAATGAAATAACATATATTGACATGTATTAACATGTGTTAATGCAAATTATGTAACTTTTACGCAAATTGCATAAAATATATGCAGTTTGCAGAAACGTGGATTCCTCCACAGAAGAAGCCACAAGTAGTTTCCCTTTATTTTTAATTCAAAAAGCATTGTCCAGGAATCATATTTTCTGGAAACAATGCTTATTTTTGTGAGAGCAAATTTTTCCCAGCAAAGTCCTAAAGTATGAGTCATGCAAAACCACTCAGAAAAGCTTGCCCTCTGGCCCGCCAGGGAAAAAATTGCTGAAATTATTATTTCTTCTATGTGGCAACAAATTAAACAAAGGATTGCATCCCTTGTGGACTCACCATGAATCTACCATGTAGATGAATAGATAGATGAATAGATTTAAAATGAATGAAGAACAAGGTATTGTGGTATGTAGTAGGTATGGGAGGCACAGTTTAATGCAATAAAATGGTAAGTGAGGTACAGTTTAATACAATGAGATTGTGACCTAGGTCAAGTCAGTTTTGCAAAATAATTGTGAGAATTACTTTGACACCAGCATTTTATATAGGCTTTCCAGTTCAGGATCATCTCAGATTCTGAGTTTTCTGGGCCAAAATCTGAGACCTGGGGATATGTCCTGGAGCTGTTGTTAAACTTTACGTATTAAATAACAACTGCAGTTAATCATGCAAAGGCATGCCCAGAGAAAATATGTTTTCCTGTTTGGAAACCATGAAAGAAATCCTAGCAAACAGGCTATTGCCAGACAAGGTGAAATGGGGGAATTATTCTAGAACATACTTCCCTACTTCTTTCTACCCCTTACTTACTTACTTCCAGGCCGAGTACGCCCTAGCACTGTGTGAATGGGAGGAAAGGAGGAAGCTGACTAAATAAAAAGATAGACCTCCACCCAAGAAATCTTTGCAAGATGCAGCAACAAATCAATTAACCCTCACAAATAGTAAAGCAGCAGTAGCCAGCTCCTGCTTGATTGGGTGAGCAGGAGGTGTGCACACAGGCCTTCCATCTTGTTTGGAGGAAAGTCCACCAAAACTGGAGAATTTGTATGTTTGTGTCCCACCTGGTGAGATCTACAAAAACTGGAAACTCAGGGCCAGGGTCTGAGGTACAGCAAGCCTAACATTATAAAAATCCAGATGCTTTTTCATTAAAGGTTGATAGATATTAGAATAACAAAATCAAATTGAGAAGAAAGACTACCAATGATACTAATTTCCTGAAATTCAAGAAAGTTATCCTGCAGTGATGGCTGCATCACTGTATAACCATACCACCCTGTCGATCATGTCTGATTCTGAAAGCTTAAGCAGGGTTAGGGCGGTATAATATTTGGATGGGAGACCACAATGGACTACCAAGGCTCTCCAAGTATGTCTAGAGATAGAGCCTACCTAACATCCTATTGCTGCCAATCAGAGTTGACAATGTAGGGGCTAGGTGGGCCAGTTGTCTGACTTAGTATAAAGCCAATGTCTATGTTCCTAACTTTGGAGGATTTAACAGGACAGACGGTGGCATGTTAAGGTTCAGTAACCTTTCATTAGATGTGCAACATGGACATATAAATTTGTGGAGCAAAATCTATTGCAGGCTATCCCACAACAGAAAACGTGAGTACTGAGTATGATGATATTAATTCATGCAACACCACCAGTAACATTTCACGGCAATTCTCAGAGTAGCATAAGAAACACAGGTCTCCTGTCCCAAACAGTATACAATCTTGCATTTGCTTATTTATTTATTTGATTTCTATCTGGCCTTTCTCCCAAAGTGGGGCCCAAATTTGGGCCATCAAAGAGAATCACTCATTCTCAGAATAGAATGTTGACCCACACCCTTCAGGAGGGAGGAGTGGGGGGCATGAGAATGAAATTGAGGAGAGCTGGCTGAGTAGAGGAATATATACACCTCTAATAGCAGCCAATGCAAGTTGCTCACTTGGAGCTGTCCAAAGTGCTATAACCATCAACCTGAATGGTTGTCTTGTTTTACGAGTGCCTGCTTTAAGTACAGGTATACCTCAGTTAAGTAAATGTGTTTCTGGGCATGACTTCTTTAACAGAAAATTAGATACCAAAGGCAGAAATAACATGGAAAGAATAGCATTAGGTTCCTACACTGCAAAAAAGTAGAGCAGCTCGACACAAATCTATGCTTTTCTAACTTGCTAGGTGTAGCTGGTGAGACAGATTTATCTGCTTTCCCCTTTTCTCTCTGTTTTGCTGTTCATGCATGTGCAGTGAGAGATTCTGGAGGCAGCTGTTGTTTACCTTGCCCGTTATAGGCAGGCATACATGGCTGCAGTAGGATCAGCTAGAATCTAGCTCAAGCTTTATTGCATTGCTTCCTGCAGGTACGCTGCTGCAATCTAACAAGAACAGTCTGTTTTTCTCCTTCACTATTCTCTAAGTGCCAATGTTGGTTTTAAAACTTCCAGATAGATAGAGGACAAGGTGGTGATGGTGGTGGTGGGGGAGCTGGACAGGCATAAAAGACATTGTAAAACTCAGCTTCTGTGTCAGAGGTTTTATTAATAGAGGTATGTCTAGTTCTGCCTTCTCCTTTCTATTTTCCTTTGTTTGCTGGCTCTAAAGAGGAGATGTGAACCATTTCATCTTATCTTTAGTGACTAGCTTTTTAGCTCAAGCTATAGATCTGAATGTGTTTGTTGCTGACAGACAGAATATGTCTGTCAATGAACCTGTGTCCTCTAGTTTTGAGATTAAATGTTCCCACCAGTAATGAATGCAGTCTTTGTCAGTGCCTAAGTGTAGGACAGCATTTTCCTTAGGAAGGATCAATACTGTGCCGTTTGTAATGGTGAAAGGATGTTTTCCACATATAGTCCATGGGCCAAGGTTTTGTCCATGTAGTTCAAGGGCTGTTGAGACTATAGCACACACATGTGCTTCAGTATTTTCCACTAATGCAAAGGACAGAGTGTTGTTCTACCTGTTCTGGAATTATTCCCTCACAGAGTTGATGTAACTCTTTGGAGTAGAAACACTCTTGTTGCCAAATGTTGCCAAATTTCTGAATATTATAATTAATTCTAGGCCTAAAATGCTTGAAGATCAGCAGTCCATGGAATTATTGGTCCTGTAATGACTACTTTCTTTGTTATGGTTGATAGGCCACTAAATATTTGCATATGTTTGCTGTTGAAGGGTTTCATTCAGGATTAAAACCCACATCATCACCACCACAACCGTCATCGTCATCGTCGTCATCGTCATCATCATCATCATCACCACCACCAGTTTATTTACCTCCATTTTCTCTGGTAACATATGATATGTTCAAAGCCACTCACAAGTACTTCAGAAAAGTGTATTAAATAAAATACAGCAAAAAGTCAACCTAGCAGTTAAAGCACATCTTAACCAAATTTAAATAAATAATTATACAATGATTGACAAGGTAATCACAATGACTGTGATCTATTGTAAGTGAAAGTCAAAACGTATCTTTCTGTAACGTATTGCTACACATGAATATTAGCAGACATAAAACCCTTTAGTCATTACAAAACAGGGTGTAAATTTCAGGCATTATTAAACACATAAGGAAGTGCGCAGGACACTTCACTTGACCCTACCTCTCCACGAAACTACACAAATGACAAATAGTTTTCTGAATTGAATAGCCTCTGATAACTCTGAAAGATCTGTACACACTTTAAATCCTGATTTTCTGGGGTTCCAAAGTAAGGGGGGAACCTTCATGGATAGTAGCAGACTACAGAAGCAATAAGGGGGTGGGGGTGGGGAACATGGCTAACACAATCCTCTCCCTTGGATGTGCAATGTACTTTGTTTCTAATCCTATGAAACAGGACTGGAAACTGGAGAAAAGTCAAAAATCAACAAGTTCAATGAAAATTATCAAGGTATTGAAGGATTCTAATTAGGGTGCCTTAGTATTAACTCAAAGAACAAGCCCATTTAAAGTCAGCTCAGATCTCACAAAATACTTACCTTTTTTGAGTTTTACTTTGCTGCAATCACTGCTATTCACCATTCACATCATTGCTGTGGCTTCCTCCTATTGAAAGATCCCTGTGTTTTGGCTGGTTTTGATGATACAAGTAGGATTATCAATATGAGCCCCCCCATAGAGGTAGGATGCAAGTCAGCAATTTCTTCGCATTTGCAGATGACATATGATCATTACTAAGAAGCACTTTTATCTCTCATCTTCCGACTGCAACTACCTGCTCAATATGTGCGTGCGGGTGTGCACCTGAGTGCATGTTCAAGTAGCCTATTGACTTCCCATCAATTATCACACAGTTTTCTTAGGCAAGGAGTAATCAGAAGTAGTTTGCCACTGCCTTCCTCTGCAATATTGCCTATAGGGCTTGGTATTTCTTGGCAGTCCCCCATCCAAATACTAACTAGGCCTAACTCTGCTTTCCTTCCAATATCAGACAGGATCTGGTACTTTCAGGGTATATGGGCACACCGACTCAATGACTGATGTTATAAAAGAGATCTGAGTTCTATACATGGGTGCCAAAATTATACATCCTCTGAAAGAAAAGAAAGAAAGAAAGAAAGAAAGAAAGAAAGAAAGAAAGAAAGAAAGAAAGAAAGAAAGAAAGAAAGAAGGAAAGATCAGTATTAGTGACAATATTTTTGCACTGTTTAAAATAATCAGGCATAATAAACAGGCTAAAGGCACTAGACCTTACCTAATCTTGGAAGCTAAGAAAGATCAGCTCTAGTTAGTAATTGGATGGGAGACCACCAAGAAATACCAGATCCTATAGACTATATTTCAGAGAAAGGAACTGGCAAAACCACCTCTGAGTATTCCTTACCTAAGAAAACCCTATGAAATTAATGGGGTCACCATAAGTTGACTTGAAGGTACATGCACAGACACTAACAATAAGTCTTAGAATAAGCTGTTTCTAAAAACAATTTAGTCTTGATTACATTCCCTATCAGGCCGCTAAATCTTGTTGTGAATCTTACTCTCCCCCTTACCCTGTCTTTCTCAAGGCCCTGAAATCTTCTTTTTCTCACACAGTGAGATTTGAAACAGTTCTTCTGCACATCAAATCTTTCCAGAATTACAGCTGAGCATCTCATGTTGTCAGCAGAGCTGCTTGATTGATTTAAGCCTCAGTGGCTTCAGTACCTCAGGTGGGAGGATCAAACTGCCCTGATCCATGCCAGGGGCGCAAATCATTGCTGCAGCTGCACCTCCTTCATTTTGAAACTGAAGCCACAAAATACCCACAGTGGTTATTAATTAAATTAAATTTTAAGAGGCCTATCTGTCTGCCTCCAGTTATCTGGGTTTCTTTCTTTTTTTTTAATCCATCCAGAAAAGAAATGAATTTTGAAATGCTGTTAGGATTTCTCACAGCTTCTTTATACATAGTGAACATGTCAAGTGCAGCCAGGCAAAACAGTAAAATACATTCTGCTACAAAAATCAGATTCATAGGTTTGGGTTGTCCATCCGCATTTCTCTTTCTGAATATAGAGGTTAACCCAGGCCAATATTTAACTAAGAAGCTAGTCTCTGATCCTGAATGCCTATATGTCCTGTAGGGAAAACTGGTCATTACCCAGTCATAAGAATGTAGGGCAAAATGTGACAAAAAAAGAAAGAATGGCATTGGGCCTCATGATTCCCTTGTTATGGCAGCTTCACTGGCTATCAGGCTGTTTCTAGGTCTAATTCAAAGTGCGAGTTATGACCTATGGAAACCTACACGAGGGAATTTGTCCATGTGTATGAGCCTCCCTGAGATACAAGATCTTTGCAAGAGGCTCTTCTCTTTGGCCCACTTCTTTAGAACAAAGCCTATGAGAAGCAATTTTCTCCGTGGTTGTTCCCAAACTAGGCTGAAATTCCCTACCAAGGGAATTTTAGTTCTATGAGGATTAGCTTCTTTAGGTTATTGGATAGAATCACAATCCATTCCCCAAATTTTAGCCCCAGGTTTTTTGTATATTTATTCAGTTTAGGCAAAGTGACATTTCTTAAACAAACTGCTAATGTATTCACAACCATGATGATCTGTAAATGGGTGTCACTGAGTTGACTGATGCTCAGATGACACCTTAAGCAACTTGCATTTTTAAAAGAGTAAGGAGAGAAATTTCTGCATACAGCTATGTCTGTAAATACTATGATCAGATTTAGGAATACAATAGGCGAAGCTAATGTTAGTGCTAATGTTATAGGCGAAGCTAATGTTGGTGCTACCCAAAATAAACTATTGAAATGAACTTAGGCTGGCCAGAGACATTAAAAACAATAAAAAGGGCTTTTTTAAATACGTCCGCAGCAAAAGGAAAAAGAAGGAGACGATATGGTCGCTGCGCAGAGAAAATGGTGAATTACTCACAGGGGAAGAGAAAAGGCAGAACTACTTAACACCTTCTTTGCCTCAGTTTTTTCCCAGAAGGATACAAGCACTCAACCTGGCGGTTGGGGAGCAGGTGAGGAAGCAGGGGAAATGAGGCACGTAATAGGTAGAGAGGTGGTACAGGAATACCTGTCCACACTGGATGAATTCAAGTCTCCAGGGCCAGATGAATTGCATCCTAGGATATTAAAAGAGCTGGCAGAGGTCATTTTGGAACCGCTTGCTATAATCTTTGAGAAATCTTGGAGGACAGGAGAAGTTCCAGCAGACTAGAAGAGAGCAAATGTTGTCCCCATCTTCAAGAAGGGAAAAAAAGAGGACCCAAATAATTATCGCCCAGTCAGCCTGACATCAGTACCCAGAAAGATCCTGGAGCAGATCATTAAGCAGTCAATTTCTAATCACTTAGAAGGCAAGGCGGTAATCATGAGAAGTCAACATGGATTTCTCAAAAATAAGTCATGCCAGACTAATCTTATCTCTTTTTATGATAGAGTTACTAGCTTGATGGATGAAGGGAATGCTGTGGATGTAGCATATCTCGATTTCAGTAAGGCCTTTGACAAAGTTCCCCATGACATTCTTGCAAAGAAACTAGTAAAATGCGGGCTGGACAGGGCTACTGTCAGGTGGATTTGTAATTGGTTGACCGACCGAACCCAAAGAGTGATCACAAATGGCTGCTTCTCATCCTGGAGAGAAGTGACTAGCGGGGTGCCACAGGGTTCTGTCCTGGGCCCAGTTCTGTTCAATATTTTTATCAATGACTTGGATGAAGGAATAGAGAGCATGCTCATCAAATTTGCAGATGACACCAAATTGGGAGGGGTTGCTAATACGCCAAAGGACAGGATCAAAATTCAAAATGACCTGGATAGATTGGAGAGCTGGGCCAAGGCTAACAAAATGAAATTCAACATAGATAAGTGTAAGGTCCTATACTTAGGTAGAAAAAATGGAATACAGAAATATAGGATGGGGGGCAAGTGGCTGGATAGCAGTACATGTGAAAGGGATCTAGGAGTCTTCATAGACCACAAGCTGAACATGAGTCAGCAGTGTGATGCAGCAGCCAAGAAAGCCAATGCAATTCTCGGCTGCATCAATAGGAGTATGGTGTCTAGATCGAGGGAGGTACTGGTACCACTCTACTCTGCTTTGATTAGACCTCATCTTGAATACTGTGTCCAGTTCTGGGCACCCCAATTCAAGAAGGACATGGTCAAGCTGGAGCAAGTCCAGAGAAGGGTGACCAAAATGGTGAGAGGCCTGGAAGACATGCCCTATGAGGATAGACTTAGAGAGCTGGGTATGTTTAGTCTGCAGAAGAGAAGATTAAGAGGGGACATGATAGCTATGTCTAAATATTTGAAAGGATGCCATGTAGAGGAAGGAGAGGGCTTGTTTTCTGCTGCTCCAGAGACCAGGACAAGGAGCAATGGATTCAAGCTGCAGGAAAGGAGATTCCATCTGAACCTCAGGAAGAACTTCCTGACAGTCAGGGCTGTCCGGCAGCGAAATATGCTGCCTTGGAGTGTAGTGGAGTCTCCTTCCTTGGAGGTTTTTAAGCAGAGGCTAGATGGCCATCTGTCGGGAATGCTTTGAGGGAGTTCCTGCATAGCAGGGGGTTGGACTGGATGGCCCGTGTGGTCTCTTCCAACTCTACATTTCTATGATTGTATGATTCTTTGATTCTATGAATAGGACTCTTTAGTAATACCTAATTTAAGTCCCAATGATTTTGATGTGTCTGTTCTAGATATGTCTACTGTTACACTTTGCCTAGTATATCATTTTGTAGGACTCCTTGTTCTTTTATTTCAATATGATATGTTCATGCCTTAAATAAGTGAACAATTCATAAAAAGGAAGAAAGAAATATAAACGAAGAACACTCAGACATTTATTGAAATATAAACTGTTTGTTTTTACAATTTCCCATACCTACCAAAGTTCCTAGACTTTGGCATAACTAACTTCAAAACTCAAATCAGGTGTTACTACACACATTAAGTATAACTAAGGATTGCTTCACAGAACATAGTAATTACACTATAGGAATGCCACATGTACCTATGGTATATAATATATGTGTGGGATGTTTGCCTTTATATAATTATCACAGTAACCCATAGGGGTTGCTTTATAATCACTGTCCATATATCTCTTAAGAGGAGCCTTAGCTCACTTGTAATATGCATTGCATCTACAAACTTCTGGGTTTAATCTTTAGTTAGGAAAAGATTCATGTAGCAGGTGATAAGCAAGTCCTTTACTTTCATCCCTGGAGAGTCATTGGCAGAGTAGAGAATACTAAGCTATAAATATAAGCAGTCGACCCTTGTCACTTCAAAATGCATGCTCTGCCAAAGCCAATGAACATTTTGAGTGATACACTTCATGTATCTCTGTCCCAGCTAGTCCTGCTCCCATTCACAGCTGAAAAAAACTGGTATAGAAGAGAAATGATGCAGACGCATAAAAACTAAGTCTCCATAGCCTTCGGTGCCTTTTTTCTTATATAAAGGCAAATTAAAAAACAAGTAAATTTGTGGTATATTTGAAGGAATATTTATCCTGTAGGGAAGAAGAACGAGAGATAAGTTACATCACTGATCCTCCAACTAGTCACCTATATACTCACCAAATAGATATAGGAAAAAAGTTTTCATTTTATCCTTGTTTGTATGGGCTGAATAGGGTGCATCTGAGTGGCTTCACAACCCACATTCTGCCAATAAAATTAAGTGTTGCAAGTGTGGGAAGTCAAATGTATCAGGGGAAAAGCCCCATGTCTTACCTGGCACCTGATCATATTTCCCTAAGACTAGATGAGGAATGTGTTCTTGGACTGCAAGACCCATGATCCCTCACCACTGGCTGTGCTGAATGGGCTTATGAGTGTTGAACCCCCAAACTGCTAATGAATCACAACAGGTTGCCCATTCATGCCTTAGGGAGAATTATTAACTCCATCCTTTGACTACCCCTGCTTTAAATTTGTTTAATTAACACCCACCATGTTGTTGTGTGTCTTCAAGCCATTTCTGACTTCTAGGCCACACTTCTAGTGAGTTTCCATAGCAGAGCAGTCATTCTAGCCCTGGATTCCAGAGCTCAAACCTCTTCACCGCATTGGCTCTCCACGTCTGCCTTTTATCAATACAGTTGTCAAATGTAATAGTAACAGACCTTTTATACAAGGGTATATCAATATAAGATAAACCTTCACTACACCGAGAATTTTAAACTTCAAATTAACCCTAACATTTCACAACTGAGAATCAACAAGACAGAGGCATGCAGATATTCATTCACTCGTTTGACCCTTTGCTATTCTGATAATAACAGCATTATCGAAGCATAGATCTGATCTATGATTTAGGCCAAGATAAAAGTCCTGAAGGGCCTAAAGGCATCAGATCTCACCTGATCTTGGAAGCTAAGCTACACCAGCTCTGATTAGGACTTAGCTCAGAGACCACCAAGAAATATCAAGTGCTGTAGGCTATATTTCAGAGGAATGAACTGGGAAAATTACCTCTGAATACTTCTTGTCTAAGCAAACCCAATGAAATTTGTGGGGTCACCACAAGTTGACAGGCAACTTGAAGGCATGCGCACATGCCCATATACACCCAACACACACATACACACACACACATCCTAAAAAATAACTCTAAACATCAAGGCCAGCCCCATTGTTAGGCAGAGCGTGTGTTGTGTGGCTTGTGTCAGCCTTCCTATAATAGCTTCCATTCTTCAGGTGCTGTATTGAAATAAGCTTCAAGTGCCAATCAAGAGCCCATTCACACCACAGAAATATAGTGCTATTATTCCATTATAACTGCCATGATTCCATCCTGGGAAATCCTGACATTGATGGTTTAGGAAGGGGCATTTAGAATTCTCAGCCAGAACACTTTAGTGTCTCACCAGACTACCAGTCCCAGGATTCCACAGAATGGAACCATGGCAGATAAAGTGGAATAGTAGTACCAGAATTCAGTAGTGTGACTGAACCTTGCTCATGGAATGGAATAGTCAGATTATCTTGCACTTTGCCTCAGTCTGGAACATACTTTGGGCCTGCCAATAATAATCAATAAATTCTACCCTCTGCTTCTTAGCATGTCTCCTTCTTCTTTCAGCCCTGTTCCTATTGAAATATGGTTTATTCAGTTCCTTTCAGCATCCCTTCAGCTACATTATTTCCTCTTTGCTCTCTTATCCCACAGACTATGGGACAAGAACAGAACACTCTTTTCTTTCACTTATAATAATAGAACCCTGTTTATTTACCCTGCTTCAAACACCCCCATCTTCTATTTTTAAGCACATCTTAAAGTATGAAGACCTCAGCTCTTCCTGATTCTGCACATTAGGATGATTCCACTGAATCAAGGTAACAGTATAGGATCGATTTGAGAGACCTTCTGTGTTTTAATATAATAAATCTATTTGACAACACTGGAAGGTAGAGTCTTAATTTCTGTAAGTGAATTTCTTCCTTGAACTTCCTGTGGCACTCACAGTGAGACTGATTTAAGATCAAATAATTTAGTAATGACAGAGAGAAATTCCAACAGTAGGTTCAGAAATTAAAATAAACTTGCTCTTAAGACCATGAAGGTCAGAATCCATGAAGTTCTGTTTGTACACTTTGTCCCCATAACAGGATTTAAGTTCTTATTTTGAATGAGCTGAACTCCAAATGTAACTTGCATAAACATTTAATTGCTTTGACCTGTGGGTCACAATATCATTTGGTAGGTGTATTTCAGACCAAGGTGGCTGCTCAGTAACAGATTTAAATTATGCAGCAATTTGGTAAGGATGCAGAAACATGTTCTCTAGGTCAGGTTGAGATGCCCCTTGTTCTATTATGAATATTAAGAAAAGCAAATTCTCACTTTAAACACAAAACACAAATTGTGCTCTGAGGTTACATTCCTCTTTGTTCTTGCTGTCACCAAGCAGCGCTGCTGAAGACACTTCTCACATGAACACATTGATTGAGTTTTCTGTAATAACTTGGAAATGTTTCAGTGAGGATTAAAAGGGACAGTGTGACAAGAGATAAACAATGTCACCTTCATATGATTAAGTATACAGACCCCACTCTCAACGTACAGTCAGGTAGTACCTGCAAGCAAGCCTGTGTCCCCTTTCTCAAAACAAGAAGTGAAATAATAAGAGCACGAAATGTTAACGGTGGTTCTGTGCTCATTGTTTAGCTCTTCAGATGCTCCCCTCCCCACCCCCAGGAAAGTGTTTAACCGTGATGCTCTTGTGCCTGGATATTCACAGATGTTCTGAATGAAAGCTCAGAAATAAACTGCAGAAGGCGTAGCAGCAGTTGAATCTTGAACTGCTCTTATTTCTCAGGTACCATCTGCCTCTGTGTCAGAGCAGCTGGCTGCTAAATAGCTAGTTTAAGCAAACTACCTGTTTGATACCTCCCTAAATCTATGGCTGTACTCAGATGAGGCCCTTTCCCTTTTCCCAAATGGCATTCAATCCACACGTTTCAAGATCACTTTGAGCTCAACATGAGCAATATTATCCATAACATCTCATTTAGTGAGTTACACAAATTAGATTACAAAATTACATAAAGGAACAGGATATGGTTTCACGAGCCTAAAATGTTATTATAAGACCTCACATCACACTCATTAATATGTGTTATGTTTCCACCCACGCCTGCAGACTGGTGCTCACATGGTTTGTAAGCAAAGACTACCACCAGAAGGTCTTTATAAAGAGTCAAGCATTTTTGATGCCTAGGAGAGACACTCAAGGTCTGGAAGCTACACTTTTCTTCCACGCTTTTTTTCAGTGAACCAAGCAATGAATGAGTATACCTCCTTGAAACTGTAGAACATACACTAACAATGAGCTTGAAAGACTGCATTTTGGGGTAACAGCTCTCAGAATCCCTGTAAGCATAACATAGGTATGACTTCAAGGGTTTCTCCATTCAGTTCAGCACAGGAGGGAGTTCAGCAAACACAAAGGGAGGCTGACTCACAGTAATTCATTCCACTGTATTCAAACAGATACTTTAGATCACAATTTTATCCCATATGTTCACATAGGATTGCTGGATTTGAGCATAGACGCTTGCATTTGTGATGCTAAAGTGAGGAAAAGACTCAAATCTTCACAAACTTAAAATCTTGGGAATAATTCCAATTGAATTCAATGGAAGCATTATAGGATATTAGGTATTACAGGATGAGTAGGTATTATATGATTGCACTGCTAGTAGTCTATTACTTCTTTCTTATTGGAATTTGCTCTAAGAGTTAGAACAAAGAGGTAAAACTCTTATTAGGTGGTACAATAAATTTAATGATGCAAATTTTGTTATAACCAGAGACAAATCCCATAATAAAAGTTTCCAAAGGCTAGAAGGACAAAAGTCTGATTAATCATAGCAGATATGACCAAATCTAATTCAGAGAAATATATGTTTGTTCCCCATCTGTGTTACTCTACATGCCAGATCATGTATAGCATTAGCACATGCCTGCCCTTATTAGCAGTCTAGTGCTCTTTCTATTTATAACTAAATAATGGGTAGAGGGGGAAGAAAAACAAAAATGACTGCTTTTTGGCACAATAATCAAAGGGCTATTGCATATCTGTTAAACCTAACTAACCTATCTAACCAACCTGTATGCAGATCTTGGAAAAGTCTCTTTAGGGGGTCTAAATCCAGCTGCTAGTCTCAGCTTGAATAGATCTGTTGAATTTATTATGGAATGGTAAGTCAAAACTTAGCCTAGTCAGAGCCTTTTTTCAGTGGGACTAAGGCCATTTCCTCACGACGACGCTCTTCCGTGTTGTCTAGCTGCACTCCTCAGTCCAGAAGGGAGCCCATCAGCAACACTCCCCTCTTCACCCACTTGGTCCATGCAGAAGAGAACGTAATGGCAGAAGCAGGCTGAGTCTACAAAAGGTTATGATACAAACTTCTTTTTCTCAATTAGTCTCAAAGGTGCTCCCAGATTCCCTTATATAGGTCAGCATTCTGTTTCCTACAGTAGCAATGCAATGTTCCATGGAAGCTCACATTGTTTATTATGATGATTTTATATATTGCCTTTCTCTTCATAATAGGACAAAGTCAGCTAACTTTTTTTAAAACAATATAGATTAAAACTATACAAAGCTTCAGTAAAAGTACAAATATAAAAGTTATCTTAAAAAGACAATTAAACAATTTCAAAAGTTAAAGCATTAAACATTAAAATTTATTAAGACCATGCAAAGCAGAAAACAGCATAGCTCATCATTAAAAGTCCATCCCATTAAGTTTCTAAAAGCCTGGTAATACAACAGTGTTTTTGATTTCTGAGGGAAGGAGAACAAGGAAGGCATTATCCTGGCATCTTAGGGAGGTAGTTCCAAAAACTGGAAGCAGTTACCAAGAAGACCCTTTCCCTTTTCCCACCAAACAAGCCTGAGAGGGTGCTGGAACAGAGAGAAAGGCCTCTCCAGAAGATTTGAGCACTCTAATGGGCTCATAAAGGGAGGTATGTTCCTTCAAATAGCCTGGACTCAAGCTGTATGAGGCTTTATAGGCCATCAGCAGCACTTTGAATTGTGTCCAGAAATGGACCAGCAGCCAATGTAGCTATTGCAACAAGGGAGTGATGTGTTCACTGTAGCCAGCACCAGTAAGCAATCTGGCTGCAGGTGTTTGGGCCAATTGGAGCGTCTGAGCACTTTTCAAAGGCAGCCCACATAAAGCGGCATTACGGTAATTCAAACAGGATGTAATCCAGGCATGCACTACTGTGGCAAGATACAACTTCTCCAGAAATGCAGTTGGCACATCAGCTTTAACTATGCAAATGCACCCCTGGTCACTGTCAAAATCTGCACTGCCAGGCTCAGGGCTGAATCCAGGAGTGCTTCCAAACTGTGAACCTGAGTTTTTGGGGAAGTGTAACCCTATCTAACACAGGCTGAATCCCTACTCCCAGAAATGTCTTTTGACTGACCAGGAGCCCCCTCTCTTGTCTGGATTAAGTTTCAATTTATTCACCTTCACCCTATCCGTTACAGGCACTGGTTTAGTGTAGAAACAACTTCCTTTGAATTAGGTGAAAAGGGGTAATAGAGCTGGGTAATCATTAGCATACAGGTGACACCTGAACCCAAAACTTGGGACAACCTGTCTCAGCAGTTTCATATGGGTGCTAAATAACATAGCGGACAAGACAGAACCCAGAGGGTCTCCACAGGCCAATGACCAAGAAGCTGAACAGGAATTCCCCACCACCACCCTTTCAGAGTGACCCTCTGGGAAAGAACAGAGCCATTGTAGAACAGCACGTCCATGCCCCATCCCAGCAAGGTGAACCAGGAGGATACCATGGTCAATGGTATTGAAAACTGCCAAGAGGTCCAGTAGAAGCAACAGTGACATACTCCCCCTTGTCCATCTCCTTGCGTAGGTCATCCACCAAGTCAACCAAAGCTGTCTCCATTCCTTAACCAGGCTTGAAAGCAGATTGAAATGGATATAGATAATCTGCCTCATCCAAGGACCCCTGAAGTTGCAAAGTCAACAGTTGCTCCAGTACCTTGCCCCAAAATCAGATATTGGAGACTGGCCTGTAGTCATCTGATATGGTAGGATCCAGTAAAGTGTTGCTGTTTTTTTCAAAAGGAGTCTTCCAATAGCTTCCCTCAGATGAGTTGAGATCCTGCCTTTTTATAAAGGGGCATTAATCTTACCAGCTCAGGCAACCCTCCTCTGACATATTTAATGAGTCTTGAAGGCATTTTTTAAAAAAAATCCAACTCTCTCACACTGTCCTTATTGTGGTCTATTTCATATTTATCATATTGACGAAGTTCATATTGTTTATTCCTACATAACTCAGCATGATCAACGATATTAGGGACATGAATACCTCTGTTCCATTCACAGCATGTTTAGTATTCCATTAAAACTGCCGTGCCCCTTACAGAGGGCTGTGATGACATTCTGGGAAAAGCTATCAAGCAAAAGGTTAATGCACCTTAGAAATTTCAAACATATCCATCCTGAGCCTTAAATGCTTCTTTAATTGTTTTACTGACTGTGCATGAGCTATCATGTAAATGAAATAGGAGGCAGCAGATGAGTCAAAAAAAAAAAAGAAAAAAGAAAATACAGAAAACCATATATGCTTTCATTCACAAAATTAAGTAATACAGATCTTGCACCACAGCTAGGCCAAAGAACATACTCATAACCAGTGCTGCATAGTAGTGGGACCAAACTAAATATGACAAAGATTATAGTAATACAATATGTAAATGTGCAGGTCTTTTTTTTCTAATGTAAATATCAGCTGTTGGGGGAGTAGGAACAAACAGCATGAAGGTGCAGTGAGTGGAGGGAGGGAGAGAATTTGACATTTCCCCATGTTCACATGATCCCAATAGCACTGTTAGGCCCTTTCCTCAGGATGACGTTCTTGTGTGTCACTCTGTTGTAATCCTGGCCACGCCTCTGCCAAAATGGGAGTTTGTTCCCAGGGCTCCTCTTTACACCCGACCAGCAGCCTGTGGAAGGGAGCACAAGAGACATGCCCCTCCCTTCCAGACTTCAGCCGGCCTTCTTCCCATGCTGCAGTGGGAAGGAAGCATGCGATTGTGCTTCTGGCCCTTCTGTATGGCCAGCTGCGACAAAAGGCTCACATGATCAGGGGTCATCGACGGAGTTTTTCTGTCAATGATATACCTCGCGATTGTGCCAGCTGGCAACACAAGAAAGGCAGGACCTCATGTGGACGTGTCATTGTGATCCTGCTCCTCCTGTATCCCCATGCTGGGATGCTGCCATCCTGCAAGAAGGGCCTTAGTGTCAGGACGGTGAGAACTCAAGTGAGTAGCAGTAGGCAGGCAAGAATATTGGGGCGATGAGGCTCTGACAGCCTGCAAAAGAGATTTCCCAGGTGATGTATTACTGAGGTTGAACAGCCACACAGTGAAACCCTGGAACACTCAGCTCCAAGGCTGTTTTCAAAGCAGGCATGGTGATATCATCTGCCGGAGCCCAAGATGGTTCATTGATTGTCCGCCTCACTTCGAACAGTGAATGAAGAGAGGGCAAAGCTTTTAAGATTTATTATTATTATTGTTTATGACCTATTTATTTATTTATTTATTTATTTAACATCCCACTTTTCTTCCATTATTGGACCAAAGCTAGCCCACATCATAGACTGGAACAAAGTACAGCTTAAAAATGTGATTTTTAAAAATCTCATTAATAATTTTAATAATCCTATTAAAACACCACTCATTTAAAGCAATATAAAAGAAATCAAAAACGTAATAAGAATTACAGCACGCACGCACACGTGCACATGCACATGCACACACAACATAAAAAGTCCTTCGGTATAGATTTGCAGCAAGGAAGTCAAGGAAGGGACAGCCAGTGTGGTTTGAGCACTGGGCTATGATTCTGGGGAACAGGGTTCAAATCCCTGCTTGACCCTGGAAATCCACCGTGTGGCCTTATGCAAATCACGATCTCTCAGCCTCAGAAGAAGGCAAAAGCAATTGCCCCTCTGAACAAATTTTGCCAAGAAAATGCAATGACAGTATTGCCTTAGGGTCGCCATAAGTCTGAAACAACTTGAAAGCACACAATGAGAAAGTCGGAGAATGAGGAGAATAACAAAGCAGAGGCTGGATACCTTTTTTCATTTACTTTGATAGAGTTGCTACATCATGTTTCTTTTGAAATATTGTTTGCATTTTCATTTGAAAGCTGAAGTGTGTATTTCAGCTAAACCAAGGTCTTTTGTGACATCTCTGTGCCTTTTTCAAACTGAGCTTCTGCACTTCAGTGACCCTTCCTACCAGGTGCATAACCTCTTGTAATAATGGAGCTTTCTTAGCACCTAGGTATAGGTCTGCCTTCATGCCCCTAAACCTAACTGGGATGTTGTATTACTGTGAACTTGTTTTGCATTATTTTAAATATAAACCATTCAGTTCTTTAAATATTAATATAGATATCCTAACTTAAATGAGAAAAAAAAGCCCATGGAGCTCAAGAAACAAGCCACACTTCTCTGTTACCATTTTGGCTCATCCTCTTTAAGAATAAATAACAGAAAAAAGCAGGACAAATAGATATATGCTTGTCAGGTGTACATGTGTGATTTTGTAGTCTCTTTCAGATCATTATGAGCTCCAGAACTCTCAGTATGCACTACTGCACACCTCCTGAAAAGCCTTAGCAAAGTTTATAGGATGACACTGGCATCTCCTGCTCACCTGATATCCTAACTAGTAGTTGTCTGAAGAGCCTACAATTCCCTACACCTTTGCCAATTTACTTAGCAGCTATTGAGTTGGTCTGTTATGCAAGGCACTCATGCCCAACACACAGCACCTTTAGCTAAAGCCTTGCTGTATATAGGCATTTATAGGACTAACAGCAATTGTCACTTGATAATCACGTAACCTATTGCATGCAAGCAAATGATCTCCAGTAGCTTCAGTAATGCAAGCAGGATCATACTCCCTGCTGGTATCTGATGGTTTCCATATCGATGAGGCACTGAATCCACTCCGATTTTTAGTCTGACTTTAAAGGAGTAGTCCAAGTAGCTATCCAAGTAGCTGGGGGAGCCAGTGTGGTGTACTAGTTTGAGCATTGGACTACAACCCTAGAGACCAGGGTTCAATTCCCTGCTCAGGCATGGAAGCCCATTGAGTGACCATGGGCATGTCATATACTCTCAGCCCACTGAAAACCCAGTGATAGGTTCACCTTAGTGTCACCATAATTCAGAAGCAATTTGAAGGCACACAGCAGCATCCACCAAGTAACTGGATCTATTTTGTTGACAGGGTTCAGTACTTTGGACAACTTCTGTAAAAGTCCTGTTAAAACCCAGTTTCAGTCCATACAGTTTTCAGACTAAATCACAAGTTGCAAAATAGCTTTACTGACTTTAACAAGATTCATTCAGAGTAAGTAACGTTATGTGTGATGCAGAGCTTCCCTGGAAGCTAAAACCATGATGATCAGCAGAATAGATGGTCTCTCAAATGGCAACATTTTTATTGCATTTTAAAATTTATGATAGAAGGTAAAAAGATATAAAGCAATGCCATTGGGGCTCAGATCACCAGAAATGAATAAAATGCTGAGCGAAATATGGAAACTCTGTAAATACAAAATATAGTAACTTTTAACAATTTTTTATAAAGTACAATCATGTTATTTGTTGAGCCCTTTGCACACAGAAAGGCCAGTGGCAGTACGGTGAGGCTCAGTCAGCTTTATCATAAAACTAAAACTTATACAAGTAATGATGTGATTAAGACATCTGATGGGATATTTATTTATTTATTTATTATTGCTTATATGCAAAATTTATTTTGTAAAATGCTGCAAAAGTTAGAATACTATTTTGTGAAATTAAGGGAATATTTGTGGGATTGCTTTATGGATAATCTTTCAGGAATGCTGTACCTGTGTAATCCTCCATGGCAGAGGATTGGACTAGATGGCCGTTGTGACTGCCTCCAGCTCTAAGATTTGATGATTTTATAATATCTTCTCACACATCATTTTCTTCACAATGAAACTCATAAATGTGCACCTTTCAGTTGTGCTTTTACATTGTTTCCTGCTGGTGGAAATCCTGGGGTTTTCTTGGCGCAATTTGTTCAGATAAGGCGTGCCATTGCTTTCCTCTAAAGGCCCCCTTATAGTGGCGAATCAATCAGTTTACCTGTAGTACATGTCACTTTTTTGTGTGTGCACTCATGAGTCTGTTCCTTCCCACTGACCTGTGATTTAAAAACAAATCCACGTGCAAATTTTCACTCAGCGCTTATATACATGACTATTTTGAATCCTGTGTTTAGTCAAAGTATTTGTGTGCCTTCAGCTCATTTTTATCTTACGGAGACTCTAAAGTCAAACCCTCAGGGGGTCTGCCATTACTTTCCTCTGAGGCTGAAAGAGTGTGACTTGCTCAAAGTCACTCAGTGGGTTTCCATTGCTGAGCAGCGATTCAAATCCTGGTCTCCTGGAGGCCTAGTATAGCACTCAGACCACTACACCATGCTGGCACTCGAAATAGATTTTCTCCTAAAATTTGCATCTCTTAACAAATTGCTCTTAAAATGTGTTTTTAAAAATGTACTTTTAAAGGGCATTCTGGAAACATGGAAGCCAGCAGTGGATCACTAAATTCTGGTTCACTTGTTAGTGTGTGAGTTGTGGTTTGGTTAAAATTCTGAAAGACTGGATTTTTCAAACCACCTCCTACATTATTTAAAGGAAAGAAAGAGAGATGCCCATATTGGAATTATCAGCCTTGGGTTGTTGATCTGTGTAGGAGAAACAGTAAACCTTCCACAGAGGTATGAAAGCAAGAGTCGAGGACAATAGATTTTTTCCCAAGTATGGTCTGGTGAGGTTCTCCAGACTTGAGAAGTAGAATCCATAGGTACTCTTTCTAGAAATGTGACTAAAGCTGGAGAGCTGTGCTTCACATAATATGGTGTTTGACCCAGTGACTATATTGTTTTAGTTGGCTAGTTATCTAGTGCTGTCGTTCACTCAGAGAATCCCCACTCCTTTCTGCAGCCATTTAAACTGCTGCTGAAACTCCCAAATCTACTACAAGCATTATCTTGGTTTTAGGGCTTTCTTTTTATTTATAGAATTTATAACCAACATAAGCCATATCAAAGGGAGGAACTGGGAAGTCATAGGACCCAGGATCTTATTTTTCAATATGGCTCCCCTAGTGATATATAAAAACATTCTTTTATTTTTGAATCTTTTATTTTGAGTGTAGTGGAATTCCTGCCAACTGCTCATAAAATATGTTTATCTTCACATCATGCATAGCCAGGCACTGGAAAAAAAAATGTATATCTTGACTAGAAAACAGTTGTGCCATCTTAAATGTTGCTTCTGTAGCATTCCTCCTGTAAGGAGCTGATCGCACAGAGCCAGGGTTATGGAGGCAAACTGACACAAATGGTTTCCCGCTGCCAAGTTTAAGCCTTCACATATTTGGGTTAATATATGAAAAGAGTCAGAGGTCTCTCAGCATTAGCTTCTGAGAATCTGAGGGGAAAGTAAGAGAGAAAGAGACCTGTAGCCCACAAAAGCATATGTATGTAAAGGCATGTAATTCTTTATTTTGGCCACAGCTGTGATCCACAAGCTCAATCCATAGCTCTGTGTGTGTGTGTGTGTGTGTGTGTGTGTGTGTTATTGAGCCAAATTAGGGTCAAGTCCTGATACAATCCTCCATTTTTAGAATCTTGGTTAAGGATGGAGATAGTTTTTCAGTTTTCTTCCACGTTTGAATTTTTTAAGAATTCTTTCCATCTTAAATATAAAGAAATTTGTAAACTTTGTGTTGTTGTTTTTTTGCTCAAAACCAAACTGGAACAAAAGTTGGTCAAGATTTGCAGCATCAGAATTTAAGAGATACAGCTATTCCAAACATACAGTGGATCACCTTCTATAAGCCTGCTATAGAGATGTCTAAGATGAACCTAAGGGAAAAAAAAGTGGCAACCTTAATTCAGCATTGGCATGTTTGAGTACACAGGGATACAAGCCTGGACTTTTGCAAGTTAAGCACATAAAGCACTGGTTCTAGATGGATGAATTGGTCAGGTTGCTTTTCTCACACTTAAGGATTTTTTAAAAAAATATCAAGTTATTTCCATCCTGGATATGAGGAAATATGGGCAGTGGAAAAAGAATTACCCATCTCTAATCCTGATGATATCTGAATTTTTCTGGTCAGCAGTTAAGACTATGTTGTTTTGCATGGTCTTTAATCCTTAAAGTAGTGTCTGTTCTGGGTGTTTCAAGTGCTTTGAGATTTTAAAACTATTTTAAAGAATTGTTTAATCTGTTTTTAAATCTTTTTCTTTGGTATTTAATATTTGAAAGTATTTTTACCCGTTGTACATTACACCAAGAGCCCTGATGATAGAGACATTATAGATAAATAAAATAAACAGAAAAACAAATTTTGCCAAAGGCATCAATCATACATAGTTAAAGGGAGAAGGGCGAGCACAGAATCTGTGTTTTAGGAAAAATCAATTCACATTATAGCTTTGATTCTCAAGCCTGTCCAGTTATTATTTCATTTATCTGCATTGACAGAGTACCTCAAGGTATTCTGCACCAGTTTCATGGGCATAACAATTCATGACTGTGACTAAACAATTGCTGCTTTTCATACCAGTTTTTTCTGGCTTCTTGAGCCAGCATGACAGTCTGAAAACACTAGCCCACTGGCATTTTTGCATGTAAGAAGATTTACTGAGGAAAATCGTATTAACATCAACAATTGTAATATTTGCTAACCATAAGAACATTCATTACTGAAACTGGCTATAAGATGATTGAAAATTGGGATCCTTGAAATAAACAAAACAAAAAGATTACAAAATGCACAAGTCAGCCTTATGTATTTATGTGTAATCAAGACTCACCCATTTCACTGAAACTTATTTCAAAGTATCTCTGTTTCACAAACCTTTCGTCTACAGCTCTCCTCTCCTATAAACTCATAGATAACCTCTCAGCCTCAGCTCCCCATCTGCAAAACACGAAGAATTAGCGCTAATTCACTGCAATAGGGCTGGGTTTTAGGGGCTCATAGGGCCCTTGGTGCAATTGCAAAAGGCATCTGCTTACAGTCAGTTGAGACTTCTGGCAAGAATGATCTGTTCATCCACCAGCAATTCATTTTATTAACAATTCAGATATGAAAAAAAAGAAGAGAAAAAAGAGCTGCCAAGAAGAGAGAAGAGAATGTGAGCCAATCTAGTTTGTCTTTTGGCCCTGACCACCACAGGTCATTGTCCCTCTGCTTTATCAGGGTTTCCAATTGTATGGAGGCTTCTGCTCAAATTCAAGTGAACATGAGCAAAAACTTCTTCCAGCTCTTGCTCTTTGACATGGAAAGATCAAAGGATAAGAGAAGGCCGAATTGTTGGGACTGTCCTTCCATCAATCTTAGCCTGCATATAAATAGTCTGAATATTTGCATCAAGCTAAGCATGTGAATACATATGTAAGGTGACATGGAGTTTGGCTCTGAGGCTTGCAAAATGATCAGCTTTCAGTAGGAGTGAGTGAAATTCTGTGGTCTACATCTAACTGCGTTCCAAATAGAATAAGACCACTGAACTTACAGAAGTTATCTAAGTGTTGATTTACCACCAAGCAACTGATTCAATAGGTTAAGAAGAATGTTTGTATTTAGTGTTGTGAGATCCTTTTCAGTTGATCTTTTTGAGTTTGGTTATGTTCATCACAATAAAAACGAAAAGAAAAAACTGAAGCTGAACTATCTGCGGGACGCAGGAAATGAATGAAAGCAGGTATTAAACCTTGGCCTTGAATGTCATTGTATTTCTAATAATTATAACACTTATCATGGGAATTTATTTTTCCCCTGCAAGTAGTCTAAACATTAAGTGATTATGAACTGCAGGTAGATGTTATGTATGGAAACTGCCTTTACATTTAGGCATCAACATATTCTATTCAGTGAGTCAAGGATAGGAATAAATTGTAGCTTTCCTGCAGGTACTTAATTATATTACCGTTTGCTTCAAGAGAGCTTCCACATGAGAGGCTGAGGACAAAAAACCTGAGGGTGGTTGTCTCAGCAGGTCAGATTATGAACTGTGAATATTATAGAATTTGACAAATATTATGTCCAAGCAATTTATAAAAAGCAAACAGTGAACAAGTTTTATAATATCAAGACAAATTACAGTAATTTATAACAGTGAACAAAGAACTACTATATGTTAAGAGTTCTTTCTTCTGCCTACAATATAATCTCACTTCATTTTATATTCACAACTCTATGAAACTGATAAAGCTGGCTATTTCCATCTATGTGGGAAACTTTCTCAGTCCTGAAGAACATAGAAACAAAAAACTGGGCATATGCCCCCAAATCCCCCAATGCGACCTGAATGCCAGGGTCAATTAAACTGACCATAAAGTTATGGCAACCCAAAGGAATGTTTTACCATTCTAGTTGTACAAATACAAATTCAGTGGCCCCTACTCTGTAGTCCTTATAGAATCAGTGACTGGGGGCAAGGGAACAGTATGCATACAAAGGCCATAAATACAAGGAGTAAGGTCAGCAAATCCAGGTAGACTTTAACTATAGAGCTTCTAGGACTTGAACCACTGAGCTTTTTAAATGAGAGAGCTCTCTTTTTCATTACATCAGAAAATCTTCAACTTACAAGATCACTCCACTCCATTCCACTCTAATGGAGTGCTTGATTATTCTGTTTACTGCTGGTTATTATCCTTCCTTCCTTCACATTACATTTTGCTTCTCTTTGTCAAGGTGATTTGTATAACGTGTCTTGAACACTCTGTTTACAGGCTGCTTTGTTATGACCTATTCTTCTTTGACTAGTCTTGACCACAAAAGTTTTCTCCAGCCTAGCTCTGCAATTGCTCCTCTGTTACTAAGTAGCTGAATAGTCACTTAGGAACTGAGTTCAGATTTCCTCTCCAGCTAATATTTTGGCACACCTTCTGTTAGATACTTTGCTCCAAGATGCTGGACCTTGACTGTGCAGAATATATCCAGTGTTTGATGCTGAATTAAGAAAATTGAAAATGAGTTAAAATATTACTTTATTCTGAAACATCTAACAACTCATAACAGTTGAGAAACTTAAATGTTGTTCAAGTCCATTGACATACTAATTAGGTTGCATGATTCCCTTGGCCACATTTGAAATGGGTATGATTCTTGATTGGATCCAAACTGTTACTTGCACATAGATTTCAGTGTTGTTTTCTGCCTTCAAGTCAGTTCTGACTTATGGCAACACGAAGGCGAACCTATCAGATGGTTTTCTGGGGCTGAAAGTGTGTGATGCACTCAAGGGTCACCCAGTGGCTCTCTATGGTCAAGCAGGGAATCCTCTCCAGGGCTGTAGTCCAACTTAAACCACTAGACTGTGTTGGCTCTCCAGTGACAATTAGGTATTATTAATTCAGTGTGGACCCAAAACAGCTCCTTTCAACTTTTATTCCAATGATGTGATATTAATGTATTTATTCTGGTATTTTACCTGTTGGGAGGAAGATCAGGGTACAAAAGTGGAACACAAAGATACTGGAACATCTGCACTAATCCTCCTTTTCACTTATATTTGTGTCAGCACATCATGCTCTGCAACTGAAAGGAAATACCTCTCAAGCTCTCTTGAGTTAATTCCTCAGCCCTTTGGCCCCTTCTCCTACAAGGCCATTCAGAAGCTCATTTCATCTTTCAAAATAAGCACTTAAAGGCAAACAGAAGCAACAATGAGATATGACATTTTGAGTGGTGTAGTGAAGCCTAGGCTCACAGGGTTGATGCGCCAAGACTTTTTGATTAGCAAGGATGATGACATCATCTGTGACTGTCTCAACTTCCCTCTTCCCTCAGAGCTTATCCTGTGTTCTCTGCACAAAATATTATTGTGAACTCTCTCTGTCCTCAAGGTGTTTTCACACACATACATACGTGAAGTCTCAGAAAGAAACAGGTAAGGCTCTATAATGCTGCATACCCTTCAACTGTCCCAGTTTGGCAGGGAACAGTCCCAATTAATCTCTTTCATGCCACTTTTTCTTCTGTTTTTACAATATCCAAGTTCCTCCTCCTCCCCTTTGTCCTCCCCTTATTTCAATTGCTGCATACTGAGTGAAAAATTAGTTTGTATTCAGCTAAGTTAGTAGGGGTGAGAGGACAGGAAGTAGAAGAATCTTGTTCTTTCCTGTAGGCTCAGGGAAAAGCAAACTGCTTCAGCCTCTCCTAGCTTGTGTGTTCCTCCTCATTAATAATACATTTTCTATCTTTGATTCCGATTTTGCTTGGCCACATGTATCTCTGATGTCATCTGTGAAATGTTGGGGGGGGGGGTATGGTGCTGTTTACATATTTGGATTATTCTTTGGGAGTGTGGCAATGGGGACTATTGTGATGTGCTGTACTTCACAAATTGTTACTTCTCCATTGGTTGTAATAGATGAAATTAGCATTTTAATTTTCCAGTTACCTGTGGACATTTCCCAAGATAGGGCTGTGGTATCAATCCACCTTGGGGAAGACCTGTGCCTATCCTTTTATTCTTCACAAGAAGAATAATGAATAATGAAAGATAGATGAATAGATAGATGAATCTTGCCTATATTTGTTTTCATTTTGTAAAAGAATGTGGACTTGATTGAAGCTGAGATACTTTCATGTATTATTCAGCAAATAGGCTATTTAATTTTATGCAAAAAAACCTGCAGTAATTAATTCCCAGCATGTCTCTTTGTGCTTCTTATTTTGCTGGTCAAATGATGTCTAGGGAGCAAACATTTTGACTTACACAAAATAATGGAGCCTGTTGGTCAAATTATTTTAATTTGTGGCATATTGACTGTTGCGAGATTCATTTGGGGATACTTCTCCTGAGTCAATAGTAAAACTGGATATAGAAGCTTTAAGTAGAAGTACAGTTCTGCTTCCCCCCACCCACAGTTCATTTTCTAATAATGTGATAACTCTTTAGTTCATCCAAGAATAATGCAAAATGAGAGGAGAGAGAAATAAATAGAGAGAATGGAAAACTTAAACGTCTGGATTATCAAATGAGATTCAATTATTTTTTTGATAGGGAAATGAGACTTTCTTCAGATGAGTAGAATAGGTAATATCACTATGAAAATATGAATTGTCCTGCATTGAGTCTGTTTAATGGTTTACAGTCTTAGGCCCCAGATCCTAGTTGGACTACAACTAGCACTACAACTAGACTACAACTAGAAATGGCCATGGTGGCCATTTCTTTTATTTTCTGACTGTTGAATTGCCATTTCAAAGAGCACAATGTTCAGTCCCATTCTCCACCAAGGTCTGAAAGCAGGTACTTTTTTCTTACTTTGGTTCCCCTTCCCTATTGGTTGTGCTAGCTGCTGCTGATGGGTGTAATAGTGCAACAGAAGGTTGGGATTTGGATTCTGGCATCGTTGCATCAGAGTGAATAATGGAGCATTTACCCAATGAGAGGAAGCTTACTCTTTGAAAGAACCTGAGGCCAGTGGCAGAGTGGGAACTTTGAAAACACCAGATACTATCTGAGCTTGGAACCTAAGCAATTCAGCCTGCTTAGGAATCTCCTCAGAATCTCCTCAGAAAAGATTTTGAACCCAAGGAAATTGACTTTTGGTGGTGAGATATAGTGCTTTCAGAGGCATATGTATGGGGGGGGGTGAAAACAGTCTGAACCAGGTGGTAATTTTGGGGGGTGCCCCACGTGATGCAGCCACACACCCCACGCAATGTGCCCATGCCCCTACCCCTGCACCCCCTTGCCCTGCCCCCCAACCAAAAAAAGCTGAGTGCTTTTACACATCAACACTAACTGGCCATGTAAGGATCCGAAAGACTTATATCACCTTATACAGGCCTTTGAAAATTTCAGGTAAGGGTCATAATTTACATGCCATCTGACGCCTGCAACTGTGTGAATATGCTTTATAGCTGAGCATTTATTATCACTCTGTACTGAATCCAAAGAAATGGGTTTATATATATATACAAAAATTCATGCAAAAATTAAACCAGGTAGGTTTTAAAAGGTTGCTGTTACATTCCTTTTTCCTCTCCGTCTCCCTTCCTCATTTTAAGGGAAAGCAAATAGCTTTAAAGGTGTTGTTTTTTTTCAATCACATGAGAAAGTTTGATTGTACGCTTACTCAGGTTTAGAGCAGTATCCATGAGCAAACCATACATCTATCTGTCCGTCTGGAAGTGGGAAGAATAAGGAAAAAAAGTGAGAAATACTGTACAAAAGATACAGATGTGTGCTAGGCACCAGCACAAACTGAGCATATTTCCAGCATTTGAATATTGCATATTTTGGTAAATATGGACCAAGATCAAAACTGAAATGAAATCCTTGTCCATCTTTTCCATCCCTCAACATCTGAGGGAGCCTAAAGTTGAGGCTCTGATTGCCATCTCAGACCTCTGGTCATGCCTAAACATCCCTAATTCACTAGCATGACCATCTCTTTCCACTGCTACCAGATTCCTCCTTGCTGACTTCAACCACATAAATAAATCTTCTGGGAAAACATTTCCTAGGACAGGGATAGTCAAAGTGTAGCCTTTGAGATGTAGTTGGATTGCAATTTCCAGCATCCCTCACCATTGGCTAGGCTGGCTTGGATTTGTGGTATTTGCAGTCCAGCATCCTGTGATGGGCCACAATTTGTCCATCCTCAGTCTAGAGGAAAAGAATTCAGAAAGGGATTGACAATTAGAGGAAGAGTTTCCTGGGGAATTTTGCTACTGCATATAACATACATTTCCTTCCTTAAACCATGGCAGGTTGCTTGGAACTCTGCAGGGTACAGAAGCTCTATCCCCTACCATGTGCCATTATAAGTAGACATACTAATTAAGGGTAAACCACAAGAAAAACGTTGTGATGTGGCTTCATGTCATTTTTGCTTTGATGCCACCTGCATCATTAGTGAGGGAAGGTGCATAAGGTGAGAGCTCTTGTCGATACCACACCAGATGTTATATCGGTGCACAGTTTAAGAATCTAATTTTGTCAGTGCAATCTCCAGGTGAAGGGCTGTTTGTTTTCAGGGTGAAAATCCATTTAGCAGAATCTCAGTTCATTTTATCATTGATGTCTCAGCCTTCTTGCTATACCTAGCTTTTGTGGCAAAATTACCTGATGCATTCAAATCTTCCAGCAGCCTTTTCTATCAATTTCCAATGTGGTAGTGGTGGTGGTGGGGAGATCCTCCACCATTTCCCTTGTAAAAGAAAAAAAAACTGTTTTGGAAAAGATCAGGAGTACATACTGGAAAAATTTTCATTTAGGGCATTATTAAAATTACTGATCCAGTGTGGTCTAAAGATTAATATGTCTGACTGGGACTCGAAAAATCAGATTCAAATTCTATTCAACAGTAAAGCTCATTGGGTGAACTTGCACCGTGACTGTTTCTCAGCCTAATTGACTTAAAAGGATCTCTGGGAGAATAAAGTGGGGAAGAGAACTAAATATACTGTCTTGAGCTCTTTGAGGAAAAGACAAGATATAAATGTGACAAGTTTATAAAAATCACGAAGGTAGGAACTAAGTATATTCAATACATACAAGTTAAGGAAAAGATATAAGTCTTAAAATAAATAGAAAGTTTGATTATTAAAAAAAATGTTGCTTTAAAACTAAAACTAAGTCTATCTCATGACGACTCAGGCCCTTTCCGCACATGGAGGGAGAAACGGGGTAAAACGCACAGAAATGGAGCTTACCAGAAGCCGGGTAAGTCCGTCGCCATGAGGAGCAGCGCGAGTTTGCTGCTCCACACTCCTGCGATGTCCTGTGGCGTCCAAAATGGCGGTTTACGACTGGCGGAGGCTCTCCACCAACCTGAGAAGCTCGCCAGCTGGAAGCCCCCCCCCGGCAGATCTGCAGGCACGCACTTGCACACGCCTGCAAATCTACACCGGGGCGCTGCGACGGGGTGGAACAAGGCTGCACACTTGTGTTTTATAAAAACTACTTGAAAAGTGGTTTTTAAAAAACACACAGTGCCACCACTTCTGGTCACTTCAGGGCAGTTTGAGGTGTAGAACCTCAAAATTATAAACGCCCCAGCGCACTCCATGTAGATTACCTCCGTTAGAGGTCACTCTACACCGTTTTAATTACCCTGTGTGGAAAGGGCCTCAATCCCCACAAAGCCAGGAAATAGGAGGCTGAGGCTCCTGTGCCCTGTGATAATTATTATCATAATTTATTTATATTGTGCCACCGATGTAAATGATGTTTTACATGAGTGGTTTACAGTTGTTAATTTGACAGTTCTCTGCCCTTGGGCTTACAGTCTAAAACAACTTGGCATGCAAGGAACAGGGGAATGGCAGTGGAGAAAGGGATTGAGTCCAGGATATGCTGGCTGCTCTACTCTCCCTCCAAGGCCACAGCAGTGACAGCTGGGATAGATGGAGGCCTTTCCTCAGCTGCTGGGCTGAGGCATGATACTGTCATGCCTGCCTGTTCTTCTCTCCCTCTGAGGCCACAGCAGGAGCAATTGGGATGGAGAGAGAGCTCCTTTCATCTGCTTCTCAGCCTAGAAACAATAGAGCTGTGCCTGCCTGTTCATCTCTTCCTTACAGGCCATAGCAGTGACAGTTGGGGTGGAAGAAGGGCATTTCACTGGTTGCTGGGCTGTTGCATGGTGGAGCTGTGCCTCTCAGTTCTTCTCTTCCTCCAAGGTCACAGTGATGGCAGTTTGAATGGAGGGAGGCGTTTTCCCAGCTGCTAGGCTGAGGCGTGATGGAGCTCTGCCTGCCTGTTCTTCTCTCCCTCTGGAGGCCACAGCAATGGCAGCTGAGCTATGATCAAGAAAGATGATGAGCAATGTCACACATTGTGCTTGATTGCAACCTGTTCTCCATGTAGCCACACTCTTTGCCTTGCACTTTCAAACTCAAATCTTAATTGACAGAGTTGAGTCTCTGGGATGAAAAAAAGGGTGTTCCACCTTACTCTGATCCTACATTGCCCTTATGATCCACCTAAGCTTTACTGTGTTGTTAGAGAAGTCCTAACAATTGGAGTTGGAAAACTGCATTTCCTTTTTTCACTTCCCTTTCTGTTTTTCCTAATGATTAGGTAGAGTGATGCCCTCATCACTCTCATGTTTACTTCAGATGACAGTTTCCCAGACCGTCTTGCCCCACCAGAAAGCTTACGGGGAAACTGAAAATGTTTGACTCATGTGATACAAAGATCTCATGTATTCACAAAACCCAATTTACTCAAACATTCACAGCTCTCTAATTTCTTTCTTCCAAATCTCAAACCTCAGAAAAAGTCTAATATTCATAATAAGAAATCCTGCTATGTCAGTGTAATTATCAAAGTATAAATACATTTGATATAAAAACAGGACTTAGTAATTCAACAAGTGCCCCTCCATGTATTTTTGTGTATACATTTTCTAATCTATCAGAACATTGACAAACTCTATTGGGTTTGTTGAAATTAAAGAAATAATTACAAGGAAGTAACTGAATGAAGACGATAATAACAAATGTACCAAGTTGTTAATCCATTCAACTCCTTCTAAAAATTATTCATGTGCAAAATTCAACAAGTATGCAGTCTGTGTCACTGTGCACATACTGCAGATTTAGATGAATATACTTTTATTCACCTCTAATAGAATTCACAAGAAAAACATGTTCCTACAAAGGGTTTTGTCACTGAAGGTTATTCCTTCTGGAAGAATAAGACAACTGTTGCCCTTGCATTTTTGCTGAATTCATATTTCTTAGTAAACCATTGTGCATTAGGATAAAGGGGAAAAAATAGCCATTGTGTGAGTTATGTTGTGCTTTCTGATCTAAGTAGGAATTCCAATATATATTAACTGCAATATTTCCTGACCTCATTGAGAATTCCACTTTCCACCCAGTGGAGCCAGCTTGCTGGTAACCAGAATATATTACTTCTGTTTTGCTACCACATGGTCAGCATTAAAAAAAAAAAATACCGTGGCATCATACATTTTTTTTATCCTGATACATTAGTGGCTAGGACCAAAATACATTCTGATAGCAAAAAGCAATAGATCTGATAAGTGTCATTGTTTTATTTCGTATTTCTGTCCTGGGTACATATTGCTGAGAGAGCCAGCACAGTGTAGTGGTTTGAGGGTTGGAAACCAGAGTTCAAATCCCCACTCAGTCAGGGAAACCCACTGGGTGACATTGGGCAAGTTACTCTCTTAGCCTCAGAACAAGGCAAGGCCACCACCACCACCCCGAACAAATCTTGCCAAGAAAACCTCATGATAGGTTTGCCTTCAGGTCACATAAGTCAGAACCAAATTGAAGCACACAGCAACAGCAACATATTGCTAGTACCAAGGAACTGAGAAATTGCTTCAAAATATTCATAGATGACAATACTGCAGAATAGCTATATAGTAGTTCTATGTGAATTCTACAACAAAATGTAACTCTGGTAGATTAAAATATCCCATTCTGCTCTCTGGGGAGTTAACAAAGAATACAGATAGGTATTTTGAGGACTTCAGGAAATTAGTTTTCTTTTTGTTGTTCAAGCAACTGCTCATAAAAAAAATATTGCAGCTAATTTGCTTAGAAATACATCCTAGTGTGCTTAATGGGGCATGTGTAAGAACTGCATTCTCTATAAAAGTTGCAGGTTCTCCCTAAACAATTCTAAATGTATGCTGTCTAGTTTTGTATGCTGTAGGTTTTTTTTAAAAAAAGAAAATACAACCAAAAAGATTACTATTACATTTTGATAACTGAATGAAAATGCTAATCAAAGTAAATAATATTTGCTCTCTAAAAGTTATTTAATAAGGAAAGGAAAAGAGGGAAGAAAGCAGTAGAAATAATTCAAATAGCTGCGTAATTTAAAGTACGTCGCTAAACAACAAATAGAATACAATGCAAAAGAGTGCTGTCCAATAAACTAATTATCTGGGATTAATGAGAGACACCCATAACTGAGGAGTAACAGGACCCTACCACCGTTCAGTTACGGATGTTTTCAGCATATCTTTATAGTGTCATTCATCTTAAAAGCAACTTTCTAAGCCAATGGTTCTCAACCTGTGGGTCCCCAGATGTTTTTGGACTTCAGCTCCCAGAAGCCCTGAACATTGACCATAGTGGCTGGGGCTTCTGGGAGCTGAAGTCCACAAACATCTGGGGACCCACAGGTTGAGAACCACTGTTCTAAGCTCTGTAATGAACATTAGATACTTGAAATAATTAAGGACTTGCTTAATTTAGCACTTAAAGCTGCACTCTAAAAATCCTACTCAGCTACAGTAGAAGTCCAGATATATATATGGAATGCTCTCGGAGAAGGCTTGAGGAGGAACAGATACTGAAATTTATTTTAAATGACTACCAAAGTTTGTATATAAGTAAATCTCTGACTAGATTTTTCTGGATTTTTTAAAAGAATGGTTTGCATATTACACAAGACTGCTGTACTTCAGATAAATATGTTCTAGCTGGAGGGTGACTCAAAGATGAAATTGCTCAATTTTAATGGACACTTTCATGTTAGAATTGTTATGCTTTTTTTCCCTCTAATTTCCTGGAGAGTTGAATGTTGGAACAAATAGCTTGGCTGGACACAGCAATTGATTGCTGGCTGCTCTCTGTGTTACTTTTCTATGTACTTGAATGGCTGGTGCTTTTCCATCTGCTTACCAATTTGCTATAGTGCTCCCACCTAGGCAGAACACCCCTGCAAAGCTTGTGTTGATATAAAGCTTTCTCCTATGATTGCACCTGAATGCTGCAGCATAATAGGAACCAATTTCATTTCACTCCAGAACTGAGCAACTGCAGACCCTTACTGTCAAGCAATGGGGATGAGATGCCCTTCTGAAAGTTTAGAGGTGATTTTTTGGGGTGTTGGGTTATGTAGAAGAGAGACGGTTCAGTTGAATGCAGACTGAAGAGCAGAAGCTCTCTTGACTTTTGATCCTGTTGTCCTTCAGAAGAAGATACAGGCAGGGAAAGGGATAATTTCCCCCTCTTCTGTCTCAGGGTAGGTAGAACAGTGGAAAAATGGGGCAGGCTCAATTATTTGTGTAAGTCATAGGGTTTCTCATAAGTTGATTGCTGGATGCAAGAAATGGAGCAACTTGTGGGCCTCAATATGTTTTTTGATTTGGACTTTCCTCAGACCGAGCCAGCATATGGCCAACGGTGAATGAATGTCCTTGAAGAGCGTATGTTATAAATAACAATGTTACTTGTAACACTTCACTTTGTTCTGCCATCTTTTAAGAAGGATACCTTTTACTCTTTCCTGCTAAAATGACATCCTGGGGATAATTTGGGCCATCTTTGTATTCTGAAGTGTATTTTCTACATACAAGTAAAAATTAAAATTAATTAAAAAACAACACACTAGTAATGTGTTTTACCATAGCACATTTTAAACTGTGATTAATGAGTTGACATACATATATTCACACACACACACACTTTATAAAACTGTTACGAAAGTTGAAAGGAGTCACAGTCCATTAACATCTGGGCGGCAACACATTTCCCCTTCCTGAAATAAATTATTATATAAAGAGCCAGAATGGTGTAGTGGCTTGAGAGCTGGACTACAGACCCTGGAGACCAGGGGTCCATTCCCTATTCAGCCATGGAAACTCACTGTGTGACCTTCGACTCTTCACATTCTCTCAGCCCCAGAAAAAACCCTGATAGGTTTGCCTTAGGGTTGTCGTACATCAGAAACAACTTGAAGACACACAATAACAATAGAAATCAATGTAAGATTATTACAATTATTACTTGCTGTGAAATTTGATCTCTGTGTAGCTACATTTAGTACTAGCAGCCATTATTTAAGTGCCTCATGTTTAGATAACAAGAAATATCTATGTTCTGTATGAGACCTAACCTGCATTACTTTTTCTTATCATTAGGGTAATTTTATATTAAAGGTAATCATGGGACAGATTTTATTTGGGGGAAAACAGCTCACAGAGCACACTTTTACCATATTGCAGTACCTTGGCCTACACTTCTCTTTTTCATTAGACCCAAGCTGGGCTAGCTGCTCCCTCAGTCTCTAGAGTGCAGCAAACGGGACAAGAACAACAGACATTTGGTGTGGGTATTTAGTGAGGGATTTTGAAGCAAAGGCACAGAGTGCTATAATACTGCCTATGTAGGATGGTTGAGTACAGATGGTGAGGGACCTTGTAGAGTGATCTTGAATGTCTGTGTTCTACTCTGAGGATGCGAGGAGCTATACGTGCAACAAGAGCTAGTTGGTTGCAATGAGGGAAGAACAGGTGAATACTTGAAATCTGCATAACTACACTCAAACATAGGGAAGATGAAGTCTTTTTGGACAGAGCGGAGCAGAGCATAGCAGGCTCTTCTGGAGGGGGAAAACTTACAGCGAATGCCTCTAGGAGGGGGATAATTCCTAAACATAGGATACATACACTTGGAAGAATGTGACACATTAGAGAAGAACTATCAGAAACCATGCTCTGAATTTTGAGCTACACCGTTAATTTCAAGCTCCTCCCTTAATCAGCTATTAGGAGGCATGGGAACAGGAACAATGGTGTCAGTCCTGAGAGAGCATAGTGGTGACCTACGGGGCTCTACAGATGGAGGAGCCCCTGACAGGCCTCAGAGGAAAAAGAAACATGTGGTATGGGTAGATGATTCCGTGCTGAGAGGAAAAGAAGCAGGCTTGATAGGGTGTCTCAAGAGAGGTGCTGTCTTCCAGGGCTCACAAGATGAGATTAGCAAGATGCATCGAGCCCTCTAATGATTGCCCCTTAATTCTAATCCATGTAGGAACAAATTATATTTCAGGATATGGGCTTTAACATATTGTAAAGGACGGTGAGGTTCTGGGTAGGAAGCTAAAGGGGCACATGGTGGTAAAGGAAATGCCCCCCCCCAAAACAAAGAGAGAGAAGAAGAAAGGAAATTAACAATTAGCTTCACAGGTGGTGCCATCAAGAAAGATTTGGCTTTTGGACCATTATATGCATTTTCAGGAAGAAGGGCTTCTGGCAAGAAATGGGATGCACCTTTCAGTTGGTGGTAAGATCAGAAAGGTTTTTAACTGAGAATGGCTTTTAACTTTCAATGAGCAATGATGTCAGAGGGTAAAGAGACTACAAATACTGGGAACTATACTTCTCCTGGGGACAATGCAAGGGAAGCTGGGGCAAAAGTACAAGAACCTATCGATGGCCGGGGATGGGGGCTGGAAACAAGGAAGCAGCTGTAGAAAATGACCTGTTATCTTAGATGTCTGTACACCAATGCACAAGGCATGGGAAATAAACAAAAATAATTTGAACTCCTAACAGAAGTAGGCAAACATTATTTGATGGCCATGATTGAAAACTGGTGTGATGACTCTCATGATAGGAAAGTAGTAACAGAAGAGTATAACCTATTCCAAAGAAATAGGTCAAACAGGAATGTGGGAGGAGTAGAATTATGTCAAGGACATATATATTTGTGATTAGATCCATGATTTGAAGCATAGAAAACAGGTTGACAGCATTTGGTTAAATATGAAAGGGGAAAGAAACAGGAGTGATGACACTGTGCGGATCTAATATAAAGGGAAATCTCGGACAATGTCTTCAAAAAGGAGAGATAAAGTAGTAATGGGAGAAAAAAGTCAGACTTTGCCACATATGTAAGGTCCAACAAATTCCTTGCTTGCCTTGCAGACAATTCCATTGTCCAAAAGGTGGAAGAGGCAACAAGGGGAACAACTATTTTGGATCTGATCTTAATCAACAGGGATGAACAGGTTAATGGAGTGGAAGCAGTGGGATCTTTCTGTGGGAATGATGACTTTCTCCTCAGATTTGCTATACACAGGGAAAAGGAAGCAAAATGTAGTTGGACAGGTACTCTGGATATTAAGCTGATTCCAATAAGCTTAAGAAACTATTGGGTGAAATGAAATGGTCATAAATGTTCTAAGGGAAGAGAGTACATGATGCTGAAGGATGTCATAATGGTAAAATATTGAAGGCACAATTGCAGACAATTCCAGTGAAGAAGAAAGCTGGGAGGTAGTTAAAGAAACCAGGGGTAAATGCAAAGAAGAACTTTCAGATGAGCTGAGATTCAAAAGGGATATGCACAAGAAATGGAAGAAGAGAGAAATCACCAAAAAATACAAAAGAATAACCAGTGCTTGCAGGGAGAAACTCAGAAAAGGTACATCTGAAAAGGAGCTTAACGAATCTAGTAAACTAGTTAAAAGGAACAAGAAAAAGGCTATATTTGGAGTAGAAGGAAAAAAAACAAGAAAACTGTTAAGGCCACTGCGTGAAGAAGATGCTAAAATGTTAATGGGTGACAGAAAGAAGGACAAACTGTTCTATACTATACTTCTTTGCCTCAGTCTGCTCCCAAAAGAAAAGCAGTGCTCTAACTTGTCCAAATAAAACAAAGGTTGTAGTTAAGGGGACTGCAGCCCAAAATAGGTCGTGACAGTACAGAAACACCTAGGCACTTGAAATGAACTCAGGTCTCCAAGAGTACCTGCAGATATAATCTCAGAGTCTCTGTCAATAACATTTGGGAGTTTTTGGAGAACAGGAGGCATCCCATCAAACTGGAGGAGAGCAAAACAAAATAAAACAAACCAAAATGGAAAAAAACAGGGTGAGGGGCAGAGATGAGACTCGAGTAAGTACCAACCGGTAAGTTTCACATCAGTCTCAAAAAACTTTCCAGGACAGATCTTTAAACAGTCAGCCTGTGAGCATTTAGAAAGGAGAGTGTGTGTTTTTCAAAAATAAGTCATGCTAGAATAATTTTACCTATTTTGATAGTATTACAATTTTAGCAGACGATAGTGTTACTCCAGTGGCAGACCTCATCCCGGGGGAATATAAAATTGATATCAAATATGCCCACCATGCCAGAGAGGTTGCCCAGGTGGGTGCATAGTCAAATAGGTCGAATGACCAAAACTAGGTCAAGGCCAGGAAAATCCCCATTCACGTTTCCCCAGGGAGACCTCAGGCTAGACACATCTGCACGAACAAAGCATCCTCAGCCAGGAATAGACAACTTGAGGGGATTACCGGGTTTACCCCAGGTTGAGCAACTCCAACTTTGGATAATCCTACAAGGGCAAGGTCCATTTATGTGAACCAATCATGCAAACCATCAAGTTGCTATTGTGCAACATTTTTCCTTTTATTTTGGTCATTGTTCTTCCAGGAGAGGGCCTGACCTCGAGGTACGTTCTGCCCTATAAGTAGTCCCTGTTTCTGTGGGTCTCTTCGGAGAACTCCCCATCACACTAGCAGACCAGCACTCTGTTAGTCGAGTGATTCTCTCAGCTGCCTCTCGTCACTGAGTTCCATCCTTCTTACCACTTCCTGTACTGAAGACTTCTAGATAGGTGCAGTATCACTGCCTATACAACCTCTCTGCTATATCTCCTATCAATTTTCACGTCTTTCCCTTCTTGATAGGCCTTGTGTGCATGAGTGAGTGAGTGAGTGCGCTGGTGCGTGAGAACACATTTATTAATAAAATCCAATTATTGGTACGATTGTCTGGCATTTTGCTTGGCCTGACCCCATAAAAATTGGGTACAAGATCCTACTGGGTTACCCTGCCCCTCATTTTTGCTATAGCCAGTGCTCCGCTAATTTCCCCAGTCTTTGCATTTTTGGAGCAAATCAAGGTGTCTCCCAGGGGACCCCCAGAAGCCAGGATAAGAATGGGATGCTATGGGTACCATCTTTATTTCAGCAAGTCTTTTGACAAGCTGCCCCATGAGATTGTTGCAGACAATCTTACGACACAAACAATGGATTCACTGTAAGAAAAGAAATTCTACCTAAACACCAGAACTTCCTGATTGTAATCACTATTCAACTGTGGAAGAGGCTGCCTTGAGTGGTAGACTCTCCTCCTTTGGATATCTTTAGCCATCTCTCGGGAGTGCTTTCTTTGTGTATTCCGCATGGCAGGTGGGTAGACCAGATTGTGTTCTTTGTGTTCCCTTCCCACTCTATGATTCTATGAGCCTAAGTAATGAGATCTCAGTATCAGGAGCCAACCTCTTGGCATGTCTAGAGACTGCTTGGAAATAAGCTGAGTTACAGTAAAATGAAGAATATGATTTAGGTATGGTATATGGGTTACCTCTTGTGAAATACTTGCTGACAAAAATGATTGCTCTGATATGTCTAGGCATCATATCAGCATTCGAGCAGACAGATACAAAGGGAAGTTGTGATGCATGTCATATTTGGTCACCCTTTAGCCATTACAATTTGGTGTTGCAACTTGAATTTTAGGTTGTCGTGATGTCTCATGGGGTCTCTCATCAACTCATTCTAGACAAACAACAAGCCTATGGGTGGATTCAAATAATTACACTTAGTGTGTGAATTATAAAATTCACTTGGACAATCCAGCCACTTCATGGAGCTCTGCTTGGGATAGGGAATGGATGGATGGACCTAACAGTCTACCCTTATCCTTTTTCCATCTTGACATGACACTATGGGGATGTGTTCTGTCCTTGCTGAGGTTGTTCATTTGGAGCAGATCACCAGGAGTAGGTTGCCCTTGTTTCCTAGATGCTAACTTTCTGTTGTGTGTTGGCCATAATTTATACACCTATAAAGCTCATAGCATAATGCATTTTAGTGTAGTGCCCTTTAGTATAATGTGCCATATCCCTTACAACACACTGCAGTAGTCAAGGGTTTTTTCTAAGCAATACTGCTTGGATGCAGAGACGAAGGGCACACTAAATGGTGTTCCCAATTATGCCCTTCAA
Source organism: Iguana delicatissima (assembly GCA_948472985.1). Lineage (NCBI taxonomy): Eukaryota > Metazoa > Chordata > Lepidosauria > Squamata > Iguanidae > Iguana > Iguana delicatissima. The sequence continues at coordinate 472,575 of CAOKZL010000258.1, read as the reverse complement.
TTATAAGACTGCTGGAAATTTGCCAGCTTTAATTCAAGCCCTCAGAGTGAAATGGACTATAAATCTAAATAAACAAGCACTTTTCAAATTGATAAAGCACCTTCTTTGGGGGGGCATGTGCAAATTTCCAATAAACACACACTGTTAATAAAATACTGTGATATATCACAGTGGCTGCAAATTAATGAGCTAAGCCATGCTGTTGTCCTGTGGACAATGCTATTAAATGGTGGGCACTCTTTAATGAAAGAGATTTTAAAAGGGTAATTTTAAAGACAATGACTACCCTGTTCGTTATTGGAAATTCATTACAGTTCATATATAATCAGTCAGGAGTGAAGGCTCTTTTGTTCAAGTGCCACTGTTAAAAAGTTAGACACAGATTCCATAAATGTAACCACCCTTTAATCATAAAGTTACAAGAGAACCACACATTTTTTACTTATTCTCTCTTTGATCAGTCCTTCCCAGTGAGTTGCTTTCACTCAATCATTTCTTTTCTGACTGTAGAAGTAGATTCATTTCCTTTTCTCAGTAAGAGCTTGCTCCTTTCCTTCCAAAACTTCACCCTCGGAAGAACAATAAGCAACGTGAGGCAGAGCAATAGACTTAATATGTTAGAGGAATGTTTCCCATGCTACCCTGCCCAAGCAAGACAGATGGAGGAATAAGTTCATGAGGGCCTTTGGGAAGAGTGCTCAGCTGCAGGCTTTCCTGACCATTTAGATATGAGCAGCACGTGGTTCCCTAAGTGCTTGTTGCCAGATGTCAGCAAAACCAGAAGGCAACAGATTAAGTGAGACTCTCCATCCTGTCCAACTGGAGGAAGTTACTCTGCTTTGCTGATGAGTACTGCATTGTTAGGTTTGCTGTTGGTCTACGTAGCAAGTACTCGAGTTGAAATACACAAGCCTCTTTACAGGCATACCTATTAAGAAAGTATCAGACCAAGAAGCTCCTTTTTACAAAGTCTTTTTATACCCACCCAGTCCCCTTTTTTCTTTCTTGTTCTCTGACTAGCCAGATGTTTTTAGCAGCTTTAGTATTGCTAGGAGAGTGAAGGATGGTTAGAGAAATGTAGACTCTCAGTGCCAGGTTGCAGCAGTGTGTCTGCAGTAAACAATGCAATAAAGCTTGAGTTGGAAAAGAATAGAATTCTGCTTGATTACAACAGGCAAAGTAAATGGCAGCTGCCTCTAGAATACCTTGTGGAGCATGCACAAACAGCAAAACGCGAGAAAAGTGGTAGTTAGATAAGCCTGCCTCACCACCTACTCTCACCATGTTAAAAAATCAGATCTATAAATCTGGCCCTTAGAATGGAAATCATAAGAAAAAAGGGGGATGAAATTAAAAATCATCCCTTAATGCAAAGCTTTCAGGTAGTTTCTAGAAAGTTTAGAATTTGTTTACCTATACAAAGCTTAACTGGCCTGGTTCTTTCATTTCAATGTATACACTGTTAGTTTTGGATAAAAAGTTTTCTGAAATATGTTGGAGTGCTCCTCTGTCTCTGGCCATTTCTGCACTACACTGTTATAGTTCCACTGTTATTCCACTTTCAAAAATCCTATGGAATCCTGAGGTTTGCAGCTTAGGGAGAGGCATTTTGAATTCTTAGCCAGAGAGGTCTTTGGCTTCAGCAGACTGCAGACCCCAGAATTCCACAGGGTGTTGAAAGTGGAATAATAACACTGTAACAGCATAGTGCAGTGTGTGCGTGTGCGCGCGCACGCGTGCATGTGTGCGTGTACTCATATTTGGTTTAGAAGCCTACCACAGTTCTTCCCATGTTATTTCTGCCTCTGGTACCAAACTTTGGCCATTTCCGCACGGGTTTAAAGAAACGGTGCAGAGTGTCCTCCAGGTAGGATGTCTGCACCTGGGAGTGGACTGGGTCGGAACTACTTAGTGTAGTTCCGCGCCTCAGCCCGCTCTGGAACGACCCGAAGTGGTCGTCCAGTGTGCTTTTGAAAGACCGCTTGAAACAGGTCTTTCAAAAGCACGGAGCGCACCACTCCGTGCCCACACACCGGTGCTGATTTGCAGGTTCGCACCAGTGTGAGCCTGCGATCTGCTGGGGGTAGGCTTTAGGCTGGCAAGCTTCAGCAGTTGGTGGAGAGCCTCAACCAACCGGAAGCCGCCATTTTCGTCCCCGGAGCAGTGTGGAGCAGCAGCTACACACTGCTCCGGACCAGCCTGGACCCAAGTGTGGAGCCAAGAAGTCCGGTAAGTACTGGCACGGGGCGATTCCCTTGCCCCGTGTGGAAATGGCCTTTCTGTTAAAGGAGAGATTTCCATGAGTATATTTACTTTGTTAACTGAGGTATATCAGTATTGTGTATGTTTGTGAGAAGGTACTGAGTTCTCTGATAAACCTTCAGGTTCCAAGATGATTTTTCCTCCTAGTAGGATGTTCTAGTTTAGAGGTTCTTGCTCTGTTTGAAGGTATTCTCTCCTTAAAGTCCAAATCCAGTTTAAAGGTCAAGAAGGACAAGAATGAAGAAAGGGGCCCTTAAAGGTGCTACCCTGCCCAAGCAAGACAGATGGAGGAATAAGAGCAGACTGAGCTGACACACAGGTTTCCCTGTCACAGCCTCCTCAGCTATGGTGAGATGTACAGTGTTTTTATTCACATTACAGTAATTATTTCTAAATTTATTTATGTCAATGAGTATATGCAAATATTATACAAATTTACATCCTCTTTGCATTTTGGGGGCATGCAATTTGTCTTTTTTTGGCATAGTGGCTACCCTAATGTCCTATAGGTCAATCCGTCTGTCTGTCTGTTTCCCTCCCTCTCTCTCAAACTGTGTGTCTTAGGGTATTTTACATGAACTGGGTTTGTAATAGTTATCAACCAGTCAAGAGTTCTTAAAATTATAGGGATTCCTTGGCTCATGAAACCCATTCTCACTTAGTAACCTATATTAAAACCTTCCCAAGAGATAACTGACCAAACTTTGAATGAAAAATCTTAGAAGAAGAAAAATCTACAACTCTACTAGGAACTGTATCACTTTACTAAACGTCATTTATAGTCACAATAATTTTTCGATATGCAAACGATTGCCCCAGTTCATTGAGCAACAAGCTCAGTTTTCGCCCCTGGAGCAAGAGTGAATTGGAGAGAGAAAGAGATAGACTGAGAGAAAGAGAGAAATGCATTTTCCATAGTTTATGTGAATTACAGACAAATTTATCACAAAATCTCTTGAGTGCTGTTTGAAGTTTATGTTTAGAACATTGAGAGTGGTCACAGTACTCAGGCTATGAAGAATACATCCAATGCAATCAACAAGACAACTGTTGCTGTATGTTCCAGTATTGCACATGCTACTAAATGTGCACACAAGCAAACAAATATTACACACACACACACAAAAAAACAATTTTCTCTTTTTTTTTTCTGTCAAAGCATGAGAGGATGAACCTCTTCAGGATCTGCATCTCTATGGAAGACTCTTTAACATAATGACACTGGTCAGGGGTACAGAAAGTGAAAGGAGGATTATTTGGGCTTTGCTTCAGGCAGCAGAATGCCTTAGGCTGGCACTGTGCCCAACATAAATTTAAGTATTTACCTCACCTGTGTTGAAAACGTTTAAATGCTGTAAAATCTGTTACTGGATCAGGGCACCTAAGACTCAGTCCTATTGACATCCAAAACTAGAGTAGATCCTTTGAATTAACTGTTGAATAGTGAGCCAACACATGTAAATACCGTTGATGCAAGAGGTCTACTCCAGTTACAACTTCCAATAGAATTCAAGTCTTACTGATTTTCTTATTTACTCAGAACTTTATCAGTGAAATGCTGATATTGTTAAACAGTTAATCAGTCTCTTCAGACTTCATCTCTATTTTTAATTCTGTGTATGTGTATGTGCATGCATGCGCATTGTAGTGTGAAGAACATGGGAGTATTTCAAAATCTAGAGTTCAACTGAGCAAACAAATATTTGTTACCACTGTATAAATACATTTATTTATAGAGACTTTTAATAAACTTGAACCCTGTTTTCTGAGAAACACCATGCACTCTGGAGCTGTACTAAATATTAAAGATCTTTCTGTTTTTCAAATTCTGCACAGTCTACCCTCCATTCAAAAAAAAAAATAAAAAAATAGCAGTGTGGTTTAGAAACCCATTACCGTTCCTGCCAAGTGTGTCATTTGTCTCTATTGTAGCTTGAGGTAGGAGTTGGACTTGTTTCAGGCTTCCAAAATGTAATTATAGCCATTGTTCACTCCAGAATATTTGCCTTACTCCAAGAGATGGAAGCCATATTCTGTATATTCAAGCTGCTAGCTCTGCATTTATAGGAGGGGCTTTAACCCTTTTCGCACTCAACAGCAGCCATCAGAATAATGGGCAACTAGAGCTTCCAGAGCAGATTGAGGGGCAGTTTTGAACAGGTGCTTGAGTGTGGGGTTGTGAGTGTGAAATACTTGACTGACTTGAGTATATCAAAGGCTGTTTGCCTTTCTTTTTTAAAATATTATTGCTACTCATATCATTCTAATACAAAATTCCCATCGGTCCTTCCTCTACAGCAGTGGTTCTCAACCTGTGGGTCCCCAGATGTTTGTGGACTTCAGCTCCCAGAAGCCCTGAGTATTGACCATAGTGGCTGGGGCTTCTGGGAGCTGAAGTCTACAAACATCTGGGGACCCACAAGTTGAGAACCACTGCTCTACAGTGAATGGAGAGGATCACATTCAGTGATGTGTAGTAGTACTTTTTGATGTGTATACACACACACACATCATGACAGTGCCTATAGCCGTGTCCCAAAGTAGAGTCCCAAAACTGCAGGAAACTATGGCCCTTTCCACACGGGGGGGGCATGAAACACGGGGAAACGGGGCAGCGCACGCGGAAACGGAGCTTACCTTTATCCGGGTTGCTCCATCGCTGCGGGGAGCAGTGCGCATTTGCCACTCTACACGGTGGCGGCGTCTGCCAGCGCCCGGCGGTGCCCAGCAGCGCCCGGCGGCACCCAAAATGGCAGCTGGCGGCTTCCGGTGGCTCTCCACCAATCAGAGAAGCACACCAGCCAGAAGCCCGCCCCTGGGCAGCTCTGCAGGGACACACTTGTGTGCCCCTGCAATTCCACACGGGGCACTGCGACGGCCTAGCGCATGCATGTTTCATAAAGACCACATGAAATGTGGTCTTTATAAAACATGCGGCGCCACCTCCGCAGCCGCGCTAGGGCGGTTTGAGGTGTAGAACCTCCACTTTTCTAATCACCCTAGTGTACTCCACAGTGGGGACGACCTCCGGGTGAGGTCATCCTACCCTGTGTTACCCCGTGTTTTTCCCCCATGTGGAAAGGGCCTATGTTGAACTATATGACTGGCAAACAATTGTGTTGAGACATCTGTATTTGTGTAATAGGGATGGTGTACACACCCATTACAGAAACCAAAGAAAAGCAATACCTAGCATAATGCCCATTTTATTAGGATCAACTAGTAGTCATAGAATAGTGGATTTCATTGTGATTGTTGTTGTATGCCTTCAAGTTGTTTCCAACTTATTGTGACCCTAAGGTGAACTTATCATGGGGTTTTCTTGTCAAAATTTGTTCAGAGGAGAGTTGCCTTTCTCTTGCTCTGAAAGAATGTGACTTGTCCAAAGTCAACCATAAGGTTTCTATGTCTGACCTGGGCATTTGAGCCCTGGTCTCAGAGTTGTAGTCCAACGCTCAAACCATTACCCTATTCTGGCTCAGTGGGCTTAGCAGTGGTGAGTATGTTGGCTGTGGGTTGGACGGACCTGAAATTATATGGAAACGGGGAAAAGGAGGAGACAGGTTGTGCCCCCAACAGTATGAGATACCTGAGCTCAAGATTCCTCAGAAATTTCCCTTCCAATACTTTATTTCAAAATAAGCAGGCTAGTTCTAAGAATGTTCCTATGTTGTAGAAACACATCTTTTCTAAAGTGAATGAGTCTTAATTACTTTTTCAAGTTTCACCACTACCTCCCCCCACCCCACATCCCAACTGCCAAACACACAGGCATTGCATTGCAACAGACCTCGCTCACAGCAATATTTTGCTGCTGGAAAATTCCACATGCTCACCTAGCTACTGTGAAGACTGTAGGTAAGCTCTGAGATGATGTCAGATGATGTCATTCTATCATGACCTTATTATATAATAATAAACATTAAGCAGTCTTGGCAGAGCTCTACTTGCTGTCATATTACTTAAAAAATCTTTGTACTTTATAGTATCAGTTGATTACTACTGATGAATAACATTCTCTTGTATTAGTGAATTTGAAAAGGTAACCATCTATTGTGCCAGGTTTTCTACTCATAAATGGAACATCTGAGCCTATGCCATTTATTAATGTGTATATCCTTCTTCTTTTTTCTTTCTTTCTTTTTTTTTTTGTCTCACAATTTATTTGCAGGAAAAAAATCCAGTCTTGACAGTATGATCGGAAGCTCTTGCAGCTGAGCTTATAAATGAACCTGCACATGGTTGACATTAAGGGATAAATTATTCAAAGTCACTTCAAATGAGGGGAGGGGACTCTTAACGAGGCATTATATTTTCACAGCTTCTCTGCAGCCCTGTCATATAAAGACAGGATTTATACTGAATTATACTATCCTGTCCAATCTATAGATATAAATAAAAAATAAAGGATTAGGGTAGGGATAGCTTGTGAAGCTGCAGGTGAAACAATTGCTTTTATGCTGTCTCTCAGTGTTAAAAATAAAGCCATATTTTGTATGCTGAAGTACACTGGGCAAAGGATTAGGCTAAATCTCCTAATATAAAGATAGAGTACGGGGGGGGGGGGGCTGTAGGGAAAAAAAGATCTCAACTGAAATGGATCAATTACCTTGAATACAGATAAAATCCGAAATCCACAAGCAGCTATACCTTTATTGGGCCCACTCCAAAGCATAAAATACATTATTCAAGCTTTTGAAGATTCACAGGCAAAAATGGTGATGATATTGGAGTCTCAGGCCTACATTCTGTCTGAGATGTTGTCAGCTATGATGGTATTGAGAGATTTCAATGCCGGCAGAGGCTACTACTCCCTTTATTGGCCATGTGAGGACTAGGAGCAATAAAAGACAGGTAGTAAAAATTGATCTCCATTAGCAAGAGAAAACTAACTTCTCCTGAGATACAGCTATTCCTGTCCTATGCAAAGCTAACTGCTCTTTTCTTAGGCAGAGAACATTCAATTTCTCAAGGGGTCTCTGTACTGTTACTTCTGGAAAAACATTTAGGGGCCATAAAGATAAGATTTTTTTCCCTTGACTATAGAGTAGATTGGGGAGAAGCGGATCTTAGTCATATACTGATGTTGTCAAGTTGAAAGTGGAATAATAGCGCTATAGCAGGCTAGTGCAGAAATGTCTTAACACATATGGTGTCTAGTAGAGACTATTTACTTGGGCTTCTCAAAGACTTCTGACAAAGTTCCTCACAGAGTTGAGAAACAATTTATAAATAATGTAGTTATTGGTAGCCAAATATTTTTTATAGTCATGGGTATAGAATGAAGCTGTTTTCCAAAACTAACATACCAAAAGCGTAACAAGTTAAATGTTTCAGTTACTTTTAAAAGTTACTTTAAGAGGCATCTGTAAGGCATTTTGGCATTATTACTTCAAGCAGGATCTGTAATTTTTTCAAGGTTTAAATTATTCTCTTATGAATCCGATCTTTTTTTCTCAAAAAAAGTAACAGAAAGGAGGGCAGCAAGACCCAGTTACATTCTAACACATAAATGACAATCTAGATAGCAAGGTGAAGATATAGATTACAGAAGATAAATGCACTCTATGTAATCAGTTCCAGTTTTCAATATTGCAATAATGACAATAGTACTACTGAGATCATTTCTGCGTTACAGTGCTGTTACAGTGCTATTATTCCATTTTCAACATCCTGTGGAATTCTGGATTTTGTCATTCATTGAGGCCAAAGAGTTCTCTGGCTGAGAATTCTAAATACCCCTCCCTAAACTGCAAAGCCTAGGATTCTATAGGCTGTAGAAAGTGGAATAATAGCACTAAAACAATGTAGTGTGAAAATAGCCTGAAACACTGAATCATAGGCCCTTTCCTCACGGGAGGGGTGCGAAACGGGGCCGCGCACGCAGGGGTGGAGCTTACCTGCGAGCGGGTTGCTCTGTCCCTCCGAAGAGCGCGGATCCACCATTCCAAACGCCGCCGAATTTCGGCGGCGCTCGGCGGCGCCCAAAATGGCGGCCGGCGGCTTCCAGCGGCGCTCCGCCAATTAGGACAGCGCGCCAGCCGGAAGCCCACCCCCAGGCAGATCTGCAGGGACGTGCTACCGCGTCTCTGCAGTTCTTGACCGGGGGCTGCTACGGGGCAGCGTGGGTAAGTTTTATAAAAACCACTTTTGAAGGTGGTTTTTATAAAACTCACAGCGCCACCCCCGGGGCTGCGCTAGAGCAGTTTGAGGTCTAGAACCTCACTTTTTTTAACTGCTCTAGCGCAGACCCCAGTGAAGAAGACCTCCTGGAGAGGTCGCTCTAGCGTGGGCAATATGCCCATGTGGAAATGGCCATAGAATCATAGGGTTGGAAGAGACCACAGGGGCCATCTAGTCTAACTCCCATTCATTTCATTTGCTAATTTTTTAAAGTCAAGTGCTATACTTTCTAACAAACAGGCAATCTAGATATTGGACTTGTAAGTGACACAGGTTCATCCCTCTCCTGCCCCTGGTTAGTATATGCGGTGGGATAGTAACCAAGAACTACTTCTAGTTTGGCTCTGGGGATGAGTTTATAGATCCATTCTCTTATTTGATCACTGTATCACCAAGCAATGGTACCTGGTGCAAATTAATTATTCAGATGAAACATTGTAAAAAGTTTCCATGTTGCACATAAGGATATAAATCGCCACTGACTTCATTCTAACATGCAAAAACAAAGCAATTGTAAAGTTGCCTTTTCAGTGGGTGATATCAGAAGACATTTCTGGTTTTTAAAAATGTTTATGTTTATGTTTGGCATCTTTCTTTTAAACAAAAACAAAAACCCTGCACAAAAATGTATTTTCCCCAAAAGTGTTTTGTGCGGAGTAAACTGTTTGGCACAAAAATGATTACTTTTGCAAAACAAACAAAAGAAAGGCTTATATTCAGTATTGCAATTATGGATTTGTAACTTGGAGCTAGGGATATGTAACTGCTCTCTGTTCACTATTTCTACATAGTCAGAGCCCACCTTAACAGCTAGCAGTTGCGTTGGGCAAAGAAGGTCCATTTAGCTGGTGATCAGGGTATAAGGGGCTGACATTTCCACCTTTCTCCCATCAGTGAGTGAAGGTGTTATTGTTGTTGTTATATTGCATATTCTGGTAAGTTTTGCAAATAACTCAGGAAATCTTGACAACAAACAGAATCAATGATACAAAGTCCCAACCAGACAAGACACCCCTTTTAAATTATATTTTTTTAAAAAAATGTATTGATATAAAACAGGAAATGAATTACTTTCAATGAGTGTGCAGATTAGCTCAATCTTTACATGCCAAACCATTTACCTCATGCCCTCTATTCATCTTCAGCTTTCTATCCAGAGACTCTGTCATTTATCTGCTAGAAACAGGTGTTTTAGCATAAACATATAAATATGCTTGGAGATATCTGTAAGGGAGAAAAACATTCTAATTAGCCTGTGAAGCAAAAGCATGTGGATTAGTTGTGACGTGGAGCTGAAAGCCAATTGAGATTAGAGTGGTACAAAACACCTTAACAACCAAGCAGTAGCTGTCATTTGTAAAATTGCCTCACAAAACTCATGGTTTCTGGTATACAAAAAATATTTTTTTAAAAAAAATGAAGAGAAAATTTCACAAGTTGGATCCAGGGTCTGCCTTACAGGGATAGAAGAATTTGCTACATAAGCTGTTTCCACCTGATCTAGCAGTAAGGGCCAAGGCAGTCTCCCATAGAAATATATATCACAGCACACCCCGTGCAGACAAGTTCTCCAACCTTCTGTGTAACATATTCAGGGCCCTGAAGGGCTGTTATGAGGAGGAATGGGGCATAGCCCATTTAGGAAACTGCCAGGAAATGGAAGGAGGACTGGATTTATGATCATAGCTGAAGGCTTGGCACAATCACTAATTGTTTGGTAGGGCTACCTGTATGCACATGAACATTTTTGATAGAATTACTACTTTGGTAGATGAAGAGAATGCTATAGATATAGCATATCTTGGCTTCAATAAGGCTTTTGGCAAAGTCCCCATAATATTCTTGCAAACAATCTAGTAAAATATGGGCTAGACAATTTGTAACTGGTTGACCAACTGAACCCAAAGGGTGGTTACCAATGGCTCTTCTTCATCTTGGAGAGAAGTGACTAGTGGGGTGTCACAGAATTCTGTCCTGCACCCAGTGCTATTCAACATCTTTATCAATGATCTGGTTGAGAGACTAGAAGGCATTCTTATCAAATTTTCAGATTACACCAAATTAGGATGGATAGCTAACACTGCAAAGGACAGGATCAGAATTCAAAATGATCTTTAACAGATTAGAGAGCTGGGCCACAACTCACAAAATAAATTTCAGTATGGAGAAGTGTCCAGAGCACAGTACATGTGAAATAGATCTAGGAGTCTTAGTAGATTACAGCTGAACAAGAGTCAATAATGTGATGTGGCAGATAAAAAAGCCAGTGGAATTCAAGGCTGCACCAATAGAAGTGTAGTGTCTAGGTTGAGGGAAGTAATGGCAAAACTCTATTCTGCTTTGGTCAGACCCCACCTGGGATACTGTGTTCAGTTCAAGGCACCATACTTCAGGAAGGATAATGACAAGCTGGAACATGCCCAGAGGAGGGTGACCAAAATGGTAGTCTGGAAATAATGCCCTGTGAGGAGAGGCTTGAGGATCTGGGTATGTTTGGCCTAGAGAAGATAAGGTTAAAAGGATGAAGCGAGTGTGTTTTTTGCTTCTCTAGACACTAGAACACAGAGCAATGGCTTCAAACTTCAGGAAAAGAGATTAGGAAGAACCTCCTGGTGGTAGGAACAGTTCAACTGTCCACTGCCTTGGTGTGTGGTGGAGTCGCCTTCTTTGGAGGTTTTTAAACAGAGGCTGGATGGCCGTCTGTTGGGAATGCTTTGATAGCATATTCCTACATGGCAGGGGGATGGACTTGATAGCCCTTGTGATCTCTTCCAACTCTATGATTTTATTATTTGAACCCAGGCTTTTTCTTGCCACCTTGCATAACAGATTGTGGGAATAGTAGGGATAATATTTTGAAGTAGGCATAATATTTTAGTAGGCATAATATTTTGAAATAATTGTCCAGTTTGACTCAGCCCACTGTGTAAAGGGAAATGCAGTCATCCAAGTTCTCCTCAATAATGCTGGGAACCACTTTAGAGCCTGGAAAAGTTTTGGACTTCAACTCCCAAAATCCCTTTTTACTCCAAACTCTGGGCTGTCACCAGCTGCAATACTCGAGAAGATATGGTGCTCATGCAGGAACCATTCGACTCATTTTTTTTCTTACATACATGCATCCAAATCATACTTGATTTAATGATGACATCAAATCAGTTGTGGCAGTATGATTCCACTTTAATTGGCACAGCAATATGTTAGGGAAACTTGGTATTTGCAGTTAGGGGAGGAGCTTTTAGAATTTCCAGCCAGAGAGCTCTTCTGTTGCCTTAGATCAAATTACAAAGCCCAGGATCCCATAGGATAGTACCAGTTACAATGGAATCACTATGCTATGATTGTCTAGTTGCTCACTGTTGACTTCATGATTAAATTAGAGAATTGCTTATGTCATTTCTATGGAGCTCAAGGTGACAATCAGGTGAAGCTCTCCTTAGGCAGCACAACTTCCCATGGCCTCCATCACTTCATAAATTCAAAATATCTTAAGATATTTCTATCTTAAGATGATAGGTCCGTGATCAGGCAATATAGTAACAACTGAATATGAGACAGGCTTGCTTTTCTTCTTGTCTTCCCTTATGGCATAGCACATTTTCTTTCAGCCTCAGGTTTCTCCAATCAGCAATATGAAAAGTATGGGGGGGGGGTTGCCCTAAGCAGGTTAAGTATATGAGAAATGCATTTTGAATTTTAAAATGTACCCAGCAATGTTGAGGAATATAATTACAATGCAAATAAAGGAGGACAATGTGGAAGAGAATGAAGCTGTATTTCTTTTTCTATGAGTGGTGTTCAACCTCAGACAACTGGTCTGCTTAACCTATCTCAGCATTTCTGAGGAAGTAAAAGCAGGAATGAACATCAAAAATCCAGTCCTCCATCTCTTCCAAAATACCACTGACATTTTCAGGGGATGGTGTTAACTCTATAAAAGACCTTGTGTGTCATTTACACTGATTGGAAAGGTTACTTTTTTTGAACTACAGGCCCCAGTCCCCACCCAGCATGTATTTACAAGTTCTCTTCCTTTGCAACCAATACAAAGTCCAGTAGACCTTCATAGTCAGTGGGAAAGAGAGCCAGGGCAGGTAAGAATGTAAATAGCAGGTTTCCTGTGCAAAAATGCTATTTTCTGTGCAAAGAAATTATTTTGCACAAAACGTGCATATTTCCATGAAGAGTTAGTCCCAAACTGCCACTATTCTTGTCCATCTAGGATTCTGCTTGTCATACTTTCCCAAGACTTGAGACACCTTTTTTTCAATCTTTTTTTATATTCTTTCAACCACAAGCGGCAAGATCTGGTATGTCCAGTGCCCTATAAGGCCCATTGGCCCTCCAGCTAGGCCCTTTGGACCACCCCTACTTTTAGGCTTGTATTGACAGAGCAACAAGGACAGCTTAGGAAGCAGCAATGTTGATGTAACCCACTATGTCCCAGAAGACTGATGTTGGGGCGTTCTGGGAACGTTGAAACAAGTGCCCGTTGCAGAGGGTCATGCCCTTGCTTCATGCTTCAGGTGAGAAACTTGCTGCACAAAGACATTTTGGGGACAGGGGACACCAGGTGGACATCCCTGCTCCAAACACGTGACCCTTCTCTAGATGCAAATAAGCAATCTTTCTTCATTGTATCATGCTTAACATCTCAGAGTGGTCTTTAGCCTAAGGGACTTCTTATTTGTTCTCTGACAAGTACAGTAATAGTGAAGCATAGGCACTCCATATCACCACCAACTCCAGGATAGTGGTGCTGGCTTTCATTCAATATGCAATGGAAAATGGCAAAATTCCTTGGACAGCATATAACAAAACATGTTGAATTTGAAATTCAGGTGAAAATAATACCTGAGTGCGGAAATGGGCTGAGAACCTTATGTATGCTGCCATCTTTTTTGAAAGTTGCTTTGAATGGCCCACAGCAACCACCTAGAAATCTTTTAAATATGTAATAAATTCACATCAGTCAAAATACAATTATCTTGGTAAAGAATGATGTGAGAAAAGAAGTCAAAAGGTGAAAAAGAGACACCAAATGTCATCAGCACACATGGATTGCCTGCTCCCTCCTTTATCCTCACAACAGCCTTGTGAGATAGTTTGAAAAACTATTCCTGATAAGAGAAGGCTAACATTGCAAACATTTTCAGTGTTCTCTCCCAGTGCTGCTTTCCTTTGCTGAATGGCTTCTACTCTCACCCACTCTCTTCCAGGCAGATTCAGTACTTGACTGCTTTCCAAACATATGGCAATCCATAGACAAAATAAATAAGTGAAAGGAAATCCAATTTGGCAAATGCATACGATGCATATTTTAGCTCAGGGCTGTTTGGTAAATATTTATAAGCACTTGAGATATTTGAAATAATACTTCCTTTGAAAACTGGTACTGATAATCAAGATAAGTTATACTTGATCTTCCACATGCATTGAAGGATTACTTACTTCTTTTGTTTCCCTTATTTATTAAATTTTATTTAGTAAACTAGTGCTGAAATTCACAGATCTTTGAAATGAGCTAGACGCCCTGTTACCTGAAAACTGTCACCCTTTTCGCACCTTACCTTTTCGCGGTGCTGGGGTGTGGGGCTCGCGCGAGCAGCCTCCGAAGGAAGGCTCTCACTTCTCTCCTTCTTCGGCTCTGCACAAGCTTCCTGTTCACATGAGAGCCCCACCTCTTCCTTTCTCAGTGCAGCCTGGGACCTTTCCAGGCTGCACTGGACAGGAAGCATGACCGGCCCGGCTCCTGAGGCTCTGCACACCAGGTAAGTGTGTGCGAGGCCCCGGAATGATGCGCGATCATGCAGCATTTACGGCTTCAAGCTGAAAATGAAAAAAATGTGTGCGCGGTCCGCATCAGGCCCTTGAGCATCACACAAATGTGAGTGCGTCATGTGGACTGCTCCTCACATTTACGCGACGCTCAAGGGGCCCTTTTGCATCGGAAATGCCGTGCAAAAAGGGCCTGAATTTCAGAATTAGTGATTTGAACTATGGAAATGGAATTGAACATTGAAATTTCGATTAGCTAAGTAAATGGATGAGTTTCACATTAAATGTGCTAATCAGATGTTAGGTACAGCCATATAGTGACTGGTGCATGTCTGATACTCTCAAATATTGGCCAGATTCCTGTTGGTGAGTCCCAACTAGAGAAGATCTATTTAATCAGTTGTTGAATGGTGATTTAACATATAGATAAATATAACTGACCCAATGGATAGTAGGCAAGACTAACAAGAGTACTTAAGCTATTCATTGTTGATTGTTTCTTTGTTTGTTTTCTAGCCTATCTTTCTCTCAGTATGGAACCCAAGGAGGCTTAGAGTATAAATTAAGAAAATATATAGGAAGAACAATGTATAATACAAAATATTCTTTTTTAAAAAAGAAACAATCCAATGAAAACATTAATTAAAAACAATTAAAAACAATGACACAAATCTTGTTGTTAGTCCTGACTAGAATACACCCACTAAATCAGTGACATTTACTGCTGTGTGGACTTATTCAACAATTGAGTGAATGAGCCTACTCTAGTTAGTTGGTTTATCCAACAGGATGCCAACTATTTACCACAGTAATGGGCAGAGGAAGAAACAGAATGAGGAGACATTGTCATAACTGTGGGAGAAAGGAAAGCCAGAGAGACCCCTAAGTGGTCTCCAACTTGAAATAGTGTGGAAAACCCCAACAACAGGGCCCTTGGGCTGAAAAGTCTGCTGCTCATTTCCAGGTCAGTAAATGGAAAAAAACATAGTGTAGTGGTTTGAGCATTGGACTGTGATCCCAGAGACCAGGGTTCAATTCTCTGCTCTGCATGGAAACCCGCTGGTGACCTTGGACACATTACGCACTGTTGGTCCCAGAAAACTGTGTGATAGGTTTGCCTTAGGGTTACCGTAAGTCAAAAATGACACAACACATACACAAAGGTCTAACAAATTAATCAAGACATAAGATTTCATGGATGATAAGTTGCATCATATGCACAGTTGTGTGTAGAAATTATGAAATAGTACCAGGCTTGTGTCTCTATCAGCTTCATCACACAGGCAGGTAAGTCTCAAGTGCCGCAGGATAATAGCATCTTTGGCTGAGACTCACCACATGACGTCTTTCCTCCTCTCTTGTTCTCCCAGAAAAGTGTTCATTTTATCAACACAAATATCTCTTATAAAAGAAATGCTTTCCAAATGATCTCCCACCCTAAGAACAATATAAGAGGAATGATGTCATGTGATAAGTCCAGCCAAAGACATTATCATCCTGCTGTAATAGTGATTTGAGAACTAGCATGGTGTAGTGGTTTGTGCACTGGACTATACCCTAGAGACCGGGGTTTGATTCTACACTTGGGAAGGGCCTTTAGAATTCTCAGCCAGAGAGCTCTTGGGCCTCAGTAAACTACAAATCCCAGAATTCCACAGGATGTGGAAAGTGGAATAATAGCAGTATAACAGTGTAGGGAGAAAATGGCCTTAGATATTTATTAGACGTTAACACCAAGGATGTGTAAGCATGTAAGCAGGTGCACGCAAGCAATCTCAAGTCTCTTATTTAAAGACTAACAGTTATACTGTTTTGCAATGACTCCTGTCATCTTAGTTTTGTCCATCTTGGCTCTTATGGTAGCATCAGTCCTCTGCCAGTGCTTTCAGAAACAGGAATGTGCCATTAGGTCAGATTTAGGATAGAAGTAAGCCCCGACTCCTTGCTCAGTATACACAGACCCATGTCAGAAGAAGATGGGAAATCCTCATCCTCATGAAGCTCTGTGCTTACTTTTGTGCCTCCAGGCCACATTGTGGACCAGCCGCTGTCCTTTGAGCCAATCCCCTGCACTCAGCTGGGGAGTTCAGTTCAGAAAGGAAGACTTGCTCCTCTGGTTTGCTCATAGATTATAACAGAGGGTTTAGCCTGGGAGGCAATTGGTTAGCCACCATGTGAACAAAGGTTAAGAGTTCTCAGTGCCTGGCCCCTCTTATACAGTCCACAAGCAAGCAGAAGGAATTTCAGGGTGAGTGTGTTTATATATTTTCCTCATTTGTTATACATGATGTTTTGGATTTCAGTGTCACAATCTGAACAATTTTGGTTGGTGCTTAAGGTATCGTGCTAACCAGGAGCCTCTCTTTGTGACATTAACCTTGTAACATCACCAGGGCCTGCCCCGTGTGACTTCACAAGTCCTTTATTCTCAGGTTTTAGCCTTGAAATCTCAGCACGTGAGACAGTCATGACCTGGCAGTCCTAGATCCAGTGAACAGGTTTGATCCAGCAGGGCTCTTCCTATGCAAAAGAAGGATATATCACAGTAGCACCTTACCTAAGAACTGCTGACACCGCATTATCACAGGTTTCTCTCAAGACAAGTAAACTCAGAACATGGCATCTGTGGATGATGTTAGCATTTCTTATCTAAGCTAGGGGTGTATCAGTTTCAAGACCCAGCCTCCCACTGTTATATACTTGCCACATCTCAGAACTAAGTAGCTATCAAAGTGCAGTAGCCTCAGACTATTTCCAGTGGCAGCTTTTCATGCCATTAACATCTCATTTTAAAGATGTTAATTCTCTTATATTAGCAATGGTAGCTTGGTTGTTTTCATTGTCTTCCTTCTTAACAAATGTTAAAGTAGCAAGGTTCTTTTGGTCCCTTCAGAACAGAGAAAAATATGTGCAGCTTTGAACAGATGCAGCAGCATTAGAGAGTTCATCTAGAACATAATCAGCAGATAATTGCAAACTACTCAACTAAATTGCTATGAATGGCAAGTGCCAGTTGCTTTTTCAAAATAGCAAAATTAGACATTTCTAATCTCCACAGGGTCAAAGGGGGGCAGGAAATTACTAATTGGAAAACCTTTATGTCTGAATTTTGTAAAATTGATATTGTAAATTTTGGAAGAAAGCAATGTTTGGATTATTTCTCCTGTTTGGGCTTCACCTATAATAAACACTAGTAATCAAAAGTATTATCTACTATCGTTCAATTAATCTAAGATATACATGGACTGACTATAATGCCTATCAGTCTTCTGAAAAACATGAGGATCTGAATCGCTATCTCTGGACTGTCTAATCCAAACATGGCACTTCCTTGAGGTTTTTACACCCTCCCCTCTCCCCAGATATTCAGAAAGACTTATTACTGCTTACACCCTTGTATGCTTTGCCACTTTTGATCTGGGCCCTTGCTGAGAGCTAAGGATGTTACATGCTTGGTTGGTTTTTCCCTGGGACAGACCTGGACAAGTTTCAGATACTATGCCTTCAGATCTTACTTAAACTTTCAGGTAACACCAAACTAGATATTTACATTGGCACCTGTAGTGATGCATACCAGATTTTGAGCAATAGTTCCTGCCCTCTAACATTTCACAGATGAAAATTGGGACACCTGTGGCCAAGCCACATCAGAGTGTGATCAAGGTGGCAGAAGTCACTAATATGGAAGAGCACACAAGCTGGGGGAGTCTGCAGCAGTTCGCTTTTGCCTGAGCCTCATAGGAAGGCAAGATTCCACTACCTCGCCTCCTCTCCTCTCCTCCCCACAAGGATTAATTGAGTGGAACTACTTTTGCACTCTGGACTTTAGTCTGCAGCACCTAAAGTAAGCTGAAGTCAAAAGGGGAAAGAAGAAAGAGGAAGAGAGAGAAACTGGGAAATTTTAAAAGCATCTTAAAAGGGGGCTGTCAGAGGATTAATTGGGATTGACCCTGGCAAATTGAAACAGCTGGAGGATATGGTACCTTCTGAGACAGCCATGGTAGGAAGTCTGTATACTTAGAGCTTGGAAAGGGTATTTTTCGGGATTTGGGCTACCAGAACCACTTCAACCCCAGCCAGTATGTTTACTAGTAATGGAAACATTGCTAAGCACTGCTTCTGCTTACCTGGTTCAGATATGCTTCATTTGTGATGTGCTCTAGTCTGTGTGTATTTAGATGAATAATAAAAAAAAAAATCATACATCTCCAGCTTTTCAGCACTGATGCCAACTTGTTTCGTGTGCTGTTGCCACACATTTTATTTTCAAATGTGATTTTGGAAGTTGAGGGCATGAAACTAATGCAGCTTCTTAAGGCTAACTTTGGGCTACATAATAACACTTTGTTCCTCGGCATTTTGCTGTATCATAAAGGTGCAATCTCTTGCCCTTTCACAGTTTACTTTCCCTGTAGACACACTGTCAAAAGTAATAAACCTTTGGCTAATATTTGTAAAGCAGAATGCTCTAAGGACCATAACAAGAACAGAGATTTTGGGCTGCTGCATATTGCTGCTAGTCAAATGATACAAACATGATTTTGTTTGAAATCTTGACAATTAATTAAGGATTAGACCAGTGTTTGAAGACTGGGGGATATTGTTTTGTGACAATGTCATTGTTTTGCAACCCAGAATGTTGCACTGGTACAGCACTGTGGCTCTCTTCACAAGAGTTTAAGTGGGTTTAGGGATGTGAGAAGAAAGTGGAAACATGGGGACATATCAGCAGGACACCATTCTTAACTAACCTTGTGGCGTGTAAGTTACAACAGAGGCACTCTACTGCTTATGAAACTGGCCTTCCTCCAACAAAAACTCTAATATCATAAAAGTTCTTCCAACAATTGTATCCCATCCTATTAGGCAAATGTTGTTAGACATCAGCTTCTATCAGTTCTAGCCAGCACAGTCAATAGTGAAGACACCCCAGTTTCCACAATGTAACATCTGCAGAGCCTATATCTTGCTCTAGGTGCATGTCTAGGAGTAGCTTAACCATACTGCTGATGCCTTTTTCACCTCCTGAAGTGATGCTGAACGAACGAAAAGGATTCACATCTTTCTGTCCTCTGACATGGCTGTGTCGTCACACATGCTTCTGTTGTTTCAGTGTGTGTGCCATGCTACACAGAAGTGCATGTGAGAAGGAAAGTCAACTTATCTGAAATACTATTGCAATTGGATTTCAACACAAGGCTTAGGTCTATCCTACTTTCTTGCAGTCATGGGTATTTCAGGAACAAAGTAAACACCCAGAATTATTATTATTATTTATTTTTATTTTTATTTTGCTTATTTGTTTTTGAACATCAGGGAGACATAATGTTTTTCTCTGTTCTTTTCTGAGGCCTTCTACCTGCCTGAAATATTGGGGGAGGGGGAAGGATTATGTGTGTTTTTTCCAAGAATGGTAAATTAAACAATTAAGATGAGATGTTCATATATTTTTGTTGTAATATGTCCTCAAGTAATGTCTGCCTTATTGTGACCCTCAGGCAAATCTATCATGGGGTTTTCTGGGGTTGAAAGTATCTGACGCATCCAGGGTCAGACAGTGGGTTTCCACAACCAAGCGGGGAGTTGAACCCTGGTCTCCAGAATTGTAGTCCAAAACTTAAACAACTACACCACGCTGGCTCTGTTCATATATTTACTGCACCAAAATTATGTCTAAAAGCTATGTAACTGGAAGACCTTTATGTAAGAAAATATATGGTAATGGATCTTTGAAGTTCTTAGCCTGGTTGTGGTTTCATTATCTCAGTCCTTTTTAGAACAATGTGTTTTACATCTCCTTAGTTCTACAGAGGATTAGAAGAGAGGCAAATGATAAGTCTTATAGCTTCATTTGTTAATAAACAAATAAATAAATAGGCAAATTGATTTCTATTTATTGTCTGAATGAAGGGTACTTTTAACATTCCAAATATAGTATGCCAAACAAAATTTAACATAATATATGTTATATTCATAAATTTAAAAAGTGACTTTAAAGCTGTAAAAGATATTAATCCAGTTATATTTTTTCCCTGAAAACTTCTTGCCCATTCCCCCCACCAACCAAAATGGGGAAAAAACTTTTTTTTCCCAGTAGCTTCAAAATTTCTGGAAATGTTACATTCCTAAGAACAAAGCAGGAGGAAAGGTATTATTTTGGACCAAGGTATCTATACATATGGATTCTGATTCAGTCTATTATCTGCCTGAGGGCTTGATCTGTTCAGTAGCTTCATAAAGATCTTAAACTGAACCACAGTCCAATATCCTATGGGTATCAAGAACTCTTGGTGTTGTTTGTGACAATGAAATCTCACAAATGGTATTATTGAAACACTGTGAACTCTGTTGGACATAGATAAGCAAAAGTACCCCATCTCAATATCAGTGGCGGAGTTGGAGTGTGTGGAGGGGGTGGGTGAGGGTGGAGCTATGGCATGAGGGGCGTGGCCACTGTGCACAGGGACATGGCTGCAGCGCGTGGGCATGGTTACAGGCTGGGATGCCCCAGAAACATTGCCACCCAGGGCAAATCACCCCCCCACCTCCATGTCCCTATGTGACTGCTCAATATCCTTATTTACTGTATTTATATCCTGTACCTCCACCAAGGCGGTATAGATGAATCTCCTGTTTTATCCTTTCACCAATCTTGTGAGGTACGGTAGTTTAGGCTGAGAGACAGGAATTGGGCCAGACTCACTTAGTACATTTCACAACCAATGATGGATCTGAACACAAACTAGACTGACAAGTTTAGCTGCCATGATCTTAATTACATGCAAATCAAGTCAATTAAATTAGGATTGTGCACTGATTTGGCTGAATCCTGCATAATGAAGCAAATCAGGCTGATCAGGACTGATTTGTATCATGCCCAGATCATATCAGATTGGCCTGATTCTGTTTTGGATCAGAACAACACCACCCAAATCTCTTCAGACTTACAAATAAGTGGGGAAAAAGCCAGATGGCATACCTCCAGCATGACCCTGTAAGGAATACATGGAATTGGTGGAGTGAGGGACAAGGGAACTGGGTTCTGCTCATTCATAGGTCTATCAAGCATGAGTCTCACCCACAGTATCCAATGACAGTGCTTATGAGGAAGGATTATTTGAGGCCATTGAAGATATTTTGAATGATCTCCTCTGCATCTCTTTATTTGTTAGATTTTGCTGTGTTAGTAGCAGACCATGAAAGACCTATCCTGAGGGGAAGGCATCTGCTTTAGTCTCTCCCAGTCTTTTAAATATTCCTCCTTGTCTTGCTGAGTAGCCTAGCTTAATCTTCTCTTTGCCTTTGCTGTCATTTTTTTTAATTTGTCTGTTTAGAAGTCTCTCTGAGCCCAAACCCACCCCACCCAACTCCAAGTGCTCCTACTTGCTGTTATCAAGTGCTTGATGGAAGGCAGGCCATCAGCACAGAAGATGCTGAGCATTTTCTGGGTCCGTTTTGAAGTGACAGTGGAGTTTAGGACTACTATTTGTCATCACTCTAGGCAACAAATGAGAAGGGAGAAATTTCCAGCAGCTTGTCCCAATGGCTTAGGAGACAGCACTGAGCATTCCTCCTGAAGGCAAAGGCAGAAAAGTACCAGAAGCTAAGAAGAAAGGAGAAGGAAGAAAAAGTTCTAAGTCCCTTGAAAACAGCAGCTCTCAGATTCTCTCCAGTCTCTGTTCAAGATCCTTAAGTGGGCATCTCTAAAAGAGATGGTGTCAGAAAACTGTGGGAGCATGAGAGAGAATTTTCCACCAAAGAGGGGGACTGGACAAATTCATGAGGGGGCTCTTACCAGTTAGTAAAAGATCATCATCATCCTCTTCTTATTTAAGTAGGAACTGAAGCAGAGGCAGCCTTCCTCACATAAGCTGTCATTTTGTTATCACATCATCTTCATGTATCTTAGTTAAATTTGAACAGATGCATCTGACTGATGCTTCTGGGGAGAGTGCCAGTACAAAAGCAGTATGAATTGGCAAGACAGAGCAATCAACAGCATTTAAAAATGGTTTTTGTTCTAACACAAAAACCTCTGGAGTTGCCTGTCTGAAATCTGGCCAGTTTAATCCCCTCTAAGATTTACATTGTCTCCCCAAATGTGGGGGATTTTTTAAAAAATTGATGGCCTGTTTGTTTTTTTGTTTCCCAGTGCAAGTCCATGATGATTTGGATTCCTGAATCATTGGCCCTTTTCACACACGGGGGGAGAAACAAGGCAGCGCACGCGGAAACGGAACTTACCTGAATCCAGGTAACTCCATCGCTGCGAGGAGCTGCATGCGTTCACCGCTCCACACTCTGGCGGCATCTGGCGGTGTCCGGCGGAGTCCAAAATGGCAGCTTCCAGGGCACTGCAACAGGGTAGAACGTTTGTGTTTAATAAAAACCACATGAAAATGTGGTTTTTAAAAAACATGTGGCACCACCCCTTATGGCTGCATCAGGGCGGTTTGAGGTGTGGAACCTCAAATTTTAAACCGACCCTGCGCACTCCAAGGTGTAGACGACCTCCAGTCGAGGTCGTGCTACACCGTGTTATTTACCCCATGTGGAAAGGGCCTTAGTTCTGATTCAGGTTCAGTACTGGAATGGATTGGTTTGATCTAATCCGAATCAGGCCCAGATCTGAATTGCTGAATTGCCAAACTAAATTCAGTGCACCATACACAGCCCTAAAGTAAATGTGTCAAATTTAAGAAAGCAGTCATATATCTGTGAGTCTGACTATTTTTTTTTATGGTGATGTTGTCCTTTGTGTCTCAATTCATGACAATAAAGAAAGTACTTACTAGGAATGGTAAGTTCAAAAAGATGTTCCAAAAAAGAACTCGTGCAATGTAGTGGACTGTGACTCTGGAGACCAGGGTCTAAATCCCTGTTCTGTGACATAAACCCACTGAGTAATCTTTGGGAAAGATCACTCTCTCAGACTCCGAGGAAGCAAAGGCAAGCCCCGTTCTGACCAAATCTTGCCAAGAAAACCCTGTCATAAGTTTACCTTAGGCCATTTCCACACTAGCCTGTTATAGTGCTGTTATTCCACTTTCAACATCCTGTGGAATCCTGGGATTTGCAGTTTAGGGAGGGGCCTGAGGATGTTGAAAGTAGAATAATAGCACTATAAAAGGTTAGTGTGGAAATAGCCTTAGCCATAAGATGAAGGCACACAGCAACATTCCAAAATTTGGAAATACTTCAGAAAAGTACAAAGTAAAACAACTCATCCTGTTACAAACAGGCAGGTTTAGCTGACTTAGGTTTTGGTTGATTGCCTAATTATATGAGCCTTTAAATTTAATTGATTCATCGAAGCTAATAGGAAAAGATCTCTAGAGGCTATGTGAGCCTCATATTATGACTAATATTCATATTTCTAGTTGGGATGATCTATCCAGGTTTTGTTATCATTTCATTAACATGAGCTCCAGTCTCATTGCAGTGACACTGCATGTACTCAGTTCTTGTTTTGAGAAGATTGAATGTCCACGTGTATTGTGAATGCATCTAAAGGCTTCCAATTGTCAAATGAGTTCTGCAACAATGGAACTTAGAGGAACAGAGGTGCATAAGTGTATAAAAATTGTCCTTCAGTGTCAGACTAAGTCTTACCTAATCTATAAATCTCCTCTCAAGAGTGGGAAGCCACATGGTCTAGGCAGTAACAGACCATAAAGATCTTCACCTTCTCCTGTGGTTTGTCTCTAGCATCTGATCTTCATCATATCTCCTGAACTGAGCACTAAGGATGGAAAATGTGAAACTTTGTAGATGTTGCTGGAGTGTATCTCCCATCATCAGTGGCTAAGGCTGATGGGATTTATAGTCCAACAACATCTGGAGGGTTATTCACTCACCATTCTGGCATTAAGCTACTCTGTAGAGGTCAATTCTGTTGAATGTGGCTCATAAAACAGCATCATTTAGAAAAGAGAGGTACAAACAGCAATAAGGCAGTTTCAAGGAGTACATAAGTAGTAATGAATGGGAGGGATGGAAAAGTGGCAGGGAGGAGATGAATAGAATATTGTATCTTAGAAAAGAGTGTGTCTGACTAACTAGAACTTTAAACAGGAGAAATACCCTAAAATGGAACAGCTTGTTATGGCTAATTGATGGATCTATCCCCAGTGAATTTATTTCATCTAAAATGGTGGACTTCAGCACATTTTCTCATGGCAAATTTCATAACTGCATGAAGAAATGCTTACTTTTGCATCTCCTGAATCTATTGTCAACCAATATATTTCAGCTGGCAATCTTTGGTTCAATGAATATGGTGGAAGAGGGGAGTACCTTTCATCTTTTTACTATTCTCTAATGGCATGCTACACCAGGGTTTTCCAAAGACAGAAAATGTGTTAGAAGGTTGTGGCATTTGTTATGATACTTCCCATTTATTTTTTAAAAAATCCAACCAAAGTTTGTCAATCAGGTGATGTCTAGTGCATTTCTTCAATATATTGAACTATTTTTTTTTCTATCTAAAAGGCCATTTAAAAAAGAAAAGATACTGGTATGTTTTATCACCTTGTGGGTTGGAGTAATCAAAATGGACATGTCAACTCCTTCATTCCCTCCATATGCCCTTTTAATTATTATTTTAAGTTATTAATTATTTTTATTTAATATTTTTTAATTTTTAAAAAAATCTCTCCCTAGTTATCAAGCAGCAGTCTGGTTCTGGTTAAAACCCACTTTCCTTCTACACAGACCCCAGTCAAACTGAGAACTGAAATTAAGGAAAACTTTCAATGATATCCCCCTCTTTTCTTCCTTTCCCTACATTTGTCCCATCTAATGTTTTTAATCTTTAAAACTCTCTCAGAGCCTTAGTGATAAAGCAGTAGGCTCCTGTGCTGGATGGAACAGCCCCATCCTCCATGCAACTAGTCAATTTTAACTGGCATTGAACATGCAAAATTGAGAAAGGGAAGAGGGGGGTGGACATCACTGGAAGCATTTCTCCATCTAATTTCTCAGGTTGTATGATCAGGTGGGGGTGGGGGTGATATTTTCAAGCATAGCAGTGTATTGCTTTAGTACTAAGGGTCTAGAGAGCCAGCATGGCTTATCGGTTTGGAGACCACTGGGCCATGGGAATCCTCTGGGTGACTTTGGGCATGTCATACAATGTCAGCTCCAGAAAACCCCATGATAGATTTATTGGGGAAATTAAAAAATATATATATTTGAATATTGAGAGACCTTGGTAATGAGACTCTCAATCAGCAGAGTATTTTAGTAATTGCACAAAACGGAAGTTGAACAGATCACCAGTCCCACTTCATTAACTCTACACCCCAAACACACTTAATCTAGCTCAAAATAAGCACAAAAAACAGTTTGGTTAAAAATATAAAAGAGTTTACTCACAAAAGCTTGTGCGTAGTCTACACAGGTTCAATTCTTCAAGTAGGTAGGAAGAAAATAAAGCACTCATGCACTTGCTGCAAAACGATCCCTGTTAGGAGATCTCAGAGCATGTTTTCAGGACAAAATGGCGAAGACAAAAAGGAGAGAGACAAAATGGGCGGAGAACCTTTTTAAAAGAACAAGGAATGCTGGAGGAAGAGGTGTTAACCAACAAACAGGAAGTTTTCTCTCTAGGCTATCTCTCTATGCTTACAATAGACATGCAAATAAACTAAGTCATTTCATTAGGCATGCAAAGGTTGCCACTCCCAACAAGATTCACCTTTGGGTTGCCATAAGTCGGAAAAGACTTGAAGGCACATGACAACAACTAAGGGTCTAGAGATTTTTTTTTTATATAAATTAAAAATATTGAAAGGAGACACTTCTGTGGAGAAGAGATGAGGAGTTTAAATAGGAGCAGGGAAAGAGGAAGGAACCTGCTTATTTTTCTCCCACCCAGGCCAACCTCACCTCCTGACCACTGCTTCCTCTTGAATTCCTGCAATCAATCAATCAGTCATCAATCAGACAGCAAGTCTGGATGAGGTGGATTCAAGAAGCAGGACAAGCTGACAAATCATCATAAAATGCCAGTCTGAAGGAAGCCTCCATTGTTTTCTGTAAACTAAGCATGTCCACAGGACTTTGTTTCCCTGATAAATTTTTGGTTGCCCTTCATCCATACCCTTTATGGATCTATGAAGTTGGACTAGAAGGATTTTGTCAGATCATTAGTCCACTGGCTCTTGCCATTACTCTTTGCTTTCCCCTTTTCTTTCAGCCATTTCCCCTGATTTTTAATGCTTTAGGGCAGCCATAAAATGAGGCCCAGCACTGTACATTTTTCTCTGAAAATCCTCTGCTGTCAGAGGATTGAGCCCTTCTGATTTCTCTTATCTGTGGTAATCTAGGGATGAACTTCTTTTTAAAAAAATCCAGCCAACAGATAGGAAAAAAATATTGTTTCCTGGCCAAGAAAAGAGCTTCAGGAAACCCTGTGAAGAAGAAGAATTCAGCAGCATGATCTTTGTGTTGTTTTCTTAACAGTACTCACACAGTGTAAAGAAATCCACGTAGCCTTTCTGCATAACTTTTTGGACAGAAAAACACATGCAAAATATGCTCAAAAAAGGGGGTTTTAACTCAGAAATATCACATATTTCTGTGCAGATAAATTGCTCAGAAAACATCATGATGTCCAAATACCAAGAAAATGTTATGCAAAAAAAAAAAAAAAGTTTACTCCTGCAGTGAGGAGAAAACTGTCCAAATTACTTGTCCTGGCGTGTGATAACAAGATAGGAAAAGGTTTGCATCCCTAGTCCAGACTA
This sequence comes from Iguana delicatissima, assembly GCA_948472985.1. NCBI lineage: Eukaryota > Metazoa > Chordata > Lepidosauria > Squamata > Iguanidae > Iguana > Iguana delicatissima. Next base: position 445,603 of record CAOKZL010000258.1, on the reverse strand, counting down.
CAATGTGCATATCTTTTCCTGTGCATTTTTGTGCATGTGAAAATTTGTATGCCTTCTTGTATACAATTTATATGCAATGTGTGCAATTTTTTCAATCAGATTCCCCTAATATATGTCTTCTGGTGAAGACTTTCTTTAATGTACATATTTCTGTATACACATTGTTGATTTTGCTGTCCCATTCGATGATGATGGCATAGCAAAACACAAAGAAGAGCAAAAACAGAAGCATAGTGAGGTTGCAGTTCTCATATTATCAAGTAAGAATCAAAAGTGAATCAAACAAATTTTGTCCCATCTCTAACTACAGTCTTGATGTGAAAATGTGAAGGAAATTGGAATTCTTGTCCAACTGCTCTTACATTCTTGAAATAGCACATCTTCCTTTAGGAGTGTTCAGTTGCCTATTTTGGAGTCACATTTTGGGGCCAACCAGGGGCCCTTTCACAGTACACAAATATAGCACTATGATTCCAGTTTGATTGCCATGGCTGCATCCTATGAAATCCTGATAATTGCAGCTTGTGGAGGGTCATTTAGAATTCTCATCTACAGATCTCCTCTGGTGTCTTTGACTAAACTAGAAATCTTGGGATAGTGGTTTGAATGTTAGACTCGACTCTGGAGATCAGGTTTGAATCCTTGCTTGGCTATGGAAACACAGTTCTTTACACTAGCTTACTTGCTGACAAGAGAGCTTCTTAGCAGAGAATTCCAAACTACAAATAGTAGGATTCCATAGGATGGAGTCATGAAGGTTAAAGTACGATCAGAATGCTACATCTATTTAGTGTGGATATTTTCAGTGTCTCAAAAGCATACTGTAAGAAATAGCATATCAAGAAAATGCATATCTCCTTAAACCTGCAGTTAGGTTTCAGATCTATTTTAAAATAAAATGTATTAATTGATAGCTTGGTCATCTTTCTTCTAAATATTGATTCTCACTATGATCTATCCCAGTAACATTCATAAGTCTTTGAGACACACACATACACATCTACACATCCATTCACCCCCCACGCACATACACACAAACACACACACACTTTTCCAGCCTTCTTTAATCATATATTTACAACTTGATCTCAAGACAGAGATGGTATAAGAGCTGTTTGTGGATTTTGGTTTTTTTTTGTTAAGTCATTTGATTACTTATATATAGTTTCTCCTCTGTGATTTAGGCCCCTTATAATTTACCTGTTGTGTTTGTGGACGGTTGATATCTTAGTTTATTCTTGTTTCTTCTTTTAAAAATAGGACAGTGCTAATTATATTACATTAATGATTTTTAAATAATAATTATAACAAATCTATGTGTTTAAACTGAGAATGAAAAAGACCTAGAATTCTAATTATGATTAGCACCTCTATTCCTGAGAAATGCATCTTGCTTGTTGAAAGTAAAGGGCAAACTAAATAAGATGTCATTCACTATACACAGTCATACAGACACGTGTTTAAAATGTCATTAACCATGTATACAAACAGATAGACAGACAGACTTTTTAAAAAGTAAATTATAACTACTGGAAAAAAATCCAGATCAGGACCCTGGAGCTGGGGTCAAAGAGGAGCTTTAACTTTTCACTGCATTTCCAGACTGTACCAAGCCTATATGCCATTTGGGTAAAAGCTCCTATTTACTCCAAATGGGTCTTTTCCCAATGCTATACTGTTATATGGACATAGAGATCCCAGTCTGCTTCTGAATTTTAGTGTGTATGTATCATAGAATCATAGAATCATAAAGTTGGAAGAGACCCCAGGGGCCATCGAGTCCAACCCCCTGCTATGCAGGAACGCACATCAAAGCATTCCCAACAGATGGCCATCCAGCCTCTGCTTAAAAACCTCCAAAGAAGGAGACTCCACCACACTCCGAGGCAGCATATTCCACTGCTGGACAGCCCTGACCGTCAGGAAGTTCTTCCTGAGGTTCATGTGAAATCTCCTTTCCTGCAGCTTGAATCTGTTGCTCCTTCTCCTGGTCTCTGGAGTGTCAGAGAACAAGCCTGCTCCTTCCTCAACATGACATCCCTTCAAATATTTGAACATGGCTATCATTTCCCCTCTTAATCTTCTCTTCTGCAGACTAAACATACCCAGTTCCCTAAGCTGTTCTTCATAGGGCATGGCTTCCAGACCCTTCACCATTTTGGTCGCCCTCCTCTGGACACGTTCCAGCTTGTCGACATCCTTCCTGAATTGAGGTGCCCAGAACTGGACACAGTATTCCATATGAGGTCTAACCAATGCAGAATAGAGTGATACCATTACTTCTCTCAATCTAGACATCATACTCCTATTGATGCAACCAAGAATCGCGTTGGTTTTCTTGACTGCCGCATCACACTGCTGACTCATGTTCAGTTTGTGATCTACCAAGACTCCTAGATCCCTCTCACACGTACCGTTATCCAGCCACATGTCCCCCATCCTATATTTGTGCCTTCCCTTTTTTCTGCCTAAGTGCAGGACCTTACATTTCTCTCTGTTGAAATTCATTTTGTTAGCTTTGGCCCAGCTCTCCAATCTATCAAGGTTGTTTTGAAATTTGATCCTGTCCTCTAGTGTATTAGCAACCCTTCCCAATTTGGTATCATCTGCAAATTTGATCAGCATGCCCTCCACTCTTTCATCCAAGTCATTGATGAAGATGTTGAACAGCACTGGGCCCAGGACAGAACCCTGTGGTACCCCACTAGTCACTTCTGTCCGGGATGAAAAGCAGCCATTGGTGATCACCCTTTGGGTTCGGTCAGTCAACCAATTACAAATCCAACTAACAGTAGCCCTGTCCAGCCTGCATTTTACTAGCTTCTTTGCAAGAATGTCATGTGGAACTTTGTCAAAGGCCTTATTGAAGTCAAGATATGCTACGTCTACAGCACTCCCTTCATCTATCAGGCCTGTAACCCTATCATAAAAAGAGATAACATTAGTCTGGCATGACTTATTTCTGAGAAATCCATGCTGGCTTTTAATGATTACAGCTTGCTTTCTAAGTAACTACAAACTGACTGTTTACTGATCTGCTCTAGGATCTCATTTTTTCCTGAAGAAAAAGCAGAAGGTGGGCTGCGTCTGAGAAGACATCTTGACCGGGTGTCTTTTCCAGACTTCTGGGGCTATGTTTGATTGATTGTTTGTTCGTTTGTCTGTTTTCTCTGGCTGTGTGCTCTCCCTGAGCACACGGTCTAACTGACTAGCCTGGGGAGTAACATGTGGAGTAACATTGCCCCTGGCACTAGGGATAGTTCAGGGACATAGGTCTGCAATGTACTTTCCAAAAACCATTCCTAATATTGTATGAATGACACTCCATCTAGTTTGGCCTTCATTTCTTCTTCTGAAGGGTTCAATATCTCAGTATTCCCTGTTGCTCTGATCACCTAAATCCCACCAAGATGTTTTTTTGTTTTTCCAGTTTTCCATTTTGACCAGATAGTGCATGGGGCACGTTCCTTCTTGTTGTTGTGTGCCTTCAAGTTGTTTCTGACTTATGGCAACCCTAAGGCAAACTTATCCAAAGGTTTTCTGGGGGCTGACTAAACTCTGCAGTAACTGTGGCATCAAGTTCATTGCAGAGTCTAGGGAGGTATCCTGTGCAGCATCTGGTCAGTTTTCTACAGGTCAGTTTCAGTTGCCTCAGCCTGATGGTATGGACAAGATGCTTGAATCAATCTGTCCCACCACATGTAGTCTAGACACTTGTTCTATATTGACTCTTAAGATCTAGCAGATGTGGATGGATGGATGGATGGATGGATGGATGGATGGATGGATGGACTGACTGATTGATTGATTGATTGATTGATTGATCGATTGATTTAGTGGGTCTGAGTGGTGGCAAATGCCTCACTATGCCAGGGGTTGGTGCCTGCTTCCATGAAGGAAGTTGTAGTACACCCTTTCCTGAAGAGGTCAACCCTGGACTGAGATGTTCATGACAACTACAACCCTATCACTAATATCATGTATTGGAGCAAGGCACTTGAATATATGGCGGCTGAGCAGCTTCAGATGTTCTTGGGGGAAAGAGACCCATTTCAATCCGGTTTCAGACCAGGACATGGTACCAAGATAGCCTTGGTTGATCTGACTGACAGCCTACTCTGGGAGAAAGATAGGCGGAGTCCTACCCTGTTGATCCTCTTGGATGAGTAGCACTGATTCAGAGTACTGAATGGAAGGACTATCCCCTTCAATTTACAGTACAGAATTGAGACCACTGAATTTTACAAAAGACTGTTGTCCCAGAGGCGGAGCTTGGAGTGTGGGGAGGGGGAGGGGGAGGGGGCATGGCCATGGTGCACAGTTATGCAACTGTGTTGTCCCTAGGACCAGCCAATTACTTCCATGCTGGGGTGTAGGGAATCCATTCCAGGTTTTATCTCAAATATTAAAGGAGCAGTGCAAGTGCTAAACTATTCAACACCTTGGAGAACTTGCTTAAAATGTGGAATAAAACTCAGACCAGATTAACCACACTTCTGACATGGAAAGTTCCAGCTACCACTGGTATGATCTTATTATTATGCACGTGTGTGCACACACGCACACCTTCAGGATGCCTGTTGATGTATGGCAACCTCATGAATTTCATAGGGTTTTTCTCAGGCAAGGAATACTTAGAGATGGTTTTTGCCTCTGAAATATAGCCTACAGTGCCTACTATATTATACAGACCCCTTAATACCTGTAATTTCTTTGTCTCATTTTGATTCACCCTGAGTACAGTATGTCTGTAGGGGAAATCAAGTGGCTCTTCTAAGTTTTGTTGGATTGAAGATTACAGCATTCCTCATAATTTAAAAACGCCAGAGAGCACTCCTGGAACTTAGAGATCAACAATATATGGATGGTCACATGATTTCCATACAAGAATTATGCCTGAATAAGGGCAGTCAGTTTGACCTAGTTTCAATCACTGTCCTTTTTCTTACCCTGCGATGAAGCAATGATTCATAGGATCTAACTGGATGCAAATTTAATTGTTCTTTACGTTTTTATTTTGAAGCATCCCAAGACAGGATAGGAACGAGGTGGATAGTATGGTGTGGGAGATGTCTTTGAATAATGTGTTTTTCATTTTTCTTTCTTTTTTATGGCCTCTTCTTTCTTCCTCTTTTCTTTGGTATGTGTATTTGTATGTCAGTTTGTGAAAATTAAAAATTAATTTTAAAAAATCCCAAGATTGCTGCCTACAGAATATGTTGCACTCCTGGGAGTTAAAACAGTAGTGATTATACAGGATTCTGTACCTGCAAAGTTCTATAGAAGCAGATATTGTTTGTTCTCTCCAATAGAAACATGAAAAAGTTCACATGCATCATGAGGGAATCTCCAATATCATGTTTAGAAGGCTGCTCTATCTGTCACATAAACATCAAAAGACGTAGAAGATGGGGAACATTCAGTAGGCACTAAGGTCACTTCAAAAACTGGGTTGGATCCAGGATCTACCTTTCCCAAAAATTAAGGGCTCCACTGATAGATGGCTCCTCTGCAAACTCTGAGTGGGATCTTCCTTCCCTCCTAGTACATCTCTCTGCCTTCTACAGATTCCCCTGATTCTCTGTGCAATGTTTTCAGGACACAGAGGGGGTTCTGTAAGAAGGACCAGTGGGGAAATTTGTTTCACTCAACCTAGTTAGTTGCATGCACCTAAATTTGGATCCAGTCCAATAGAACTTCTGAATAAATCTCCATGGGATTGTTCTGGTCTGGCCTTTTTCTGAATATGAATAGGGAACTGTCTTCCCTAGAGTATCATCATTTATATCTTGGAGCTGTACAGTCCAAGAACAATATTACCACTTCATCTGCTGTCTGCATGAGTTAAATTTATTTTTTAAATGTTATTTGTCAAAAGTATTTATATCCTACCCTATTCCCAAAGATCTCGAGCAATCTTAAATAAATTTAAAACAGTAAATTATAACAATTGTCAGGCTCCTACAGCATCTACTTAGTATACTTAACTAAGTAACCCCCAAACCCAAGCTTGATGCGAATGTTATTCTCTCCTCCTCCAACAGCAGGCAGAATGGATTTCCTTCTCCCCATGCAGCTGATGTCCTGTAGACTAGATTTGTGGGAAGTTACAATCATGGCAGTAGTGTCATAATCATGACTAAGTAGCAATCGTGGATATGAAATAGTTATGGATGAGTAAATCTAGGTAACTGTTTCATATTCTCAGTCACTACTTAGTGACACTGATATGATTATTGTAATTCCTGCCTCTCAATCCTGCTTTTACAGGCCATCAGCTGCATAAGGAGAAGGAGACCCATTCCACCAATGATTGGAACATGGCAGAATAACATTTCCATCAGGCAGGGGAAGCTGGGCAAGAAGAGGTTACTTAGGCCATTTCCACACGAGGGTAAATCCCCGCGCTGGGACGACTGGACACGGAGGTCGTCTACACCGCAGGGTGCGCTAGGGCGGTGAAAAAAGGGGAGGTTCTAGACCTCAAACCGCCCTCGCGCGGCCGCAGGGGTGGAGCTCCGTGTTTTATAAGGACCACTTTTCAGGTGGTCTTTTTAGAACTCACACGTGCTACTCCGTCGCAGCGCCCCATTTAGAACTGCAGGGATGCGCAGAGCTGCCCGGGGGTGGGCTTCCGGCTGGCGCGCTGCCCCAATTGGCGAAGCACTGCCGGAAGCCGCCAGCCGCCATTTTGGGTGCTGCCAGACATCGCCGAGCGCCGCCGAGCGCCGCCAACGTTTAGAGCGGCGAACGCACGCTGCTCCCCGCGGGGACGGAGCCTCCCGCTGCAAGGTAAGCTCCGTCCCCACGTGCACCGCCCCGTTTCCCCCTGTTTCACCATCCCCTGTGTGGAAAGGGCCTTAGTTAAGTATACTTAACTAACTTAACTAAGTAGCTGATACAGGTTTCTGGCCAATTTTTTTTTTTAAATTAATAATATATTAAATAGTTTATCCATTTAAAACCCGACAATCTAAATCTGGTTGAAACAATTTTAAACAGTGTAACCATAGAACATGCACAGCCCAAATAAAACAGACCCAAAGGATTCAATAAAAAAAACAGGTTTTGATTTGGCACTGAAATGATCCCAACATTGGCACCAATTCAGCCTCCAAGGGGAGAGAATTTAAATATACCTCTCTCTGTGTGTCCATCTTTGTTCCTAACATCTGTACAAGAAGCAAAATAAAATGATAGAAGGCATGTTTTCTATTTTGTTTGTCAGTACCATTTTGTTTTCAGCTTTTTTTTTTTTTAAATGACTGGGCTGTTATGCTTTTAATACCTATCAGACCAGCAGCAAATGAAGTGTATTTCAAAGTACGTACGTACAGTGATGGAGAATGTTTCATACACTGGAATTTTGCTTGTCGAGCAGCTGCTAAATGCACTGTCTAGGAAAAAAAAAGTTGGCAACTGTTCTTATATATCAGTTCTGGTGGTTTCAAATCCTAGAAAAGGGATCCTGTTGTAGGTTTCCCAAAGATCTGGTTGGCTGCTGAAGGGGGCGAATGTTGGATTACATGGGGCTTTTATCTACTCTGGCATGACTCTTTTCATCTCCTTAATAACTCTTGCCTGTGTGTTTTTGTTCAAGAGCTGCACCACCACAACAATCGTGATGAATGTTTTGCCCTCCAAATGTTGTTGGACAGTAATTTCCATCAGCTCTAACTAGCATATCCAGTGGTGAGGGAATGTGAGAGTTTGAATACCACAACATCCAGAGAGTAACACAATTATCTCTCCTGAGCTACAGCATATTGTAACTACGTATAGCTGTACCTTGGTCAGGTTTTAAGGTATTTTTTTTTCAATCAAGTTTCATGCTGCAATGTTAAAACATTTGTTTTTCTCTGTTTCATTAGAATGATTATAGGAAGTTATCTATGCAATGCAAGGATTTTGTGGTGGGTGTGCTGGATCTCTGCAGGGACACAGAAGAAGTGGAGGCTATTCTGAATGGAGATGTGAGCGTACAACCATGGTCAGAGCATCATCGCCCAAGTTTGAGCAGAATCAAGCTTGCCATTAAATATGAAGTCAAAAAGGTAAGTGTCCATTAGTTGTTTGCTAGTTGTTTCTGTTTTCTGTTTTCTTTCTTTTTTTAAAGTAACACTCTATCAAATCATTCTATGGGCTTGAGTTCAAAGCATCTAATAAAACAGACATAGCTGTTGAAAAGCAATGTTGGCAGGGAGTAACATTTAGGAACTATAGCAAGAAAGTCAGCAGTTGGAGGCTGTGGACTTTGGAATTTGCCTTATTATCTGGTTCAACCATGCATGTCCAAGACCTGAAGTATCATCTCCAGTATCATCCTAACCTATAGACTCTTTTTGTAAAAGCTTTTTAAAAATTTTTCATGACACAAGTATTCATCTGACCTGTTGATTTAAGCCAAAAAAGGCTTTGAGGTATAGTTACCTCCCAAACACTTCAGTTTAGTACCTGGTGAATCTACTAAATTTTGAATAAGATAAAAAGCACTAAGTTCCAATGAATCAGAGCAATTTTTACTGAGTACTGAAAGGGCAGAGATCAATAACAGAACTGACCTTATTGTTTACTGACACACAGAGGAACACACATCATGCTTAAATTACTGAAGAAAAGATAAAATATCCAAAAGACTTTTCCTGAATTTTTAATATAATCTAGAGGAATTTTTAATATAATCTAGAAGTTCTTCTGATTTCATGATATCATATATACACACACACATACACACACACACACACATACATATATGAAATGCTATCAGTAAGGGAGAGAGGTAAATCCTAATTCATGCCTGCTCATTCCTAATCCTACAAGGCATAGTTTGGAACAAATATGGGAAAGATTTGGTCTTCCAGATGTTTTTATTTTTAGCCCCATCATCCTGTACCACTGTGCATTGGAGCTGCAGTCCAAAAATATCGGGATATGCTTCTAGACTGGGAATATACATTAATATTAGCTGGCAATATGTCCAAAAGTTGATGTTGTAAAATGGATTTGTTTCTACAAACCAGTATATTCTTTCCTGGTTAGTAGGTCCATCTGAATGCACTGTTGATGTTGCTGTATACCTGAAGGGAAATCTATCACAGGGTTTTCTTGCCAAGATTTGTTCAGAGGAAGTTTACCTTTACCTTGTCTGAAGCTAAGAGAGACCTAGCATTATTTAAAATGTAAAAGAACATATTCTGTTCACATGTGATCATTCCCAAATTATTTGAAATTCTTTCAAGGTATGCACATCATATCTCCTTTCATTTAATAGTATATATCATTCTACATATTTAGTATGCAGTGTAAGTCTTAGCAAAGGATGTTCAGAGATTTTGACCCTTCTGAACTTTGAGTAAAACCAACCTGGAATGTATATCTGGGATTCAAATGCAGATCAGAACTTATTCACTGGCTCTTGCACTTCCCAAATATTGCCACACAGTTCTCTGCTCAAAAAAAAGTATCAAAATATGTTTTATAACATATACTGTGAAGGAAAATATAGTTTAAAATTTACATTTAATTGTGCATTGTCATATATCTTTAAAAAACAACAACAATACAGATGGAAACAACGCAGAATGGATTTATGGGTGAACACATGAAAAATACAACCATTTGCCAGGGACAGCCCAAGCAGTCCCTTTGTGCCTGAACTGGAAGAGAATCTTTTAGCTGTGCTATAATCCATTTGTGCAGCAAAGTACATTACAGAGAAAAGGTGGGAGGGCTCCTAAGAATGTTGAAGTGTCCCCTCTCTTTTTGAAGCTAAGGCTTTTCAAGTAATTTCATGAGCCTGAAATTGGCAGATATGCCAAGAAACAGAAGGATAGAAAAGGCAGAAAAAGTAAGACATTGTCAAGCAAGTAAATTTCTCTCTTCTTTTCTTTCCTCAAAGCTTAGACCTCTCTTTTGCTCCCACTCTCTCTTTTGGAAAAGCAGTTGCACAAGGCTCGGGTCCAGGTCAAAATAATGATGTGATGTCATGTTAACCCTTTTTTTGCCAAGAAAATAGCAGCTTGGGAGTTGGAGTTTACAGAGGATGCTGTAAAATCTGGCACAGGAGCAAAGGACTGAATCTCTGCATCATAGTCCCAGCCAGGATTGTACTTTTCTTCTTCAAAAATAGTGGCTAGTGCTTTTTTTTTTTTTGCATTTGTTCTGCATATGCAGATTATAATTCATTAGCATGCTCTGTTCCATAAATATCAATTCTGTTCCACAGTATCCCATCGTCTAAATATTCCATCAAACATTATTAAAGTGGCATTCTATTATATTCTATACACAAAACATAATGAATAGATCCTATATTATGTAGGGATATATAATACAGTATGTATTCATTTCTTATTAGTTTAATTCATGACTGAGGTATCTGTAGTTGCTAAGATGTCTGATCTGTATTGATTCCAAACATCGACCAATTGCTCTCAAAGTTCTTTGTATGCTGTCACTTCTCCCTTCCTATAAAAGGTTATAACTGGTAATTTTGTTCATAAGCATTGGTTTCTCTCACTGTTCCATGTTCTAGCAAACAATATAATAACAGATTGTTCTGTCGTGTGGGGGGCTTTGTTTTGCTTTGCTTTGTTGTCTTACAATAGGCTTGTGCAATAGTAAGATGTGTTAATGTGGTAAATAGAAATGATCCCTATTCACTCATTCTGGAAGTGTGTTGAACCAACATGCAAAGAGAGAAGCAGGCTAACCCAGGCCTCTCCATCTTCATTTTCCATCACTCTCCTCATGTGGGGACTGAAGAGTCTGTGCTGGAAAAGTTCTTCTATGTATGGACACTCCGCACACAATTGTGAACCATTACCATCCATTTGAGGGCAGCAGGGGAATTGAGAGCTGAGCTAACACACTCTCCTCTTCATGTATTGATTCAACACACTACCAGAACAATGGCATAGGGAAGTTCTGGGGAAGCATGGAAACACTGGCAAAAAGTGTGGTGTTTTAGGTACAATGGGGTTGCCTAAGAGAGGGAAGAGCATGGAGGAATTGTGTGGTGTGAGAAGCCTGAGTATGACAAACAGTAACAGTTCAGAAAAGGAGGTCTGTACAATAATCAGGGATTTGGTCTTGATTGGGAGCTGGAGAAGATGTTAGTACAAGTGATAATGCAATATTCTGTAATACCATGGTGAGTAAAGAAGGAGAATTCTATTTTCCTGTTATACACTGCAGTTAATATACATGTAATGGAGGAAGGGAGGAAAATCATACATACTTATTAATTTTTTAAGTTAGTATTATAATAAAATATTTCTTTGTTATTATTAACCATGCCAGCTGCTCTTTCATACCTCTTATTGTGTGTTTGTGTGTATGTGTGTATCTGTATGCACGTATATAAAATTCAGGGTGGGCAACCGCATGGGGGGCAGAAACCAAATGCTTTTGACCACCACTGCAGGCTGCCACCCCAACAAATCCAAATTGTTATTGTTGTTGTTGTGTGCCTTCAGGTCATTTTTGATTTATGGTGACTCTATGGCAAACCTATCATAGGGTTTTCCAAGGCTGAGAGCATGTGATGCACCCAAGGCCACCAACAGGTTTCTATGGCTGAACAAGGAATTGAACTCTGGTCTCCAGGGTATGGGTCTACCACTATGCCATGCTGGCTCCAAATACCTCTGTTTTTTTCAGCAGTCAATCCCAAAATTATGTCTGGAAGTGACATCACATCATTTCCTGTTGCTATTTGAGAGAGAAAACAGAGAAAAACAGAGGCATTTGGAGTTAATGAGGGCTTTGACAGGGGTTGCCTCAAAAACATACCTTTTTTAAAAAAAACATCTCTTTGGAGACTTGAAGGCTTTGGAAGATTGGTAGGGTGCATAATGGTAGGGTGCATAATGGACCTCAAAACTGGGGTGAACTTGAAGAGCCCACAACCTATTTAATCGCTCCTTGTGCTCGTATTAAGCCATTTCCGCACTATACTCTTATAGCGCGATTATTCCACTTTCAACATCCTATGGAATCCTGGGGTTTGCAGTTTCGGAGGGACCAACTGGCCCCTCCCGAAACTGCAAACCCCAGGATTCCATAGGATGTTGAAAGTGGAATAATCGCGCTATAAAAGTATAGCGCGGAAAGATGCACCATGTGGGCCTGTGTTAAGCTCCTAGTGACAATGAACTACTGAGGAGAAAGGTAGAGAGCATATGGCCAGAATGATAAAAGAGCCCTGAATAAAGATGAAGGGTTGTGTCCACAGGATACAGGCAAGGACAATCACAATGTTCTCTATTCTTTGCCAGTATTTAATGCACTTCCTATCAACTATCACTACACTATACTTCCTCCTAACTTAGTTCTCCAAATGGCCAAAAGGATAGGATAACTGGATTTCATATCCTTATTTACATCCATTCTAGTTTGGAAAATATCCTGCCAACTTGGTTTGACTCAGTTGCTGTTTTCAAATACCATTAATATAATGTGTAGCTTGACCTTTAATGATATCATTATTCTTTAATGCGGGCAAATGTTGCATGAATAGAATCTTAGGGTTTTTCACACTGCAAATTTTCCTCAATTTTTTACAGTGCTTGTCCTGGCCCAATCCTCCCTCCTTTTCTAGAGGCCCAGAACAGCTGCTAGACCTTTTTCTTCATCAAGTGATCACAAAAGCCTATTATTTTGCTCCTAAAATGGAGGAAACTACAAAGAAAAGTGACTGAGAAAAGGAATGTAATAGACTGTTAAAAGCAGAAAAAATTACTTTTGTTCTAGTCAGATTATTATAAACAGTTGTCTGTTGTGGACATGTGCTCTGCAAATTGATTCCCCCCCCCCCCCCGGTCTTGGGTGGCTTAGATTAATTATTTGTACAATATACTGTGATGGAAATTGGGCTACTGTAAGTGGACTGTCGAAGTGTTCCAAATTTTGGAGCTAACATCTGTTCGCCCCTTTCCCTCCAACTCTCACCACCTGCCTAGTTCTGTTTCTCAGCAGCTGTGGTCAGAGACACTTTCTTCCTGTTATCAAAGCAATTAGTTCAGACTCCACTACTGCAGGTCCTCCATTTGAATCCCACTGGAGAAATCTTGTATTTGTCCATTGTTCTTGCTGCCAAATCTGATGGCATTGCTTTGAAATATGGGCAAAGAGGAGGGAGAGGGATAAATGAATTAGACATCATGGTAATGTCACACTGTGACATTTGCAGAAAGAAAAAGAATAGAAGAAATATCCCATGTTCAGATTGTGTTGAACATTAAAGGAGTGTAGCTCAGTCCTCGAGTGCATGCTTTGCATGCAGAAGTTTCCAGGTTTAGTCCCTGGATTCAGCAACTGAAAGGATCAGTTTGGAAGGGGTGAAAAGGATTCAGCATGTATTTATTTGTTTATTACATTAGATGACTATCCTGTCTTCCTTCCCACAAATAGGACTCAGAGGAGCTAGGAATAAAATAAAACAAAACTGCACCAGTTAAAAACATAAAAAAAAGAATAATTGAGCCAACTTAAAGCAGTTAAAAAGACAATTCATTTCGAACAAATGTAAGACAAATAGCAGCCCCCACCTCGATTAAAAACTTCTTTAACAGAAACCCAGGTTAACTGCCAAGTACTCAGCTGAATAACAAGGCCTTTGCTTACTGGCAGAAGGATAACAGGGTTGCCAGGTAAGCAACATCCCATTCTCTCAAATTTCAGAGCCAAAAAAGCTCTGCGGCCAAGCTTCAGCTCCTTGAGATGTCACAAGGGCAGGCCTAGTCATGTAGCTGGGAATTTGTGATGCCACAGAGGTATGGGGGGATTACGAACTGCTTCAGGACAACTGATTAAGAAAATAGGCACAAGGGAATCTGAGTAATTGGGCTGAGATTTTGGATAAAGCTCAGGCAACCAGATAACATAACAAGCCAAAAGCAGGGAGGAAAAATGCCAAAGCATCTTTCAGTAACTGGTGTCAAACCATGCCTAGGAGCGGAGGCACTTGCCACCATTCCAGCTAATATAGTTTTTTTCTAGCACAAGGAGTTTTTTTCTAGCACAAGGAATCTCTGCACTGCTGCTGGGCTTTCAGAAAACTTGCTGCCAGTCCTCAAGGAGTTCCCACCGCCAGCCTTGTACCACTGCTGCCAACACTTGCACATCAAGAACATTTATGAACCACAAAACTGGCGCTCCAGTCCTTTCCTTGATTCAAATGGCACAATGGGCCCAAGAGTATACATCCATCATCTCCTTCTTCAGTTCCCTTCCCAGGCTCCTGACTTTGTCATATGCTGGCACTGCCACAAACACAAAACACATAAAAATGTTTGTTTTTAACTAGGGAGCACTGCTGTCTCTAGAGAGGGCTGGAGATAGGTGCCTAGGTTTTAAAGCCACTTCATGCACAAAAAGCAGATTTCTCCTCCTGCAGTGCAACCTGCTCTGAGATTTGCAACCCCCCATATGGAAAAGCATAACAATTTCCTGATACATCAGCTAGTGCCCTGAGGCTGGGCATCCCTTACTTCCTTCTTTGATAAGGATCCCCACAGTCTTCTCATTCTTGCACACTTACTCTTGCATGTTTACAGTCCGTCCACTCTTTAGAAAAGGACTTACCCTGAAAATTTCAAAGACTAGGCATGCTCACATGAGAAAATATGTTCCCTCAAAAAGCCTGGAGCCAAGCTATAATAACCACTGTTTTACATTGTGCCGTGAAAGAGACTGCAAAGCTACAGTGAAAGGGGAGTTACCTGCTTCCTGTAACTAGACCTAGTTTACAGGATGATCAGAGCATTTTGGATCGGCTCATAAGCAGTTTCCCCATGTTAGAGTTTTAACACTGGACAATTTAGAAAACAAGCAATCTGCCAAATTCTGTGTTCAAATTTTGATTTGTTAATTGTTTCTGTGTAGTGTTCTGGTCCAAGGAAAACTGAGTTTATTTTTTAAGTGTAGGTTGCTTTATCTTGCCTCCTCACCATATTTCATACTTCTCTGATTCAACCACTCATTTCTGAACCTTGTGAGAAATTAACTGAATGTTCTTCAAGCATAGCCTTGTCAAAGAGCTTGAACTGTACAGAGAATTGATATATCCTATATAGTTCTATGTCTATGTATATCCTTTATTGCTTCTTCTTGAAGATTGTAGACCAGCTTAGGAAAGACCCAAGTGACCAAATCACCAGTCTGAGCTCTTCATCTGAATCCATAACCATTTCAGGCTTCCTCCGACATGTGAGATTACTTTTCTCCAACAAAATGCTTTCTTCCCAGATGACCTCACACATTTCACAGCTGTAGTCTGGTTCTCACATACCGCTCCTCTTGTTCAACAAAGACACTGCCTTCTGGATTAGCTTCACCAGTGCTGAAATCCTGTAGGATGCTCTGCATGCTACAGGCACAAGATTACACTTTAGACTTGTAGTTTGTCTACTTTCCTAGCTGTCCAGTTGGCACCAGATTACTCAAGCTAATGAATATTTTAAGATGGCTGGTTGCTCAGTTTAATGAGGTGGGATAATCACGGCTGGTTTTAATCAACAGAGCTGACTCAGACAAGGGACCCTGGGGTGGTCTTGCAAAAATAGTGATCAAATCTTAAGAGATATGAAAATAAGACAGTGCCATACATTCAAGTAAGTAAAATGCATAGTGTGGCTCTGTCTAAAACAAAGTCTAACTGTGGAATAAATATCTCCCGTTTCCCCTGTACAGAAAGTTTGTCCATGTTATTCATTGCACACTTGGCTACTTTAAGATTACCTTTATTGGTCTGAGTGCAATAGCTGGTTGTAACAGTGATGCAGTTACCATACACCCAGCTGTATACAAATTCAGTACGGGAGCAGGCAGCTCGTGCAGAGCTGAAGCAGCGGGGACGCGAGAGCCTCTCGCTGGAGGCTGCTCTCGTGATCCCCGCACCCCAGTGCCAAAAAAAAGGTAAGGTGCAGAAAGGGTCCTTGTGTTCCTTCATGTTCTGCAGCTTATCAATTGTTAAGGCAATTCCTTAGATGTGTAGAATAGTCTGTAATGCTGAAATGCTGAATTAGTCATTACTGCCTCCTCAGTTCATTTCTCCCATCCATCATTTATCAGGGAGACTTTAGAGACAGATTACTATTGAAAGCATTCTTAGTGATATGCCTGCAGGTACTATTCTGCTTTTTAGAAGTTATTGTAATAATCAATGAAACCTGGAAAAAAGTATGTTTCATTTCATGTGCCATGACAAATCTCTTGCATTCTGCCTCCTTTCCTTTTAAAGCACCAATAACGTCATCTGCTCTGATGGTGATCACCTGCATATGAACCAGCTGAACTGTAGATGTCTTTCTGTAGTGCAGTCCTCTGACAGAAGAGCAGTGGACCAGGGTGATGATTGCTTGTGTGAATCTAGGGCCATTTCCACACTATACTGTTATAGTGCTATTATTCCACTTTCAACTTCCTATGGAATTCTGGGGTTTGTAATTTACTGAGGCCCAAGAGCTCTCTGGCTGAGAATTCTAAATGCCCCTCCCTAAACTGCAAACCCCAGGATTCCATGGGATGTTGAATGTGGAATAAAGTATAGGGCGGAAATGGCCTAATACACCCCTGTTAGGAGGGAGAATAACAAACTTTGTTCGTAGAAGAAAATTTCCAAAATAGAGGAATGTTATTCAGTATGCATTTAAATTAATTGAAAATGAATTTAAATTAATTGAAATTTAAATTAGTTGAAAAAATGCATCTGAATGTCATTTCATGAATTTGACAAAGCAATATCTTACCCAACACATTCATGGATCTAGCCGTTAGCTCCCCAACATAAGTTTATGTGAATGCAGCAAAAAGAAAAATGAGTCACTCTACTTATGAGAATTTTTACTAACACAGCTGCTATTACTGACCAAATGAGATAGTTCTCTCCTGGATGCCTTTTTCTCTGAAACACATTGAGCTGTTGACATTTTTTCACAACTGTTAGCCTAAAACCTTAGTTTTGTTGAAATCAGTGGGAATACACCGATTTACTATAAAAGTTCTGCACTGTAATTGGTTTGCAGGAAGAATTTCAGACTCAGTTTGAGCAACTTCAGTGCTAGAAAACCAGCATTTTAGGTCTGAGAAATTGTTTAGATTTTAAAGTGATTCACATGGCACTGGAGTATAGGTGTCCTTATAGATGTCCTTCAAATTCTTCCCCCCGCTTCTTTCTAGAATTTCGGATTCATTCTAATGTGAACCTCACTTAATCATCATCATTTTAACATCATACATTATTAGTTTTCTGGAGCTCATTCAGTGAAAGGAAAATCCTCACTGTCAAAATGCCAAATCATATGCAGCCTGCATTTGGCTGAGTGAATACTTCTTTTCTTTTGGAAATGTGAATATGCTCATGCATTGTAGCCAAGAGCTACCTGAACACTCCGCTAGCTGTTACACATCTGCCATTCTGAATTTCCATGGGAACTGATCTATTTAATATTCTACACGCAGTTTGCATTGATTCATATCCTGTGTTGTCCCATTCATTTCATTGCTTATTTTCACAAATGTTCTTAAGGACTCCAGAGGCTTTTCAGGTTTGTAGAAAGATAGGACTTAGATTTAAGAAGGATAATAGCATTAACTGCATTGTGTATGCAGAAAGATTTCACACACCAAAGAGAAACTACTCATTTTGGTCTAGTTTTGCACATGGATCTGAGTGAATTGGGCCTGCAATGTGCAAAGGCTGCATTCAAGGGTCCTTTGCTAAATCAGATCAACTGTGCTAAATCAGATCAATAAGTGGCACCATCAGTGTGGACCTCACCTCTTTGGAAATGTAGGGGGTTAAGCCAACACAGTGCTCCTCCAGCTCACAAGAATAGAGAAATGTTGTTCTTGTTATATGCCTTCAAGTCATTTCCAGCTTATGGAAACTCTAAGTCAAGTCTGTCATGGGGTTTTCTTGGCAAGATTTGTTCAGAGTGGGTTTCCTGTTGCCCTCCTCTGAGGCTGAGAGTGTGACATGCCCAAAGTCATCCAGTGGTTTTCCATGGCTGAGCAAGGATTCCAACTCTGGTCTCGCAGTATCCTAGTCCAACACTAAGATCACTACACCATGATGACTTCCAGACATTTTGGATTGTCTCATCATAGGGCTTTCAAGCTATAAAAAGCTTCAAGAATGGTTACCATTGCCTTCTTCTGTGCAGTACTAACAAGCATTTGCTATGGTGCCACTGCTGTTCTGAGCAATCCTCTACCATGTTGCCACACACACCCCACCACTGCTGCTGCCCAGTAGGGTTTGGCACATTTCATTTGGCTCCATAGCAAAAGCCTGTCTGACGTGTGAAGCCCTACCAGCAGCAGTACTAACATCAGCAAAGCCTCTTGTCTCATGGGAGCACACAATCTCAACACCACAGAAAGATAGTGCCATAAGATGTCCTGTTGCAAGTTAGATCATTGGTCCCTCTACTTTAGTACTATCTACATTCACTGGTGGTGATTCTCTTTGGTTTCTGATTGAGTGTTTCCCAGCCCATCTGGAAATGCTGGGGATTGAACCTCGGACCAACAGCATGGGCTGTAACATTGCTCTATGGCCCTTCCACCACGATAAAGTTCTAGGGACAAAAGTCTGGGCTTTGTTTGTTATTAGTGTGCTTCATGGATGAAGTGCCTTACATTAATCACCTTTTTTTGACTTGACAATGGCATTAGCTACTCTTACAGTTATTTCCTGTTGCAGAGAACAAGGCTAATCAGCAACTCCCTACCAGAAGTCTGATTTGTATTTGGATATCTCCATTTCATGTCCAATGGACCAAACATGCTGTCAATTTCTCACCCAGAACTTCTTTAGAAAAAGCTGCAAGTGACTTCCATAAACAGAATATACATAAAACAAAGAAATATGTCACCCAGTGTGAATTTCTACACTGAACATTAATATCACAAACACAAATTTTAAATTCTCATACTACATTTGTTTTTAATATTATGTCCTTTATAAGCCTAATGAGTTACATAAGAAAATGTATGTACCTGCCCAAGTGCTAAGATCTTCTAGGGGAGAGGGAGCTTTCTCTCAACACCACAATTGTCTGAGGTGCATTTGGTGAGATTCTTCCCATAGGCTACTCTCAGGTTGTGGAATTCCCTCCTAAGTTGCCACTTCTCTCATCTGTTTCCACCAGCACAGAAAGATGTTTTTATTTAGGCAGTCTTTTGCTCTCAACTCATGGTGCAGAAAGGCCTTTTAACTATGTTTTAAACTTTTCAATTCTCCCCCATTCCCCCTCTTCCTAACTGGACGTATCCACCTCTATTTTTAATTGACTCTATTTCTATTGCTGACTGGTCCAAACTCATTCTACCTCTATCTTTTTAACAGAAAGTCCTCTAGATTATATCCTTTTCCCTGTAGGTCCTTCCACAGCATTTTGAAGGCTGTGATTGGCTGGGTCTAGCCAGGCCTACCCTGCTTCTCACTTCAAACTACCCTAAATAATTTAGTGTCAACAGCATGACCCCCTCGCTACATACTTCGAACCCCAAATTATTTAGGAAGAAGTTTAGAAGCACCAGTCCCAGTATGGATTCTTCAAGGACCCCACTCAGCACATCCCAGAATCGCAAAACTGACCAATGATTCCTACTTTCTTTTTTTATTGATTTTTTCTTTTTTTTAATTGATTCTTACTTTTTATTTTAATTTTACATAAATGCTTTCTGTTCTTTAAACAGAGTTAAACCCATTAAGAGGACTTTTAATCTTATCCTGTGATTGCTAAATTTGCTGTGGAGTCTTTGTTGTGAGACTTCATCAAAATACAAACTTTTGTGATTTCTGAGAATATGTAGAGGGTTACTTCAATCCACATGTGCGACCTTATCAAAAACTTTCTGGAAGTCCAGGTTGACAGAAGCTAGATTCTGTTGGTGTCTTGCACATCCGTAAGCAATTCTATAGAAACAATTGGAAATTCTTTTCCAGTGTGCAAGCTCTGTACTCAGTTAAGATCATGGAAATGGAGTGATGCATTTGGCGCAGTTTTACATGTGTATTCTCAGTTGATATGCATATGTCTACCTTTATTTAAATTGGTGCTAGCATCCCCTTTGTTGTGCATTCAGTTGTGAATTCATTTGTGCAGCACAGTATTTCAGTATAGGAGTTACGGAGCGCAATCAATGCATAATGCCAGATGCGAAGATTTACGCTATGCAAACTCAGTTTTTCAGCCTAGCCACAACCTGTGGGAGTTCATGCTTTATTAGTAGTCTAGGTAGTTATGCATACAAAAGCATTGCCACATGCAACTTTTAAGTATGAGCTTCAAACTTATACTGATATCACTACTAAATTAATCAGTCAATCAACCAAAGTTTTGATCAACAGCTTGATTCATTGATAACAGCTCATAACCACTCAGAGTGGCTCTTGATTAACTTATTAATAAATAGTGAGAGGTTTTAATGAGTGAGGCTGAGGGAAATGATTTTATTTCAGTTTGGAGATGTGATAGTGTAACAGATTTTTTTTTTAAGCAGACTCTTTTCCCTTCCCTTCCTTTGATTTCTAGAAAAAGCACTTATATCTAAGTTCTGTTACTTTTTTAAAAAAATCTGAGTAGCTTAAATGCTCTAGAGGCAGATGATTAATCAGCTAAATGGTTCATTATTTGCTTAATAACCCAACTTCAAATTATTCACTATGACAACAGTCTCCATACTTTATGCCATGCTACAGGAATAAAGGGATTCTATCTATGCCACTACAGTCCTCAAATTACAAAGAGGTCTTTAGCGGAATGGGGAGGGGGACCGTCTAATCCACTTAGAGAGTTATTACACATAAATGGCTTGGAGAAAAATGCTAAACAAAATGGCCACAATAGCTTAAAGCAGCTATTAAACAGTAGCCATTTTGTATGGCTTATTATTGCTTTGCTTTCTTGGGTTTCCTAGGTTACACAATCCAATCCATATTTGATTGGGAGTAAGCCCAGTTGAACTAAGTGGGACTTGCTCTTGAATAAGAAAGCATACAGTTGGGATATTAGAGGAACCATTCATGCCCTCCCCCCACAAAAGTATTTAATATGCTATGTGTTTCATACGGGAAAAAGGCTGCTGGAAGATGAACAAAATACTTCCGTATAACAATGCTCAACAAGGAAGGTGTAGCATTTGTATTTGAGTAGCTATACCAGTCTAGCACTTCATATCAAATGTTTCTTTGCCAATGTCATGCCAAAGAGGTAAAAGGATTCATGCAACAAATTGAATGCAAACTTTATACTTAACTGTGTGACTACCTGAGATGCCACTCTGTGGAGGCATTCTGGCTAGGCTTCAGCTGGGAGTGGAAGATGAGGTAGGTTTGAATAATTCCTTAGTTTTCACAGTTGGACTTTTTCATAACTCTAGCCCAATTGTGTTTGTGTGTGCATATGTTGCACTCCTTTAGATTAAGATTAGGTTTCAGTATAACTACTTAAGGGGACCTATTTTAAAAAGCCCTCCATAAATAGAAGATGGAGATTGGTCATTACCCTCCTTCAGGGTACAACCCTGTCTATCATCCCAAAGTCTGGTTCTGAAGATGGGAGGATCCTTTTGAATGGCATGAAAGGAGGTAGAAGTGGCTTGAGAAAATCAGCGTCCTCTTCCTGGTTCTGTCCATCAAGCCTTTTGTGAACCTACAGACAGTCTGGGATATTATCTACTTTTTAAAGTGTTCTATTACCACATCACTAGCAAGAGTCATCATGTGGCAGAGAGTGTATATGTTAAAGCACCTCTGGCTGCAGCTCAATAATAGGACTAAGATGTAATAATTCCTATAGTACGTGACATTGTCTTCTGTTCTAGAATAACCTTAGTTGTCCATTCTTCCTCCAGCAAAGGCTATTTCATTCAAGTCAACTGATGAAAGGATGAGAAGATACTCTTAGATCTTCAGCCCCCCCCCCCCCAGGAATTTTGAAGCTCCACAGATTTCAGTTCTTAGGTTTTTCCATGCTTCCATCATTCAGCTACAATCAACAGATGCATGCTGTGCAGAGAAAACATCCTCTACAGAAGTGAGAAAACTACTCAGTGTGATGCCTCAAGATGCATTTAGGAAGCTGAGCTGGTAAACCATCACTGTGTTCATCTTCCTATATACACTTATTTGGCTAAACCATAGATAGGACAGGTATATATCCACCTATTTCACAGGCAATTTATAAGCCTCCCTTCACATATTTGTTTAAACAACTTCCAACATCTGTAATATTTCCCTGGGTAGTCTAAAAGAAAAAACAAAGATAAAAGCACAGGAGAATTACCAACAAAACCAACAATATCCTTCAGAGCTATACCTTGAAACTAAGACCAGCTAAAACATTTCTTAAATATTCCAATGATGCTAAAAGGGCAGTAGGATTGACACCAGGTGAGCATCCCATCTATATATCATGTGCCACAGATCAAGGGGCCATTCACAAAATAGAATTATAGCACTATCAATCCACTTTAATTGCCATGGTTTCATTCTATGGAATCCTGGAATTGTCAGTTTAGGGAGGGGCATTCAGAAATCTTGGCTAGGGAAGCTTATGACCAAGCTCCTATGGAAAACAAAAACAAGAACAAACTTTGGATGGTGTGAGAAGAAGGCCTCTGATGGCTTTAGGGATGAGGCAGGAAGGCTTGTGGGGGAAAGATGACTTTTCCTGTAGCCAGATCTCATATTGTGTGGGTTTTAGAGGTAGTAACTATTCCTGAAATTGCTCAAGGCAGAATTCATAAAATAGTTCAAAGTACAGACATAAATGCTTGCTTACTTCATCTTTAAGTGAGTAAAAAATGATCTAACATTAGCCTGCCATATCCTTCTTCCCAACATAGTGTCATTCTGTTACTAGTCATGAGAGGTGCTTTGGAGTTGATGCACTACCATCTGTATAGAAGCTGTTCAGAGCTTAACCCTAGTTCTGGTTGGTTAATCAAGGAATTAAGATGACAGTTGACACTATGAAATCCCATTGAATTGGTTCAGTGATTTTCTTACTTTTCAAAACCTAGCTGTGATCACTTTTACATATTCTTTTACAGTGATGAACAAGTTTCCATTTAATCCCATTGAAGACACTTTGGCCTAAATCCATTTGTTCTAACTAGGCTAGACCCCTTTAGTCAACCAAACTTACATAACTGATGGCTTACCAATTTCCCTCTGAGTTAAATTGGTAAAATTCTAGCTGGGATTTATGTGCAAATATAATCATTTGTATTAGAACACCCGCTGACTTTCATTTTCCGATACACAGTGCAAAATGTGTTCTGGAGTACCCCCCTTTGGGCCAATATGAATAACTCCTAAAACTGCCGTCCTAAATACTAAACATATTGATTCTTGAGTTGTTGTTTTGACACGGTATTTCTGAACTGAAAGCTGCTGCTTTGAGGTAATACTTCTTTTAATTTTAGGTTCCACTTTTCCTTTGATTTCCTACAGCTTTGAAAATGAAAAGAATAGGAAAAGCATGAGAGACATTTTTATTGTAAGTATTTTAACTTTAGAGAAACACCAAAAAGGACTTTCCATAGAATCATACAGATCAGTGGAAATCAACCTACTTAACTGAACACTTTTTCCAAGATCATTATTTGTTCATTTATTTGCTATCTATCCCACAGAATTTTTCTGGCTGTGAGTGCTTATTAACTTTTCTGTATTACTCACTTGTCCAATTCCTGGAAGATCAAGGAGGTATATTGTCAGTGTGGTATAGTGACGTAATGGTTTAAGCACTGGACTGTGGCCCTAGAGACCAGAGTTTCACTCCTTGTTTGGCCATGGAAACTCAATGGGTGACATTGGGTGTATCTCACACATTCTCAGCCCCAGAAAACCTCATGATAGATTTGTTTTAGGGTCACCACAAGTCAGAAACTACTTGAAGGTCCACAACAGGAACATATTGCTTAGTAAATGTCCTCAGTTTGTTTTTGTTTTTTTAACAGTCTGAGCCATCTTAAATAATCGTGGAAAATTCCATAGCCAAGTTAATAATAAATAAAGATGAAGATTCCAAACTATCTATATAAATAAAAGTTCAAAATTGCTGGGATTCCAAGCTATGAACATCCTCATTATTTACATTCATAGCTGTGTTATTTTTGTTGGCATTTTAGCATTCAGAGAATGTCACTTTGCACTTTTGTCTAATACAAAGAGGGAAGAAAAAGTTTTCCCAAGGCACTATGGCAAACAGATACCAAATGAAGTATCATGAAAACTAGCTGTTTCCTTTTCAAATGCCATGTGGAAAAATTTCAGAAATACAACTACGGGAGATACATAATTTTCATGACCTTTGTAGTGGGAACCTGTACGTAGTCATGCCTTTTCATGCAGCCCTAACTGTGAAAGCTCTTGGGACAACAGGGTACATCTTATCCATACAGATCTGATCATACCATATAACAGGTCAAGGAAAATAAATGTTGGCTTTCTTCCCAGCAAGAAATAGCACAGGGACTGCTTTTTGTACAGCCTCAAAACTTGTTGTTCCATTAGTTACTGGAAACAGAATCCTTAAATCTTCCTGCATCCAATAATTTTTTTTAACATTTCTGTCAAAGATCTTAATGAAGATACATGGGGGAGGGGAGACTCAGTAAGCTTAAAGATCAATTACAACAGAAGAATCATCTCACAAACACCCTCAAAGGCTTCCAAGGTCTGACACCAAACATTTTGGGTATGTTGTTTCAGTGAGTGAAACATCCTGAAATGGTGGATGTAGGTTCATGAGCTGCCCAGGATTGCAGTTTTTCCCTATTGTTTATAGCAGACACGGGGAAGCTGCAGCCCATAAGATGCATGTCACTCCCCAGACACCACTCCTCCAAAGACTTCCTCCCTCTAAAGAGACTCCTGCATTCTGGTTTGGGGGCAAAAACTATCCCCCAATGATACATTGTGTTTCAAAACTTGAAACTGCTCCACCACTCATGAAAATCAGTCTGAAATGACAAAGAGCAGCATCATGGTTACTACAGAGTATGAAGTCTATCTGGGGTCAGGAGGTATCAAAAGTGCTCTAAATATGGCTATTTGCCAGTAATAGTAGTACTAGTTGCGATCTATCCCACGTAATTTTTTCTGGCTGTAGGAGCTTCTTAACTTCTCTTCTTCTCCAGCATACACAAACTGCATGCAAGTGGATAAAAACAAAAACCAGAAGTTCAATATGGGTGAGAGCCCATAATCATGTTTTAAATTCTCCTCTTGAGAGTTTGTGTCAGGAGTTAGCATCATATTAGATGATGCAGTTGAGTTTAGCAGTTGAGGTCCACTGCTGACTACTGGGGCCTGACCTTGTTGCTGCTACTTTTGCCACTGTCACCGAACCAGAGGGAGAACACCAGCAACCTAAGATCGGGAGTTAAGGTACCCTATACAGTTACAAGGGTTTTGTCTCAATTTATCTATTGTGGCTCCACCTGTGAAATCCTAGGATTTGTAATTTGGTGAGGTTCTTAGAATCTTCTGTAAACAGAACTAAAGCTCTCTAGCAGAGGGTTCTAAAGGCCTCACTAAACTACAGCTTTCAGGATTCCATAAGATGCAGCCATGACAAATGAAGCAGTAAGACACTGATATAACTGTGGCAACTCTCAGTTTCTCCCACCTCATGGGCCCCTTTCTCTCTGAGCAGTGTCAGAAGCAAGGATTGGGCCAAGAAGTGGAGAGAGAACAATTTTAGGAAGGTGGGGAAGGCCCTATCTTGGAAACCCTCTCTTTCCAAACCTGGAACCAGCAAGAATAAGTGGAACACCATAGATGTGTTTACCTAACAGCAGACTGTGTCCTTGGTTTTACTTTGAAAGATTTACAGCATGCATGCTGCAATTCATTTTGGCATGAAAGGGAGACTTCTCCCCTCCAGCTTTTGGTTTAATGCATTTCAGTCTAAAGCCATAGATCTCCTTGGGAGGTGACCATTCATCAGCTTCATGCCAGAGGGCAAGTGTGCCTTTTTCAGTGCTCCTAATTGCAACTCTCAAGAGTCCTGCTTTAACTTTTCTTAGCAGGCAGCACAATTCTTAGCTCATCTCCAAAGGTGAAGTACCTCTCGGTGTCAACATACATCTCAGTTTAATTAACAGCAAGGTGTATGAATTGGTGTTGGGAGGAAGGTAAATTAATAAAATTTAAATTGTTAGCTAGACAGGTTTGCAAATTACATTTCAATATAACACTGACACAGAAACTGCCCCTCTCTCTGAACACACATAATTGCATTATTAATTATTAAGGTTTGGAAGATGCTCCAAACAGTGTTCTGGCTGCTTCATTAAATTTGGATTTTTCTTTGCATTGAGCACACCTTCATGATGCTTGGAAAGCTCTGTGGAAGCTTCCTAACCTGCCCCACCCACCATTTCTCAGCCTCTCTGAGGTCTGACTCATGGGGATGTGTTAGCTTATCCTCCTTCTGCATGTTACTCCTTTTTGCATGAGAGAATGATGGGAAGAGATAGTGACAAAAGTGAAAGAAAATGCTGCAGTAGAGCCAAAGAGAGGGGACAAAACTCAAAGCAGTGCAGTTCTTTGTGAAACTGAATAACAGTGTACATGGAGTATGACTAAGCTGAAGGGAACAAATGCTAGTTATCTTGCATAGATAATTGAGGAGCATTGTTGTTGTTGTTGTTGTTGTTGTTATTTGTTAAACACTGGCAAACAAGAACCAAGGTGTGGCTATTTAAGTACAGGAACTCCAACATTCAGCCAGAATTTCTGTTCCACACGGGTTCATTCTTTTGAATTCCCTGACTAGCAACTGCTTGAAGGGCCTCAGGAAAGGAAAGCTGAGCACCTCCTAGATAGTTAGTTCCAACTGCAAGCTACTCCTGCCTTCTAGTCAACTCCAAATTATGGTGTTCCTATATATCCTAAAGGTACCAGATCTTACCAGGAGCTAGGCAGTGGCAGTCCTGGTTGGTGCTTGGATGGGGAACAGCCAGCAAGCACCAGATGCTGTAGGCTACATTTAGAGGGAGGCAATATAAACCATCTCTGAGTATCCTTTGCCTAAAAAAACACCATGGAATTCATGGGGTCGCCATAAGTTATCAGGCAACTTGTAGACACACACACACATATACATACACATGAGGTTTTCTTGACAAGATTTACCCAAGATTTGCCTTCCTCAAGGCTGAGAAAGTATGACTTGCCCAGTGGTTTTCCATGTCTGAGCAGAGATCATTTCCCATGGTCCTTGTCTGACACATGGCCGCTGGCTCTCACTACTCTTGCCAGCAAGATGTTTCTTCTCATGTTCAACCAAAATCCATCCTCTAGTATCTTAATTTGTTCCATTATGGAACTGCTCTGACTGTCAAAAAGTTGTTCCTCCTCCTCCTCCTCTTTCTTCTTCTTTCAACCAAAATCTTTCCTCCTGTAACTTAAGCTCATTATCTCTAGTCCTGCCATCAGAGACAAAGGGTGCTTTTACACTACACAAATATATCATTATGATGCCACTATAACTGCCATAGACACATCTTATGGAATTCTGGGATTTGCAGTTAGAGAGGAACATTTAGATTTCTCAGCCAGACACATGGAGTGTCTCACCAAACTACATACCCCAAGAGTCCATAGAATGATGCCATGGCAACAAAGATGGAATATAATGCTATAACTGTGTAGTGTGAAAGAATCCCAAGTCTTTGACCATCCTCCTGTGTCACTGACAGCAGCTACAATTAAAACCATTTTATAGTCTATGATTATGTGTGAAAAATGGTGTATGTTGTATGCTTCCTTGCCCAGATAGCTATCTTCCCTAAGATTAAATAAATGCTACCATTATCTTAACAAGCATTTTTTTTCTCATGCACTGTATTGTAGACTTGCAATTAAATTTATTTCAAATGTTTAGGAAGCTTTATTTCAAGTCTAAAGAGTTATAGATCCCTTCATTGGAAGCCAGAAGCAAAAGCACTAGGATAAAATTGCAATACCAACAAGAGGTCTAAAAATGCTGCTTATTAATGGTTAGGACAATTAACGAAACCGGTTCATACTTCTTGCTGAGTTGCTGAGTCTGTGATTTGGGCTGCTTCCAATTTCAACTATGTATTTTTCTCCAACAGCAGCAAAGCTTTGACTGTATGTTCTCATAGTGTGGTACTTAAATATTATTAATGCTAAAGCAGAGGGGGAACATTCTGTTACTTAGAATTTGGGGATGGGGGAGAATTTTTTATCTTAGACTTACTCACCTATACCAAGGATCAGTCCTAAAGGTAGCAAAGCATATATTAGGGAACAAGGGATCTCTCATGGCCTATGTGTTCAATTATCCACTGAATCTATTATTCAGAAATGCTTTCTTACATGTTTATCAAGCAATTTTATACATTTATGAAAGAAAGTCTATGATGCAGTATATATTTTGTAAAACTAAGGCTTTAGTCTCATTGACTTCATCAAGAAAGGAGTGCACATATTCTCCCTAATCCTTGACTGTGATTGCTATGTGGTCTTTACTTTGTGTCTAAACCTATTTGGGTGGGTGTTGTCATGATACAATATTAAAACTAAACTGTTGAGAAAACAAGTTCAACAATAGTGTCTAATGTCTTAGTCAACAATTTTGTATGTTTTACACCCTTTGGTATTCCCTTGCTCACTGTATATACCTTTTACATATATTCTTTTTCCTTCTGAAACTAAGAAAAATGCCAGCCATCTCATTTCTGGTGTCTGAATTACATTTTATGTTCACTTGACTTTGGTCCTTCAGACATTTGGGACTTCAGCTCCCAGAATCCCCAACCTTGGCCATGCTAGCTGAGTTTTCTGGGGGTTCAAGTCCAAAACATCTGGAAGACCAAAGTTTGAAAAGAACAGAGGTGAACTAACACAGTCTTTGAAAGGAGGCAAACTGCAGTTGAAAGCCACTGCTTTTCCCTTCCCCTGGTCTTGCCATCAGCCCCTTCTACTAGGGGGTGGATTGAACTGACACTGTGGACCTCTCCCCAGAATTTCACACATAAAAGTTTGGCTGCCTCACCTAACTAGAAAGCCTGGCTACATGCTCTATTAACAATGGGAGCCTTCTCATTTGGGGAAAAATCCGCTGCTGCTGCTGCTGCTGCTGCTGCTGCTTCTTCTTCTTCTTCTTCTTCTTCTTCTTCTCCCTCCTCCCACTTTTTTCCCAGGTTAGGACTCAAAGCGACTTGCAATACATTAAAAAGGCCTACTTAAAACCGATAGAATACAAAAGAATTGAAACAATGGCCATTTCCACATGGGCATATTGCCCACGCTAGAGCGACCTCTTCGGGAGGTCTTCTTCACCGGGCTCTGTGCTAGAGCAGTTAAAAAAAGTGAGGTTCTAGACCTCAAACTGTTCTAGCGCAGCCCCGGGGGTGGCACTGTGAGTTTTATAAAAACCACCTCCAAAAGTGGTTTTTATAAAACTTATCTGCGCTGCCCTGTAGCAGCCCCCGGTCAAGAACTGCAGAGACGCGGTAGCGCGCCCCTGCAGATCTGCCCGGGGGCGGGCTTCTGGCTGGCGCGCTGTCCTAATTGGTGGAGCGCCACCGGAAGCCGCCGGCCGCCATTTTGGGAGCCGCCGGGAGCCGCGGAGCACCGCCGAAATTCGGCGGCGTTTGGAACGGTGGATCCACGCTCTTCGGAGGGACGGAGCAATCTACTCACGGGTAAGCTCCGCCCCTGCATGTGCGGCCCCATTTTGCTCCCCCCGTGAGGAAAGGGCCAATGTTAAAATACATAACTAAAAAATCAAACACTCCTCAGCAACACACTATCCAGCACATTCTATCAGACAAGCCACACATAATCACATATTGAACACCTGTCAGAATAAAAACATTTTTACTTGATTGTGGAAAGATAGTAGGGAGAGTGCCAGTCTGACTTCTCTTGGAAGGGAGTTCCAGAGCCCAGAGTCAGCCACTGAGAAGGCCCTGTCCTTCTCAGTGGATAGCAATAGTGTCTTTATAACACATTGCAGGAGTGTTAGCAATATGATCAGCAGCATTATAAAAATAACCAAATACTGTAAAATTAATGAGAATAAAATCCACACTGATACAAAGCTCATTCAGCTATTTTTATTTAGTAACAAAAGGGAAAATAGAAAAAGGTTTTTTTTAAAAAAAAAAAGTTTCAGATAGGGAAATGGGTTCATTTTATACCTGCTCCCAAGAATGTTTTGGACCTTTTTCCTATCATGAAGCTTTTCAGATTTCTTTAGAGCTGCATTTTCTTTGAAATGTAGCCATGCTCTCAGTGGTATGTAAAGCCAGGGCATTGCTAGCCAGTTAGAAATATAAGAACCAGGTGAAGTGAGGGATCAGCTGTGACATTGGAAATATGATTCACTTGCTCTTTTATGGAGTGATTGAAAATGCCATTGGCCATTCTTTGGGTGTCTCTGATATTGCACTTCAGTTGGTTAGGGCAAAGGGAAGGAAATTACCCTGGAAATTAATTAAATCTTAAAACTGACTTCAGAACAGTTTTCTAAGGGGCCCAGCCAACATTAATCTAAAGTTCCGTTTATTGATTTTAGTACTATTTTGGTTGTTCTTAAAATATTTAGAACATCTATCATATTAGAGAGTAGCAAGTATGTTTTATTGGTTTGCATACAAAATGAGTAAATGCAGATTTACAGATCGTAGCAGCCAAAGTGTTTGTTTTAAATGAGAGAGAACAACCAAAAGTACAAGTTGTGTGAGGCATTAAATGGGTTACAAGTGCAAAAGCAAAGATACCATAAAAGGAAAGGAAGTGTGGATGAATGGAAAATGCTTCTTACATAGGGCACAATTTGATCAGGACCTATATTTTAGAAAAGTTACTTTTTTGCCATTCTAGCTAGGAGATTGGGGAGGTCTAGCCTGAAAAATTAACTTTTCTAAACTCTAGATATCTCACTTTTTGTGTTGTTCTATTTTATACTGTTATATGCAATCTGAGAATGATGACTTAGATTCTAACTTCCTTCCATGAGCAGAACAGAGTTCATGTTTTCAGAACAGAGCTGTGGTGTCTTCCCCCTCTTCTGTAGTCCTCTCTGCCTCCTGCCATCTAATTCTGGATGCTGGGAGAGCCTTCTCAATGAAGTGGGATATAGTGTGACATCACAGAACTGATGTCTTTCACAAAAAAGGAGAAAGCTGATCCAGTTTTCCGCAATACAGATAGATAGCTTGAGAAAGAGGATGCTGCAGATATGCTACATGTACAGAATGGAGTTCTTTCTTATTATAGAGTATAGCAATTTCTTTATACATGATGCTACAGATACTGAGAGAGCCAGCACGGTGTTGTGTTTTGAGCACTGGACTAACATTCTGCAGACCATGATTCAGTTCCCCATTCAACCATAGAAGTAAGTGGTAGGTTTATCTTGGAGTCACCATAAGTCAGAAATTACTTGAAGGCACACAACAACAACAACAATTCATATACTGAATTTTTGTAAAAAGGTTTAACTTTGGGCTCTTTTGGTAAAGAAAAACCAATAGGCCGGCATACAAGAGCATTAAATAAAAGACTATTTATGTGATTTATGATGAAGTAGTGTTTCCTACGCTAGTTATGTGTTGTACAAAGCAATTTTGTTTATCTTTAACTCTTTGTATGTGTGTGTGTGTGTGTGTGTGTACATACGTGTGTGTGCCTTCAAGTTGCCTGTCAGCTTATGGTTTATCTTTCTTAAGCAAGGAATACTCAGAGATTTTGCAAGTTCCTTCCTCTGAAATATAGCCTGCAGCACCTGGTATTCCCTGGCTGTCCCCCATTCAAGTACTAACCAGGTCTGGCCCTGCTTAGGTTTCAAATCAGGTAGGATCTGGTGCTTTGGGGGTGTTTAGGTGCAATCTATTGCTACCTATCAATTAAATCACATGCTCTTTAAAAAAATGTTTTTTTGAAAGTGTGATTATGATTGCCCTGTGTACTGTCTGTGTAAAAGCTATGAGTTCAACTAATTATGTCATACACCCATAACTGTTTTATAATATAAACAACTGTAGGCTCCCAAACCATTCTGCATGCTGGAGATGAATCTCATAAGAGATGCATTTCCAGCAACTTCTCCACACCTACTTATAATATTTTAGCTGTGGCATAACCAAAAGTACGTTGTGAATCAATGCACTCCAAGCTAAGCCCTCTTAAAAATGTATAGGCATGTGGCTGAATTTATTTGAATCTGTCATAATAGCCTAACAATTGTTCATTCATTCAGCACCAGTATATAGAGGAGTGAGGCTGAGCCATGTGTCCCTTTTCATGATGGAACAAAAAATGGTAAAGGTATATCTTCCTCTTGTTTTCTACAACTAGGATAGGAATTATGTGGCAGTAGGAGGCCTTTTCAGACTACACAATAATAGCACTATGATTCTACTTTAACTGTGGTGGTTTTATCCTATGGAATCCTGGACTTTGTTAAGGAAGGAGGTATTTAGAAGTTTCAGTCAGATAACTTCTCAAGTGCCTCTGACTAAACTACAAATTCCAGAATTCCACAGGATGCAGATGTGGCAGTTAAAGTGGAATCATGGTACCATCATTGTGTAGTGTGAAAAAGCCTCTACTTGTTGAATTACAAATCCTAGAAGCTCTAGCTAAGAAATGATGAGGAACACTGCAGGTCACAGTGTGGTATCTGGAGGGCCACACAATTCCACAAACTTCTGTCTTCAGTTTTCAGTTGTTCCCATTAAAAAGTTTATAACCAGTTTGCACAATAAAGTGTATACTCTCGAGTAGGGATGGGACGAATCCAGAATTTTCTGAATCCGAATCTGGATCCGAATTCCTGGAAGGTTCTGGGAATCCACAAATCTCAAATTTTTCGAATCCTTTTTTAAAAAAGGGTTTAAAAAGCAAGGGAAAGAAGGATAATCTTGGGCAAGACATGCTCTCTCAGCCTTAGCAAAAGCCTAGGCCTAGGCAAAGGCAAACCTCCCTCTGAAGAAATCTGGCCAGGACAATTATCATCGTTTTGCCTCAGGATCTCCCCAGACTGAAAATGTCATGAAGGCCCTTTCTACACAGGCAGGAAAATGTGGATTAATCCCACATTTTCCTGCCTGTGTTAACAGGACCACTACAGTACAGAGGTAATCCAGGTCAAAACTGGCTTTTCTTTGCATAGATCCTTCTGGCATCCTGGGATTTGTAGTTTGATGATGCACCAGCACACTTTGGCAGAGAAGGCTGTGACACCTTGTAAAACTAGAAACCCCAGAATTATGTCTGAAAGAGGTTTGCAAGTGAGCTATGCAAAGGAATGTTTCAGCTGTCCTTGAAATCTCAAGCCTGTAGCTTCCAGTCAAGTGCTGAACGTAAATATGAAATGTTCAATTTAAATATCTTAGAATATAACCCTAGATGGAATTTGTGAAATTGTTAGCAAAGGCCATTATTACTCCAAGGGAAAAATTCACCTACTTGCCATCTCCCCTTGCGTGTCTAGTCTCCCAAGTTTTCAAGCATCCTGGTCTCCCAAATTTGCAGGTGTCCTGGTATCCCAGGTTTTCAGGTGTCCTGGTCTCCCAAATTTTCAGGTGTCCTGGTCTCCCAGGTTTTCAGGCGTCCTGGTCTCCTAAATTTTCAGGCGTCCTGGTCTCCCAGGTTTTCAGGTGTCCCAGTCTCCAACAAACTGTTTGAGTGATGGATTCGAAAGATTCAGTTTGCCTATTTTGGCACAGGGATTCTGATTCCCAAATCTCAAATCCCTACCGAGGATTCGAGGATTTGGTTGGCCCATTGCTATTCCTGGGGGACATGAGACTGCCAGTGCAAAGCTGTATTGTTCTTCTTGTGTGCTTTTAAATCATTTTTGACTTATGGTGACCCTAAGGTGACCCTATCACAGGATTTGAGTGGCAAGATTTGTTCAGAGAGGGTTTGTTTTTGCCCTTCTCTGAGGCTGAGAGAGTATAGCCCTTTTCACATGGCATTTCTGATGCGAAAGGGCCCCTTGAGGGTCACACACATGACGCACTCACATTTGTGTGACGCTCAAGGGCCTGACGCGGACCGCACACACATTTTTTCATTTTTGGCTTGAAGCCGAAAATGCTGCAAGGTCATGCATCACTCCAGGGCCCCACGTACACTTACCTGGTGCGCGGAGCCTCGGGAGCCGGACCGGTCACGCTTCCTGTCCAGTGCAGGCTGGGAAAGGTCCCAGGCTGCACTGCGAAAGGAAGAGGCAGGGCTCTCACATGAGCAGGAAGCTCATGCGGAGCTGCACAGGCAGGGAAGCGAGAGCCTTCCCGGAGGCTGCGTGCGCAAGCCTGCACCCCAGCACCACGAAAGGGTAAGGTGCAAAAAGGGTTTATGACTTGCCGAAGGTCACCCAGTCGGTTTCCATGTCTGAGTGGGGCTTCAAAACTGGGTCTCCAAAATTGTGATCCAGTGCTCAAACTACTACATCATGCTGGTACTCAAACCCGTATTAATTACTTGTAAGTATGCTGCATAAATTCAGTGGGATTTACTAAGGTTAACACCAGGTATATCTTATACCCTAGTAACTGGGTGTAAGATTACAGCCTTAATGGATAATTTTCCTCCTCTCTCCTCCTCATCCTCCAACCTTTGTCATAACATGAATACGTTCATAATGTTTTCCTGTATGCTGTTGCTTTGTCTGTTGCATTTTAAATAAACCATCAACAGCCTCTTTTCAAATTTCTTAATGTCAGCTTCTGAGAAAGGCAAATCGCTTAATAACATAATTCTTTGAAGATCTTGCAGTTAATACTGCTACGTTTTGCAGCAGGTGACAGAGTCATTCCATTACTACTTCATTGAGTAAATACAATGAAAAAATGGTCTGACTGTTGGAGACTACATTTTTGTGAACATATTCTGTGCCTTCCTAATTAATTCTAGCCTGATTTTTATAAAAAGAAAAGATTAGCGTTTAGATTTGATTGAAATTTCTCCTCAGTTTCCCTTTTCCTTTTTTAGTCCTTCTTATCTAGGACTTACCCACAAGTACCTAAGAATTAAAGCAGATTAAAATATTTGATGAATGGTAACAGCACCAACCATTGAGTACTCTGCTGCCAAAATTCAATCAATTAGTTCTCTATTACAATAATGACTGGAATATATAACGTGCTGAGAACAGATTGCACACCCAAATTCAGTTAGCTATAAATAGAATTGCCTGCTCCACTGTGATTCACTTCAATTATTAATACTTTTAACATGAATTATTAGTAAGTACCACTTTATACACCTTGAGTATCTTTCTTTTCTGAAATATTTTGTGCTCTAAAGAGAGATGTTGCTCATAATAGCAAAGAGTATTAAGAGTTATGTATGAAATGGGTGAAATATATGAAGTCAACCCATTAGCTCTAATTTTTTAATAGACCCCAGCAAAATATTCACAATGAAAATCTGTAATTAATGAATGGAGATGCCATCAGACCTGGACTTCCTACAAAGCAAGGAGTCTCACTTGCTCACTCACTCACTAGAGACAGCTCTCTACATTGTCCCTACACACCTGTCTGTGTACAGGGCTCTTCCTTTTGTTGAGTATGAATAAGAGAGCCCTTCTCAACAATGATATGTGAGCAGTGGTATGAAGACTCCACATCCAAAATGAATTGTTGGGTCAGAATACATCTTTACCCAACAAGGAGCAATGGATTCAAGCTGCAGGAAAGGAGATTCCACCTGAACCTCAGGAAGAACTTCCTGACAGTCAGGGCTGTCCGGCAGTGGAATATGCTGCCTCGGAGTGTAGTGGAGTCTCCTTCCTTGGAGGTTTTTAAGCAGAGGCTAGATGGCCATCTGTCGGGAATGCTTTGAGGGTGTTCCTGCATAGCAGGGGGTTGGACTGGATGGCCCGTGTGGTCTCTTCCAACTCTACATTTCTATGATTCTATGATTCTAACTTTTAATTATTTGAACCCCAAATTAATCAGGCTTATTTTCTCATTTTTTTCTAGTTTAAACTTTTTTTAATTGGAAAATAACAATATACTAACCAGCATTCTGCAATTAAAAAGAGTTATTTTTATTTACATATCTTTTTAGAGTGGTCTGAAATCAATTGACTGAGGGCACAGCACACTATGGATTGACTCTGAAGAAACAAGCATGACTACTCATGCAATAAGGTTTTCCTTAAAAAGTCAGAGGCTATGTTATACAAAGCCTTTGCTACTGTGTCATACAAAGGATATTGCAGCAGAATCCCCAAATGCATTTCTGAGTCATGTACCTGAAGACGTTCTTCAATATTTCGAAGTTTCTTTCCAACATCAAGTCCTGAGTTTGCTTAAAAATCCTTTGGTGGGGAGACTAAAAGCCAGGTGACTAAATACACTAAAGGCACCAGATCTTGTCTGATCTCAGACGCTAAACAGAGTCAACCAGTGTTACTACGTGCACAGGAGACTGTCAAGGAATATCAAATGCTATAGGCTATATTTCAGAGAAAGGAACAGGCAAAGCAAAACCATCTTTTGAGTATTCCTTGCCAAGAAAATTTTGTGAAATTCATAGGGCTGTCATAAGTCATCATGAGACTTGAAGACACACACATGCAACAACATTGTAATCATTTTATTCATCATTTTAAAATAAAAAATAAAGTCAGTTTTTCAATGAGAGTTAGGCTTGGCAAATAATGTAAATTTTTCCCCTATTTTTTTCCAAGCAGGAGTAA
This sequence comes from Iguana delicatissima, assembly GCA_948472985.1. Classification (NCBI taxonomy): domain Eukaryota; kingdom Metazoa; phylum Chordata; class Lepidosauria; order Squamata; family Iguanidae; genus Iguana; species Iguana delicatissima. The sequence goes on along the minus strand of CAOKZL010000258.1, from coordinate 408,881 downwards.
GTACTAGGTGTGGAGGAATTTTCTATAGTTCTGTTGTCATTGACTGATCAATGTCTAGTGGGGTCTGGACTCACTGGGACTCGGAGCCTCTGCAAGTATGGATGGAGGTGATTAAGAGAGTCTGCTCCAGGAGGTTTATGGATCCAAATGGATTCCTGATGGCTCTTGGGGAGTGTTCTGTTGCCTTGGCAGGTGAAACCCTGGCTGATTTTTGGAACAGAGAATTGACCAGGGCGGTGGACACGATTGCACATAAGCATCCTCACCCACAAAGTGGAGCCAAGCAAGCTCCCTGGTTCACTAGAGAGATGATGGTGATGAAATGAATGGGATGGAGACTAGAGTGATATCGGCAGAAGAATCAGAGCAAGTCTAATCAAAGATGGGCTAGAGCCCATTGAAAGGCCTATGCTGTGGCAATGGTGGCAGCAAAGAAATTATACTTGTTTGCCACCATTGCATCTATACAGTGCTCTCCAGCAGAGCTATTGTGAGTGGTCAGGGGTCTCTTACGTTCTGGCCCACAAGAAGAAAATAAAGACCACACAGTAACTTGCTGTGGTGAATTTGCAAGACACTTAGAAGACAAAATCATTCAGATTCACTCTGACTTGGATGCTGTAGTTGAGACAGGTCCAGTGGATGTAATCTTGACACCTGCTTGTCCTGTATTATTGGATTCATTTCAGTTTGTGCATCCTTAGGATGTGCACAAAATCTTTGGAGAAGTGAAAGCCACCACATGTATACTGGATCCTTGTCCCTCCTTGCTTCTGAAAGCAGTTAGAGGAGGACTAGCTGACTGATTAAAGGGAGTGGGAAATGCTTCACTTCAGCAAGGAACATTTTCAGCATGCCTAAAAGAGGCTGTGATGAGGCCATTACTAAAAAAAAAAACACCCTTCCTGAATCCCACCATTTTGAATAATTATCAGCTAGTCTCCAATATTCCATTTTTGGGCAAGGTTCTAGAATGTGTGGTAGCTCCGAGCTCCAAGGATTTTTGGATGAAATGGATTATCTAGATCCATTTCAATCTGGCTTCAGGCCTGCTTATGGGGTGGAGATAGCTTTGGTCACCTTGATGGATGACCTATGCCAGGAAGTAGACAGGGGAATGTGCCCCTGTTGGTTCTGTTGGGTTTCTCAGTGCCTTTCAATACCATCAACCATGGTATTCTTCTGGGCCAACTCTCTTGGATGGGACTTGAGGGCACTGTTATGCTGTGGCTCCAGTCATTCCTGGAGGGGAGAACTCAGAAGGTGGTGCTAGGGGCCTCCCTTTTGACTCCCCAGCCATTGGGTTGTGGGTTTCTTCAGGGTTCTGTTTTGTCCCCTACGCTGTTTAACATCTACATGAAACAACTAGGAGAGGTCATCCAGAGTTTTGGAGTTTTGTGTCACAAGTGTGCTGCTGACACCCAACACTACCTCCTTTCCATCTGATTCCAAGGAAGCTGCCTCAGTGCTGAACCAATGTCTGTTGCCAGTAATGGACTGGATGGACAGGATGAGGGCAAATAAACTGAAGCTTAATCCAGACAAGACAGAGGTCCTCCTGGTCTGTTGAAAGATAGATCAGGGAATAGGGACTTTGCCTGTGCTGGATGGGGAAATCTCAGGCTCATGCCTGGGGGTTCTCCTGGACTTAGTCCTGAACCTGGATGCCTGGGTTTCAGCAGTGGCTAGGAGTGCATTTGCACAGTTAAAACTTGTGTCCCAGCTGCATCCATTCCTTAAGACATCAGATCTGGCTACAGTGACACACACCATTATAATAACTCAGTTGGACTATTGTGTTGCACTCTATGTGCGGCTTCAATGGGTTCAAAATGCAGCAGCCAGAATGCTGACTGGGGCTAGTTACAGGTAGCACATAACACCCTTGTCAAAACAGCTTCACTGACTACCTGTTTGTTTACAGGAACAATTCAAAGTGCTGATCATGACCTATAAAGCACTATACAGCTTAGGTCTGGATATTTGAGCAATCATATCTCCCTACACGATAGATCCCTAAGATCTGCAGGGGAAGGCTTTCTCTTGGTCCCACCACAATCCCAGGCTTGCCTGCTAAGGACACAGGACAGAGCCTTCTCAGTGGGTGCTCCCACCCTGTGGAACACTCTTCCGTAGGAGGCTAGACTTGCCCCCTTCTTACTTTCCTTTTGTAGGCAAGCAAAGACATTTCTTCTTAAGCAGGTCTTTAATGGATGGGCGTGAGAGTGTTATTTATTAGCAGTTTTTTAAATTTATTGTCAGTTTTATAATTTTATATGTTTTTAAAATGTGTTTAATGTGTTTAATTGTTTTAAACGCTTTCAATGTTTTTTAATTTTTTTGGAAGCCACCTTGGGTCCCGCTTTGGGAGAAAAGGTGGCATATAAATTCAATAAATAAAATATAAAAATAAAGCCTGTGTGATAAAGCAGCAGAAAAAAAATGAGACTAGGCTCCATGTGCTTATAGATGGTCCAAGTTTATTCTTTAAAAACCCCAATGCATTTCAGCCTGTTTATAAATTAATTGACCTTCTGCAAGGGCATAAATCCAATCAACAACAGAAATTTCTGAAGTTGCTGGTGCACTCTCTTTTTTCTGCTGCCCTATTTTTTCCCTCCATTTTTGCTTGGGACTTCACATCCCTAGCTATTGCTGAGGTAACTACAATAGATTCTCGGTTTGGAATTGTTGGGTTTTTTCCCCCTAGTGTTCAATGTCTTATTTTTCTTCTAGGATATCATTTGTATAGAGATGTGTCATACCATTCCTGTGGTTTGCAATTATGAGCACATGCTTCCAGGTTTTTTTAACTTTTATTTCCTCTTGAAAAAGCTTAATCTCCTTTCCCAGAAATACAATAAACTATGATAATAACATTTCCTTTATCTCTGCTTTTCATTATCTTTATCTTTAATCATGTTGAAAGATTATTAACAGACAGAACCACATTATATGTGGTGTACAGAAGCAGTCACTCTGGGGAAAATGAGCCAAACCAAAAAAGCTTTATCTCAGGTAATAAAACTCCTTTGTGAAGCTGCCACTGACTTTGTCATTAGGAAGCCATGGGTGTGATATCAGACATTTTCATTTCTGTTCAGTAGATTGAAGAATGATCTTGGTTTTGGGTAGAATTTTTTTTTAAAGAACATTCTTACTGGTAGATTTTTAAAGATGTTTATATGTTTACCGAACATCAGCAAAAAATGTGTTGCCCAAGTTCTTGTATCTCATCTAATGTCTATTGCTGGGAATGGGAGCTGTCATTCAGTGCAAAGAGAATCTGTTGACAATTAAATGGCCTGATCTTTTAAGAGAAGAACTAGAAATTATCTTGGCAGTCAAGATTTCATTCATTGGGATAACTGGAACGTTCAGCTAACAGGATGCATGTACAGGGGGATCTCAGTAGACAGGAGTGCTGATTCTCTTCAGTCATTTTCCTCCATGTGCACTTACATACATCTTGGTCTGGAACCTGTCTGAGGGCAAAAGACTATTAGAAGTGGGTGACTTTCAGGGCAGGGTCAGCAGGGATGGGAAAAATTAAGCATCCTGCATGACTTCCAGTTGCAAGTGACCTCCGGGCTCTGCTATATATTCTGTTTGGAACAGAAAGCTAGAAGACTTCACATGCTCCCAGCCCCCAATAGATTATATTAGATTAGATTTTAAATTAGATTAGTCTGACTCCCTGCAGCAAAGCAGTTTACCACAATGGGGGCTAGCAGCACACTTTTTTTTCAGGACAGGACTTTCACTTTGAGATTCCTCCCTTATCCTGAGATGTAGAAAAAAAAAGAGCTAGGCTCTGAAATCCAGCAGCCTGATCAGAATTATAGTTACTGATTGAAGAACTGTGGCTTCATATCTATTATGAGTCACTGCATTCCTCATGGCACTTCTTTTTGATGTGGCTTGCTCAACGGACATATATACTCAAGATGGTGGAGGACATAACCCAGAGAAGCTGGTGTCATGGGAGTTCCAAAAATGTGATGGAATTCAATATCTGTAACAACTAAAACATTCTCTGGGAATTCTGAATATGATGATATTTGCTTAATCCACAGAAAGTAACTAGACTTAGGAATAAGACGGTATAACATTGAGACTTCAGGGTTCCCTGACACCAACAGTGCTGTAAAATGTACTTTGAATTAAGTTTACCTTGGCACAGTAATGGGTGAAATGGAATCATTCATATGATGGAAAGTTTACACATGAACAACTCACTGATATGGAATAGCCTTCAATATTTTTGTCAATGAATGCAGCCCAGTTAATTTCTGACAATGGTACAGTATTCTTACCAGTGTGATGCTGATGTAGATTCACAGTGGTGGTAACATTATAAGCTTTGTAGGGTACGGGAGACCTCTCCCTATATTCTCCTAGAAATGTTATCCAAGCCTTTTCCCTGCCCACACTCTGTGATCCACAGAACTAGACAAAGTGGGTTAGACAAATTCATAGAGAACAGAACATGCTGGACATTGTGAAATATGTTCAACATTCTAGTCCAAGCTATTATTTACCTAACGCTCATCTTAAAGAATGGTGCAACTCCTTAGCCACATTGAGAACAGAATGCTGCACTGCAAAGGCATCTACGCTGACTCTACAAGCCTCTTTACATTTATAAATTGCAGTATTTGGAGGAGTGCACAGTCTGAAATATTACTGTGTTTTGTTTACATATTAGGGCAGCTGACTAACAAACACAGAACAAACAGTATTCTCTCATATTTTTGCATATCCATTCTTCTTTGTATGAAAGCCTATGCTATCTGCATTAATATATGACTCATAGGAACCAATACTGGATATGTTCCATTTCAATGCAGGAAACCACCCCCCTCAGCCCAAACCTTCTACCCACACCATCTTAAAATGTTTTTTTCTGGAAAACTTTCTGAACTCTGGGTTTCATGCTAGATCTGTGGAGTGAAGAACTGTAAGAGAAAATTGAATGTGCTTTGAAGTCTATACTTCACAAGAGCAGCATTTGAGCATACGGCCCAAATGGGAATACTTTAGTGCTGGTGTGTCTGAGATTGTAGGTTTTCACATGATGAATGTAACATAAGATGACAACTCAAACTTCTCTTGCTATTGACACTGACTGCTCTTGGATGTTAGAGACAAATCTGTATGGATTGTAGTTCTGAACTGTTTTCTTTGAAAAGGCACAGATGATGAATTCTGAATGTATGATGTCACCCAATCCACTTGGTCTACATTTCTGCTGGAAGCTGTAAATATTTTTAACACACTCAGCTTCTTTCTATCGTTCTGGCAGCCAAATCTTGTCTTCGTGCCGGGTTATGTGACTGGGGGAAACACAGAGGTTAGCTTCTTACCCTTTATATACTCCAGGCCATGCTTATCTTTTCTTTCCTCTTGCAGTTTGTTGCCCATCCCAACTGTCAGCAGCAGTTGCTCACCATGTGGTATGAGAATCTCTCAGGCTTACGCCAGCAGTCCATGGCTGTGAAATTCCTGGCCGTCTTTGGAGTCTCCATAGGCCTTCCATTCCTTGCCATAGCATATTGGATAGCTCCCTGCAGCAAGGTACAGATTGGTTAAGGTGCATGTTTGTTTATCATTATTTATACATATAGACATATAGATATCCTATGGGCTTGACACAAGTGCAGACACATTTAACTAAGGACACAAATACACATTGTCTTCTTAGAAGGTACAAGGATTAGAAGAAAATCATGAGGGCTTCCTGATAAGTTAGCAAGAGAATGGAATGAAAAATCAACCCAGCTGCAATAAAATTGTTTGGAAACTTGTATTGGAGATACTGTATAAAAAAAAAAAAACTTTTAGAAACAAACATATAACTAAAAAATAATAAATGAAAGAAGACTAGCTGCCACTTTTACTAGTTGTTCATTGTTATGTGTGAAAACAGACACCCTCAGAGAATGTATAGGTGTTGAGTGAGAAATCTAGGAGAGCTCTTTGCCCTAATACAGAGAAAGAGCATCAGCTTCAGATGTAGCCAGGGTCATCCCCCAGAGTGTCTTCAGTTGAAGGATCTCAGGAAGCAGCCCTGGGAAAGATTGCTGGGGGCGGGTGGGGGGAAGAGGCAAGACTCCTGACCTGAGTTAACTCCAGTCACATGTGTTATTAGGTAAGAGTTCTGCAGGCATAATAATATTAGCAGCACAGGATGCAGCTGAGGTAAAAGACTATGGACTTTCTCCTCAAATGCTCCTCTGCCTGGAGGATCCTTCTTTCTCTGGGTTGGAGCTGATGTACTGCGGGGGTCTAGACCACTGGTCACATCTCAGGTTCTGAGAGACTCCCTCCTGACTCACTCTTCTCCAAGACACATTGCCTGAATTGGCAGTCACTCAGTGAATTACCTCTGGGTTTTAATCTAAGGCCATTTCTGCACTAGATTGTTATAATCCTATTATTCCACTTTCAACGTCCTATGGAATCCTGGAGTTTGCAGTTTAGAGAGGGGCTTCAAAGGGCAGTGGTTCTCAACCTGTGGGTCCCCAGATGTTTGTGGACTTCAGCTCCCAGAAGCCCTGAGCATTGACTATAGTGGCTGGGGCTTCTGGGAGCTGAAGTCCACAAACATCTGAGGACCCACAGGTTGAGAACCACTGGAACTTTCAAAGGAGCTGTCCAAGGTGGTAGGCTTATTTGGGAGAAAGTGTTCATCAGTTTGGACAGCTTTTTTTAAAAGTTCAGACTGAAACCTGGGGAAGATTCACCAACTCAGTGACATGGAAGTGACTAGTTGCACCTAGTCTTGAAAACATGAGTCCTCAAAAGATCAGCATTGCAGAAAGCATGTAGAATAAGTAAGATTATATATGGGATTAAAGGCATAGTCTCATCCTGTAAATGGCTCCTTAGTAGCTACCTGACCTTTTCAAAAGCAAAGCAAAAGAAAAAAAAAGACATAGATCATCCTGACTTCTATCTTCGCATAATGGTGATGTTTCAATAATCACTCTTCCTGGCTGACAACCTTTTCAATGTGCTATGTGAAGAGCCATGTATGGTATGCATTTTTTTAAAAATAACCATGCCTTAGCATCAAGGCAAAAACAAGTTGCTAAACCCCACCAGTCCACAGAGGACATTCTGGAGAGCACCAGCTGAGCAGACAATGATTAGAGACAGAGATCAAAATCTTCAGGTTTTTTTCAGGTGATTCAGACGTTCTGAAGATCTGCATTATTTATATATCTATAAATGAGATTTTTATGAAGATCTGAAAGCTATCACTCCAAGGAAATTTTCTACTGTTTGGAAATAAAATATTAAAGCTGCACTGATTGAATACGGAATTTTTGACATCGGTGAAGGGAAGGGAAATAATATTAAAAAGAGATCGTTGGCTACTATGTTAGTGCAAGATTATTTTAGTAACAATGAATATGAATCCCTTAATTGTGTGAGGCAGAGCTGGGTTTAATTAAACCAGGATTTAATGGCCTTCTTCAAAGATTTGCTCCATCTACAAATCATTATAAAGAAAAATTGTAACCATACAGAAAAAGGCAACACTCTATCCCATCCCTATCTTGAATGCAGGAAAAAGACAATAATCATGTGAAAAATCCTATTGTACAAACATAATGTTATAAAAAAAGTATCCCACTGAAGTTGCTTCTTTTCCTCCAAGTATCACAGCATGCCTACTGGAGAACTACCTTTGCCTTAGAGGAGAAGACAAAAATTCCTGTCAGAAAACTAGTTTGGTGAAAACAACATGAAAAGAGCTGAAGCTAGTGCAATCAAAGATTCTGAATGTTTTTTTTAAAAAAAAAAATAGCATGGCCTTTCTGGTACTTTTTCAGTACAATAAGAAGGGGGTGTTAACTCTGGAAGAAGTCTTTGTTTTCCCTGCCTCTTAAAGAGAAAAGAAGAACTCTCTCAGATAACATGAGAGGAGGAGAATTACTGTTTTCCTTAATAAACTCCTGAGGCTGGGACATAGATGTTCAGGTTGATGCATAATCAGCTCTGAAGCCTCCCCCCCAGTGTTTAAGTTGGCTGGGGACAGTGGGGAGCTGGCTGGCTAAGTAGCTGCACAGCCAACATTCATATGTTCTTTGCCTCTTAGGACTGCAGCACTGTAGGGAGACTACTGGTATATCTCAGTTAATGAAGTGTGTGAATGAAGATGTGTCCCTGGGCATAAATTTATGAGAAAATTTTATACTAGAGGTAGGAAAAACTAGGACAGAATAGGGATAGATTCTTACACTACAAAAGATGAACAGTTCAATATGTTTTAACAACTTTTTTATTCAAAAGTAACTATGCACATGTGAAATAAAACAACCAGGTGAGGTAAGCTTTGCATAAGTAAACAAAAACACTTTGAAACTTCTAAATACTATTTAAAGGCTTATTCTAAAATGAATTCAAGTATGACTTTTTCTTTCACCAGCCTTCACTTTTCTTATGATTTTCATTCAATCAAACTTACAGATCTATGCTCTTTAAAAATATGCTGGAGTATCTGATGAGGCAAGCTTCTTTGGTCTCTCCTTTCCTCTCTGTTTTGCCCAGTAAAGGGGATTCTGGAGAAAGGTGCTGTTTACCATGCCTGTTTTAGGTATGCACACAAAGATACAACAAGATTGGCTAGAGTAGAAACAGAGGGCTTAAATATCCTAAAGATACCAGTTCCTGGTCTTGGAAACTAAGCACAGCCAGCCCTAGTTAGTACTTGGATAGGAGACCAACAGTGAACACCAGATTTCAAAGGAAGGAACTGGCAAAACCACCTCTGAGTATTCCCTGCCTAACAAAACCCTGTGAAATTCATGGGGTCACCATAAGTCTACAGGCCATTTGAAGACATATACACACAGAAACACACTCTATAAACCTCAGGATTCAGTAGAATGGATACATGGCAGTTAAAGAGGAATGACACAGTATAAGTATGCTGTGTGAAAGAGGCCTCAGACACTAATGAGTCTTCAGTTAGGCTTAGCACACCATTCAGGCATTAACTGGAGAAGCCCAGGTCTGATACAACTTCATAAAAATAGTCATACCAGTCAAGTTTCCTTCACTGTAAAGAATATACCTTATCTGTTTTAATTTCTGTAGCACCTCTACTTAACTTCATTGCTTTATATCATCTTAGTGGATCAGTTCTTCAACCTGACACTTAATGGCCAAGTGTGAGAGAAATCTCATGCTGGAGAATAATTGGAAGGTACACTCTGTGTTTCTTTTGGCTTTTCATTGCAGCCTGTGTTGGAAATGGGCACGGGGAACCTTTCCCTTATCAAATTTTACCCACTCCATGTTTAACTTAAAATTCTCACATCTTTCGACAGCACCATCCTTTATGTTATCAACCAAGATTAAGTAAGCATAGATGGTGTGACCTTTGTATGTAGATTCCATTGCAAGTAAAGTGCCTAAAATTATATAAACACTTTGGAAACTTTCTATGCTAGTACAGTGTAAGCTGAGTTTGAGTTTGAGCCAATGTATTTTGTGTGTTTTTTTTTAACTTTAGAGAGATCTGCTGACTTCAAAGAAACATATGTATGTATGATTAAAATGAGTGCAGAAGTGCACAGAAAAACTGGAATGAGGATAACAGATTTTGCTCTTATATTTGAAGAAAATAATTTCCAACTTTTGATGTCACATAGGTTTTTCAAAAGTCTTCCCAGATCTGACAAGCCTGTGCATTTATTTGCAAGAGTTTCTTGGCACTGCTGAAAGTTTTAAGTATTCCTTTATGCTGGTTGTTACTATATGGAGATTCTGGCAATGGTTTAGGGTTCACATCAGTTAAAAAGCTGTAAGTCCATTTGTTTAATCCTAGATCTGTTCCAGTCATATAAAAAGAGAGGGATTGAAGTGCAGTTTGATCAGTAGAAATGGGTGAGCAGTGCCAAATCCTCTCCTTATCCATCACCTGCATCTTTCAGCCTCTCTCCTAAGCAACCTAATTTTGAGGGGAATTTGGCTGAACTGAAAAGTACCAGGAAGAATGGTTTGCAGAGAGGTAAAGCTTTAGGCAACAGGAGGCTTTAGCACCTCCTCTTCACTTACCACTTTGGTTCAGTTTCACCTCCAACAAAGAAAATTCCTCATTTAGCTGTCTTTGGCGCTTTTACCTGTCGCAACACCTGAATAGTATCTCAAAACATGACAGTGCTGAGGCTTCTTCCACACTGTACTCTGCCTGCAAAGTGGCCAAGATCTCAAAGGGAGTTACTTTGTGGGTGTTAATGGAGATGGAAGTTTTATTGCCCAGCTTTTCTTATCTTTGTCTTCAGACTCTTTATGGCCAAGAAGAGTCAGGGCCTTTAGCTGCCCCAACCCACCCGGTCAGGAACACCTTAAACACTAACTTAAGTGAACACATGAAACTAGGTGCAGGGCTGTGACATCATCACTTTTCTTTCCAATATTATTTTTAATATCGTTGCCTGATAAAGAAGCCAGTAAGCTTTGCAAGCTAGGACGATATAAGTTATGCCTTTTGGTAGACCCAAGAAAGGTGTCACCACAATGTCCATTTTGGATTTCATTGTTTCACTTTGGTAAAAATCAAATTCTCCAACCTGTCCTTCTCTCCTCAGTCCCTTATATGGCCTTCTCCGGGTTAAAATACATGCATTCTTGGCTATCTATCTAGCTGGACTCAGGAATGCTTCTGTTATTTGCTTCTTGTTGTGTGCCTTCAACTTGTTCTCAACTTATGGTGATCCTCTCATGGGGTTCTGTTGGCAAGACTTGTTCTGGGGGGGGTTGCCTTTGCCCTCCTCTGAGGCTGAGAGAGTGTGAATTGTCCAGAGTCACCCAGTAGGTTTCCATGACCAAGCAGGGATTCTAACCCTGGTCCCCAGAGTTGTAGTCCAATGCTCGAACACTTGTCTATTAAGGGTGCATGTATTTCAGGAGTGCATAACCATTTTAGTCCTGAGGGGATATGTTGAGTATTAGCTAGCAGGCCAGGGCTTGCATCTCCAAATGTGTAAATGCACTTGATCAGGTACACACTGAAATGCAAGTGGAGTTTCAACTCCTCCCAATCCCAACAACCCTGATCAATATCAGTGGGGTAAAGGGAGACCTGCTTTGGGATTACTAAGCAAGGAGGATGGAAAATCCACGTCTACCATAACTGCTTCCAGGCTGCTGCAGAAGGAGGTTTAAACCTCCTCCAGTGAACCCCCCTTCCCACAAAGACCAATCAGTCCAGTCAAGAGAAGGAAAGTAGCAGCAGAGGTGAAGCAAAGGGGCTACATAACAGGGCTTGAGGGAACATGCAGCCCTGAGGTCAAAAACCATAGATCCACAATTTATTTTATTTTCTATTTTCACTGTCCATTTGAAAGACTACTGGATGAAACACATACCTTTTCTTTTTCAGGAAAATTTCAATATCTTATTTAGCAATTCCATAACTTTACAATGAACTGAATGCTTTAAAATTTTTGATTGGCATCTTGTTCATTAGTCCCAACTAGAGTAAACCCATTGAATCAATTGTTGAATGGTAAGTCAGCCTGTAGATAAATCTCATGGATTGAACAGGTATACTCTAGTTGTACTAAAGGAGAGTTCAGTTTTGTTTTGTTTGTTTTTTTGGAAAAATCAGGGCACAATTTGCAGAAGTGGTCCTATGGTATGAAGGACCGGTTCACTTCTCTCCATTTTTTTTATGCCTATAGGGTTATAGAGTAAAAACACCATTTCCATGATGCACTATAACATTGGAATGTTTAAAAATAACTTTGAAAAGAAAAAAAGAAATTACATAAATGTTTAAAAGAAAGAAAATGTTTTGAAATGTTTGAAATGTCTCAGAATTGAAAGGAAACCTATTTCAGGATAGGAATGAAATATTGCAGAAAGTGCTGGGAATTGCCAGAAAATAGTCTAGGCCCACAGAAATTTTGTTTTGATTAAAAAAAAAACCCACAGCAATAAAGATTAAACCTCCCTCCACATTTGCCACATCTGGAGAAACTCTTTAAAGGCATTTTTGCTGTTATTAGTAAACTTGAAGAAAATCTTGGTTTTCTCATGAGAGAAGCTCAGTAACTCTGAAAATGAAAGAGATGAATAAGGCAATAAAGTTTTGTGTGTGTTTCATTTTCAGCTGGGACGTACACTCCGGAGCCCCTTCATGAAGTTTGTGGCGCACGCTGTGTCTTTTACAATTTTCCTTGGACTGTTAGTTGTGAATGCCTCAGACCGATTTGAAGGAGTAAAACTCCTTCCCAATGAAACTGCCATGGACCATCCCAAACAAATATTTAGAGTAAAAACAACACAGTTCTCATGGACAGAAATGCTCATCATGAAGTGGGTTTTAGGTAAGTGGAATGGTAATAATTAATCATTCTCCCCAGCACAGATAAAGGATAAAGGACCCCAAACTAAAGGAAACAGTAGCTAAGAGAGAATGAAAGGAGTTACACAGAAGCCCATTGTTGGCAACATGGATGATGCTAGTAGTGCTATCCATGCTGAATCTCTCACAACTGTGTCAATAATGTGTAGGAGTGTTCACCAAGTTACCTTTGGAGCTATAGCTCCTCCAGTCCTGCAAGTTAGCACAGCCACTAGGCATTCTGACCAGAGAATACTAAGAGTTGTTGTAAAATAAATAAATAAGTATTATTCTCAGGCTCTGAGCTGACTTTCTTCACTCCGTAGTCTCAGACTTGGCCATGACTTGGAAACTGGTCTTGTTTTCTATATTAAAGATACCAATGAATTGCACCAAAGATAGATAATTTACCACTATTTATCAACCTACTCTCAATGCCAGGTTCAGCCTCAGGGCTGGATAGAGGCAGGTAGGAATTTCATTTTAGTTTATTTTTTTAATAATATTTTTCCAAATTTTGCCAGTTTCATTTTCATATTTGGAATGCAAAGAACATGAAAGCTTTGTTTTGTTTTGTTTTTTTGCTTTGTTAATGAATGTAGGAGAAATCTAAATTGACGCATTCTTCCCTTCACGCCCAGTGCTATATTTTCAGATAGGTTAGTTCTACAATAGGGTTATCACCTTTTTCCTGAGAGATCTCTCATGTTTAAGTCATTCTTGGGAGGCAAGAACAATGTTCTCGTCATGCTGGGAACTCCTTGAATTTGCAGATGAATCAAAATTTCGTTTCAGTGTGAAGAATGTATCACCTAAGTGGGGTGAAAAGAACTAAATGTGAATGTGAATATGACAGCAAGTGAAACTGATGTATTTCCCCATCCCTAGGACTGTGAAAGAGAAAGAGAGAAAGGGATAGAATTGGCAAACAGAAGCTTTGAGGAAGGCACGGAGAAGCAGTGATGAGGCTAATGATTAGAGGCATCAATTAACATGCCTTCAGTTTTCCATCTGAAGATTTTGGCACATTGCTCTGAGTCCTTGGCTGAGACTATGCATCAAGGAGATACAGTGTAGGTTCTGACAGGTGGAACTGTACTATATCTCCTACCACCACCTTTGCCAACAGAGATGCATCATTTTGCTGCATCACAACCTTGGTACAGCCATGCCGTGGCCAGAGGGAAGAGGGTGCAGCCAAAGACCATCCAGCTGTGTTCTGAAACCCAAACACACAATGAGATCATCATCCTTTGAGACTTCTGGAAGGCCCCCAGGAGGTCCTAAAGGATCCCTATCTTGTTGTATATCTAACTATCAGAACATAACTGATGATCCTTGCCTTTCCTTTCCCTCCACTGGCCACTACCTGGCTATGTTGGTGGAAAGACTTCAAGAAAACTGAGCATCTGGCATTGTTGCATGAAAGAGGTAATGAATTCTTCCTTCTGCAACAACCTGCCCAAAAGACATATGCAGGTGTAAGTTAGACAGATGTTACTAACAGGATGCCAGCTCATAAACACTATTGTGCCATTATGGTTTTATAATAGTTTTTAATCCATACTGTCTAGAAAAATGTTTTTGGGTGTTTTGTATTTATTCCTAAAATAGTCAAAGCTTGGAAGGAAAATGAATGCACAGTCTGTTGTAAGTAGTTACTTTGGAAGTAACAAAGGGGTGACCATCTTAAAACTCAAGAAAACTGTAGTGAGTAAAAAGTTATTTCACTGGTGTAATTGCCAGTGGCTTCTAATTATTTTTGAAAGTTGCTTTCAAAGAGCAGCTTGGGGATCATTTGGTTGGGCTTTTTTCAAGCTGTATGGTATTCCCTTGTAAATCTCTCTTTCAAGAAATCTGCAAAGGCATGAGTAACAAGGAGTGCAACAAATAGCATAACAATGTCCTTTTTCAACCTAGCAACAAGTAAACGTAACTGACTGTTTTTGAAACACTTTAGCATGTAATGGAATGAATTAGTTTTTGGAAAGCAAATTTACAAAATCTGAAAGTAGCCTGTAGAAGCTAAACATTGATGCTAAACATTGTGTGGATATATATGAGGCTTGCCAAATTTGATACAGTTTGACATATACTTCCTAATGCTGGTAAAAATGAAGGATAGCATGACTGAAGCTTCAGTAGTTTTTGTACTGAGCAGCACTTGAAGTTCCATTAAGGGGAAATATTTACCTCAGAGATTGACTGCACCCTGTCCTTTGGTAAGAAAATTGTCTTGACATTCAGCCACTAAGGGTTATTTCTGCATTTCCTCCCATGGGAATGATATATTTCTTGAACATGGCTGGTCCCTCTAAGCCAAATGGCACTGCTGTGTGGCTTTGGCAGCTTCTGTTATGAATTATGTGACTGAACTGGTAAAGTTATACTGTTAAAACAAATGGCAAATGTCCATAGGAGAACAATGCAGGAAAGTGGCAGCTGACCCCAGATGTTGATGCTTTGTGTACTATTTCAGTAACCTACAACTGACATAGAAAAGAGAGTCAGTACTGACTTCCACCTGCAGGAGAATATGAGAGTCAGCAGGGCAGGTAAACACTTCAGACCAGATTTTTCATTTGAAACACTACTGTGTGTGACTATCACATGTCAAGCACTTGCAGCAATGCTTGATCAGGTAGGTGTAAACTCCAGAGCTTGGAAAAATTGTTTTGTTGAACAACGAATCCTCCTTAGGGGAGTAGTTGTTCAAAAGATAGCTTTCCCAAGCTCTGGCAAATTCTCATAATTGTTATGTCACACAGCTGATAGAACAGGAAGTGGGCATGGGCTGACTTTTTTCTGAGTTGTCATAGAGTAAAATGGTCATGTGAATAAGACCTGGGCAGAAGCACTGTTCCCCCTGCTTTATCGTCTGTTCTGATTTTTGAAGATGAGGAGCTGAAGAAATTATCTAAAACTGGCATTGTCATTCAGACAGTTAAGTACTGATTGGTGATAAAAATAAACAACTGAACCAGTTCATTCAAACGAAAATATGTTAAGCACAAATGATATTTGATCTGGAGGAAACTGAACAGATGACGTGTACAATTCATCCATGAAAAGTTGCATTATTTATTTTTGAAATCATATTACAATGACTTCAAAGAGATGAGTCTCTTGAGACAAGGATACTTCTATAGGCTACATAAATACAAGCTATATTCTGTTTTTGCCTCTGTTCTGAGACAAACTTGTGCCAGCTCTCTAAATATTTTAGAAAGGTGCTACAACATATTGCTTTATTTTATTTTTTTTCCAAGTGTATTAAAAACATGAAATTGATAACATAATGGCCCTTTCGGCACGAGGCTGGTGAATCAGTTCATGCCATTTCTTACTGGATTTTCTGGGCTCAAAACAAGGCGGACTTTCCCTCATTTCTTTCCACACAGCTACTGCGTATGTTCCATTCTGATTCAGAGGAGTGCAAGTTCATGAATCCACACTGCCTCCATCGTGGCCACTCCCGCTACTCCCCTCACCCCACTCTGTTGGCTGTGATTGGGCCCCCCCTTTTTTTGGCATGGTTTAGTATGTCATTGCATACGTGCGTATGTGCATAAGTCCATACTATCCCCTGGCCCCTCCCATGAACTCTCCCCTGACCACCGATTTGCATTGGCACGAATGTATGTGTCTGCACCACTGTGAAAGTACGCATTGGATCAATCCGGAAAATTGGAAAACTGATTTCTTCTGGTTTTCAAATAGTGCACTTTACCACCACATGGGGGCACATTTAGTCAGAATAACATGTGGAACGAAGGTAAATAAACAGAACCTAGTCCTCTCCAATGTGCAGAAGACCTATGTAGCAAGACGCATTGGCTCACCTTAGTAACCACGTGCGGAAAGGGCCTATATTTACATATAATATTTAGAATTCAGTAGAATTAACTGAATTTTCTAAAGTAATCAATATTTGATATGAAAATTGGTAGTACAAGCTAGCCTATTTTCTGATACCTGCTAGGGAGACCCTTCTCTGTGTCCCACCACCTTCACAGGTATACCTGGTAGGAACACAGAGGGCCTTCTCAGTGGCTGCCCCCAGGCTCTGGAATTCCCTTCTCAGAGAGTAAACTAGTATGCTCTCTACTTTCTTTCCACAGATAAGTAAAGACTTTTCTCTTCCAATAGGCATTTGCAGAATGACTGTATAAGATCTGTCTCATGTAAACAATGCATTAGATCTTGCTAATTCTTGTGCTGGTGTGATGTATATTTTAATCTGTTTATAATTTTTTGATTGCTTCATCTTGTTTTAACTTTTGTATCTTGTGAATTTTTACCAGGGTGTTTTTAAATTTGTTATAAGTCACTTTGAGTCCTGAACTGGAAAAAAGGAGGGATAGAAATAAATATAATGATGGTAGTGATGGTGATTAATAAAAAATTAGGATGTGGTAAATTTCCTCATGGAGCCTTTTGCATGGAAATAAGCAATAACTATGGTCTAGGGAGTAAACAGTGTCACAAAAGGAAGAGCTAAGAAACTGGAGGCTGCCCCAAAACATGTTGCTATCTGCTGTAGAATATCAATAACTGCTGAATTATTTTGCCTCACCCACTGAAACCAAAGTGCATTGGGCCCAAAGCCAGTCAAGTTATTTTGGCAATCAGACATAAAATGGCATCTGACGGTAATTAAAAAAAAAATTAAAAATTTGCAGCCCTATGACGACACTCAAAATCTGCCCTTGCCTTATTCTGCCAAGTGATATGCCAACTACAAATCAGGAAGTTTCAAGTTAAGAATCTTATCTTTTCCATGAAGTCATAGATGATCTCACACACGTCACTCTCAGCTTCAGCTGACTCATCAGCAACCCTCGAGATTGTAATAGCAATTTATCTTACTTGGCTAAGTCAAGTAGAGCAACCAGATCATGCATATGAAGTACTTCAATGACTTGAGATACTATACAATAGAGGGGTATTATTGTTACATTCTTGATTACCATATACTGAAAATCTGTGAATATTGGTCCAGGAAGCCCCCACCTTTTGATGCCCTGTTATCTGACAGCTTGCTTTATTTTCAAATTAAGGGCAAGTATCAAGAATTAGACAGGGTTTCTGCTCTTTCATAAGTTCTTCTTCCCTACAGAGGCTTGCTTGGAACAACTTGCATGTGCATGCTGCTTATAAAGTGAGCTAAGGGAGGGGTTGCTAAGATGGCTGAGAGACTTTGCAAGCGGCATGTGCACAGCTGTCCCAAATGAGCCTCTGTAAGTCCTTCATGCTCCCTACAGTACAGTACATGGGTTCTGCTTTTCAAGCAGTTCCATTTTCTGACAGTGCTCTTGTCCCTAACCTGTCAGATGAGTGGGGGAAGCCAGTAGAGTGATTGTGCTTTTGCTACAATGTAGTGTAGACTGCTCTGCCTAATATAATTTTGCATTGCTTATTTAGACTGAATGTGAAGAAATCTCAGCTTGGTATCGGGGGGAGGGGGCAGAGTTCTCACAACTTCAGTCCAAACAAAAAATTTGTCCAAGCACTGGTGAAGAATGTTATATTTATGACTGTGCCAGTGTAACAAGAAAGAGGCACTAAGTGCTAAAGAAAGTTTACTGCAACATTTAGCTACAGAGCATGACTGAAAAAAATTGCATCAATTTGTTTTATGATACTAAAAGAAAAAGTTTATGTGCTTCTGTAGGAATGATATGGTCTGAATGCAAAGAAATCTGGGAAGAAGGCCCCCGTGAATACGTCATGCATCTTTGGAACTTATTGGATTTTGGGATGCTGTCAATCTTTGTGGCTTCCTTCACTGCCAGATTCATGGCTTTCCTCAAAGCATCAGAAGCACAACAATATGTGGATCTGTACGTTCAGGATGATAACCTCAATAACGCCACCCTCCCTCCTCAGGTTGCCTACTTTACATATGGTAAGGCTGCACGCTAACTTAATTGAGTTTCCTTTTTCTGCCTAAGATCCTTTCTGGGGAAGGATGTATCAAACATCCACTTCTGAAATTCAGAGATGTTTGCAGAATTTTCCTCTCCAATGGCTCTAGGAAGTCTGGTGAATAAGCTCATAGAACAGAAATCCATTCTGCAATGATATTCCAGATTTGTATAGAGATCAAGCACAGTTCAATTGTGTGGTGTGATAGAATAACCTGAACAACACACAGGAGAAGAGTTTGCTTCCCTATGTGTTGTTGAGATTCACATTACAAAAGGCAACCTACAGACAAAAGGATCAGTTTCTGCTTTCCCAAAATAAAAGCATGAAAGCGGCATTCGCCATCGGATATTATGCACCTTTAGTAGCAGATGCTCTGAAGACAGGCACACCACATGTTTCCCTATAAGGACAAGATCCCCTCGTATTTTTAAGAGGTCAAACAAATGAACATTCAGCTTACTCTAAGATTAACAGTCAGCTCTTGGTGACAAAGTTTGTGATTATATTCATCAAATAAGTAAATAAAATTTTCAAGTTGTCAGACTGTGGTCATAGGGCCTTTTCCACTTCCTCCATCCTTAAAATATCAGATTTTGCAAAATATCAACTCTGCCCAGCTATTTCAATGTTATTGTGTGCCTTCAAATCATTTCCAAGTTATGACATCCCAAACAACGGGTTTCCATAGATAAGCAAGGGAATTGAACCCTGGTCCCAGAGTCATAATCCAATGCTCAAACCACCACATCATGCTGTCTCTCTGTTTCAATATTATGAAATCCTTCTTAGTACAAATTTATACAGAGAGATTCCTCAAATGAGCAGAAGTGAAGTTTGAACTAGACAATCAGTAGCCAGTACATGTTTGGGAACTCAACAATATTTCTTTGTTACAAGGCAGTGGTCATGGTGCTTTGAAGGAGAGAAGATGCAGCTGAGATAGCAAAATGCTCAGCCTTTCTTCTGCTCTACCAGAGGTTTTGCCCATGGAATGTATCTATCACACAGCCATCTGAGAAAGGGCAGTTGGAGGAAAGGTTTCAAGGGAAAAGATTAAAAAGATATCTGTCCTGCCAGAGGAGAAGACATACTAGAATTTGAAGAAATGTGTCACGTGGTTGATTTGTGTGATTTCTTTGAGAAGATAATTAGGTGGGGGTAGGGAGAGAACTTTGTTTTACCCAGTTGAGTTAGTTGGGATTGTGGAGCAGAATGCCTCACTAAATCTTGTCTGACTTTTCATACAGGCTTGTTTGCTTTCAACACGAAAAAAGTGGTTTCCAACTAACATTCTTTTGATAGCTATCGTTTTAAAATTAACTGTGCCACCCCCAGATTTCCTGGTAAATTGATGTTTTAATTATATATAATGAATCTGCACTAACAGAATTTGTTGTCACTCATTATAATAGGATTAAAGCCATCAGGTTTTATTGCTAAATTTTGTGCTTGGACTCCAAGGCTATAAAGACTAGCCATGTAGAGTTGCAGATGGTAATATTTTTATCCATGTGACACTGTAGGTTTATTTCCAGTCTCTTAAGTTGACTTCCAGCCTTGCAAGACTGGAAATTCCCTCCCAGAGTTTTACTAGGGTTCTTGCCAGCCTCCCAAAGCTGATTCCCACGATTGGAACGACTGGCAATCTCCCCAACTCTATCAGGTATGCTGCCACCACCCCCCTGAATTATGAATCATTTGGACAGAACAGGAGGGACTCTGCCCAATCTCTAAGCGTAAGGATCTTCCACCTCCCCCCTTCCCTGAGTGAGAGAGGTCCTATGTAGCGTGTGCCAAACCTGGCGTGGAAATGGAGAGAAACGGAGGTTTATAGAAGTGTTTAATCAAAGCATGCAAATAGACAAAACCATTTCACACTTGGGAGACTCCCCTCTCCCAGGTACACTCAGTTACAAGAACTTACAAAACAGATATAACAGCACAGATACATTCTTAAGATCAGCCAGTTCCCAAAATAACAACATCCCTAACGCGACTAACTACTTATTTCTAGTTACTCACAATTAGGTTATAGGCGTAGATGGTCTAAAGGAGAAGAGGGGGGGGGTCCAGGAGACACGGCATGCCTGCCAGCTCGACTGGCCCAGCTCTCCTCTCTTTCTCTCTGTCTCTGTGTCTCTCTCTCCCCTGGCCACATGGCCTCTCAGAAGTTTTATATTTTCCTCCTTGGAAGGATCTGGAAGCCTCTCCAAGATGCCCACCTCTTTTCCTTTTGGTTGATCAGTTCTCACCTTGTGACCTGTGATGCTGACCCTTGCCTTTTGGTTGGTCAACTCTCACCCTGTGACCCTTGATGTAATCCCAACACCTCATTAACCCTTGGTTTACCTGAAGAGGGAAGTATCTCCCTTTGATAAGCCTAGATAATGGAAAGCCCCATTATCACAATCCATCAGTACAAAGTGGCTCTACTTTTGAACTGTGCACATTCAAGATTACATGGTTACAGTTTCCTGCAAAAAAAAAAAAAAAAACAGATCAAGAAGGCAGAGAAATCATCATAATCAGATATGTTCCTGTGTAGTTTTTTTAGGAATTTAGGGCAACAAGTCCGTCTTCTGTTACCCAGACACTGTAAGAATTAGAACACTTGTCAGTAATTTACATTTTCTCTAGGGAAATGCTGTAAGATAAACTTCAAAAACATACATAGTAAAATCTTAATGCAGTAGGATGTGCATAGAGAATATATTTTCGTTCATCTTTTTTTTTTTTAACCTTGATGGTATTTTAACATTCCATTTTTCAATATTGTAGGTTAAGGAGCTCCCTCTTGTGGGCTGTCTTGTAATTAGAACTACATATTTAATAATATGAGAGCCAGCATGGCATAGTAGTTTGAGCATTAGACTACAACCCTGGAGACCAGCATTCGATTCCCCACTTGGCCACAGATACCCACTGGGTGACCTTGGGCATGTCATACACTCTCAGCCCCAGAAAACCCCGTGATCGGGTTGCCTTCGGGTTGCCGTAAGTTGGAAATGACTTGAAGGCACACAACAGCAACAATTCAATAATATACTGTGTGTCAAGGATGAAAGTATTAGAGTACTGAACAGCACTTTCTCATAAAAGTAGGAAGTTAGTCATTTGTGATGGGTTAGTTTGTGACCTCCTCTGATATCACTGTGGGTGGTGCTGACTATGCAGATAAAGCATCTGTGTTTTGACTGCCCTTGGCTAATCTACTCTGATGCACGGCAGGAGCTTGGACTATATAGCCCTTGTAGTCATTTCCAGTTCTGTGTGAGCTTACGATTCCAATGTAATGAAGAGGTTGGCTTGGGAGAGTTGTTAAAGCCTTTATTAGCCCGCATGAATCTGAACCATCCATAGGTTTTCAAATGGGTTCAGATGCAGTACAGTTAATTCTTGCTATTGTCTGGCCATTGAGGCCTTTTTGGACTACCATAAGCAAAATCATTATGTTAGAGTCTAATATCAAACGGTGGAGGGGTGAAAGGAGAGTGAAACAAAGGGAGGGAAGGGAAATAAAACAAAGGAAAGATACAGAGCAAGAGGCAGGTGCAAAAGTGGTGATAGGGACAGATGATACCCCAGTGGTTGCATGGTCATTCAGATGTTTTAACTGAAATAATCAGGCATAGGCTGCAGCTTTTTGTTTGGTAATGAGGACAGAAGTCTAAAACCAATGTTAGTCCCAACTAAAGCAGACTCATTGGCATCATCTGGACTTACTGTGCTGTTGACTAATTTGCTTGCCCAGATTTAACAATCATCAGGGGAAGGCTTTGCTCAGTTCCACCATCCTCAAAGGATCATCTGGCAAGGACACAGGGAAGAGTATTTTTGGTGGTTGCCCCTAGGCTTTAGAACTTCCTCCCAAAGAAATCTCAAATGGCCCTCTCTCTCCTCCCTTTTTTTTCCTCAGTAGGCAAAACCTTTCATATTTTAACAGGCCTTCAGCCTTTAATATGACTGGTGTAGAAAGATATGCAATGGGCAAGCTCTTATAATTTATGTTCTTAACATTTAAATATATATATATTTAAGTAGTTTCAATTGAATTGTTTACTTAATGCTGTTTTAACTTTTTGCGTCCTGTATTGTTTTAACTGCTTTAACATATATTGTAAGCTGCTTTTGTCCCAATTTGGGAGAAAGGTGGAAAATGAACTAATAAATAGGAAGTCTTATTCATTGTAATGGGTTTGTTCTAGTAGAGACTAAAATTGGATGTGGCCCTTAGTTTTAAACCAAACAACTTTTATCTCTGTAAAAAAAGATGACATTTGACGAAAGAGAAAGATGGCCCTGGGCAGGTGTTGTGTGGAACAGCATCAAAGGACTGTGTCACAATGGGAGGAACCATGGATGAGCGCATGACAGCTTTGGGACATTTTTAGTACTGCTGAGTTGGAGAAGGTTTAAGGAACAGTAGACACAAACTCAGAAAACTCAGGTACAGTGATTGGAGCATTGGCCTAACACTCTGGGAGACCAAGGTTTCAATCTTTGCTCAGCCTGACCTTGGGCAGGTCACACTCCCTCAGCTTGGGGGAAAAGCAATGGCCAACCTGCTCTAAATAAATCTTGCCAGGAAAATCTTATGAGAAGGTTGCCATAAGTTGGAGTTCACTTAACAGCACAGAACAACAACAAAGGAGCAAACGTAATGCTGACAGTGTGGGCCCACTTCAGTGGCCAATCTACTAGCTGCCTACCATGCATCCTGAGTCAATGCAAATGATGTTATAACTTGGCCTAAGATTATTCCAAGAGGAATTCAGGAAGGTGAAGTGGCTCCTGCTGGCAGCCAGCATTTCTCCCTACTCCATAAGGCAGTTCCCTTGCAGACTGCTGCTCTGGCACTGTTATTGCCACCTCTGGGAAACACAGGCAACATCAGCAAAAAGAAAGTGACCTGTTTGGCATTCCCCCTTTGTCCTGGCAACTCACTCCCACTCCCATTATTCAGCCAAAAGACTTTTAAAGACTTTCTCAATGTTGACCCAGCACTATTTCTTTCCAGGTTGAACATATGAAATCAATAATGTTAGTTAAGGCCCTGGTGCTGAGACATATTAAATCCATACTTATTCTCCTAAATAATCTGGCTCCATGCCTCTTGGTGTCTATTTATTCCTGTTTGCGAACAATGTATTCATTTTCACAGGCTGTGTGCCATATAGATTTAATCACCAAATCATGTGTTGTGTACACACTTTTCCATTAAAGCAAGTAATGGAAATGGATAAATAGATCCATTCCAAGCTAGCAGTAGCTTGCAGGAAATTTTGAAACAAGTTTAAAAAAAAACATTAAAAATTATTCTGTCATTTCTATTTCAAAATACTGGGACTTATGCAAGCATAACTGTGCACAAAAATGCAGCCATAGAAGCATGTAAGATTGTTAAGCATTTTGGAGTGTGTCCAGAACTGACTTCCCATAAGAAGCAAAGCTCTGTTTGTTCATGGAAGGATTTTAATCTCTTATGGCATTTTGACTGGCAGAAGAATATAGGACAGGATTTTTCATGGATTTTTCCCCTTCCCCCATGCCTTCTATACCACCTGAACAGTCTGCTCTGGGGAATTATGGACGCGTCCAGAACAGCATAAAGGAGGAGCAAACTCGCAGAAATTCCCATAGCATCCTGAACAGATTTCTGCTCAGAAAATATTCTTTCAGTGCTGTACGATTTGGGGCAAAAAGGCAGGCACTACCTACTATTCTTTTGTCCCATCACACAACCCAAATTCAATGGTGGTACTTTTTATGATTGCTTGGACACAGGAATGGGGAATATGTGGCCCTCCATATGTGGCTAGAATGCAGCTCCCATAATCCCTTACCATAGGTTGTGCTGACTAGGGCAGATAGGAATTGCAGTACAACAACTCTAGGTGAATATTTTGATTGCCACAATTCTGTGCTGCATGGATTGCTTAAAGAGTCATAAACATATAGCAAATACACATTCCAGAGTTTGCAGTGTGTGTGTGTGTGTGTGTGCATGCACCTTCTCCCTGAGAGAGAAAGTAGAGTTGGATCATTTCTCTTTCTACCTGGGTATTATATTTTTATTACACCCCTTAGCAGAAAAAACCAATGACCTCCTTTGGCACAGAGTGTGAATAGATCTAAAGATTAGAGTCCTTCACTCTGAAACCACATTCAGATGTTGTCAGGTTCTCACATCTGGATTACTATTTTCCTACCACTGTATATTAGCATGTTCCTTTCAACAACCTGTTGACTGCACCAGCATTTCATGAGAAACTGTGCCACCTCTCTCAGCATATTCAGATTCCTTTCCACAGGAGGTGGGCAGGGATTTCTAGTACAATATCCCACCATTTGATGGCAGGGCAGCAGATGACCAGGGCTCTTGATGACCAAGACTTTTGGAGGTTTCTCATCTACGGGGTTGTCATAAGCGGAAATTGATAATACACCATTTTCCCTGTTCACATTTCCCTCTACTTGTGCAATGGAACACTGGCAAGGAGTGTGATTGGGGGGCTTTTAATATATAGCAATAGCAGTTACATTTCTATACCACTTATCAGTGCTAAGCATTCCCGAAGCAGTTTACAATGTTTTTAACTAATTGCCTCCAACAAGCTGGGTATTCATTTTGCTGATCTATGGAAACATGGAAGGCTGAGTCAACCTGGAGCCCTGCAGGATCGAATTCACAACATTGTGGCTGCAGTACCAGCATTTAACCACTGCACCACCAGGGCTCTTAATGCATTATACATTATTATTATACATTATTATACATTATTAATACATTATTGGCATGAGGCACAGTTATAGAAATGTATCTCCAGGCCTCCAGGGTACTGTAACAGGTCTCTATGGAAGGACTGCATGTGGGGGAGAACCAATAAGAAAGAGCCCAGATGCTGACATTGGCTGAGCATGTCACACAGAACAGCCCACTTTACCATCACCTCTCCAACCTGAGGTGGTCATGCTGTTCTTTTATGGGGTTCAGGGACTTCAGCCTGGAAACTGCATGAAAGCATAACACTGTTGGATCCAATGTCTGCTAAAACAATGTCTAGCTTCTCCCAGCAGACACAGCACCAGCCACCAAAATGAACAGGCTACAGTTCTACTGAAGTCTCAGAGTATATATACACTGCACAGATGAAGCAATTCGATACCACTTTAACTGCCATAGCTGTATCCTGTGGAATACTGGGATTTGTAGTTTGGTGAGGTATTTAGAATTTTCTGCTAGAGAGTGCTAATAATCTTTCTTGATCTACAGCACTAAAGCTCCCTGGAAGAGAATTCTATGTGCCCCTTACCAAATTTCAGATCCCAGGATTACACAGCAAGGATCTATGGCAGTTGAAGTAGCATCAAACTGCTGTAACTATGCAGTGCAAATACACTCTAAGCCTATGCCTATTTGCTTCTGGAGAAACATTTGATCCTGCTTGTATGTGTCTGTAGAATCCAAACTGAGTTCCACTTGGATCTTTCAAAGGTGTTGTTTTGACCTTGATCTCCCCCCGCTCTGACTTAGGTTGGTCTGGGACATCTGATGAAGCCTCCACTTGGACTGGAGCTCCCAGGTAGTGAGTTGGGCCTCTAGCCACCAGGGATATGGATTTTGCAGTCTTTGTTAGAATTGCAGTCAAACATTAACCACTGTCCAATAATGCAGAAATGGTTAATTTTTTATTAGCAACTTTGTTAAACACAGATTAACTTGGCTATTGACCACACTCCTTCTTGGCCATGTGGTGACCACAGACAGATGGTAAAGTGGTTTGAGTGTTGGACTATGACTCTGGAATACAGGGTTCAAACGCCTGCTCAGTCATGGAAACCTACTGGGTGACCCTGGACCTCAGAGGAAGGCAAAGGCAAACCCCCTTTGAACAAATCTTGCCAAGGAAACCTTGTGATAGGGTTGCTTTAGGGTAGCCATAAATCAGAAATGACTTGAAGGAACACAACAACAACAACTTCAAAATTAATTTCAAAAAGAGACATTTTTTCTGACATTAAATAGTTATTGATTTGAAAAGAAAGGAGGCACCAGAACTTCATGGTCTTTCCTCAGTTGGAATTTATTTGGTGTGAATGAATTGGCATAATTATTAATAATCTGAGTGCAGAATGTGTTTTAGAAGATAATGTACTAAATTTCTGCAAGGAAGCAAACAGGACATTAATTTTAAAAAGCAGGGAAAACAGAAATTTACTAGTACAAACATATTAATCTTTTTAATTTGGATGATAAAATCATATTTACAGTATTTGTAAACTGATTAAACGTCTTATTTCAGAATATACTATAGATGGTCAGAAAGGATTCATTAAGAGCAGGCAGCTAGCAGCTATTATCAAAATAGTAAAACGTTTTAGGAGTTGCTTTGAAACAACCAAAGGACCTAATCTGTTTTTGTTTGTGAGATAAAGCCATCAGCAAAGTGTGCTGAAGAAATCTGTGAGAAGCTGTACAAAAGTTAGGATGCAGACAAATATTTGGAAAAATAATAAATTCTTTATATAAAATACCTAGAACTAGATTCAATATTAACTATTAATCCACAAAGAAAATTCGGTTGAAAAGATGAGTGAGGCAAAGTTATCCTAATTCCACTTTGTCATTTAATCTTTGTATTGAAATATTTGTAATTAGTATTTGAGTGCTCTATAATATTGGATGCCTGAAAACTTGAGAACATGCTTTATGTAGATGATGTAGTCTTTGTATACAAAAATCCAGACATTTCACCTACACATTTACTTAATTGTGTAGAAGAACATGGAAAACTATCTAGATATAACTTGGAAATTTTAAGAATTGATACACATCTTCAAACACAGAAGTTACTAATTGATGTTATTACTGGATCTAATCAGAAAATCTCTAATATTTGACTTAAGGATCCAATTATCAGACAATGTAGTCAATTTTGTGTCTCTGTATGTGTGTGTGTTTACAAAAAATCTTAGAGGTAACAGACTTTATACTTTAAAAATCAAAAATATCAAAAGTTTTGATGGATTACATTGTGACAATTAAGATGTTTTTGCCTAAATTTCAATTTTTTATTCCTTACCGTAATACTCTTCTCACCCTTCTACCCTAGTAGGTAAAATTCAGAAGTATTTTTAAAGTTTTATTTGGTGTTATTTTTTTTTTTAATATCCAGACTACAAAACACATCACAAACCTCAAGGAGATGAAAACAATTGGGAATTCCTTCTTTAGAAATCTTAGCATTCATCAGTATTGGAGGCTTTGTGGAGATGGACAGAAAGTGGAGGGGAATATACATAGCTAGAAAGCTCTGTAGCTGGAAAGTTCAATAGTTAGGGTTAGGTTTCCCTGTTAACTGTAGTACTGTGACAAGTAAAAAATCAATGTGAAAGAAAAGAAAAGAAAAGAATAAAAGAATGGGAAAGAATGAAATAAAGAACACATGGGAAAGAATGAAATAAGGAACAAAATTTTACATATATGGGATCAATATAGAAACAACATGGTATCTCAGTTTCTCCTATAGCTTCAGTAATGTATGCCAAGGGGCTAAATGAAGCAAGACAACAACATCTACTGCTCACTGGGAGTAAAGTAAAATAACTGGATGTGTATATTTTATTAAAAATAATATTATTAAATTATATGAATAACATTCAAAGTCAGGGGGACATGATCAAAAAATTTAAAGAAATTTGGGCTCCCCTTTTAGCATTCTGGAATGTACGAATGTCACATAATATCTCTTCCTCTCCCCCCTCGATTTATCATAAATGGGGATAAGAAATTGAAACAGTTTCTTTGCCCTCATTCCAGGAATGTAATATAGCATCATATTTTAAACTTTATTTTGTTCCGTTTCTTTGGAGAAGCACATAACAATGAATTAACAGTATTACAATATTACCCTCAATATTGTCACAGTTAAATATTCTAACCATAAAAGAACAATTCAGAATGCATTAAGTGTATTAAATGAATGCCTCCATTGTGTTTTGAATTATGTGAATCTGTATGTATTTAAAATGAAAATCTTGGGCAACAGACATTTACATTGTGTATTTGATGAGATGCAAGCAAGAAATAAATGCATTTACTTACAATGTGGGGTTGGTGTATCAGTGGTTTAGTTAGGTTCTATCCATTCTATCCAGTGAACTGTTACCACGGCATTCTGGTCTGGTCTTTGGTGAACTAAGATATCATTTTGATATCATAATTCAGTCCTTTTTCCTGCCACCAGCTAAGTGTTTGTGAGGCTCCGCCGGACAAGCACGAAGCTAGGCATGGGTGATAGTTGTAAAGTACCAGATATAGCCAGTTCCGCTTCAGGGGGAAGCCACCCGAAACAAACACCTTGATTGCAAGACAAAGAGAACTCTTTGCCTGTGAAAACACCCTGGCAAGCCAGGCACTTAACAGCCGAGCTAGCCGCATCTGCATACTAGCTATACCATTGTCAATTCGGTTCATAACTCAATCATGCAAATTCCAACCTTTTGGAGCCTTTGTCCCCAGACCAAAACTCATTGTTCTCTTGCAAAGACCAGACTAGCCTGCGGTCGTTCTTTCCCTATAAAAGTTGCCCTGTTTTTGAGAGCTCTTCGGAACTCTTGCTGGACTTGGCTGAAATCACTTAAACCCTTGCTGAATCACTGAAACCATCCGGAACTCTTGCCGGATTGTCTTGCTGCCACTTGGCTCAACAGATTCCCCTCGGTCGCCACACCGAGTTTCCTTCCTTCTCTCCAATTGGTGTCTCCAGGACTTCGGACAAGTGGCGTATTGCTTATTTCTCTGAACTTTCTTTCCTTCCTTTCTAGTTAGACGTGCTTGTGTTTTATTATTTTTGCTTAATAACAACTGTTAGTATTTTGA
Organism: Iguana delicatissima; assembly: GCA_948472985.1. Classification (NCBI taxonomy): domain Eukaryota; kingdom Metazoa; phylum Chordata; class Lepidosauria; order Squamata; family Iguanidae; genus Iguana; species Iguana delicatissima. Next base: position 379,704 of record CAOKZL010000258.1, on the reverse strand, counting down.
ACTGCTTGACTCCTCACTGACCTGAACCGGTATACATAGGATAAAAGATCTCGCTGTGTTGCCCTGCCTCTCGTTAGGCAAGAGAGTGCTCCAGCTAATTTTTCCCATTTTTGCTTGTTTGGTTTGGTTATTTGGGCACCCCTCCCAGGACCCCCAGTTTACAGGGTAATAGAACCATTAGCTGGCCCAAGTTCTAAGCTTTCCTTTTAAAAAAATAAGTCTCTCACCATTTGTAACCAGAGATAAAATCTAAAAACTACAGCCCCATTATGTTGTGAGAAACAAGCCTACTACTGCCTTTTATTCTTAGCAAAAACCACAGTCCCACTGAGATGTAAATCAACCCTCTCCAAGTAAATGTTGCAACTGGAATTGGGAAGCCTCATCTGTTTTTCAGGAGAACAGACTACCAAAATATAGTGTGAAGAAATAACAGAGACAAAGTTTAGGCTAAAAGTGCAACGGAACAAAGTAATGCAAATTTCTGGTAAGCAGTTTGAAATAGTAGGAATTTCATTTCCAAAGGAAAATAAAATTCCTTTGGAATCACCAACTCCACACTTCCTTGTCTTGGGTGTATGGTATAACATTTTGAACCCTTTATGTAGATATATAACCGTTCCTCAGAATGTTGGGGTTTGAATCCAGAGTTAATGCCAGTACAGAGGCATATGGATGGGAGGGGGAGCACGATTAGGGTGGTCTGGCCCATGTGGCAATTTTGGGGGGATGTCCTGCGTGACACGGCCATGCCCCGTGCGACGTGGCCAAACCCCTGCCCCTCCACCCCCTCCACCCGAACTCCAAGCTGCGTGGCTGTGCCAGAACATACTAAGGTGCCAAGCCTCATGGCCTAGACATTTTTCTCCAGTCCTCTGAGAAATTTCTGAGCAAGAGAACTGCCTTGGAAAGTAAAGTCTCTTCATTTTTGTTAGATTCCATGGCTTTTTTATTTAAATGGCATACTCTGTGCAACTATAGCTGATGCTTAAGATTTCATACTTAATAACATCACCAGGGGATCCCACTGTGATACAGCCATTACAGGACCCTTCCTTGTTTTGTTTTGGGCATCAAATCACAGGGCTTGTGAAAGTCCTAACCTGAGACCTAGTTCATACAACTATGATGGGTGCTAAGTCCAATACACACATCAGTCACTTCGCATGCTGCATTGGGAAAGGAAGCACCTAGATTGTGCTTCTGTCTTTTCCGCAGGGCACCAGTGACAGCAGTGTCACACAATTAAGGGCCATTACTGGATTTTTTGCCAGTAATGGAATATCCTGTGATTGGAACAGCTAAGGGCACATGGGCAGCAGGATCATGACAACATCGTGTGAAAGCACGACCTGCGGACCGGCAGCAACATTTCCCCATCCTGGGAAAGCGTTGTTGTGTGGAAATGGCCTGATATTTGTGATCAACAAAACAGATAATGCAGTTTATTTGCAATATAGAGCTACAACTATACTTGAACTCAAAATTTGAAATTCACCTTTCAACAATTTGTCAAACTATTGTTAACTGTTAAGCCATATTATGCAGTATTGATTTGGCAGCTGTAAGTTATTATTTATTAAGTTTGTAGCTAGGTTCTCATATAACTCAGTGACAGAGCACAAACTGTGTATACTAATGATCCAAGACTGAATCCCTAGCATGCCAAGAAAAGACTAGGAAGGATTTCTGCTTGAAAACCCAAAGAGGCACAGCCAGTCAGCTAGATGGATCAGTGGCCTAAATCAATAAAAGTTAAAGTCCAACATGCCCTGAAGTTTTGTTTTTGTTTTGTTTTTCAGGGTCCAGGTATTGAACAGCTGTAGGAGGACCTAAGGTCATATTTTCCCTTCCTAGGACTTCAGTAACCTACAACCTTTGAACATCACATGCCAAAATAAATAAACAAACAAACAAATAAATAAGGATGGTCATGCTTCTTGAAATTGCAGCTGTCTCTTTAAGGTCCAGTTGGGGCACACACAGGCTTGCTTTTAACCCCAAACAGACTTTTTTTGAAAAACAAAATGGCTGTAAAACAGTAAATTAACCTGGAAGTGACCAAGAGAAACAGATCCCTAGAAAGACCTTTTTAAAAATCAGGAAGCTACAAGGGGGTTGCTTCCTGTTTTCAAAGACACTAATTCTGGAAGCTCAAAATAATTTTTAATTTTTTAAATGGCCATTTACTTCCTTCAGATACTTCTGAGGGTGCAATTCGCTACTTTTATGCTCTTTTCATTGTAATGGTCAGTGGTAGAGATGCATTAGAGCACCGGCAGAGGGGCATACGTGGTTTATGGAGGGTAAGAGTGCCAAGTCTATTCAGAAGTGTTTAGGAAATATAACCTAGGCCTTTTCTATCCTGCCCCCTCCAAAAAAAAAAAATCTAGTCCTTGTCATATTAATGAATAATATGTGTCAACCATTGTGTTTCATTTCAGCCAGGAGCAAATGGCTTCCCTCAGATCCTCAGATCATATCAGAAGGACTATATGCAATCGCAGTGGTACTCAGCTTCTCCCGGATTGCATACATTCTCCCAGCCAACGAAAGCTTTGGTCCTCTCCAGATCTCTTTGGGACGAACTGTGAAAGACATCTTCAAATTCATGGTCATTTTTATCATGGTGTTTCTTGCCTTCATGATTGGAATGTTCAACCTTTACTCTTACTACCTTGGTGCAAAATATAACCCAGCATTTACAACGTGAGTATCTACATAACTGCTTTGGGCCCAATGTGCTCTCTCCCCAAGTGCTCCTGCTTATAATCTATAGAAATATAGATTCTATTTATGAGTGCCTCAGTTTGAGATATGAAGTGTCCTACTGATATGTCTAAAAATTAAAAGTGTTCTTAAAAACTGTGTGCAAAGCCTAGGCTGGCCCTGCCACTGGGCAGAATGAGGAAGGCATTACAGCTTCAATCACTATGACCAGTAGTAGCAAATTGCTAATTACCTTTATTTCTTTTACTGTAAGGGATGTGGAAAGGCGCCTGCAGGATTTTCTGTCCCAGATGGGCACAATTTAGATGCCTTTGAATTCTGTTTCTTGACTTGTGGAGGAGTAATAAGGCATAAAATATCTTAGGCAAACCCTGTTCAAAAACTCTATGTTTAAATATTAGGCATGGGCGAAGTACAGCCCTGGAACACCCTTGACCCCTCCCACAACTGCCTTTTTACTGGGCAAAAGGAAAAAAGTGAATTGCCTTTCTTCTAAGACTCCAGGAGAGGCATCCATGTTTTAATCAGGTTAAAAGTTTAACCTTCATCCAAAATAGCAGTCTTTCAGAACTAGAATAAGATTTTCAGCTGCAACCAGATTATTATTATTATTTCAGCTTTGTTTACTTGCATGGGCAATAACTACAGGAGGAGACTTGAAAGAAAATGCTTAGGGAAGGGTGGATGTGACTAGTGATTTAATGCATTTGCTGATTTCCTTCCTAAGCTGGTCTTCTGTTCAGTTCTTTCCCATCTGCAGTTTTGAGCAGATTAGCACAAGGGGAAGTTTGGAGAAATAACATTCTTGAACTATAACTCACAGTGTTCCCTATGCAGCCTGTTGAGTGGCCATACTGTCTGGGGGAATTATGAGAATGGTAGTAAAAACATCATACCATTTAAACCAGTCATCAGAGCTCAGTATAGTGACTTTTTTTTTACTACAACTCCCATAATTCCTCCAGGCAGTCCACCTGGTTACCACTAACAATCCAGCAGAAACCAAGGAAGCTTGCTTTCTTTTCCCAACTCTTTGTCCTTCCTGCTCTGTCTCTGTACTGCGTGCCAAGTCAATTCCTGACAGTGCTTTCTTTAGTCTTTATCATCCAGACTGCTATCTTAATCCTTCTGCTTAATTCCACATCTATTGACACAATATTTATCATATCCTGATTCAGATCCCAGTGATAGTAGGAGCTGGACTGACAAGCCCTTGCTGTCATCCCTTTGGATGGCCAAACCAGAGCACACCAGAGCCTCTGAACAAATAGAATTTAAAAATTCCCTGTGTCCGGTGATCAGAGCTTGTAAGGAAGGTTAGGCATGCTTCCCCCTCTCAGACTGAAAATGGCAGCTCCCTTTCCAGCCTCCTTTGGCCCCCTGCCACCCCTCCTTATACAGCCCTTGCTTTCCCCTCTCAAACCTGCCACCTTAGTGAGTAAGAGGTAAGCCTCTCTGGTCTTATTCAAAAGAATTTGATAATTGATGACAGTGTGTTTCTATAACAATAGAACTGAAGAAAAGTACTCTGCTGAATCAGAAATTATAAACATGGAACACAATCTTTATTAAAACAACAAACAAGGAAACAGTATAATGTATTATAAGTATATACAGCAAAATAGAACTTCCAAAATGACTCTAGCCAGATTCCTCAGCTCCACTCAGTATTCAGGTGCAAAGTTTTCATACCCACTCAGGCTCTTGGCTTCCCTTGCTCAAAGTCCTAATCTCTAAATCAGAGTCTCACTTTCCGACCTACTCAGAAGTGATTTGGTCTCTCCTCTGCCTCTCACTAGGCCTCTAAGGCCCTTTTCACACGAGGTAGTTAAAATGGTGTAGAGCGACCTCTAACGGAGGTCGTCTACACCATAGAGTGCACTGGAGCATTTATAATTTTGAGGTTCTACACCTCAAACCGCCCTGAAGCGACCAGAAGTGGTGGCGCCGCGTGTTTTATAAAAACCACTTTTCAAGTGGTTTTTATAAAACACGAGTGTGCAGCCCCGTTCCATCCCGTCGCAGCGCCCCGGTGTAGATTTGCATGTGCGCACAAGTGTGTGCCTGCAGATCTGCCAGGGGGCAGGCTTCTGGCTTGTGAGCTTCTCCGGTTGGTGGAGAGCCTCTGCCAGCCGTAAGCCACCATTTTGGACACTGCTGGACGCCGCAGGAGTGTGGAGCAGCAAACTCGCACTGCTCCTTGTGGCGACGGACTTACCCGGCTTCTGATAAGCTCTGTTTCTGCGCGTTTTACCCCGTTTCTCCCGTCACGTGTGGAAAGGGCCTAAGGAAAGCAAATCCTTATCCAGCAAAACCCTCCCTCCTTCTCTCTCTGAAAGCATCTGCCTCAAAAATGCAAGTCATTCCCTTATATAGAACCCCGCCCCCAGAAAGCTCAGCTCCTCCCAAGCACTAATGGGATGAGTTCCTCTTTTACCCAGAACCCCTTGGGTCCCTTGGCAACCTGTTGCTAAGGCCAACTTGCTTCTCAGGCTTTGGCCCTTTCCGCATGTGGAGGGGGAAATGGGGAAAACACGCTAAAACAGAGCTTACTGGCAGCCGGGTAAGTCTGTCGCCATGCAGAGCAGTGCGAGCTCGCTGCTCCGCAATCCTCCGGCGTCCAAAATGGCAGCTTCGGCATCCAAAATGGCGGCTTCTGGCTGGCGAAGGCTCTCCACCAACCGGAGAAGCTCGCCAGCCAGAAGCCCACCCCCAACAGATCTGCAGGCACACACTAGTGCGCGCCTGCAAATCTGCACCGGAGCGCGGCGACAGAGCTGCATGGGGCTGCGCGCTCTGTGCTTTTTAAAAACCTCTGAAAAAAACATGTCACGCCACCAGTTCCGGTCACTTCGGAGCGGATTGAAGTGTGGAACTATGAAAAGTAGTCCACCCCAATCCACTGCACAGTGCAGACAACCTCCGTCGGAGGTCGCTCAGTACCGTTTTAATACCCCAGTGCGGAAAGTCACAGAGCTCATCCCACTGTACAAGCTACTCTTTTTAGATAACCATTTATTAATGAGAAAAAAAACACACAAAGCTATTACTTTAAGCAGAGAAATCATACCCTCTGACATTTTACAAACGAAAATAGGGAGACGTGAATTTGCAAGATCCGCAGCCCAGCAATATGAGGGTTTGTGCAAGGGTGCTGCCACTTAGCCGAAATGTATTGTCAAGAATAAAGGTATTATGAGAAAGAACAAGCAAAAATACAGGACTGTAGCACTGAGAAAACATTCTCCAAATCATTGATGCAATGGTTTGGTATCCATTAAGGGAACACCGGTTGGTACTCTTAACCCATTCCTGCAGTACTGTTAAAGGCAAACTGCTTCATAGGATCTGGGTCCAGCTTAATAACAACAGAAATAGCACCGCAGAAAAATGTTCATAAATACATTTTTGAATTTTTGGGATGAATTTTTGGGAAGAATTTTTCCCCAGCCATCATAAGTAAAGGCTGAGAGACCACAAGCTACAAAATTTCCTTTGTTTTTGTATTAATTTCAGAATATCAATATCAACACTGGTTTCCTCATATTGTAACCATGACTGAGGAAGTTTAATTCCTGACCATGATGAGCTACAGCTGTCCTTAGTTGTGTCAAATTTAACCTTGAATAATTTTTTTGGTCTCCTTATAAAGCCAAAGTATCTCCTGTATTTTTCTCCATATTTTTCAAAAATAAATCAAATTTAGTGAATGAATTTTGCTAGGCACAAATTAGCTTTTTCTGCTTTGCAGGAAGAAATTGGCAGGAAAAAATCAAAATCTGCTAATTTAGTCACCTTATAAACTTTCTCTTTTTCCCTCCCCCACAACAAGATTCTGAAAATACTGTGTGTAGGTTACAGACAGAAAAACAAGTTGGAAATGAAAGAGGAAGATAGGTGATCATGGCCTCTTTAATAAAAAGGACATAAATCTAGACCAAAATTTGGGAAGGGGATTTAGTTCTCCATTGCTCTCTCTCCCACTTCATAATTAGCTTGGTTGTCTCAGCTGGCTTTGCATGCCTCAAATATCAGTAGGACCTCTTCCTCTCACTCTACATCCATGCAGACACATACAAAAACAGACTGTCCTCACCTGCACCCAGACATTCAGAGCTCTGACAGAAATTGTAGCAGCCTCTCCATCACTTCTCTGAGCAAGGTGGGGGTCTTAGCGCTTCCTGTTTGGACTGGGCTCCTCAAACTCAGCCCCTTACAAGGTGGCTGCTGTTAACTATTGTCAGGTAGACTTTGACTTATGGTGACCCTATGGATAAGAGACCTCCAGCTTACCCTGTCATCAGCCATCCGGCTCAAATCTTGCAGATTCAGGGATGTGTCTTCCTTGATTGAATCCTACCATCTGTAATGCAGTCTTCCTCTTTTCCTACTGCATACTATCTTACCAAGCATTATTGTCTTTTCTAGTGAGTCATGTCTTCCCATGATATGTTCAGAGTACAACAGCCTCAGCCTCTTCTTGGCTTCTAGGGAGAACTCAGAACTCTAAGGCCCATTCAGTCCAGGGTAACTGTAGAACTCTTCTCCAGCAGCACATTTCAAAGGAGTTGATTTTCTTCCTATCAGCTTCCTTCACTGTCCACCTTTTACAGCCATGCATAGAAATTGGAAACATAATGGTACGGAGAATTCTAAGTTTAGTATTCAATGATATACGTTTATCCTTCAGGATCTTGTCTAGTTCCATCATAGCTGCCCTCCAAGCCCTAATCTTTTTCTGATTTCTTGACTGCAATCTCCATTCTGATTAATGACTGAGCCAAGGTATGGAAAATCTTGAACTGCTTCAATATCTTCATCATCTCCTTTAAAGTTACGTAACTCATCTGTGGTCATTATTTTTGTTTTCTTAATGTTAACAGTAAACTGTGGTATGCTGTTTCTGCTTTGGCTTTCTTCAGTGATCATACCAAATCTTTGTTGTTTTCTGCTGGTAGTATGTTGTCATCTGCATATCTTCAATTGTTGATGTTCCTTCCTCCAATTTTCATGTCTCCTTCCTCCAAGTCTAATCCTCCTTTAGGTATGATATGTTCAGCATACAACAAGTCTTAAAGGACCCCTTCTACCCATCCCCTAGTGATAGATCACTTCTGAAACTTAGCCTCTTAGAAGACCCAACATAACATTTGTGTTTTGTTTTGTTTTTGGCTAGCAAACAGTTCTGTGTGGCGCTGTGCCTTGGTAATAAATCCATGGTTATTCCCAGGATAAGACTGGGTGGTCAGGAATCCACTGTCTTCTCTGTGGCATTCCTGGGAAAATCAGGATGATTGAAGGGTATGGAGAAAGCTTCAAATTTTTGTATTAAGCTGAAGAGAGCCTGGGGGGGAGAAAAAACCTAAATCAATAAATACAATACAGTGCTCCTGCCATATACATGGGAGTTTTGTTCTCAGACCCCCACAAAAAACAAAAAAGGTGACATTATGCAATGTGTGTGCATCCACATCTATTGATGAAGTGCACACTGCTTTTGCACTTTCAACTCAGTTTGCAGCAACAGAAGGACATTTTTAAAACAGCTGAGAAAGCCTGACGGGGGGTTAACCAGGGCCATCCTTGCCAAACTGTGGCATTTGGTGGGTAGGTAAGGAAATATGCATTGAAACTCTGCAAAATTAAGAGTAATGAGGGTGAAGGTCTAGAATTATACACTGCCTGTTTATGAGTATGTTGTGAACCAGTAACAGGGATCTGCTAACTGTCTACAGAGGGCTTAGTATGTTCACTGTTTGGTTTTACTCTAGAAGTTAATAATCCGAGAACAATCCCTAGTATTTTCTTACAGTCTACTTTCAGCATGTAAGCGGAGTGAAATTTATTAGCTTTATACAGCACTTCCAATAATAATGCATGCATATTTGGGTACTAGATCTGCAGTATCAATGCTGTAACACCACAGTACTGCTGCCAATCCTAGCAATAGCTCATAGTGCATAGAGCCCTGGTGGCGCAGTGGTTAAATGCCAGTACTGCAACCACAAGGTTGTGAGTTCGATCCTGCCAGGCTCCAAGGTTGACTCAGCCTTCCATCCTTTCGCTCGTCGGTAAAATGAGTACCCAGCTTGTTGGGGGCAATTAGCTAAAAATACATTGTAAACCGCTTAGATAACACTCAGTTGATAAGCGGTATAGAAATAAATGCTATTGCTATTACTCAACACTACAAACATGTAGTGATTGCAAAAGAAATGCTGCCCATTTGGCCAATGGTGAAGTCTTTTCCTCTTCCTTCCTAAGGTAAGTTCACAGAACTGACTGAAAATCATTCCCTCTGTCATTTTGGCCTGATTTTTTTAAAAAACTGTAGTATTATTGTAATGCATCCCATATTTTTTTCTGAACACAAAAATAAAATGTGGAAGACTTATCAGTATCCATTAAAAATACAAAACAAATATAGCATCTATCAGGTAAAGTGAGGTAGGAATATCACATAAGTGGTTAGAACCCTCCTATTTAGGATAATGTACATTGGATCAAAATCTTGTACTAAGGGGTTGTTAGTAACAAAAGGATGGAAATAAAATGGTTGGGAAACAAAACATTGTAGATGAGTATTATTGTTGACTACACAAATCTCTTGTTCTAATTTTCTAGCTAGAACTATGATCCACAGTTTCAACCTTGTATATTAAAAGCACATTTCCTCCTATTCAATTGGAGTATTATCTATTATCTGGTAGCAAATTATATCATGTTGTGTCATTTCTTTCTTCCTTGTTTGCTTCAGTTCCTCCACAGTTTCTCCTGGGGATTCACAATGAACCACTATTTATGCAGAACTAATAAAAGGTAGAGGTGAGAACTAGATGGAAACATTTCTAGAATGGCTCCAAAGCTTCAGACCTTCTATCAAGTTTCTGGCTGGTCCAGACATAGAAACAGGCCTCCAGCATGCAAAACAGGAGACTTGTTTTACTGTATCTCCCCATGCCTTGTCAGTTTGCCATTTTACTTGCCAAAAAGAAAATAAATTTCCAAAAAAGAGAAAGGATTAAAGAGAAGCAATGCTAATTAATAGGCACTGATGAAAATTTAGAAATATTCACTCATTTCTAAATTTATGTTCAACAAAAATAACAACCGCAGTTCAGAAGACTGTGACCGGAATTGTGTTCTCCGGGTCTTGCTTTTGGCTGGATGAGTTCTCTGCATTCCCTTCTTATGGCTCTTTATCTGTAAACTGCACTTCAACTGGACAACCTCTGAAATAAAAGACCCTTTTGAATAGAGGATTATCCTCCACAAATTACCACATATTGCCAGTTTGCCACCCCTCTGTGTACATGTCAGGCAAGAAATCTTGGAGAGTTAGTTCTATAAAGAATAAATATAGTTTTGGAACCCATCCTATCACTGCTTACTTATAAAAGCCTTTGGTATTTCACTACAGTCTTTCTTTTTTAAAAGTTACTTTCTTTCCACACATCTGGCCGTCCAAGAGGAAAACTAGGAAGTGGTTCTCTAATTTTCACCCCATCAGAATTTGGCAGGTAATTTTTTAAAAAACAAAAATGCTTTAAAACACTACAAACATCCTAGTACATGCAGAAGTTGGCTAGCTCATGCCTTGAGAACTTGGAAAAGTTACTTATTTTGTATATACCCAGAATCTCCTAGACATCTCTCTCTGTTCACATGGTTCTGGGAGTTGTTGTGCCCCTGCTTTGTTTGAATGAAATTCTGTTTTTCACCAAAACTCAGCAGAGCAGAACAGATTTTTAACAATGCTATAAAAATAAGCTGGGCCTTGAATTTGAGGCTATTTGTACCTGATATGAATAAGAGCAGCCAAATTATCTTCTATTTATATTAACAGAATGCCCAAATGCTGCATACTATTTAGGTACAATTGCAACTATAGGTATCTGTATAAAGCAGCTTTGTTCACAATGAAGCAGTTAGAAGGATACATGGATTCCCCCCCCCACTGCCAGTATGCCTTTAATTGTCCCTTAAATGCACAGATTTATTTTTTTTTACAAATGTTGTGAGTGGAAAATAATTTCCATTATATAAAAGTCAAAGTTTGTGAGTGATCTTGTCTGTTTGTCTGCATCAGGCAGGCAAAGACTTCATATGATTGGCTGTGTGAGGCGAGAAGACTTCATATGATTGGCTGGCTGTGAAGATTCTATGGAATCCTGGGGTTGGCAGTTCAGGGAGGGGCTTTTAGAATTCTCAGCCAAACTGCTCCGAATAGGCCAGTTGCTATGGAGACGAGGCCTAGCAGCAACTCCCCTCACAAACTCAACCTCTATATGTTAACAACTCTGAATACAGATTGGATTGGGGAATATGGGCAAAAGTTACAGGTCCAGAACTACATAGTTTGGGGAATGAGACACAGGATCGCAGATCTTTCTAACAAGTATTACCTATGAGAAAATAAAATCCTGGGCAATGCCAGGTAAATATGCAAGTATATAATATAATTAAAGACTGTTTAATAAAGAAGATGCATAAGAGGTTGCAAATGTGAGAGTGGGTAGGTTGTTTGTTTCTGTTGTTGCTTTTATTTATTTATTTTATTAGTTGCATTCATTTAAAAAAATGTATAGGCAATTTCAAATCTGGATGTATGCTAAATCACTACTACTATCCCTACTAACCAGAGGCAAGGGACAAAGGGCAACTATTCTGGAAAGAGGACAATCTGTCCTCAGTCTCCAAAAGTGCATTTTAATTTGTTTGATCTGAGACTGTTAAGAAGACAGTAAGTTTAATTCATTGACGAGGAACTGTAAAATTCATATGTTAAGAGAACTCTTGGATTTTAAAGGAACGAGGAGTTACTCTTAGCCATTACTCCAAACTTGAATCATGTTTGAATGTGGATTAAGCAATTTGCAGCAAATTCCAAAAGCGGTTCTTGAAAGGCACTGTTATTAATTATGTGGTACTCCCTTTTCTAAAACTGAAGCTGGACTCATTTACATTTACATTAATTTCTTTCTCTGAATCAGAAATAATATAGAAATGTGCTATTAGAAAGATATGTGGCTCCTAGTGACTGAAATCTCTACTTTCATTCTTTCTCTGTAGCATATCCATTTCATGTTATAAAATTCCTGTTTTTTCTGTATTACAGACTGATATTAGATTAAATTTCAAAAACAAACTTTTCATCTAAATCTTATACACATATACCTTGGGGTAAGCTCTACTGTGCTTGTTAAGATTTAGTTCAGAGCTGACACATCCAGAATTGGTTTAAGTCAACTCTATACCTGTGTATGTCTATTCTGGGTCATTTAAGTGGTTAATATTCCCTTCATCTCTCTGCAGCAACCAAAGCCAGCCTCTCCTCAAACCTACCATAGAGCAACTGTATGCCTGGGGGATTGCAGAAGAATTTGGCTATGTCCCTGTAGCCAGATATGAAATGATTCCATCAGCTGGTGAGACCTTCAGGGAACCCCAGTAGACCTCAGCATCTGATGGAATCACTGCTGGCTATGGGGACATAGCCAGATCTTTCTGCAATCCCCCCCTGCTATTCTTCAGTCATGAATGGCTATGCGCAGGAGGTTTCTGTGACTCAATGGTAGATCTGGGGGTGGAGGTAAATGGTTCAGTACACAGTAGTTCCATAAGCAGAACCACTATCCTTCACTCAGCCATACAAGATTGCAGCTGAAAAGCATATTAATCAATTTGACAAGTTAAAACTAGACAGAATCAGTTAACACAGCAGATAACAAATGTGCCTATTTGGATAAATTAATTAGGCCCCAAAGGCTTTGCTAAAAAGTCATTTTTCTATTTGTTCCTAGAATGGGATATCTCTTTTTACAATAGAGTTACAAGCTTGATAGATGAAGGGAATGCTGTGGAAATAGCATGTCTTGACTTCAGTAAGGACTTTGACAAAGTTCCCCGTGACTTTCTTGCAAAGAAGCTAGTAAAATGCGGGATGGACAGGGCCACTGTTAGGTGGATTTGTAATTGGTTGACTGACTGAACCCAAAGTGTGCTCACCAATGGCTGCTTTTCATCCTGGAGAAAAGTGACTAGTGAAGTGCCACAGGGTTCTGTCCTGGGCCCAGTGCTATTCAACATCTTCATCAATGACTTGGATGAAGGAGTAGAGGGCATGCTGATCAAATTTGCAGATGACACCAAATTGGAAGGAGTTGCTAATATGCCAGAGGACGGGATAAAAATTCAAAATGACCTTGACAGACTGGAGAGCTGGGCCAAAGCTAACAAAATGAATTTCAACAGAGAGAAATGTAAGATCTGTAGGAAAGATCTGTAGGCAGAAAAAATGGAATGCACAAAGAGAGGGTGCAGGACACATGGCTGGATAACAATACATGTGAAAGAGATCTAGGAGTCTTGGTAGATCACAAGCTGAACATGAGTCAGCAGTGTGATGCGGCAGCCAAGAAAGCCAACATGATTCTTGTTTGCATCAATAGGAGTATGGTGTCTAGATCGAGGGAGGTAATGGTACCACTCTATTCTGCATTGGTTAGGCCTCATTTGGAATACTGTGTCCAGTTCTGGGCACCTCAATTCAAGAAGGATGTCGACAAGCTGGAGCGTGTCCAGAGCAGGGCAACCAAATGATGAACGGTCTGAAAGCCATACCCTATGAGGAGCAGCTTAGGGAGCTGGGTATGTTTAGTCTGCAGAAGGGAAGGTTAAGAGGAGACATGATAGTCATGTTTAATCATTTGAAGGGATGTGATGTCGAGAGGGAGCGGACTTGTTTTCCACTGCCCCAGAGACTAGGAGCAATAGATTCAAGCCACAGGAAACAAGATTCCACCTGAACCTCAGGAAGAACTTCCTGACAATCAGAGCTCTCCAGCAGTGGAATATGCTGCCTCAGAGTGTGGTGGAGTCTCCTTCTTTGGAGGTTTTTAAGCAAAGGATGGATGGCCATCTGTTGGGAATGCTTTGATGGCTGTTCCTGCATAGCAGGGGGTTGGACTCAATGGCCCTGGGGTCTCTTCCAACTCTATGATTCTGTGATTCTATGGCAGTACAGCAAACAAGGCTCATTTTGACATCCTCTCACAGTGTGTTGACCCCACTATTGGGGCAGAAATAAAGGCCTGTCTTGCAGACTATATTCTCAATCAATGTTTTTAAAAGAAAAATATATAAATAATTTACATAACTAACTTTCAGGTCCCTGCAAAGGGCAATTGAGTGGCTAGCTTACTTGGACTTGCACTGAGGAACCTTGAGTTCACATCAACTGTTAAGTTCCTTGAAGGCCTTAGGCCAGTTGCTCTCTGAGCTTGGCCTAACTCACAGGATTATTATGAGCATAATTATGTGCATGCATGTACATGCATATATGTGCACATGTGTGTGATGGAGGACCAATTCATTCCGCTCTATGCCTTTCCTGAGCTCAATGAGCAGGAACACCATGAGAATGTGAGGAACATAGTATCTGTGGGGCATTTATCATACTTTCTAAGACTGCTTTCATGTAAAGAACAATCCTCTTCATATCCTGTCCTAGAAGCTGTCCCTTTTATCAGCAACAAGCCTTTTGTTTGGACCATTCATATGCACCCATTCAGATATGCTTGTTCCATAGCCTCTAACGTTTACAATATGAAAACCAGAGCACAGTGCCTAAGGCCTACGAAAATTTCAGGGTCTACAAAAACAGGATTAACAAAAATATTTATAGGAATTGGAAAAGAAAAGAAAATTTTTATTTTCATCCATAAAAATTATAAATAATTTTTAAAGGGCTTTTCTGCATTAAATTGTTATAGTGCTATTATTCCACGTTCAACATCCTATGGACTCCTGGGGTTTGCAGCTGAGGGAGGAGTATTTGGAATTCTCAGCCAAAGAGCTCTTTGGCCTCAGTAAACTACAAACCCCAGCATTCCACAGGATGTTGAAAGTGTAACAATAGGACTATAACAGTGTAGTGCAGAAAGCACTCATCCCTTAAAAAAAAAAAAAAGGGAAAAGTTTTATTAAACAACAATTCTTGAAAACATAAACTATCATGAATCACATACATGAATCAAATACAAGAGTGCCTAGGGCTACAGAAAATTTCATGCAGTCCTGGGACTACTCCACAGAAAAAATATTCTTGCTGTGAAAATCTATGCCTCTTCCATTTCTGCCCCATGTTGAAGACGGATGCAGCTGAACTCAGATCAAGGAAGCCTATAAGTAGAAACTGGAAGTTACTAGTTACAAATAGCTAGGTACTTGTAATCCATTCCTTTCTCTAATTGTAAAGGTATAAATGCACAGTATTATACTGAAATTTAACAAGTAAGACCTTCCCTGTTTTTTACAGTATGATTGTAGTGTTTTAATTACTCCTACAGTCATGAGGGAATGCTCTCATGAAAGGGCAAAGGAGAATATTTACAACTGATCACTTGTGGTGTTTCATCTGTTTTCTTGTTCTCTGTTGTGGCTGTTGGGGTGATGACATGGTGGACAGGAGGAAAACATTAAGGATGGAACGAATCCAGAATTTTCTGAATCCCTAGAAGGTTCTGGGAATCCATGAATCTCACAAATCTCGAATCTTTTGAATCCTTTTTTTAAAAAGGGTTTAAAAAGCAAGGGAAGGAAGGATAATCTTGGGCAAGACATGCTCTCTCAGCCTTAGCAAAAGCCTAGGCAAAGGCGAACCTCCCTCTGAAGAAATCTGGCCAGGACAATTGTCATAGTTTTGCCTCAGGATCTCCCCAGATTGAAAATGACATGAAGGCCCTTTCTACACAGGCAGGAAAATGTGGATTAATCCCACATTTTCCTACCTGTGTAAACAGGGCCACATATTAGAGTACAGAGATAATCAAGGTCAAAATTGGCTTCTGTTTGCATAGCTCCTTCTGGCATCCTGGGGTTTGTAGTTTGATGATGCACCAGCACACTTTGGCAGAGAAGGCTGTGACATCTTGTAAAACTCTGAACCCCAGAATTGTGTCTGAAAGAGGTTTGCAAGTTAGCTATGCAAAGGAATGTTTCAGCTGTCCTTGAAATCTCAAGCCTGTAGCTTCCAGTCAAGTGCTGAATGTAAATATGAAATGTTCAGTTTAAATATCTTAGAATACAACCCTAGATGTCATTTGTGAAATTGTTAGCAAAAGCCATTATTACTCCACAAGGGAAAAATTCACCTACTTGCCATCTCCCCCTGTGTGTCTAGTCTCCCAAATTTTCAGGTGTCCTGGTCTCCCAGGTTTTCAGGCATCCTGGTCTCCAACAAACTGTTCGGGTGGTGGATTCGAAAGATTCGGTTTGCCTATTTTGGCACAGGGATTCGGATTTAATCTGAATCCCTGCCAAGGATTCGAGGATTCAGTTGGCCCATCCCTAGAAAACATGTTTTGTGCCAAAGGCCAGTGTGTTGTAGCACTCAGATTATTTTTTTAAAAAAGATAACATAACTTCATACAACTATTTTAGTTAACTAGAATATCAGATCTACAATTGTAACTAATTAGTTTTTTTTAAAAAAAAAAAAAAGCTTTCCAAACTCCACCTCAGTGAGAGAGGTGGTGCTGGCAGCAGATGACACCACCACCTATTCTAATCTACAACTCCCTGGGAGCAACAGCTATACCGGCTGCTGGTCTGTTTTCAGGCACAATTCAAAGTGATGACCCACAAAGCTCTATTTGGCTCAGGTTCGGGTTAAATAAAGGAGTCCCATATAAGCCTGGCTGTGTTTTGAGATCTTCCAGGGAGCCTCTTCTTTCTTTCCCACCCTCTCAGGTTCATTTGGTGGGAACAGAGGAGAGGGTCTTCTTGGTGGCTGCTCCAAAGTTCTGGTACTCCCTTCCTAGAGAGGCTAGACTGTTGTTTCCTTCTCCCCTTAGAGAAGTGAAGATTGTTTTGTTTCAGCAGGCTTCTGAGAGCTGATTTCACAAAGGGGAAAAACCTTTTATGATGTGCTGTATTGTTAATATCC
Source organism: Iguana delicatissima (assembly GCA_948472985.1). NCBI lineage: Eukaryota > Metazoa > Chordata > Lepidosauria > Squamata > Iguanidae > Iguana > Iguana delicatissima. Next base: position 363,026 of record CAOKZL010000258.1, on the reverse strand, counting down.
ATTATTCTTTTTAATAGCTATGCTTTAACTGCATTTCTTTCTATTGATAGTATATTTTTAACTTTTGTGTGATGTGAATGTTTAGCTGTATTTTGTAAGGCGCCCTGAGAACTTTTGATATAGGGCAAGATATAAATATTTTAACAACAACAACAACATGTGTTTTAACTTTTGTAAAGCTGCCTTGAGTACCAGACTGAGAAAAATGTGGGATATAACTAATATAAGGAAAAGGAGTCATAGAAATCCCACAGCTTTGGATTTTCATGCCCTGATTCTGCTATAATACTGTTTTCCCAACAAGGAATTTTTGACATAGTGAAGTATTCAGTGGCACAATTCAAACCTTCTTCCTACTTCCTGAAGAAGTACCTCCTGCCCAAAACTGCGCCACTTCCCTCTTTGTGACTTGTAAATCAAGACTGAGTGTTCAGTACTAACTGGCTAAGATAGCCAAGGACTAGCTGAACCAGCACAGGCCAGCTGAAGGCGTGCTGAATCAAGAGTCCTTTAAGCCTAGGGGTATCGGAAATAACTTGGGACTGTCCTTACTCTGGTCTAACTCTGTGCCAGTGTCCTTGGGCTGGAAGAGATTTGGTTCCAAGATAACCTGGCTTCTCCACCACCCTTTGGCTCTTTTGGCCAGCACATCCTAGTCAACAGAGCAGTTCTGCTGTTTTGGGATTTGTGAGATCATCTGAAAAGGATTCCACAGAGAGAAGAGGCTTCTGTCTAAACCTAATCTTTTACAGCTGGTGCCTCTCTGAGTTAGGACTGCAACAGATCTGTAAGGCAGTAGAATTTTTAAAGGATAAGAGTGTCATTTCAATAGATGGTTTTTTAAAAAAAAAGACACAAATTAAAATATGTAGGAAGAGATTTACATAAGTGATCTGTCTCGCTGAAAATAAGTCTAATGCTTACTGTAATGAAGTCAACAAGAAACTCAGTTGTCTGTTACATTTTACAGCATGGCTTTTAATGTCATATATTGATATATGTCTTCAATTCTTTGCTTGATGAAAAAACATAAAGCACTGTGCTGAGCTTGGAATGTATAGTAATGGAGTAAAATCCTTTTTCCCTATGGAGACAGACATATTTAAGTACATTACAGTAAGGGAGATAACCTGTATTAAGGGAGATGCACTCATCAAGCTTCAGGCTTAGCATCTGATTTTAATTCACTGGATAAATTTTAATCATTCACCTCACTTCTCCCATTCTGCCATTCAAGATATTGTGAACCGGATGAATGTCTGTTTAATCTCGAGAAAGGATATCTGGTTATTACCATCACTACAGAGAAAAAAATAATGAGATATTCACATTATCACTAAATTCTATTGCAAATAGCAAAATACTTTTCCTCTTCTATATTTTCTCAGAAGAAGCCAAAGTTTTCAGAATATGTAATATACTTCTAGCCTTCTCTTGAATTTAGTGATGGGACACAGTAATAAAAAAATTTCAAGGACTTTGATAGGTTTCTGCATCATTCACATTCTGATTTCCACAAAGTAAATCAAAGCAAAATATTATAACATTAAGTGTCATGTAAATGATTAATACTGTAATCCTATACATTTGTAGAAGTAAACTTTACTGGGTGCAGTAGGACTTAATCCCTGCTAAATGTGGATTGTAGCCCAAAGATGCCATTCTGTACAGCTTCCAGAAAGTACATCCATTAAATTCAATTTGACCTCCTTCCTGCGCAGATATGTGTAGGATTCCACTTTAAGCATTTTGTGTGTACTTTAAGATCTATGGTTAGGATCCTCCAAAGCAGATGGAACATATGCAAAACCTGTTGACTTTCCCTTATAATGTGTAGTTCTGTAATACTGGTTTGAACATGTCATCTCAGATACAAGTGCAGCAATTCAGGGACAAAATCCTGCACCAAGCTGATGCAGCACAACAATCAGCCCACACAGTTCCAAGTCCCCCCATCACCCAGGCAGATGTCAAGGGGCTGCTGTTGCTTGCCAGCAAGGAGAAGAGGTGGGAGGCAATCGAGATGATGAAGAAGCAGCTGGTATTATCTTGTAGGGCAGTGGTTCTCAACCTGTGGGTCCCCAGATGTTTGTAGACTTCAGCTCCCAGAAGCCCCAGCCACTATGGTCAGTGCTCAGGGCTTCTGGGAGCTGAAGTCCAAAAACATCTGGGGACCCACAGGTTGAGAACCACTGTTGTAGGGGAAGAAGGCTGATAATGTGCTCACAGGTGGAGAGCACATGGTTTCCCTTCCCCTTGAAGGATGTCTCTCCACTGTTTCAATTGGTTCCTCCTCCACCACCACCCTATACACATTTGCTCATAAGCAGCAGCACCTCCATCTGGGGCTTTACAGCTCCCATGGGGGAATTTCTGGGAATGGCACAAAGGGACAGATAATAGCTCACTGCACTGTAACCCAAAAGCCACATGTAAGCCATACTTATTCTCATGTAGGTCACCAATAGGATGCCAGCTGCACAGTTTTCAATACAGTGGTCTCTGGATGTGTAAATTTGACTGACAGTGACTGTCTTGCTTCCTGTACCTAAAATGGCAGTGATATGTATGTACACATGCATGTACTGAAGCATCCACACACAATCATCACCATTTAGTATTATGAGATGTGAGCATTCATAGATGATGATGATGATGATTATTATTATTTTACACAGGGTTCCTGAAACAGAACTCCCACAAACTCTATTCTTTTCAATATGATTTGCTAGGAAACTTCGAAGATCTGTACAAGTAATATTTCTATATCATTCTCAAGTGTTCAAATTGTTTTGCACTGCCTAATTGCTATCTTGTTGTAATCCTTACAACAATACTGTGAGGTGAGCCTGTGAATTGCAGGTGGGGGTAGGACTGAAGATAGGAGAGCATGGTTTGGTTCATGCCAGCATCTATGGTCATAGTAAAGATGAGATCCCAGGGCTTCCTGATTTGTAGCCAGGTCAGTGACAGCTACACATACAATGCTTAGAGAGCAATTAGATTTTCAAGAGGAATATGGCAGAATTCCAAAGCACTGATTAATGCTGAAGTTGCAGGAAAAATAGCATATTTGACACACTGTATTAAAATTGCTGAGAATGTTTTTAAAACCCAAATGGAATTCGTCCAAATTAAAATAAAAGGTTAATAGAGGGATACTGGTGGGATCAAGGTTAGTTATTTCAGCTGCGTAAGTGATGCAGATAAGAACTTTGAAAGGCAGAATTGCGCTTTCATAACAGATGTGTTCCTGGAAAAGGCAGTGTTTAATGGGAGAATACTGGCCAGGTCCCTTATTGAGGTTTGCTTATATCAACAACAGTTTTATCATTCTTTAAGTGTAATAAAGAACAAAAATGTAGAAGAGGCTTTGCCACCTGTAAAAGCAGCTTTCCAAAGCTTCATCTCTAAAGTAGCCACACTAGAGATAGCCACCTGTTTTGCTAGCTCAAAACAGAAAAGTGAAGCATTAACAAAGACTCTGGGGCCCTTTCACACTACACAGCTACAGTAGTATGATACCACTTTAACTGCCATGACAGCATCCTGTGGCATCCTTGGGACTGTAGTTTGGGAAGACACTAGAGTTTTCTGGAGGAAAATTGTAAATGCTCCTCCCCAAAATGCCAATCCCAGAATTCCATAGGATTCAGCACTTAAAGCAAAAGCAAAGTACATTGGATTCAGAGTGAAATTATTATAGTGGGTCCTCCCTACCTGCAGTTTCCAGATGTGCAAGTTTGAGCAACTGCAACTGTGTTGCATCCTGCACCTAAAACGGCAGTGAGGTGCACATGGACACACTCAAAATACAAACCTAGATGGTCATGATGGCCAAGGGCCATATGATTTGGCACTAAGCTGGTGGAAGATATGCTGAATCCACCATACTTCCCCTGCTGTTATTCAGGACTACCCTTGCCCTGGCCTAACTTTACACTGATTTTATGCCTGTGTCTCTGAACTGTAGGAGACTGGGATGGAGTTTCAAAGGAGCAAGTCAAAAATAGCAGAGTTGCCTATCATTAATTCCTTGGGGGAGGTAACCAGAGTGTAAGAAAGCCATCTTTCAAAAACATTGCAAGGAATACAAGCAAAGTTACTTTACTGATACAATAAGTGTTTCTAGTTACAGTTCATTGGCAAATTTCAGATTTAATTCATAAATTAATTGAATTTAACTTGTTAAAGATGAAACCCAGCTTTCTGCCCAAGGTTCCTATGGAAAGACTGGGAGCATCAGTGGCTTGGGTGGGTTTGTTCTCATGCTGGAACAGAAGGGAAAGATACTAACTTTTTGCTGGGTTGTTGGTATGTGTCTTCAAGTCAATTCCAACTTATGGTAACCCTGTCCTAGAGTTTTCCTGCTAAGATTTATTCAAGGGGGTTTGCCATTGTCTTCCTCTGAGGCTGAGAGATTATGATCTGCCCAAGTGACCCAGTGAGTTTTCATGGTTGAGTGGAGATTTGAACCTTGGGTCAGCTTGCCCTTCTGGAGTCAATAATATTCAAACTGCTGCACCACACTAGGACTGTTTGCTTAATCCTGGCCATCTTTCAAAAAGGAATCTCATAGCCTTATGTGGATGCATAGTTCAATTCGAAATTGTAGATCCAAAGAGGGAAATCAGTATATGTAAAAATGTATCACCCTTCCTAATATGTCATGTATCTTTATCACTTCAAGAAGTATGATTTAGGAGTACAAACATTCATAGATGATCATTCCTTTGATTACAGGAACACAAAGCCTAATTCGTATCATTTAGTTCTAACAGAGACTCAATTGTGAGCTGTTAAGATAACACAGATAAATCCCATTCACTGGTTTATTCTATTTGCAACTAATGATTGAAGTCAGGCCACTGTTATTTACATTTGCAAACTACCATTTTTCATTATGATGATTTATATTGCTGGCTGTTCTATGAATGAGTAAGCAAGTCTCTTTCATTTTGTTTTTAGGGTAGAAGAAAGTTTTAAAACCTTATTCTGGTCCATATTTGGTTTGTCAGAGGTAATATCAGTGGTGCTGAAGTATGATCACAAGTTTATAGAGAACATTGGATATGTGCTGTACGGCGTCTATAATGTCACCATGGTGGTTGTGCTCCTCAACATGTTAATAGCCATGATCAACAATTCCTATCAGGAAATTGAGGTGAGGCAAACAAATGTATTACATAACAAAAGTCCTGCTTTAATTTGCATTTTATGAAAATACAGACTTCCCTGTTCTTTTCTTAGCTGTGGTTACAGATTCAGAGGAGTGAAAATTCATCCCTGCTCCATCTGTTATCTCTATTTCATTTGCAAATTATTTCTAGGTCACTTAGAGAAATAGCTTTGGAATCGCTGATCTCTGGGTCAGTTTGGGCTGCAGTCAGTATGGTGAGGCACAAGTTCTAGAAGCCTGTCTATTTATCATTTTAAGCCATGGAGGCTATGAAACACTGTTCTGAAACTACAATCAGCCCTCCATATTTGTGGGTTTCACTTTAGGGAATTTGATTATTCACAGATTATTTGCTGTCACCTCTGCTGCATCCCTATGCCACTTTTAATAGGGTCAAGCCTCGAGACTGAGAAACTGCAAACGAGGTTTGTAAGTCCCTATTAAAAATGATGAGGGGTAGCAGTGGAGGTGGAAGTAAGCCCCACCAGCCACCCACTTCTGCCTTGTGAAGGAACTCTGATGCCTCAAAGGAATCCATGGTGGGTTGAATATGTCGATCATATTTTTTTGTGTGTGTTAACTATGGTTTGAGAGGGCCTAGAGTTATTCACAGTTTTTCCACTTTCACAGGGGTCCTGTGCCCCTAACCCTAGTGGATGTGGAGGGATAACTGTAGTGATGGCCAGATAAAAGAAAGCAAACCAAAATTAAATCCATACAAGACAAAGGTAATTTTGGTTAGGAAGCCAGCAGTCCAGGACCAGGGACAAGGTTTATAACTGGGGAGTTCTCCTGGCCCCAGCCCTGTTATTAGATAGTTAGACAGGTAATTGAAGGCAGTGGTGGTTTTGCTTAGCTTTGTCTGGTGCACAAACTGCAGCTGATCATGGTATGGTTAGGCCTGGCCATTTTTCAACATGCTTTACTTCCAAGTGGATTATAACACTAGATGAGGTTGGCCTAGAAAACCAATCAGAAGTTTCAGCTAGCACAGGATACTGCTGTTATAATGTTGATTTGGACAAGTGTCTGGATCAGCTGACTCTTACACTGGATCAACTGCATTTGGTTGGCTAGGGCAACTCAAGCTACTGTTTGTTGCTTTGAAAATCCTAAATGGCTTAGAACTTGGCTACTTAAAACATCTCTTTCCACATGCATTTGTCTAGCCATAGGATGAGCTATTACACCCATCCTGTGCATTCAGATGCATAGTTGGTATCAGGGCATGAGAAGGCATTCTTCATGGCAGCACCATCAAATTCCCATAGGTAGAATTTGCTGCCCTGAAATATTAAGTGTCATCTCCAACTCTATTGGTATTCTACCAGAAAGGTAAGAGTTTTCCTCTATAATCAAGAACTTCTCTCTGTGTTTTTTTTTCATTTCACTCACTTGTAACTAGTTTTTGTTCTTTCTGTTTTCATTACTATCACATCAAGCTTTCAAAAATGTCTTAATACTTAGTATTTTAAGTTTTATATAGTTAAGACATTTTAAGCGATTTCTCTATTTGGTAGAAAAGTCTTCAACAAAGGTAAATAACCAAAATATTTATTCCTAATATTGCAGGTATAATTACATCTAACAAACATATAAGTAAAATATTTGTTTCTAAACTTCTGTGGAGTGCAGGATTACAACAGTGTGATAGGCCTGAAGCCTAAAGCAATCTGCCTTTTATCATACTGCAGCTATAAAAATGGTCTGCCAGCAAGTTAGCACATTATACTACTGAAACAGATAGCTTTTTGACTTTCACTCAGCAAACAACAGTTTCTTCTGAGTATCCAAAAGTGGAAGTAGCAGAAAAGCATAAAATGAGTATTCAGATTAACATAAACAAAACTAACCTTGCATTTTCCCCACAGAGTTACAACTGTTTTTTATGCCTTGGATCCTTTCACAATCACATAGAAAGGACTTATCTCCCCTAAGAAATGGAGCTCCTTGCACATACCACACTGACACTGATAAAGAAACAAATTACAATGGTAGCCAGGAATCAGATCTAATTTTCTTATAATCCTCAGCTATCAGAAAGGACAAGTAGTCCAAACTGCAAAAGTGAGGATTTGTAGCAGATCAGAAGTTGAGTTAGCCAGGGGGAAAAGTGGATTTTTTTTTTCATGACGAGTTTGATGCATGGCTTATTACAAAGGGAAATTACAATCAGGCATCTCATTGATGAATGATTTTGAAGGTCAAATTGTCTGGCAGCTGTGAAATAAGAACAAAATCAAAAGTACCTTTTAAAGTCTTCATTGGTGAGATAAAGGGGATCCCTGCCTTCTCAACGTCTCATGCTGCCTTTTGAAAAATAAATCACTCCACTGTTCCTCTTTTGCAGGAGGATGCAGATGTGGAGTGGAAGTTTGCACGCGCAAAGCTCTGGCTCTCATATTTCGATGAGGGAAGGACTCTACCTGCTCCTTTCAATCTAGTGCCAAGCCCTAAGTCGTTTTATTATCTCATAATGAGAATTAAAATGTGCCTCATAAAACTCTGCAAATCCAAGGCCAAAAACTGTGAAAATGATCTTGAGATGGGCATGCTGAATTCCAAGCTGCGGGTATGTCATCTGTCATCCTTTTCTATTTAAGAAACCCAAAACTGCTTTTAAAATCATTCCTCTGTTTATTTCCTCAAATGACTTTAAGGTAGTATGTACAGTGATACATACTGTTCTATCTCTGCAACAACCTTATGAGGTAGTTGAGATGTAAAGATAGTTACTGATCCAACATGGTTATCCATTCATGGATACTCCAAGACATTTTGCTCCCTGAGGCTAAGGACAAGATGGCAAACTCCTCCATTCTATGTTGACTTGACCAGCAGATGGTTCTTACTTCAACACTAGTGTCAGGGCAGTGTCTTCCACACACTTGAAGGAAGCAGACTAATCTAGAAAATGTAGGACAGACTACATGGCACAGCTCAGTCCTCCAAGAAAGCAGAATACTAGAGAAGTTGTGAGGAATGGCAGGGACTATCACCATGCTCCCTCCTTTCACATCTGCTATCTGAAGTGGTTGTAGTACCCTGCTCAGTATTCATTTTAAGGTCAGGCAGCCCAGTGGGTTTGAACCACTACATTGCAGTGATTAGGAAGAAACTAGTAGAACACCCAGCTGTGTACCAGGAGTTGATAAAGTTAAAACTGAAGCTTAGCTTAAAAAATATTAGAGACGGAGGAGCATGTTCTTTCAACTTATAGTGACCAGCCTTTATTATTACAATATGAGAGATTAATAATATAGTACCTTTAGAGTAGGGAAATATGTGTCTCCTCAGATGCTGCCACACGTCCAGGTTGCATATTTCTCATCCCTCATATAATACAACAGTGCTGGGAATCATGCAGCACAATGGGCCCTGTGTGGTCCCTAAGCTCATCTTTGTGCCCGCAGACCCAAAACACACACAACAGAACAAAAAAATACCCCTTTTTTAAAGAAAGATGTTCTGTTGTTGTCAGGATGAACTGGTGTGACTTTTGAAGATACAAAATGTCACCCAAGCTCTCTAATCAAGGAAGGAAAGAAAAATTCACTAAAGCAAGTATGTTACTTTAAGCATTGCTCGCTGTTTCCTGGTGAGCTACAAAAAAATGATTTTTTTTTCAAAATTTCATCTTTTATTTTTTACAAAATAATTGTTTAGGCATTTTCTAGATTTTAGAATGATGGACTTCTGAGAAAACCTAGCTCTTTGGTACAAGAATAGTGTTAGATGTTGTTCAGTCAACATTAATAACATTCCCATCTCTTTTAGAGCCATCTTAAATCTGCTCAGCTGAAATCTGAAATTGTGCCCCTGCACTGTGAATATTGAATCTACACAGTGGATTGTATGAAATTCATGATGAAAGGTGTTCATATCTAACTTAGTATTGGAGCAAGAGTCAGTTCTCAGAAAATGCTGAGCTTTGAACAATTTCTTACATAGTCAATGTGTCAAGAAAAAATGAGTCACGAATAAAAGAAAACTAAGTCATTTGGCATTCATGACAGAAGTATGATTTTGTGTTTGAATGAAACAATATAAGGATGCACTGCACTGTATAAATTCATCACTTGTAGACCCTTATCTGCTGATCTTAGTCATTAAGCTTGGTTTCTGCTATTATTATATAAACCTTTTGTCATTATGATGAAATGCTCTCTATTTGTACATTTCAGAAAGTTCGTTTCGAGTCAAGTACTCAAAATTCAGACTTTACTGTGAAGAACATCTACATCAAGCCCACAAGATACCAGGTAATTCTCTTTTTATAAAAGAAAGACATGTATTGGGGGGGGCAGGAAAAGTGAAATATGTCAGGTATGCCTATGGTTATAGTTTACAATTTCATTACACACATGCCACACTTTAACACAAGGGCATACAAAGTGTGATCTGTAGGTCACATGTTCTCCAAGACCATTGCTGTGGGCCTCATTGAGTTCCTGCAACCTTGTTCCCCCAAATTAGAGATGATCACAGTGAGACAGGCAGTTGAAAATGGCGGATGCAGCCCTCCATTTTCCCATATCAGAAGACCAATATACGCTATGGCCTTCAGCAAATGCTCAGCCCAGCTTTGACAGAACTTTCTTCTTGGTAACAATGCTTAGAATTTCAGTCTTGGTGATTAAATGATTACATTCATTAAAGAGCACAATGGCCAACTTTAAAGATTCTAAGGCACAGTCATAGCCCAAACTACCACAAAGTTATGTATCATATACTTATACAGGGTTGCATACTCTAAAAGGCCAAAGCATATAACTCCCTGATTGATGCCCATGATATGATGAAACTTGCAAGTCAAAGAAACCGAGGATGCAGAATCTCCTCTGGAACATACCCAAAGCATATTAGCTTTGTACTAGTTTAAGACAGACTTGCAATGTTATTTTGGCACTTGATACAGAAAATGCCATAGGTATCATTCTCTTTCCATTACAGTAAAAATAATACAATGTCACATTAAATAACTAACAGTTAGATGTGTTTTAATGACACCCCATGTTTGCAACCTGAGGGAGCAGGCTGACTCTGTTTACTGCTAAGTGTGGCCTTGCTGTACTCTCATTGACATGTTTCATGTCCTTAAATATTATGATCTGATCACCCCTGTTATTTTAAAGGAGTTATCCAAGGTGCTAAAACCTATCCTCAAAATAGGTTCAGCATCTTGGATAGTTTCTGTTAAGTTCAGACTAAAATCTAGTGTGGATTTACTATCCCAGTGACATGGAAGCCACCAGCTGCCATTGAATCCGAAGGTTGAAGTGTCAGTTGAGGCCCACTGGAGTGTAAAGCACTAGCTTTTGTTGCAAGGTTCATAGTTATTGAATTGTATGTTCTTACATGGACCTACTCAGAAATTCAATAGGACTTGCTGCCAGCAAAGTGTGGATAGCATTGCAGTCAAGTTATCCATATAATCTCAGTGGCATTTACTTTGAAGAAACATGCATAAGGATCAGGCTCTTAAAGTCAATCATAATTCAGGGATAGATGGATAGATGGCTACATAAATAGTCAGAAACTGACAGAGAGAGAGGAGAAGGTGAAAGAGAGAGAGATCCCAGGCTGACTTAGCCTGTTTGAAGAGCTGAATCAGTTTCAAGGGTCTCTAAATAATGCCGTGCCTTTCCTTGCTTGTTACTTTGAATAGCCTGATTCTAGAATGCATTCAGGAGTACATGGTTCTATCTGGAAATGAGTCTCACTTGAGTCACAGGTTTTCAACCTTGATGCCATTTCCAGCTGTACTATAAAAGAGAACATGTTAAAAATAACCATAAAAAAGGAGATTTATTTCTTCATCCACTATCCAGCTGCCATTCAACTTTTTTAGAAACCTTTCAATCTTTCAAAGATTACAGAGAGGAAATTATGGCATCTGAATCACACACCACATGTACTTCCATTGCATGCACGCCATTTGGTCATGGCAGAAGCATTATTTTATTACTTATTTTATTTGTATCTTGTTTTTCTTCCACTACTGTGACCAGTTCACAACATAATTAAAACCATACCCACCAACATTTCACAAATGAAAACTGGGACACGTGTGGCCAAATAACATTGCAGTGTGGGCAACAGTTATTAATGAAGAACACACAACCTAGGAGAGGCTGTAGCCATTTGCTTTTGCTTGAGCCTACTGAAAAGGGCAACATTTCACCCTTTCCTCTCCCTTCCATCACGGAGTTAACTGAGCATGAACTACTTTTGTATTTTGAGCTCAGTTTGAAGCAGTTGAAGTCAGGTGGGGACAAAGGGAGAAAGTGGAGGTGGAGAAACTGGGACATTTTAAAAGCAGCTGAAAAAGTGGGATGACAGAAGATTGAGACTGTCTCCACCAAACTGGGGCAGTTGGCAGGTAAGAAAACACAGATCAAACTAAAAACACAAGAAATTACAATATTAAAATGCAATTAGACAATTTATTATATGAAAATAACCAAATTAAAACAATTTTAAACAATTTTAAAACATATCTGGAGGGAGTACAGCAGTCTTGCCTTAAAAGTACATTCTTTATCAACCACAGTGTTGCAACAATAGCTGTGTGAATAGAACAGCTGCTTTGCTTGCACTGAATTTTACTGCCAGGTAAATATATTTAGGACTGAGGTGATACAAAGATAAAGCTAGATGTCATTAAAATATAAGCCATTTCCACACGGGGGTAAAACCCCGCACTGGGACGACCTCACACGGAGGTCATCTACACCGCGGGGTGCACTAGGGGGGTGAAAAAAGGTGAGGTTCTACACCTCAAACCGCCCTCGCGTGGCTGCGGGAGTGGTGCTCCGTGTTTTATAAAGACCACTTTTCAAGTGGCCTTTTTAAAACTCGCACACGCTAGCCTGTCGCAGCGCCCCGTTAAGAACTGCAGGGACGTGCTAGCACATCCCTGCAGAGCTGCCCAGGGGCAGGCTTCCGGCTGTCACGCTGCCCCAGTTGGCGGAGCGCCACTGGAAGGCACCAGTTGCCATTTTGGGTGCCGCCGGCCACCGCCAATGTTTAGAGCTGCGAACGCACGCTGCTCCCTGCGAGGACGGAGCCTCCCGCTTCAAGGTAAGCTGCGTCCCCGCATGCGCCACCCCGTTTCCCCGTGTTTCGCCGCCCCGCGTGTGGAAAGGGCCATAATTACAGCAGTAGTTTGTGCAATGGTGGCTTACAGGATAACCGCATGAACTCTTAAATATTCAACAGTTTACACGTGATTCTATTTATTTATTTATTTATTTCCTGCTTTTCTTCCAATGGGACCCAAAGAAGCACACACCATACATTAAAACAATGCAGTTCAAATAGTCTGAATTTTTTTTAAAAAAAAAAGCATTAAAAACAATCCACTTAAAAACATTAACTTAAAACAGTTGAAAGCCCATTAAAACCTACCCGTTGTACTACCCCAACCAGTTAAAAGCCAAAGGTCTTTTTAAATAAGCAGGTGTTGACCTAGCAGCAAAAAGAGGACAAGAAGGGGGTCAAGTGAGCCTCCCTTAATAAAGAGTTCCATAGCCTGAGAGCAGCCACCAACAAGGCTCGCTCCTGGGTCTTCACCAGCTGTACCTGTGACGCTTATGTGGCTTATATTTTAATGACGGTGACTGAGAGGAAGCCCTTCGCTGAAGATTTTAAAACTTGGGTATGTTCATGTAGTGAGATACGGTCTTTCAGATAGCTGGGACTTAAGCCATATAAGGCTTTATAGGTTACTAGTGTACTATATTACTAGGTTACTAGTGTATTCACCCAGCGTTGCCTGAGATTTCATTTTCTCACAGGTAACGCTTTTAGAAATACCTTAGGAATTACCTTTCCTTACTTTAGGAATTAGATGCGGTTGAAATACACATGGATTTGAAATCCTGTGTCTCTAATTCTCCAGCCTGTCTCGTCCAGTATGTGTAACTTTTCCCCATATTTCCCAATCCAATCTGCTTTCAGAGTTATTAAGATACAGAGGTTGGTTTCCTGAGGGAATACACTGTCCTCTTCCTTCTTGCCGGTAGGCCTCGTCTCCATAGCAACCAGCCTGAGCTCTCCAGCTGAGAATTCTAAAGGCCCCTCCCTAAACTGCCAGCCCCAGGATTCCATAGAATCTTCACAGGCAGCCAATCATATGAGGTCTTCTTGCCTGACACAGCCCATCATATGAGGTCTTCACCTGCCTAACATAGACAAACAGAGAAACTCACAAGCTCAGAGACAAACTTCGACTTTTATATAGTAGATAGCCAGCACTTTGAATTCTACATCTGTACATAGAGTACATTACAGTAATCCAAACCAAACGTAATGAAGAAAAGTGATACTGCAGCCTGATCAGACACCTCAAGTGGCAGGCATAGCTGGCACTAATTTTAACTGTGGAAACACACTCCTGGCCACTGCTAAAACCTGAGCTTCCAGACTCAACGTTGAGTCCAAAAGTATGCCACATCTATGAATCTGAGATTTTATGAGGAGTGTAACGTCATCCAGCACAATCTGAATCACTATCTCCTGATCTGCCTTCCAACTGGCCAGGAGCATCTCTGTCTTGTCTGGATTAAGCTTCAGTTCATCTGCCCTCATCCGGTCTCATTACTGAGAACAGACAGTGGTTCAATAGTGAAACAGCTTCCTTTGAGTCAGATGGAGAGACAGAGTTGGGTGTCATCCGTGTACTGGTGACATCAAACCCCAGATCTCTGGACAAGCATTCCCAGTGGTTTTGTGAAGATGTTAAACAGCATGGTGGTCAGAACACCATAGACTAATGGCCATGGTGTTGAACAGGAGTGCCCCAGCACCATGTTCTGAGTGTGCCCCTCAAAGAAGGCCACAGTAAAACAGTGTTCCTGTATACCAAATGCCTAGGAGAGGCAAGATAATCTTCTCCATTCAACTAAATGTTTCATTGTTCTTTTCTTTTGTTTTTTGTCTGTTCCTCAGTTCAGGTTTTGGATTAGAATGAGCCATGTTGTTTAAGAATTCTGGAAAATGTAATCTAAAATCCTAACCTCTCCAAGTTCTGTTCAATAGAAACAAGTTAGGAAAGGAAACTCCAGCAGAAACCAATATTGATTAATCTCACAGGAGCCAAGATGGAAGAGACCTCACATAAACTAAGATCAAGGAACCATGCTTTCAGCTGGCTCTCAGTTGTAATATGTCTCCAAGAAGAATGAACTATCAGAGACAAAGGGAAAACTATTTAAAATAATGTTTGATAAACATGGGCAGAGGCTTATGGATGCAGTGCTTTTATAAATGGCAGGGAGGGGGAACCTATTTTGGTCTAAATTCCTAAAAAAAAAAAAGAGCCAAAGGCACAGGAGGAAGAGTCAATGACAGAGTAGGTGGGTCTAAAGTGAAATGAGTTCAACCGGACATAATTCTCAGTAAAATAGGAACATTTTTTTCCTAGAGGGATGTAAAACATAACTCTGCTCTGTGTATGTCTGCTCCGAACCAAATACAGTAGGTTTCAGGCATGCAAAGCACAGCTCAATTGCATGTAATATTTAAACAGCAGGAAATTACAAGTTAAAATACTTTGTTTTTTTTAAATGCTTTTAGAAATACATCTTAAATGCCTCTTAGAATTTAAAGATATTAAACAACAGATTATTTAAATCCCCACTCTTTTCTCTGATCTTTTCACTGATAGGAACCTGTTTCCTATTTCTTCACTACTTACCAGGGAAATCTCTCTTCTTATCTTTGAACACAGAGAAGATAATGGGTTTCCCTGCAAAGTAATGGAGGGAGAAGGGGCAGGTGTTGCAGAAAAACTAATGGGGTGGAGGGGGGGCTCTACTAAGTGAGCCTAGCTCCCTGTAGCTGTTCTAAGTGAAAGGGATAGATGTCTCCTTCAACATTTCAGCTCCATCTATTATTACAATGGAATTGCCTTTAGAGATAAAAACAATATCAATTAAATCAATTGACAATAATCATAAAACTTATTTTAAAATGACCACCAATGCCTACAAAAAAAAAACTACTCAGTTATCTACCTGAGGCTTTAATTGTTAAAAAGATAATAGATTGATTATCTTTGTTTAATGGTGTTATGCATAATTTGATTTAAAATCAAGGAACAAATAATAGCGATTTGTTAGACTGCACATTTCTCTGGCAGGAGCACCCACATATCTGTATCTAGGTTACTGCATGGGGCTTTAGTATTCATTTACATCCATTATTATGAACCCATGCTTTGTATGTAACCTGCTAGGAATCTGTGTGATCCACGGGTGTGTCTGTGGTCATTTCTTTTAAAAAATATGGTGCTTCATGATTCTAATTCTGCTATAACGTGATGTTATAATGTTGAGGGTTCCTGATCTAGGTTCAAGTCCATCAGCAATCCATGCCCTCTTTCTACTCCATTTCTTTTCCCACCTGTTCACCATCTTCCCTGCAATATATTTTACATGCTGTGGGCACTAAGAATCTTGATTCCTCTTTGGGCTATTTGAAGGATTTTCCCCCTGTAATCTCCCATATTTGGGAAGGGGTTTACTCAGGGATATAGCTACAGGAGGGCAAAATGCAGGCATTGCTCCCCAAATACGATTTTTCCCTTCAGTTTCCAGATTTCTGGCACTGTAGAAAGGGACACAACCACTCACACCTAGAACTCTTATGATTGCTATGTCCATATTCCCTTGATAAATTTGCCAGTTCCTTTTCTCTGGATGCCTGTTTTTCTAAATGCTCAACTCAGGTTTTAACATACTGCAATGCTAGAAATTGGGGGATAGAAGGAAAATTGGGGGGGGGAGTTGTTTTATTCGAAAGGGCAATGCCTTCATCCCTCACCCCTGCTGTAGCTACCTTCCTTCCAGGGTTATGTCTACGTCTCCTGAATTCACTTGAGCATGTTAATATGTTTCTTCTTTCACAATGGCCCTATTTTGATTGCAAACCTATCAGCACTCATAAGATGAGCTTGCTATAAGGAAGAATGATGCTTAGTTAAGTATGGGTAATTATACTCTTTTCCATAATAGTTAGAGTGGGAAGTACTATTGGTTGGGTCCAGGGCTACCCTTAATGATATAGGGCAGCTTTTCCTGACATAGAGTACAAACCTAACTGGCCAAGATGACCAAGGGCTTGTTGACTTGCCACTAGGCCAGCTGAAATTATGCTGAATCCACCCCCTTCCAACCTACAAGTTTTGGAAATTACTGGCCCAGTTTTGTGCCAACTGGCTGTGCCTCTGTGCTGAAGAAGATGCAAAAGTGGTATGATTCCACGTGTCCCTCACCCCAACCTTTCTCTGCCCTTTGGGAAATCTTTTGGTGGCAGATCTTAGATAGCACCATCAGCAGTCTTCTGTCAGCAGTTTGCTGTGTCAGCAGGTCCCTGAAATCAGCAGGCAAAAGAGGTTTCTACTGGCAGCAGGACATTTCTGCCAACAGATGAGGCATGTGTCTAATCCTAGCCTCCTACACTCATCATGTCTTTACTTTAGCATTACTTTGCTTATCCAAGAACTAAAACATAGCAACATTCTTCTGAGCACAGAGCATTATTCTGTTTCTTGAAGAAAGTTCTGGTACAACATTCCAAAATGTGCTATGTTACACTATGTGAATCTTTGTACTAGTTGCTGTGCAAGGGTTTGCAAAAGAATCCCACCACTGGGATTTCTTCCTTTAACATAACTCTGGCTCCAGCCCAGCATTGATTATTCCTCTGTGTCTCTGCCCACCTCTTTGGCGGTTTGCACTACATATATATATGGGGTATATTATTTACCTTAGCAAGTATTCTGCTGACAGCAGGTGAAGTGGAGTTGTGCATAGAGCAATCTTGAGCATTGCTGTTTGTGCCTGCATATTGTGCAACCGCACCCTGTCACTGAAATGTGTTGCATAAAGTTGCTGTTCTTCATGGAACTGTATAATACTGGCATGATGTATCCCTTCATGTAGACCAGTGGTTCTCAACCTGTGGGTCCCCAGATGTTTGTGGACTTCAGCTCCCAGAAGCCCCAGCCACTATGGTCAATGCTCAGGGCTTCTGGGAGCTGAAGTCCAAAAACATCTGGGGACCCACAGGTTGAGAACCACTGATGTAGACATTTACGCTATGTTGAGGGGACATTGGCTTGCAGCCATCCAGTACACTCATAACTTATGGATGACATAAGTCCCATTGATCTCAAGTGGGTTTACTCTAAGTATAACTCATTCTGCCTAGCCCACTTTATATTTTGGGCCACTCTATATTGTGCTAAAAGGTAAACAAAGTTCAATTAAATGCATTAAAAATCTAAACTGGTTTCCTGTTTCCTAAATTCAGCATTATTTTATGTACTAGATAAATTATCTAGGACTCAAGGTAGTGTACTTTAAAAACTGAATAATAAGAATACCATCTAAACATAAAACAAGTTCAAAAAAGATTAAAGATGCAGTTTAAAAGCACAACAGTAACTGAAAATGGAGCGCCCACCTGGTGAAAGGCCCTTTTGCAGCAAGTGAGGTCCGTTACCAAAGGCCCACCTGAATAAAAATGTCTTTGCCTCCCAGTGGAAAGATGGTAGGGAGGGGGCCAGCCTAGTCCTCTCTCGGTAAGGAGTTCTATTCCACTCGGTGAGAGCAATCACCAAGAAGGCCCTCTCTTATGTCCCCACCAGACATGCCTCTGAAGGCAGCAGAGATAAGAAAGGGGTTTCCCCTGAAGATCTCAAAACTATTAAAACAATTAACACTATCAACACATTTGACCTCGTCTCCAAAGTTTGAAACCAGGAACACTTTTCCAAGAGAAAGAAAGAAAGAAAGAAAGAAAGAAAGAAAGAAAGAAAGAAAGAAAGAAAGAAAGAAAGAAAGAAAGATGGATGCAAATTTCTGCATGAATTTATTTTAACTAGAAGTAGAAACTGAGTCCCATTATTAGGAAAAATATAAATTGCAGTGGTGGTAGTGGTGGTGATGATGATATGATGAAGGAGGAAGAGGAGGAGAAGAGTAAAGTAGTTATATAGTAGTTATGTAGAATACACTATCCTTTTCAAAAGAGAGTAATTATGCCACAGGATACATTGAGACCCACCTAGCAGTATGGAAGTCACAGCCAACAATTAAGAAAGGAGACAAATGAAGTAAGATATTTTTTTCTTTGCTTTTCTTATGACATTCTTGCCAATCTCAGCTCCAAAAGATATATTATTAAAAATGTCAGCTTTTCCACAGAGGAAGAATAATAAAGTCATAATAATAAAAAGAAAGCCAAAGGCAATAGCCTAATGTACTTCAATGAAAAGAGTACAAACAGGAGAGACTGATCCTGTTGTCAGACCAGGAAATATTTTCAGCTCCATAGGAAAGGTGCAAAGTAACTACTAATATGATTTTCTACTCAACTCTGTCTTAGTTAATGCATTTCTGCTATGTGACAGTTAATGAAAGTACTAAACTATTGGCACTGTGATTCCAAGAGAAGAACAATGATAAAAGAACAACAGAATATTGCTGCACTCCAATCATCTCTTGGTAATAATCTCCAAAGCACTGTGTACATGAATATATATCTGTAAGGAAAATAATTTTCCCAATATTTCACATTTTAGTATTTCTAGCTCCTTGTTACTAAAAATTGAAGCCGTCCTTCTTTTCCTCAGTAGATGGGAATGAGTTTTGGTATGAAACTTGGAAAATACATGGCCAAACAGACATATAGAGTATGTTTTCCACTGGTAATCCAGTGTCTTCTCATTTCTTGCACAGCTATCTCAGTAGCAGATTGCTGTTCAGCCTTAGGGAATATACTTTCTTTTTCCCAAGAGAGAATATTGTGCTTGTGCTATACCTGAGCAAAAAAAACAAAAAAACTATTCTTCCATTCTGTCTGTCTGTCTGTCTGTCTGTCTTTCATATATGAGATCTTATTCTTGTAATTTACTTTTTTATGCTTTATAAATCATAAAGTATGTTCCATTCTAGAGCAGGATATTGATAGCAACCCACAAAAAATATTCTGTCTAACCCACATTGAAAAGAATGGAAGCTGAACAACAGTATTAGTCTTACTGCTGATAGGATGAAGGAGGAGGAGGAAGAGGAAGAGAAAGAGAAGCATGTTGGGGCCTGCTGGCTGATCATTCACTTATTTACTTAGGCGAGTCCAGATTAATAGCCTATGATGGATAGCTGATGTTTCCTCCTAGCCTTTGGGGAAATCTCTGACTTTCTGAATGAGAATCCTAGAGTATGGAAGGAGAATCTTTTCCTCCACAGCTGCAACACAGAAAAATTCTGGAGGCGGGGGACAAGGGAGAGAGAGAGAGAGACAGAGAGACAGAGAGAGAGACAGAGAGGACCTAAAGGCACTTTGAGACTATAAGGCTTTTCTTTGGGGATCATGTACAGTGCAACTGATCAACAATATTAGATCAATACCGCCTTTCCTCCACTTATACTCAGCTTGTATGATTTTTAAGACAGCATGGGCCATGGGGGGGCGGGGTACAGCTTCCTGGGAGTAGTGTAGTTTACCTCAAGACAGACTCAGAAAGAGAGATGCCATCTTTCTGTACTGAGCCTCACTGGGCTCCTGTTCTTTATGAATGGAAAAGCTGAAGTACATCCACTGCTATTTGATAGCAGTCAACTGATAAGTAATCCCACAGTGGTCTAAATACTGCAGAAACATTGCTGCACCCAAGTTGACTGGAGTGATATCACTTCTGCTTTACCAGTGGAAAATTTCATCCAAGCAACCTTATAAAAACACCCTTAAAGGCACCTGATCCTGTCTGATCTTGGAAACTAATCTTGCAAGCTAATCTTGAGTCAGCCTTGGTTAGTATGCGGATAGAGAATGACAAGGAATACCAGGCAGGTTCAGAAGGAGACAATGGCAAATCGCCTCTGACTATTCCTAAGGAAACTCTATGAAATTTATGGGATCACCATAAGTTGACAGGCAACTTGTGAACATGCACGTGCGTGCGCATACACACTTACTGAAACTCCTGATGCATGTCTAGAAGCAAAGCACATCACCAGGTGCTTAGGCTATTCATGCAAGGTAGATCTGTGTCCCAGCTATGAATGCCAATTTAAAGCGAAAGTGCACAGGACATACCATAGAACATTCCTGCCTGTACATATTCTCAGAAAACTAAGACCAGAATTAAAATATAAATTGGTTGTCATCTTTGCAACTATGTTGTTATTCCCTTTAATAAATATAATGGTGTGTAGCCTAGACTCTGAGAGATACTAAGCTCCCTAGTAGACCCAGCAAATAGGGCTAAAAAAAGGTGTTTAGAATTATAAATAAGAACATCTTCACCATGTTATACTCCTAAAAGATTACAGACTAATCTGAATAGGGCATACTTCAAAAATGAGTAGAGCTTAGGCTTGTATATTCTGGCCCCACTGTCTGCATCCAAGTTCACACTATCTCTGACATTTTCAGTTCAGACTTGCTATACTGAACAGAAAGAGATGGAAGAGGGTTCTTCATGAGTGCAACTCTCCAGGCAATCACCCCTACTTGTGCTCATAATATACCCTCTTTAGGCTGGATGCTTGAACAAGGCCTTGTTATATCAACAACACTGCATTTGTTACTGTGCTTGCTGAGAAACCATTTTTCATACGTGAGCCAAGACACTTGAGGCAGGGAAATAGATTGGTGAAAGGCCACAGTGATTTGTTGGACCAGACTTACAAATATTCGCGAATGTGTAAGAATATTTTATTTCAAGCATTCAGTACTCGTTTAAACCATATACAAGGGAAACATTTAATACCAACCGTGTGGTTAAATGTTACAATGACAAAGGATACCAAATGCAAACCATTCAATCATTTTAGAGGGTTCCAGCAAACATTACAGCAAAAGACATGTTAGCTTGTAATAGATGACAAGAAGACGGTGGCATTTTTGCATGCTCAGTCCTTGTTTTCCTTCTCCCTCCATCCCTTTTAATCTCTTCTTCTAAAATAGTGTTTCTTTTGGGACTCATTTATTTCCCCACTTTCCCAAAATATGTTCCTCAATTTATATTTTCCCAGGTGGCAACACTACTTCCCAATGGATTCTACCACCATGGCCATCTCCAGCATATAGTATGTGCATTGTACCTCATGTATTCTTCTGGAACTAACCCAGCCTCTCTTCTACATGCAATATGTCATATTATATATGCATTGAATCCATACCATATGCACAGTATATATCAGGGCCAGCCCTACCACTAGGCAGAGTGAGGCAACCATCTCAGACAGCAAATGCTGGAAAAGGGGAGCAACAATGGTATTTCTACTAACATTTCTCCTGAGTTCTCTGGCCATTACTTTGTGTTGGAAGACACACTTGTGAGTCCAATATGGCCTCTCATACACCCCTCAACTACTAGGTAAAGCATTGTTCCATCACCAGTATGGAAGTACATGTCAAATGCCAATCTAGCTCACTCCTGTACTTGGAACAGGAGGAGGGCAGGGAAAGGAGCACCTTTGTCTTACATAGAAAGCATCTTGGGCTAGCCCTGATATATATGTATATATAGAAAACTATCTATCTATATATAAGCAGTTCTTTCTGTTATCCCATGCCTTTTTCACTATTCTTTACTAACCTCTACATATCTCTTTGGCTGAATTAAGACAGTTTTTCTTGGAAGAGATTCTCTTGTAATGATGTTGTCCTCTAAACAGAACATTTGCTGAAGTTCTTACCTGGTAACGCAAACCCAAAGTCTGTTAAGCATGCTAGTGCAAAATAAGGGTAGGGTGGTGTCTATCTGGATGTCTACCTGTTGATTCTTCCTGCCAAGCTATACAAAGATTACATTCAAATCTTTTCTGACATCTGTTTTCTCATTGGTGGTCCTCCATGATGGAGAACATTATAGTAGATCCATCTCATAGATCTTAATTTTCAGAGCAAAGTCAAACTACTAGAAGCAAAGAGACAGAGCAGAGGAGGTTGAGGAACTAGTGAAAAACAAATGCTTTCAGATGGCCCTCTAGCTATTCACCAGCAGGAAATCTGTGCAATAGACCACGGCAACCAGTGGGTGACTGCAGCCAGATCGACTGGGCAATCACCTCTGGGCTAAGGTGGTGGTTTTGGGCCAAGCAGGAAAGGCAATTCTGGCTGTGCATGAAGAGGAGGAGGAGGGATCCACAAATAGGGGGCTCCTCCTACTCCTCTCCCACGCTGAGTTCCTGTGGGCCAGACAGAGACTCTGAAGGCCTGCTGCCCAGAGGGCCTCCCACTGAGTGTTCCCACGGTGCTCCCAGAAGCAAAGAAAGTGGGCAGGTGGGCAATCAGTGTGGTGTAGGTCAAGACAGCTATTTGGAACCTCAGGGAAAAGCAGCAGAGGGTCTCCAGTGCTTGGAGCAGCCTGGAGCCTGACTCTGCTGTACCTGGGTGGACTTTCCTTTTTTGCTCCCAGTCTTGAACCTCTAATGGACTGTCTAAAAATCTTTACACAAGATTTCAAATCTCGTATATCATTATTGTTTTATTTGAAATTCACCAGTTTTCTGATGGATGTCAGAAACAATTGACAAATAATGACATTACCATGGAAGACAAAAACATGCAACATAGTTGGGCCCCAGGCCCTCTTCTTGCCCTGGAATATTTACCAGCTCCCACTCATCCCCACCTCTGGCTGGCCCTGCTGAAAGGAATTTAAAGGATAGAGGGAAAGTTACACTAATTTTCTCTCAATCAAAACACACAGGCTTGTATCCTAAGATAAGTTCACCTAAAGAAGCTAATGAAAGGAAAGCTGTCCGCCCAGTTCCACAACCATCTGTGGAAAAAGCTTCTCCAGGCAGTGGGGGAACCTACCTGAGCAATGTGTGATGAACCACAGAAGCTGTGTGCAAAGAAAAGTCTTCATATGAGTAGAATCATAGAATCATAGAATCACAGAGTTGGAAGAGACCCCAGGGGCCATCCAGCCTCTGCTTAAAAACCTCTAAAGAAGGAGACTCCACCACACTCCGAGGGAGCATATTCCACTGCCGGACAGCTCTGACCGTCAGGAAGTTCTTCCTGAAGTTCAAGTGGAATCTGCTTTCCTGCAGCTTGAATCCATTGCTCCTTGTCCTAGTCTCTGGAGCGGTAGAGAACAAGCCTGCTCCCTCCACAACATGACATCCCTTCAAATATTTAAACATGGCTATCATGTCCCCTCTTAACCTTCTCTTCTGCAGACTAAACATACCCAGTTCCCTAAGCCTTTCTTCATAGGGCATGGCTTCCAGACCGTTCACCATTTTCGTCGCCCTCTTCTGGACACGTTCCAGCTTGTCAACATCCTTCTTGAATTGAGGTGCCCAGAACTGGGCACAGTATTCCAATGAGGCCTAACCAATGCAGAATAGAGTGGTACCATTACCTCCTTCGATCTAGACACCATACTCCTATTGATGCAACCAAGAATCGTGTTGGCTTTCTTGGCTGCCACGTCACACTGCTGACTCATGTTCAGCTTGTGATCAACTAAGACTCTAGATCCTTTTCACACATACTGCTATCCAGCCACATGTCCCCCATCCTATACTTGTGACTTTCATTTTTTCTGCCTAAGTGCAGGACCCTACATTTCTCTCTGTTGAAATTCATTTTGTTAGCTTTGGCCCAGCTTTCCAATCTGTCAAGGTTGTATTGAAATTTGATCCTATCCTCTGGTGTGTTAGCAACCCCTCCCAGTTTGGCATCATCTACAAATTTGATCAGCATGCCCTCCAACCCTTCATCCAAGTCATTGATGAAGATGTTGAATAGCACTGGGCCCAGGACAGAACCCTGTGGCACGCCGCTAGTCACTTCTGTCCGGGATGAAAAGCAGCCATTGGTGATCACCCTTTGGGTTCGGTCAGTCAACCAATTACAAATCCAACTAACAGTAGCCCTGTCCAGCCTGCATTTTACTAGCTTCTTTGCAAGAATGTCATGTGGAACTTTGTCAAATGCCTTATTGAAGTCAAGATATGCTACAACTACAGCATTCCCTTCATCTGTTAAGCTTGTAACCCTATCATAAAAAGAGATAAGATTAGTCTGGCATGACTTATTTCTGAGAAATCCATGCTGGCTTTTAGTGATTACGGCATTGCTTTCTAAGTAACTACAAACTGACTGTTTAATGATTTGCTCTAGGATCTATCCTGGAATTGATGTCAGGCTTACCGGGCGATAATTATCAGGGTCCTCTTTTTTCCCCTTCTTGAAGATGGGGATGACATTTGCCCTCCTCCAGTCTGCTGGGACTTCTCCTGTTCTCCAAGAGTTCTGAAAGATTATTGCAAGTAGTTCAGAAATTACTTCTGCCAGTTCTTTTAATATCCTTGGATGTAATTCATCTGGCCCTGGGGACTTGAATTCATCTAGTTTAGCCAGATATTCCTGTACTACTTCTCTACTTATTCTGTGCTGCATTTCCCTCGCTTCCTCACCTGCTCCCCACACCCCAGTTTGGGTACTTCTATCCTTTTGGGAGAAAACTGAGGCAAAGAAGGTGTTGAATAGTTCTGCCTTCTCACTGCCCCCCTCCATGGCCTACAAGCATCTATATATGTTTAGGAGTTGCAGATGGCTACTGGGAGGGGAAGAGACAATGATATTGTCATTTCCATTTGATGGCCACCTATTTAAGAAGAAAGGACATCTAGCAAAAAGTTTGTGCCCTTACAAAAGATGTGTAGCACATCAAGAGCAGTGTCTGTGTGCTCAATCACTGTACGTGCACATATGCTAAGTCACAGGTAGTTTTTGTTTTTTTTTTCACTTTACTTTAGGTTGGGGATGGGCAACTTTTTGTCCCCAAGGCTGTTTTTGTGAACTCTGGTGCTCCAACATTTCTTCCCAAAAAGGGGCAATCTGCCTTTGCAGGAAGCCTGCTTGAGTGATAAATCACTTTTTAAATAGTCACAATAGTCCATCCCTGTTAACTTCAACATATATCTTTTTTCCCCCCAAAAAACCAGGGGTAGATTTCTAGCCATCCTGCTAATACTTCTCCATTTTTCATTTGTCTGTGTGGCCTCGCAGGTCACTGCAGTACAAAATTATTCCTTGGATCTCTTGAAGTGGCATACCCTGACTGACACAGCATCCACTGGCATGTGTAGGACTACTTGTCCAAGATCCTGCATGGGTATCACATAGGATAAATCTCTCAGTGGGAACTTATGTATTGACTGTGCTACATGATCCTTATCTTGAATGACAATATGGAGCAACTGAATGCACAAATGATGGAGTACTACTGCCAATTTCAACAAGGGCAGACAGCTAGGCATTACTGAGAATATACATTTCTATACACAATGGCACTGCATGCAGAACTCTACTTCTGCAGTCTTCAGCCATATGCAGAAATTGCACATTGGACAAAAAAAAAGTCCAAAATTCTTTCCATAGGGGAACTTCTTGGCCATTGTACCCAAAGGTTGCATGAGCACGAGAAGGAAAGTTATGCTAGAAGCTCAGTCCATCCCAGTTTTGTAAGGTTTTCCCTTGCTCTGTAGTTCCATGTATCACAATATATGCTCTTCAAAATTATCTTCTCGCATAGTGGAGCAGGTTTGGGGACCACAAAGGGGAAAGGAGGACAGATATATACTACATGAGCTACTTGCACAACCTTTGACTACAAGCCAACTGCCACAAGGGCAGTTTGCATACAGAAATTCTAAACCTTCCTATGTCTTTCCCAACTCCCCAATAAGCTACAAGGGCTACTGCTGAAAACTGGTATCACGCAACCTCCCCAGTGTGGTTCACTGCCAATAATTAATGGCAGACCAGTAGTTCAAGTTACAGCTGAAGGAAGGGGAGAGCAGAAAGCTCTATTGCTCACAGAGCTAGCCACTGGCACTTGCATCCCATCCCAGATGTAGCAGATAGAAGCAATGGCAGCCAAAGGTTGCATATCCATTGCTGTCAGAGGGTAGCTCTGTGAGGCAACTGTTTCCCAAATGTCTGGTTCTGTGGGTCTTCAGAGCCAGATTCCATGAAAGGGGTTGGCATAACAAGCAAAATTGCTTCCATTGGGGTGCAGGTATTTACTTATAATCCCTACCCCTTCCGTAAACCCAGAGCCAGGTCTTCAGGAAGTAACTAGCTCAGAGAGCCAGCCATGGCTGGCAGTTCAGGGTCTCTGGCTACCATCACTTTCACCCTCCTCTTCTTCCTTGTTTTTCCCTTAAAATAAAGAATGAAAATTATTAGAAACAGAAAATGGTCCTTTCTTCTCACAATGAATATGAGCTCTTATTTGCTGCATTATTGAGTTATTTCATTCATTTTCCAGGAAAGTATTCCTTTAAAATTCAATGAATTATTTTTGGAGATGTCAGTAGTCTTATATATCACTGATTTATGTTCATCTTTACCTATGGAAACCGAAGTACATATTGTAGACAGAGATGGGGCCATCTTTCTCAAGTATTTGCCTCAGTTTCTTTCTCTCTAAAACTACTTCTCCTTCACCTTCTTATTATAATCCTTAGCTATACTGCACCTTTTCCTTTGGACTCAAGGCACACTGCAAAGTAAAATGATTGCAGTGTAGCTAGAAATGTGCAAAAGGTCAACATTAAAACAGAATTAAACTAGTATTGAAATAATTTAAAATGCACATGTTAAAAGGCTAAAGATCAGATAAAACAGTACAGTTTAAAACAATAATGCACTCTTTAAAATCCTTTCCTTTTTAAAAAAAGTCTTCATCTGCTGACGGAAAAGAGGCAACAACAGGGCCATTTTAGCTTCGCTAGAGAGGGAGTTTCAGAGCCTTCAAGCTGAAATTGAAATTGATTGTGAAACAAATTGTTTCAAAATGATGAATACAGCGTGTAAGACAAGGACCATGATCCTACTAGGGTGCCATGTCAGCACAACCGTCAGCTGTGATGGGGGTTGCACTTTGCATAAAAGGGTATCAAAAAACTGTGCAGATGGTTCTCCAGTGATGCATAGAGACCCACACACACAAACACCAGCCATTTACTGGTCACAAGGCACACCAAGAAGCTCCAAGGCTGACACTGGGATGGCCCACACCATTTCTGGGATCTGAACAGTCCTTGTGTCAATATGCAAGAGGAGAATTCCCCTCCCCTGGCTCTCAATAAAACCTGAGCCAATAGGGTCATATTTTGCTTTCTGGTCTTTACTCCCCAGGATGATTTCTAAACATGCCTTGGGATGGGTGCTGGAAAAAATGTTAAATGTTGCAGAATTGAACAAATCTTCACGTATTTGGTCCAGGAAGGCAGTCTAGGAGTCTATCAAGCATATCCCTCCTGCCATATACTGATAAGACTTTTGCAGGATGCCTCCTTTTGCTTCACATTCCGCTGTCTTTTGCAAGAGAAGGAGATCTAGGAGGATGGCTGTTTC
Source organism: Iguana delicatissima (assembly GCA_948472985.1). Taxonomy (NCBI): domain Eukaryota; kingdom Metazoa; phylum Chordata; class Lepidosauria; order Squamata; family Iguanidae; genus Iguana; species Iguana delicatissima. The sequence goes on along the minus strand of CAOKZL010000258.1, from coordinate 335,443 downwards.
TTTTCTGTTTCGTGGAAGTGTAGGGCCTCTCTGCCCTCACAGCCATTAACTGGGTATGGGGGTGCACCTCAGTGCCCTATCGCTGGGGTTGCATGTAGGGTGGGGTGATTTGTACAAGAAGGTATTGGATATCCCCTTCCCCAATGACCAAAAAGGACTGTAATTCTGGGGACAGCAGGAGAGTATGTTATCTGCTGCATTCAAGCCTGTGTTTGCTTCTATGGAGATTTGATTTCAGAATGCATCATAATGTTGTTTTATTACAAGGTTGATGGGTTCTTTTGTTTTCATCTTCTTTTGTTTCTTTTTTATAAATTGGCAAAAATTTAAGAATGCAATGTTTCATATTTTTCCTCCTCTCCCCTCAATTTTTCCCTAAATAGTCCAACGTCAGGGGAAAAAAGTTGTTCTCCCCAAACTTAGCTTCCAAAATGTCCTGAAATTTTACATTTCTAATTAAAGTATTGATACCAAGTGTAGTCTGACATGGAATAGTTACTTAATCTTTTAGGCTGAACTCCTAGGCCCACTTGCCAAGGAGAAAGACTCACTGAACTTAACTAGGTTGAGTAGCCAAATCAATACTGATAGATGTCTTTCTGTACTGTTCAAGTATTTTTTAAAAAAAGAAAACCTCAATTAATTAAAAAAAAAAGAATTACTTGTGAAGCATTGTGGTTAATTTGGTTTAGAAATGATTCAGAATTAATGTACATTTAATAGAAAAAAATGTAATATGCCATTAAATTTAAAAAAATTAGCACATTTTAATAAAATGTTTTTTTAAAAAAACACATGTAATAATACATTTAATATTTTTAAAAAAATGTAAGTGCAGCTGGTGAGCATGTAGCTAATCCAGACAGTGGCCTCCATCCCAGCCACAGTTGTCCAACCTTGGACTAGTCTAGGAAGTGTGTGTCACTCTCAGCCACACTGCAGGTAGAAGCTAGACGTAAAATGATGACAGCAAACCTGTCTATAGTGCAGCGGACCCCTTGCTTAACAGCTGAAAAAGGGAACAAAAGACAAACACTTCTACCTCTAGTAAGAGTAACCAGGAGCAGCTGTAGCATGACAGTTAACAATGCAGGGCCATTGCCTTCCCTTCCAACTGTAAGGTATATACCCCCTCTTTACAATGTAAAATAATTAATCACTGGTAATGGTGTAACTTTTAATGCATTACTTCCAGCCTGTGAATGGCAGAATGTGTGTGTATGTGTACTTTTTAATGCATTATCTGCAGACTCTGATACAGCAGAATATATGAGTAGTGTATACATACATATATATGCAGCCTGCAGTCATTAGTAGATATTCTGTTTTTTCCTTCTGAGCCATAATCTCCTACTCCATGTCTGTGGTTAATCAGGGCACTTCTTAGTGTTTCTTTAAGGCAATCCATAAATATTAAAGCCTAACAAATGCAGTTCTTGCCAGTTTGTCTAAAGTCATTCCTGCTCATATTTAACTCTTCTCACTCACTTGGCCCTACTTCCATTTTCCTTTGCAGTGCCTGATGTTCGTTTGAATGATTGTCTGGCAAAATCAGTGGGATTTAATATGTTATTATTTCTGAAGTCCTTATATTAAGGAGGACCATGTCAGCACCCTCTTCCTCCTGAGAAGTGAACAGACCAATTTCCAACCCTACATCCCATTCCACTACCTGGGTCATTGTAACCAATATCTACAGCCTCTCAAGACAATAATATATGACTTTGGCCTAAATCCAATGCAATCCTTGTAGTACCACTGGGATTTTGGGATCCTTCATTTCTCATCCTATAGTTCTCTAATGTACTGACAATCTGTTCCAGAGGTTTCCCAATTGCAGTTTTTTGGAGCAGATTCTTAGGCCATGGTGGTCAGAGAGGGTTCACACTTCCTGCTTCTCTCTGAACCTGCAGGTTCCATCACTGGAATTTCACAGCTGGATAATGACCGCCCCCTATTTTTTATTCTGCACTGAAGTTTATAGCAAGCTACTTCATTGGATTCAAATTACAGGAAAAAAGACATTAGGAGGAGCTTCCTGATAGTAAAATCTATTTGACAGCAGAATAGACTGTCTCCTGGGTAGTGGACTCTCTTTTTTAGAGGTCTTTAGACAGAGGTTGGACATGGATCTTTCAGAAGTGCGGTAACTGTGAATTCATGATGGCAGGAGGTTGGATTAGATGGCCCTTGCAGGCCACTCCTAATCTAAGATTCTATATTCTGTGATTAACAGTAGGACAGTAATTTCTGTTTATGACATGTAAGGTTCATAAGTCTTCACTGGAAGCTGTAGTCCCAGTCCTTAAATTACTTACTGTGATGCAGTACTGTTGATCTTAGGGAAATCCCATGAAATTATCCATCCATCCATTTGCTCATGCATTCATTCATTCAGGGAAAGCAGATGCCAGCTTTCAGGGCATTATAATACCTTGATTATAAGTTGCATGGAACAGCATGATTTCTACCATCTCTGTGGATGCACTCATGTTACTCCCAGTAATGTCTTTTTATCTTCTCTCCTGTAGCTGAGAAGTCATTTAGTAATATCCTACCACACCACTGGATAAACAGTGCTGATGTGGTGCATGTAGCCAGACAGCAAAGCAGGAAAAGAGAAAGTTGCTATCTACCAAGTCAGACTGGTGGTGCATCTAATTCAACACTGTCTACCTGATTTCCAGTGATTCTCAAGTATTTGAAAAAAAGCAGTTTTTTTCTAGACCTAAGTAGGAGAGAAAGAGGAGAGGGGGAGAGAGGCTGACCTTGGCTTCATGGTTTGAGTGTTGGATTAGGACTTTGGGAGACCAGGGCTTGAATCTCCATTCAGCCATGGAAACCCCTTGGATGAGCTTGAGCCAGTCACACTCTCTCAGCCTTAGAAGAAGACAGTAGAAAACCTCCTGTCAATAAATCTTGACAAGAAAACCTTATGAGAAGATTGCCATAAGTGACAGTTGACTTGAAGGGACAGAACAAGAACAACTAGGAATTCTAGAAACTGAAGTACATGTGGTGCAATACTAATCTATCATTCTTCCCCCACCACAGAAGAGATAGATATTATTGGAAGCTGTACAGAAGAAACTGGGGAGGTGGTAGTAATAGCTCTGCAGATAAGAATAAAAAAGAAAATATTAAAGCACCATTGAATAGTGCATATTGCTCTTCAGCTTTCATGTTGTATAATGCAAATATCTTGTGTATCAAGTAAATAATATTGATTTATTTTTAAGTAGGTTGGACATATTGGCCACACTTCAGCAAATCTAGTACAGTACTCTTAAGCTTATAGGAATCAAGAAGGGGATGCAAGCTAGGCTAGGTGTACCTAAGTCCCACCAAAATGTGTGAGAGCCAAACTATACCATGACTACATTTCCCATTGATTTTGATGAGACTTCAGTTCAGCTAATTGAGACTGGATTCAACCCACTGGATTTGTGTGCTAAATTCTGCATAGAAATGTGGCTGTTCACTTCTATAAATGTGGTTGTATGACATCATTCCTTTTAATCTTCTTTTACTTGAATTTTCAGAAAATAATGAAGAGACTTATTAAGCGATATGTTCTGAAAGCTCAAGTGGATCGAGAGAATGATGAAGTGAATGAAGGCAAGTTCTTTAAAATTTTTAGTGTCACTGCAGTTAATTTGCTACAGTAATGGGTTTTTATTAACAGTTTCTATAGCAGTTGCATTCAGTTTTCAACTGTTAGATCATTGAAAGGGATGTGATATACTTTCTGGGGATTTCCCTCACATTCATAAAGTGTAAAAAGGGGCATAGGAGCAAAGTGGGAACCTCTGAAATTCTGGGCATTTCCAAAGCCTTCCATAGCATGTTTTTATGTTGGCAGTTTTAATGAATACAAATAATTTCATTGTTTCCTCACTGCTGAGTGAGTTAACAAGATTCTGCGTTTTCAATTACTTTTTGCACTTCAAGACTCTTTTGTGCCAAAAGTGCTGGTATTTTTGCATAAACAGTACATTTTTTACAAAATACACAGTTTTTTCCCCACAAAGCACTATTTTCTGTGCAAAAGCAAGAGGGGTACACAAAAAAACAAGGTATTTCGTTTTATCAGAAGATATATATTTAAAAATATCTCCAAAATAAACCATTTTCTCAATGGGGTTTCTCAGCATATCAAGACACCCTTTCTTGTCAAGGACAATAAAAAAGGCAAATATTCTTTTCTTTGCTAGAGGACAAAAAATGAAATTGAGCAGCTTCACCTGTGAACTTTTTTGTTTCCCAGAGTACAATACATCTTGAAAAGCAAGAAAACTGCTAACTGAAGATTTGTTTAAGAAATGCTAGAGATATGCTTAAGAAATATTCAGGCTGCCAAATGTTAATCTTCACTTTCATAGTAATCGTACCAGGCCTCAGTCCAGTTGGAACCTTATATATACTACTAACTGCCTTAATGTCATAAACACCAAAATGTTGTTTCAGTTAGTAGTTCTCTTGTGGTAGCAAGGCCTTCCATGAAAAGCAAGCAAACACAAGAGAGAGTGAAAAATTTATAAGGGCAACTGAACTATACATTTAGCCATCCAGTACAGTTAATAAATTGTATTTTTTTCCTTAGGTGAACTTAAAGAGATTAAGCAAGACATTTCAAGCCTCCGATATGAGCTTCTTGAAGAAAAATCACAAGCAACAGGAGAGTTGGCAAGACTAATACAGCAGCTGAGTGACAAGTTTGGAAAGAGCTTGAACAAGGACATTTGAGGAGGACAAATAAGGACAATGGGAAAAAATATTATTTCAACCAGCATTCTAAAGGAGCAGAAGTGGTGCAAGAAAGGAGCATGGAAAGCTGTATTATTAATATTATTGAAAGCTGATTATCGATTATTTTATGGGCACTGTGCATTAAGTTTGGTTTATTGGGTGAAGCCAATGATCAATTAATTCCTTTATGATATAAAGGTGACATTTTTCTTATTAAATCAAGCTTTTTGACATCAGAAATAGTTGGATAATCTTGAGAAGACAAGCTTGGTTATTCTAGATACCCAAAGTAACTTTTGAAAACTGGAAACAAGCCAGATCCTCCTTTGCTATATATCTGCATACAATAAGTAAGGCTCAGAAGCACCAAAATTAAGGAAAGAAGAGCAAAAAGTGTATGGAAAGAGAAGAGGCGGGGCAGAAAGATGTGTGACAAACTTTGATTCAGACCATGAAATCCCTACATCTTGTGTGTGCATATGTGTCCCTGTGTGCTCACTATGGATACTGCAGTGAGCGCTGGGAGGTCTTCAGTTCAAATTGTCACTGAGGGCAGAATTGTATATATATATTTTTCCCCCTTGGCAAATGCACATGCTCCAACCCTTACTGGTTGAGATCTCATGACTAAGGGGTGAAGAAAATGTTCTATACATCCTGTGCCTGCCAGTTCTCCTTGACAGATGAACCCTAGCTTATTACACCCTTCGGCAGATGGAGTTTCAGTTACAGCCTGGCTATAGGGGGAAAATGTTGAAAGAGTCCATCAGATGAAATCTGAAGGACAGAAAGGGTTAAGTAAGTATCTCTGTCTCATTAACTGCAAGTACAACCAGGTTTGAGGATCTTAGCACAGCACAGCTATTATACCTGTGCTGTACAGAGCATGTGCAATTGCAATTAACTTTGCACATTGTAGGTTATGTAGTAGTGTGTGCACTTATGTGTTGGCAAAGTGTGGCCCATAGACTGCATGCAGCCCTTGGGGCCCCGAAATGTGACCCCAGAAGCCCCTAAGAGCCCTCACACTATTTTTTTTAAAAAAATTAATCCATCCTTTAGATTTTCTCCCCAAACCCCACCCAAAATTTACCCATACCATAGTGGCCTGCTTCTCCTGATTCTCCAAAGCCCCCCAACCTCCTAAAAACATAAAATAAGTCTAAAACATTGGCCAAAAATTGGCAGCCAAAGTGAAGTTATGCCACTTTGGGCACACTGAACCATGCTGTTGGAGCCCGCCAGGTGGAAAAAAGGCCTCTGCCCCCTGCACAGTTTCACACAAGAGGCATATCATTGTGCACAGTTATGCACTGTGCTTTCTGCAGATGGGCATGCTTATTGGGCTATGCATTTGGTTGTGAAATTCAGTAATGCAATCATGTTGTACAACTGCTTCATAACTCTTAAGACCATGAAATTACACTGTGTCCCCATAACATGGGGCAGATAAACAAGAGTCAAGTGTTAAGGGCTGCATTCTTTTTTTTTTCCTTTTTTCTTTTTCTGCACTTTGAGAAGAGGAAAGAGAATGACAGGGAAAACCTAGAAGAAAACATTAGGATAGCAATATCATATAGCTAACCTATTGCAAGCAAAGAACAAAATAAATGTCTAAGCAAAGAGTGGGAGGGGAAACATGGAAAGGGAATGCAGGTTGGATGTGCAAGGAACCTGCTTTCCAGGTGTATTGATTCCACAGGCAGACAAACACAGTTAGTTGTGGCCTACTGCTACCAGCTTGCAGTTCATGCCCTGCTAACTGAAAGAAACGCCCAGTAATATTTTTGATAAATACTAGAACATGTAAAGGTTTGCACAGATCTTACTAAATGGTGTTTCAGCATTTCTTCAGAGATTTATTACTTTCTTAGCTCCAAAATAAATAAATAAGGGGCAGAAACTATGGTACATGGCAGGCAGTTAAAACACAGTCCTTTCCATTCATGAAATAGTTGTTTGGATCACTTTGGGTATGATTTTTCCAAAATTCATAAATTTCTTTCTCAGCTTGAGAAGGGAAAAATGAGATTTAGGAAAAAAAACACAATATGAATAAAGCAAAAATGGCACATAGCTCTATCCTTATACATGATTTGGGCCTTAGAAAGAAAAGAGAAAAATAGGGGGAAATGGTATCAACAGGCTGAAGTGCTACCAAAGGATCTGATTTCTACTGCTCCCTTGGAGATTAAAATTTACTGAGCTAGATAGCAAGGAATTGAGAGAGAAAAGACTCTTCTATCTTCATCAGGCTTCACCGATGCTGGGGCAGTTATGGAAGGACTCAAAGGGCTTTGTGCTCCCACTGAAACCTAGCCAGGAATATCGAATTGTGCTAGGAACAGAGGAGACACCTGAAATTCTTGGCACTTAACAGATTAATCTGACAGCCATAATGTGGACTGGGGATGGGGTGTACAAGAATTTATAGGAAATTCAAAAATCTCCCCTTGGACTTTCAAGCACCCTGCAGTATCTTTAGTGGATGTTATTTCTGACTTGTCTTTCAATATTCATCATGACCTACATATTCCCATTTAAAGTTTCAAAACATGTGGCCAAACTTTGGCCTGTTTTAGGCTTCAAAGCCTTTACAACTATGGAATCTTTGTTTGTATATTGCTAATCTGGGGCCTGCATCAAATTGCTGCCTTTGGGCAATGAGATCTGATAAATGGCAGAAAACATTACATTGAAAGGAAAAGAAATGCAAGACTCAGAGGATACATCCCAGCAACTGAATTCTGTGACAGAAACTGGATGCTTCTGCTACAGCCTATGGAATTTGTCCTGTGAGAGTTAGGCATATGAATCACTCCAGCATAATACTTTCAGACACAATGGTGGCTTTCAGGAACTCTCTTATAATTAAGGGGTATCCCTGAACTGCACTGAAGTTATGAAATACATGTTTGTGTAGACGCTATTTGTACTGAGGATAATTTTTTTTCCACCCAGGAATCAGTCTGGTGTCAAAAATGGTTGCAATTACCAAATAAACAAATTGAAAAATTGTAGCAGCAATTCTAAACAAATTAGGTTGGTTATCAGCTTAGCCCTATATGGGGTTGACCTATTGAAATGAATGGGACTTAACTTAACTCACGGCTATTTTTAAGTCCCATTCATTTCAGCACTTTGTGTATGGACTAAGGGCCTTTCTGCACTACACTGTTATAGTGCTACTATTCCACTTTCCACATCCTATGGAATCCTGAGGTTTGCAGTTTAGGGAGAGGCATTTAGAATTCTCAGCCAGAAAGTTGTTTGGCCTCAGTAAACTACAAACCCCAGAATTCCACAGGAGGTTGAAAGTAGAATAATGGCAGTATAACAGTGTAGTGTGGGAAGGTCCTAAGTCTTGATCTAGTCCACTGACTTAGAAGTAAGCTATAATGAGTTCAGTAGGACTTACTTAAAAGTATGCATTTTTAAGATTGGGCTGATTATCTGAAGACTTGTGATTTATCACAAAAAGACAATGAAGCTTGAATTGTGAATCTCAAATAGAAAGCCATAGAATAAAAGTGAGTTGATGAGATACGCTGTTCAAGAATCCTGAATCAGGAACACCTGAGTCTTGATCTGTTTAGGACATTCCAACAAAATGTGAAAGTTCTTAGCAAAAACCTTTTTCTGCAATTTGTTCAGTTCTGGGGGAAGTGTTTTTCAAAATTAATACATTTTGGGGAAACGTTTACAGGCCTCACTAATGGCATCTTCATACTGCACTCTTCCGAGTGGACATTGATATTAACTAAACTACATTGGTGCAACGGAAAATTCTGCCATGTTTCTTTGAGGGAAGAAATATGGTTTTAGCTGATCAAAGCACACCTTGCTACACCAGAAAGCTGTACTATTTGTTTACAAGATGCACCTATACAATAACATTAGATATCAGCTGATAATGAAGATGATTATTATTAATAAGCAGAACCAGAAGGTGACCTGTGACCTGTTCTTAAGTGCCAGATGAGAACACAGATAGCCTAATAGATTAATAGTTCTATTTGTTTAAAAAAAAAATAAAAAAATAAAAACATGAACTGTAGGAATAACTGTTTAGAAAAAAAATAAATCAAATAATGTATTTTTACCTTTAATAACTTTATCTTGTATACTGTAATATTTTTATTGAAAACAATAACAAAAATAAAATTACCTCAGAATAGTTGTATTTTTGTGAGATAATAACTTTACTTTTTCTTTTTTTAAAGAATTCAGCACACTCTGGAACATGTGCACAGAGAAGTCTATGCTAACAACCTTGATCATGAAGTTGTTCGTGTTGTTAACGGTGCTCCTCCTATGTCCATCAGTTCAATCCAGGCTCAACCTACAGAGTCCTGAGAGGAGAAAAAGGAGCTCAAATTCCTAATAATGAGGAAGAGGGAAGTTGAGTTGGAAATGCATGTCCTACTATTCTATGCTCTTTTATTCTGCTCTCCTTCCTGAGCAATCTGTAGGATTTTAAGTTTAGAACAAGGGTTCCATTGTGTACAGCCTTGTCCATTGGAGAACAGAGGGAAACCTCACATACCTTTCCAGCTAGGCACATGAAAGTAATCTTTAGATGGACCAGAAGACTTTTGTATTGAGTGCTTACATGTGCATTTAACTGATTAGCACATACACGACATGTATGTCAAAATACTCAAGATGTGTATTTTGTTAGACATGTCAAATACTCAAGGAGGAGGAGGAGACCACAATATAAACTGCCAACAAGCAGTTAAGCCCATACATACACAAATGTGTGTTGTCTTTAAAGACATTTTATTCAGCACACACACACACTATAGAGACTATAGTCAGAGCAGAGGAAGGAGAAAGGAAGGTATATTATTTTAATTGTTCAATGTTAAGAAGTCTTCCATACATCTTAAGCACAGGGATACCGTGTTTCCTGAGCTGGCAAGTAGAATGAGTTCTACTTGTCCTTCTGTGCTAATCAAATCTGTTAGTCCCCAACTACTACTCTGTGCAAATCAATCTTTTTCTCCAAATTGTTTCTGTTTTTACCAGCTCCAACCCAGAAGGCTTCAGAGTTTGTGAGAAGAATTAGAAGAGGAACACCACCTTTGCAGACTGCAGGACATGTTCAAATGGAATAAATCCATTAAGTTTTCACCACTTAGTGCTTCAAGATGATTTCAGGGAATCAAAGTAGACAGGGAGTTCAATAGAAGCGGAAGAACTAAATGTTGAATATATCAATGGAACAGAAATTTTAAGCATTAATCTCCGCTGCCAGTGGAAGTATAGAATAGTTTCCAGGTAGAGGCATCACTAGGACTACAAAGTGGAGATCTGAAAGCCTGCAGCTTTTAGGGCCCCCAAAATGCATCTTCCCTCCTCCATGGCACTCCCCTAGATCTCCTTTGTATTGGAAAATGTGAGAGATTTGGTGAATCTCCCCATTCAACAGAGCATTGGTAATGCACAGATAGAAGATGAACAGTTTACCAGTCCCAGCTCAATCTCCTCCAAACATACCTAACTCTAGCTGAGAAGTAAACACAAAAAGTATTACTTACAGGTTCATGTTCTTGAAGAAAAGTAAGAAGAAAAAGATAATCAATTACATGCTTGTAGGGAGGCATCTCCTTTAGAGCATCTAAAACCACATGCCTACAGGAAGAAAAGCATAAAAACAAGAAGCTAGTAAACAGCAAGAGAGTCCCTCTGAAAACAAAGAAATGCCTATGTCCAGGAGGAAGGGGGCATGTACAAACAAACAGGAAGTTTAGGCTAGCTTGTGCCTCTAAACCTACAATGATAATGCAACCTAGCTAGCTGTGAATTCTGAGCATGCAAAGATTGCTACCCCCACAACTTTCCAATGCTCTGTACTCTGTCCTCCATTAAAGAAAACGTGCTAAGGTGGGAGAGGAAGCAGAAAGAGTGTGAGATTGTTGGAGCAAGAGGAGGAGGAAGAGCAGAGTGGGAAGAGAGAAAGAGAGCAGAAAGAGAAAGAGAGAACATAATTGTCTCTGTTGATGCCTCCTAGTATTACCAAGGGGTAAGCCCTGCCACCATACCTGAATGTTTCCTGGGCACCATGTTACTAAAATCTTCACTTTGCCTGCAAGTAGAATCTTAAGCAGAGTTGTAACCAGTGTTGTAGGAGTCAAAGATCGAGACCCATGGAAAGGAAATTCAATGTTTATTCAGCCAGCTGGGTCTCAGTGGAATCGCTTCCAAAAGACCGAGCACACCCCCTTTGAGCATAGTTCAACAGTTTATACAGTCTTTGGTACAGTGTCATCATTGTTCTACAATTTACACAATAGACCATTCTGCAGTTGCACATTCCTAATGTTGCAAGTGGAAATTCTACATTACTTTGTTCTTTTTCCTTTTCCTCCTCATTCCCCCCTTTTATGCTAAATTCTACACAGCAATTTAAGCATAATCGCTTAGCTTGCGTCATTAAGGCATAAGCTGCAGCTTTTCTGTCCATAACTTTACTCATCGCAGATTGGAAGCAGTTTAGCAAGCAAGGTACTATCAGACATATCATTAGCCCTATCATTAATACAAAAAGAAATCCCACGAATAGTGTCTTCAGCCATGCTAAACTCGGGAGCCAGGAAGTTAACCATGCCCACATATCCACAGATTGCGAGGAATCATTTACAGTAATACTATTCCATCCAGTCAGATTCATGGTACCTGCCAGCATTACAGGCCACCCTTGCATGTGTAAGCTTGGCCCATGAGAATATACCCAGCAATTACTGACATTCAGGATTCTCAAGATCTGATTGACTAACTGGTGAAACCAATTCACTTCCCAGCCTCCCTCGCTCAACGTCACTCCCATCATGAGCAACAATCCCCATATCCACATATTGCCCAGACTCACAGCACCACTGTCTGAGATGATACAGCCAAGGCCTATGCCTCCTCCAATCCACAATATTGTTTCCCACATTCAGGATCTGGCCATACATAGAGCAGTGCGTCCCTGGTAGCAACTGCAGTAGGGCCTAGTCCCAGTCTTCTTTCCTCTCCAGATAGGGATCTGGCCGTGCGCCGGGTGTTCAGCTTCCCAGAATGTGAACACAGCAAGGCCTAGTCGCTGTCTTCCTTACTGCTTTCTAGTGATCTTCATCTTCAAGGGTTGCCCTATGATTGGGGCAGCAGTCCAGTCAGTATGGGCCCTCTTTATCCTAGTGTAATGCACCCAAGGCCTCAACCCTGCTACCTTTACTGCGGTGGGGGTTGTCATGATAACCTAGTAAGGCCCCCTCCACCCAGGGCTGAGTGGCTCTCCTTTCCAATCCTTCACCCATACCTCATCTCCTGGTTGGAAGAGTCTGTAGGAAGGGAAGACACTGCTCTAACATGTACTTCCTCATTTTACTCAGGGCTTTCCCTACGGCGCTAACCTCTTCCTGTAGGGTCATATTCCCCAATTCCTTTGTATCTCCCCTCAACCCACTCAAAATAGTAGGGGATCATCCATACATCAACTCGAAAGGGGACAGCCCCATGGTTCGATGTGGCATACACCTTATTCTGAAAAGGGCTATGAGTAGAGCGTCCGGCCATTTCAAGCTTGTTTCTTGGCACAATTTGGACAACTGTGTCTTTAGGGTCTGATTCATCCTCTCCACCCTTCCTGAACTCTGGGGTCGATAAGCGCAGTGTAGCTTCCAGGTGATTCCCAGAGTGGTGGTTAAGTCTTGGATGATCTTGTGGATGAACGCGGGTCCATTATCTGAGCCTATATGATGTGGTAATCTGTGTCGGGGAATAATATCTTGGAGCAGGACCCGTATGACCTCCCATGATTTCTCGGTGTGGCCACGGAGTGTCCCTGAGGTCCAGACGGCTTGGATAAACCTCATCCATGGTCTAGATACAGTCATGCTGGAGATCCTCAGCCTCCACAGGGAGCAGCATAGCTGGATTTAGAGTGGCAGTAGCCTCGAATTGAATCTGGGGGTTCTCACACAACATCCCTTGGTATTTCAGCATTTGACTATTAGTGAACCAGTAATTTCCTTTGTACTCCATCAAAGTAGTAACCGCATGAGGTACTCTGACAGTCAACGTTTGGCCTAGGGTTAGCTTGTTGGCTTCCTTGACCAGTAGTGCCGTAGCTGCAATGGCTGGAAGGCATCCTGGCCAACCCTGTGGCACAGGATCTAGCTGTTTTGAGAGGTAAGCCACAGGCCGCTGCTAGGAACCTAACTGTTGGGTCAAAACCCCTACTGCCACATTCTCCCTTTCATCCACATAAAGGGTGAAGGGTTTGGTCACATCCGGTAGACCTCAAGGCAATCCTGGTGGATTGTCCTCCGCCTATACCCCAGGAGGCCCATAGGGAGTGTCATCCTCAATCTGACTCATAAGAGTCTGATGAGTCCTCCATTCTTCTTCCATGGGGTATGTGATCAGCAAGCTCCATGGTCCTCGAAACTCCACCTCTGCTGATCCATTGTCCTCAAAGGTAATCTGTGCCCGCAGTTTTGACAGTAAGTCTCTTCCCATCAGGGGCACTGGGCAATCAGGTAAGTAGAGGAATTGGTGTGTTACTTGGTGTCTCCCCAAGTCAACAATTCGCTTTTCCAATAATGGTCTCTTTTCAGTCTTTCCTGTAGCGCCAACTATCTTTATACAGATAGTTGTCTTTGGAGCTAGGGGGGTAGTTACAACAGATCAGGTGGCACTGGTATCAATCATCATAGGAATAGGCTGACCCCCCACCTTTGCTGTGACCATGGGCTACCCAGGGCCAGCAATGAGGGGGCCTGGTCTGTCCTAATCCCACTTTTCCATCTCCACCATCCCTATGGCTTCATAGGGTTGGGGTATTCATTCTTCCAGTGACCCTCTTGCTTGCAGATGGCACACTGGTTTCTTCCCAGTCAGGGCCTTGGCCCCTCTTTTCCTCTCCTGCCCCTTCCTCCTCTCCGCTTAGAGTTGCCCTTCTGAGTGCTCAATGCGGCTGCCAACAACTCCACCTTCTCATGCATTCACCTATCTTTCTCTTGTTTCTCTTCTTGATCTCAATTCATGTACACCTTCTGGGCAATCTCCAACAGTTGACTCAAATTCATACCTGCAAATCCTTCCTGCTTCTGAAGTTTCTTCCCAATATCAGGATAACTTTGGGCCACAAAAGCCAAGTTCACAGTTTGCTGGTTACCCGGATCATCAGGATTCACAGGGGTAAACTGCCTGTAGGCATTAAGTAGATTTTCCAAATGTGTCCCCAGAGGTTCGGTGGGCCCCTGAAGAACCTCCGAAACCTTGGACATGTTAACAGGTCTCTTCATTCCTTCTTGGCCTCCACCAAGAGGGCCTGGTAGTCCGTGAGCATAGCCAATTGGTCTGGGTTATCTGGATCCCAACCTGGATTGGCTAAGGGAACTCTCCTCCTCATCTATTGCTCAGGGTTTGCTTCTCCGGGGGCGGGTGCCCTGTTCCAGGCTATCCGTTCGGCGTGTGGAATTATCTTTCTCCGCTCTTCAGTAGTGAACAAGGTCATTAACAATTGTTGTCAATCTTTCCATATTGGAATGTGGGAAGCCATGATACTGGAGCAAGGTTCTATTATTTCCTGAGGCTTATCGGTATAAATAGCATAATGTGTCCTCCAATTAAGGAGGTCTGACGTGGTGAAGGGAGTATATTGATAACTTTGCACTTGCCTGTAGCCTCCTTCTTGCTGGGCATCGGAGACCAGCTGGCTAACTTGTCTAAGTGGAGCCACTACCTCCTCTTCATCCCTTTCCTCTTCATCTTGGGCCTCACAAAGGGGCTTCTCTTGTATTCTTTTAATCTCCTTGGCCTTTATCTTTGGCCCAATTCTGAGATCATAGGCATCAGATGGACTAAGGAGGGTGGATCCCCCTTTCAGGTCTGACAAGTCTGGATATAGAGTAGGGGGTGATGGCAGCGGAGATACCAAGGTGGTTGGTTCCGAGTTAAGGATGGGGCTAGCTGGGTTCCCCAGTGGCGCTGCTGCTGCTGCCACCGCTGCCTGCTCCACTGGGGCTGGACCTGGGGCCACCACTGTGACATATGGGAGTAGTGCGCCGGGTTCCTCTGGGGGGGCTATCTAATACTACAGGGGCCCTGCCGAACTTCTTCCAGGTTTTATCCTTCATCAGCATCATAACTTTACTGCACTGTTCCTTACATTTTGCAAGCCATGGGGGGGATTCAGTTACTATGGTGTCCCATGAATCAATATAGGGATACTGGTTAGAATGTCCAGGGTTCCCCTCCACCACTGCATACACAGTCCTGATCTTTTCTGGGTCCAAACTTCCTTCTGACAGCCACCCCACCTTGAATGATGGCCATTCTACCTCACACAAGTTTCACAACCTGTGATAATGGGGCTTCCCATTATCTAGACTTGGTTGAAGAGGGATACTTCCCTCTTCAGGTAAACCAAGGGTTAATGAGGTGTTGGGGTTAGGTTACACTTTTTATTGTGGGCCAGCCTCACAGGTCATGGGGAAAGAATTGCCCAATCAAGAGGAAAGAGGTGAGCATCTTTGAGATGCTTTGAGATGCTTCGATGGAGAAGTTATAAAAATCCTTGAGAGACCATGTGGGAGAGAAACAACAAAGAAACCTCCTAGAGATAAAATCTGTGCCAGTCGCAGGCTGATCCAAAGAGTACCTGTTGTCAATTACCCAAAGAGAAGAAAAGCAGAAGATGTAGAGAAATCTTAAAGCCTTTCTCTCCCCCCTCTTTCTTCACCCCCTCCTTCAGGCTGAAGAGTAAAAAAGAGAGAGAGAGAAACTCTGCCTCAGTGAGACTCAACGGGGTGCCAGTCTGCAACAAGGAACTCCCATTCACTTCTTCCAGTAAGTACTTAGAGCAAATTCCAGCCAGCGCTGGCTGCTCAGCACTGACTGTAGAAAGTAAAGGGGAGAAAATGCCAACTGCTTACTCAGAAGCACAATGCCAAAGTTTTGCAGCTTTAAAAATCCATTTCCCCTGTAAAAGCAGGAAAAGGAAAATCCAAAAATCACTCATTCCTAAAGAGTGGCTTTGTATGTCCAGGGCAGCCATTCTCTGCTACCAAAAATCCCCTTCTCTCTCCCCTATCCCTGCTGCAAGGAGGAAGAGAAAGGAGAAAGAAAAAACCTTGAAAGCCTGTTTAGACAAACAATGCCGCTTTGCCCACTCCCTCCTCCTCCTCCTTGCTTCATTCCTTGCAGGACACAAAGGGACAGAGAGAGTGAGAACTGAGAAACCTGCTTTCTGTAATTTAACCCTTAACTTTCCAGTTCGGAAACCGCTATCCTCAGTATGACACAACCTGCCTGGTGTCAATTTTGGGCATCCATAGTCTCCATTAAACCCTTTCTTGAAGTTTTTCAACATACATTGGAGCGGTGTTTGTCGGCTACCACCCCCCACCCCATTTTCCTCCCCGATTATAACAATACACAGTGGGTCAAGGGAATTGGACTGTGAGTAAGGGGTCCCAGCACTCTGACACAGCAGGGTTTTAGACAGTCACACACACACACCGACCCAGACACCTGGACTCTCAACGGTATGCCCTGAGAACTGCAATGCCATTCACACGCTCTTTCACCCAAACAACACGGCCACCCTCCTTTTCTCGTCCTCCTGTGGAGCCCTGCAGTTTCAGTAGCCCCCCCTTTTGGGACTACTTTACTAGGGCATGTCCTAAGGGGGTGATAAAGCCCCTTTTCTCCCCTTTGTTTACATAATTTTGGGGAGGCACTTACCTAAGGCTATGTTTATAATGAATTTCCAAACTGTCCTGGGTTCCCAAGCTGGCAAACCCAATTCCTGGGTCTGGCGCCCTCATGAGGAGGACTGTCTGACAAAACATCGGGGGTGCCCAAGGTCCCTGTCGGTTGGGGTACGGATACCGGGGAAGCGGTGGCCATTTAAGTGGGCAAAAGGCCCCTCAGATCCCGGACGAGCCCCCAGAAAATGTTGTAGGAGTCAAAGATCGAGACCCATGGAAAGGAAATTCAACGTTTATTCAGCCGGCTGGGTCTCAGTGGAATCACTTCCAAAAGACCGAGCACACCCCCTCTGAGCATTGTTCAACAATTTATACAGTCTTTGGTACAGTGTCATCATTGTTCTACAGTTTACACAGTAGACCATTCTGCAGCTGCACATCCTAATGTTGCAAGTGGAAATTCTACATTACTTTGTTTCTTTTTCCTTTTCCTCCTCACCAGAAGCAGCAAAAATACTCTGACTATCTTCAAATAATCTAATCTAACATCACATGAGTGGTTCATCTATTCATCAGGACTTGGACCTTCTGAATGTGTAAATGCTGTTTCCCCTACTCAGTCCCTAATCATGTGAAGCTTCACAGAGGCATTACTCAGCTATCCCTCCACAGCCCACATGAAGGAAAATGTCATACAGACATCCTGTGGTAGAAAGTATTGATTAAGATAATGGGGCCCTGAAGCAGTGGCTTCTTTGTGCAGGTCTGTGGGCTCCAGTGCTGACTTTGTGCTGCCAGCCTTAGAAGAGCGTCCCTCCCACTCTGTCAATGGGGCCACAGCTAGCCTCTTCCAGACATGAGGAAGGGAGTAGCTCTGGTCATCCTCATCATCTGGGTCCCAGTAGATATGGCCAAGGCCACAGTCTCAAAGGCAATGACCACAGTGAACCACCTGCATTTTCACTTGTTCCACATATAGAAAATGGGGCTGGGGTGCAGGGTAAATGCTACCAATGCTTGGAAGGTGTAGGGGAAGAGGGATTCACAGTCTCCTGTCTGGGAGCATTTCTTTCTTGATAATTTCATGGTTCAAGAAAGCTGGGTGGATGTCTGAGGAGGGAGCAAGGAGGGAGAAAGATTAAAAATGAGAGAAATTAAAGAATAAGAGAGAAAAAAGGACAGTACATATGGTGCCCACTGTAGCATGGGGCCTCAAAGCACTGAGAGCCATGCACCATCAGCAATTTAGCCTTAGAGACCATGAAATTCCATTGCTTTAGGAAATCCTATTAAAATATGAACATGGAACTCCTTCTGTGTCCTCTACAAACATTTGCATATTATGCCATTTTGTTTGGCAGCAAAATTAAAATCCCACTGTAGATGTGCTTCTCCTTGCCTCCTTTTGATTTCCAAAAAAACCTCACAAATAAATGAAGAGTTAAGAAAGAATCTGGGACAGTTCCAAGAGAATAACATTGGTAGTTTCTAGCCAGCAGTCTTTCCTGGAGGTTCCTCTGCCCTACAGGGTCTCTCCTCTCCCAAGAGAGATCTGTAGCTGGCTCCCTATGAGACTGTTTTTGAAAAGACTTTGAAAGCATAAAGATTTACATAGTAAATATGGATTACTTCTTCATTGCATGATAACAGCAGCAAGAACATAGTTTACTTAAACTTTGAAATGGACTGAAGCACCAACAATGGAAGAATGGATTTTTGAGGTTGCTGAGTTAGCCCAAATTGCCAAACTAAGGTGAGCTTTAAAGGAGAAGCCAGTTGAAGATTTTTTTTTTGAAAGATTGGAGACTCTTTGTGGACATTTTGAGCAATGAGAAATCTAACAATACAATAGCTCATGGCTATGAACACTAATAATTCTAGTAGGATTAGTTAGCGGGACCTAAAAGGGTAGAATATTTTTTTTTCTCTTTTATTTCTCTTTATTTCATGACAGTTTGGCTTGATGGGTCAGAGCCCTTTTGTGTCTTACTAGGTTAGTGTTTAAGTTAGTATTTAATGTTTTAGTGTGTTAATATTGAGTTCTAATATTAGTTTTGGGGTTTTTTTCTCTTTCTTCTTTTTAACATGTATTTCTATGATTCTAAGTGTAATTTTAACTGTGAAATTGACTGTTTGTTTTAAGGCAATCAACAAAAATGAAAAGGCTTTGAAAGCATACTTATTCTCTCTGGCTTTCAAGTGAACTGGTTCCACACTATTTGCTGTTGGAATATACTTGTTGTAATTTATTTTAACTGGACGATTTAGTGAACTGCATGGTGTTTAGACTTAAGGGCTGTGTTTAATAATTTGTTTGATACAGGATTTAGCTCTTGTTATATTGAACTCCATCATGGTCTTGAAAGGTGGCCAAGAAATATATAAAATACATAAATACATAAATCATGGCTCTTTGAAATAGAAACTTACACACTGGGTGGCAGGCAAATTTCAGCTGCTCACCAATGAAAGAGATTGGCTGCGCCAGCATAAACAAAGGCAGTAATTTGAAGGCAAAGGACAAACACTTAGGCCATTTCCACACGGGGTTTTTAAAATGGGGCACAGCATCCTCCAGGGAGGACGTCTGCACCTGGGAGAAGACTGGGTCGGACCTACTTAACATAGATCCACACCTCAGCCCACTCTGGAACGACCCCAAGTGGTCGTCCAGCGTGTTTTGAAAGACCGCTAAAAACAGCTCTTTCAAAAGCATGGAGCACGCCAGTGCGAGCCTGCTCCTTTGTGCAGATTTGCAGGCTCGCCCCAATGTGAGTCTGTGATCTGCCGGGGACGGGCTTTACGCTGGTGAGCTTCAGCGGTTGGTCGAGACCCTCGACCAACTGGAAGCCGCCATTTGGGACGCCGGAGCAGTGCGTATTGATGAGCATGCAGTGCTCCGGAGCAGCGTGGACCAGACCGGGGAGCCAAGAAGTCCGGTAAGTAGCATCACAGGGCGATTCCCTCACTCCGTGCGGAAATGACCTTACTTTCATCTTCCATAAGAATGAAAGGCAACTCTAGACTGCAGTCCTACAATCACTTACCTGAGAGTAACTTTCTTTAAACTGCCTGGGGTGTTGTACCAAGGAAACTTACAGAGTTGCATGGCAGTACCTTTTTAAAAGCCTCAGCACTGAGGCCATTTCTGCACTAGACTGTTATAGTGCTATGATTCCACTTTCAACATCCTATGAAATCCTGGGATTTGCAGCTGGCCCCTCCCTAAACTGCAAATCCCAGGATTCCATAGGATGTTGAAAGTGGAATCATAGCACTATAACAGTCTAGTGCGGAAATGGCTTGAGAGACAACAGAATAGAGGAGAACCAGTGTGGTGTAGTGATTTCACCATTGGGGCTACAAACCTGGAGACCAGAGTTCAATTCCCCACTCAGCCATGGAAACCCACTGGGTGACTCTGGGTGTTTCATATACCCTTTCAGCCCCAGAAAACTTCATGATAGCTTTGCCTTAGGGTTGCTATAAGTCAGAAACAACTTGAATGCACAGAGCGATAGGAAAAGAAAAGCCTCGTTACTGGATTCTTTCTGCAGAATCTACTCATCCATTCCTCTTCCTTCCTTTAGTCTGGAAGAGAGATTTTGTGCATTAGGGAAAAAGCAAAGCATTCTTTAATTGCATTATCATTTTGTTCCTATTGTGGACAGAGTCTTTCAAGACATTATAAAGGAGCATAAAGAAGTCAGGAAGGAACAATAAATATCATCTTTTTAACTGGATTGCAACTTGTAGTAACTGTCACTTTTGTCATTATGCTGCTCAGTTTGATGTTCAGTTCTTCTTCTCTCAAAGTTTGAATCAGCAACTTGCCAACTGGCCAGGAAAAAAAAATAAAAAATAGCACTCAAGATTCTGCAACAAACAAGTAGCCACAATGTCACGGCTATACTTGAATTCTTCATTTGAGCCCTGAAACTCACCTCAAAAGAGAATTAGACTGTGCTTCTCCCAAGCTTCTCCCAAGCAAGGTGCTACAGGATCACATGACCACTGTTTTCCTACCAGGAAGCAACACCACAATGAAGAGTTGTGACAGGACACCACAGGGGTCTTATGCTCCCACAATGTCAGGTGGGAGGGAGCTGGATACATCATCGTGCAGTGCCCCCCTCACCAGCAACACAGGTTGCCACCACTCTAGAAGGTTGACTGGCATTACCGGTAGGTTTCAAAATCATTTGTGATCACGGCAATAGTGCCATAATTACAAATGAGAATACCAAGCAGCTACCATGTCCAAAGTCTAAGTTAGGATTAGGGATGAGACGAATCCAGAATTTTCCAAATCCCTGGAAGGTTCTGGGAATCCACGAATCTCACAGATCTCGAATCTTTCGAATCCTTTTTTGAAAAAGGGTTTAAAAAGCAAGGGAAAGAAGGATAACCTTGGGCAAGACACACTCTCTTAGCCTTAGCAAAAGCCTAGACAAAGGCAAACCTCCCTCTGAAGAAATCTGGCCAGGACAATTGTCATAGTTTTGCCTCAGGATCTCCCCAGAATGAAAATGACATGAAGGCCCTTTCTACACAGGCAGGAAAATGTGGATTAAATCTCAAGAAGACTGTACCTTCCAGTCAAGTCTCAAGTCCTGCAACAAGGAAGACACTTAAAACACACAAAAAAAAAGCCTCTAGTCCAATCTCAGTTCTGCACCCTGCAGTCTCAAGAGCCAAATCTCAAGTCCTGCAACAAAGAAAGCACTTAAAAAAACAGACACGCATACACATATATACAAACAAGCCTCTAGTCTAGTCAATTCTCTACCCTCAAGTCCTGCAAGGGACACTCAAGTCAAATCTCTAGGCCTGTCTCAACGATTCCCAATCCCTACCCTCCAGTCTCAAATCAACAAATAATACAGATTAATGCATGCTCAATAAACAATTCTGGAAGCAGCTACTCCTCCTATAGAATCAGCTCCTCCTATAGAATCAGCTAGCGTAGAATCCCATTCTTTCTCAGCTCAGGTTTTTCGGCATTCATTGTTTACCAGAGACATGCTGCTGCAACACAAGACCAAAAGTCTGTGTTTCTCCAGCTCTCCTTTGCAACCTTTCCAATGGCAAAGTTGCAGCTAGACAGAGGAAAAAGAAGAAAAGGGGTTGAGAAGCATAAAAAGTCTTTCTAAAAGGGAGCTTCAAAACAGGTTAACTGAAGTATTCATGTATTCAAGACACAGAAACTAAGAGAGGAAGTGGCATCATGACAATCTTAGTCCCAGAACTGACCAAAGAAAGCTGGTGAAGGGGAAAGTATGGCTGGCATGGTTTGCATGGAACCCCTGAACTCCTTTTTGCAGTCTTTGGAACCCCCTGGGACATTCCCACAAGCTTCTAGACCCCCACACAAAATCAGTTTTGCTCCTCTGTCCCTTACCTCCCAATCCCTATCCCAAAACTACCTTGCAGAGGGAGGCAGCAGCAGGGAGAGGCAGCACTAGGGGCACAGGCAGCAGGAGGGAGAAATGGCAGTCTCCAGTGCATGAGAGGCTGCATGCTGGTCTGCCGGTCAATCACTCGTGCCCACGTTGGGTGGTGAAACACATGAGGAACAGGATCCCATCCTGGTCCCGAGTTTTCAGGCGTCCTGGTCTCCCAGGTTTTCAGGTGTCCCGGTCTCAAACAAACTGTTTGAGTGGCAGATTCGAAAGATTCCGTTTGCCTATTTTGACACAGGGATTCGGATTCCCAAATCTTGAATCCCTGCCAAAGATTTGAGGATTTGAGTATTCAGTTCGCCTATCCCTAGTTAGGATGTTATAACAGATTAACAGGATACTAGTCATTTTGTTCATTGTTTGCTGTCTGTAGTTCTGGAAACACACAATATTTTTCTCCTTTTATTCATTTTTGTTAAAGTGATTCATGAGGAATTGGGATGACTCAGCCCAAAATATATTTATTAGGACCTAACTGGCAAACAGCTATTCCGTGTTCTTTTAATTCCCATTTCAAGCTTTGGTGCTGCTCAACAAAAGTTGGGTAGCCACAGGAAGCTTTGCTGATGGAGATAGGGGGATGTTTTCTATCATGCCTGGTGGCATCCAACACACTTCTGGTTTCCTGCATATCTCCATTCTAGCCGGAAGTGGATAATCATAAGATGAGACTAATTCCTTCCAGTGAAGCTCCAGTGGGAAATTGCTGCTGGCCCAAAAGGAGATTTTAAACACCTGTCTCACCTATTTCAGCCTAGGCTCCCTGATAAAGTCTTGCCTTTCTGGCCATTCTGCACAGCAGATAGTACTGCTATACTACATGTAGTACATACATGTAGTACATACATGTAGTACATAAATCCATAATATAAGAAAGCAAGCTGATAGTCACCTCCCAGGTGGCCATCCTGCCAGTCAGTCCCAGCTAGAGTAGATCCATACAATCAGTTGTTGAATATTGATTCAACATATAGGAAAATCTCACTGAGTCACTGAGCTTATTCTAGTCACAACTAACAACAGGATTTAGGCCCCTGTGTTCAGAAAATAGCTGATGATTCCCATATCATTGGAGCAATGAATCCATTTTGAGTTCTAGATTGAAATTTAAAAAGCTATCTAAGTGTAGAAATTATTTTTGGTATAGTTGTCAGGACCTAGAATACTTCCTTTAAAGTTTAAACTAAAACCCAGAGCAGATTCACTGTTGCCACAACTACTGCCTGTGTCCTGAGGGCCCAACAGCTATTTCCATAAGTGAAAATTTGCTGTAGTCACACAAGAAGTTGAGGAAGGTCCTTCTGCCCATGTTTTAAGACATCTTTCCTATGACTTTTCATGTTCAAGGGCTGGATTGTGGTTGCACTAATATACTTTGAGATTGGACTCTGATAAGATTGCCATATGGTAAGAAGTAGCTTTGGAAGTTACTTTTAAAAAGTCATTTGTTTCTAGTATTTGTTGTTTCTAGTATTATTGTGTTTAAACATTTTGTTGCTGCTACTCATCACAGGGTTGAAAAGCTTTCTTCATTCCTTGCTGTTTTGTTACGTTTAATTCCTTTTCAAAAAAAACCCCTTAGATTTGATGAGAAAGGCACCTTATTAAAATACCTCTAAAAATGGTATTTAAAAAGCGACTCTGAAAAGTTAACTGGAAAAATATAAAGAATGTTCCTGCAGAGTAACTATGAGAAGGACCTAGACAATGTTCTTCACAATATCAATAAGTAAATTTCAATGGAGGCTATTGACTCTCATGTCAGCAAGGTGGTGAATCTACTCCATGTCCAGCCTGAATTTTAAAGGTGCTTCCCAAAAAGAGAGCATTCAGCACCTTGGACAGTTCATTTAAAGTTTAGACTGAAACTTGGCATAGATTCACTGCCCCGCTGATATGGAAGCCACCAACCACCATTGGTATCTTCATTCTTATCTAACTACTTCATCTTTCTTTCTTTCTTTCTTTCTTTCTTTCTTTCTTTCTTTCTTTCTTTCTTTCTTTCTTTCTTTCTTTCTTTCTTTCTTTCTTTCTCTCTCTCTCTCTCTCTCTTTCTCTCTCTCTCTCTTTCTGTCTGTCTTAATTCTTTCTTTCAATAAATATCCTGCTTTTCTCCCAACACAGGATTCAAGGCAGCTTGCAACCATTTAAAAAAAGGTACAACTAAAAAACCTTTAATACAATTTTTAAAAACCATTAAACTACAATTCTGTTTTTAAAAAAGATTTTAAAACACATTTAAAACACAATAAAATGTAGATATAACACACCCTATTAAAAGCTCCATCTGCTGCAACAACCAACCTCATTCAACCTTTGTAATCCCAAAATGGCAATTTATTACAGGTAACTATAACAATTTGCAGATCATTCCGAGTCTTGTTCTGAGACACTTTGGCCAGTCCACTAGGATCAAAATGGCTAGCACAAATGGATTTAGAGTGTGAGAAATGTAATCTCCTGTGTGGCTGCAGCATGGGTAGCAGAATGACTCTGAGAGCTTAGGTAGCATACATATGTGCATTTGCCAAGAAGACCTGTGCTTCATTGTCAAATGTTTTCAAGATGATAGGATTACTGGAAGGATGAGGCACTGTGGGCATACTCAAGAGTACACTTGCTTTGATTTATACATTTATTTTTTTTTTCTAGGCTTGTGGAGTCCATCATACTGAAAGAGCTTCTCCAGCGGAACTTTGGCACAGAATCAGCTTTGATGTATTAAATAACCAGCACCTATATGGCTTTGTCTATCCTCCCCATTCTCTTATTGAGATTCCATTCTCTTATTTAATCCCCTGTTTGCTTATATGAATCTCATGTTTTGCCATTCTCTTATTTAAATCCACTGAACATGGCATTCATTCTGTGTTTCATTGCTTCAGAGGGTAGTCCTGAAGAGTCATATAAAGGGAAGGAAAAGTACATTCTGCCATTTTTGGTGTGTGCTGGGAGAACTCAGGAAAGAAAACACTGACACTGAGACACTCTCTCATGCTCCTACTTTAATAGGTACATTTCTTCCCCAGCCTTTGCCCTCTTCCCTCTTAGTGAGCTTCCTTTCCACACATAATAAGAACCTGGCTGAGTCAACCAAATCTAACTTAGCCACTTTCTCCTTTTACAAAAAAACCAAAAACCAAAAAATGTCTAGCTAGAAACATAATCAGAGAAGAGGAATTGAAGATTTGCCAGTCTGTGGAGTGCGTAATTGAATTACATGCCTTGCTTCCTATTTGCCAGTAGTATTAAACTAAACAGAGAAAGAAGGAGAGGATGAATGGATGAAAGAAGAAGGACAGATGCTGGCTGGAAACTGCTGAATTTTCTTACTGAGCTGTATTTTGTATGGAGACTTCTTTATCACTCCGGACTGGATGTAGATGGTGTTGTTATTTATTTTACGTTTTAATTGTTATGTTACACTTATACCCATCTTTGCATAAAATATGGGCAAGGCAGCTTAGCATGGAATTTAAAAAGCTCGTCTTAGCTGATGTGTTACACCAGGATCCCAAACCCAGAAGAGAGGCAGTGGCAGCTGGTGGCTTCTATGCCAGTGGGCCAGTAAGTCCATTCTAAGGCCTTTTCCGCACTTTGTTTTTGCAACGGGTCAGAGCGTCCTCCAGCGAGGATGTTTGCACTTGAGGTGGACTGGGTCCAGACTACTTTCTGTAGTTCCGGACTTCAGCCTGCTCCGGAACGACCAGAAGTGGTTGCTCGCCGTGCTATTGAAAGACCGCTTAAAACAGGTCTTTCAACAGCGCAGCGCACCCCACTCCATGGCTGCGCTCCGGTGTAGATTTTCAGGCTCGCACCAGCACGAGCCTGCAGATCTTCCGGGGGCGGGCTTTAGGCTGGCGAGCTTCACCAGTTGGTGGAGAGCCTCCACCAACCAGACGCTGCCATTTTCATCCCCGTAGCAGTGTGTAGTGCGACCACGCACTGCTCCGGATCAGCCTGGATTCTCCAAGGGAGCACACCAGTCCGGTAAGTAACAGAACAGGGCATTTTCTTCGCCAAATGCGAAAAAGCCCTAAGTTTTATTTTAGACTTTAAAGGAGCTATCCAAGATGCTCAACCATATCCACAAAATAAGTCAAGCAGTTTGGATGGCTTGTTTAAAGTTCAGACTAAAACCAAAAGCAGATTACTGTCCATTCACATGGAAGTCCTTCAGCCACCACTGGTTGTTGAGTGCACAGGCAATCATTTCTCAATGTTCTTATGTGGGCATCCTCTCTCCTGGCTTTATCAAGGGGCAGGAGTTGAAAAGCAGGGCTGTGTCTGCTGGCCCACCCTTACCAAATGTGGTAGGAGCCCATATCTCTAGTGGGGAGCCTGAAACACAGGTGTCCATGGGCTGCCTTCTTGACATACAAGCAGAATTGTACAGGGTATCACATCACAAGGAGAGTGGCCTAGCATACACATGGACAGAAGGGGCAGATTGATAGGGAAGGACCAGTGAGTGCAGGACTGTTCATCCAATCATATACTTCTTCATCACACAAGGGGGAACATCTGAATTGCATACCCTCCAGCATTTCACAGAGGAAAACTGGGGCATGTGTGGTCTCCCAACATCAGAGTATGGTCAAGATGTGAAAAGTTATTAATAATAGAATCATAGAATCATAGAAATGTAGAGTTGGAAGAGACCACACGGGCCATCCAGTCCAACCCCCTGCTATGTAGGAACACCCTCAAAGCATTCCCGACAGATGGCCATCCAGCCTCTGCTTAAAAACCTCCAAGGAAGGAGACTCCACTACACTCCGAGGCAGCATGTTCCACTGCCGGACAGCCCTGACCGTCAGGAAGTTCTTCCTGAGGTTGAGATGGAATCTCCTTTCCTGCAGCTTGAATCCATTGCTCCTTGTCCTGGTCTCTAGAGCAGCAGAAAACAAGCCCTCTCCTTCCTCTACATGGCATCCCTTCAAATATTTAAACATAGCTATCATGTCCCCTCTTAACCTTCTCTTCTGCAGACTAAACATCCCCAGCTCTCTAAGTCTATCCTCATAGGGCACGGCTTCCAGGCCTCTCACCATTTTGGTCGCCCTTCTCTGGACTTGTTCCAGCTTGACCATGTCCTCCTTGAATTGAGGTGCCCAGAACTGGACACAGTATTCAAGATGAGGTCTAACCAAAGCAGAGTAGAGTGGTACCAGTACCTCCCTCGATCTAGACACCATACTCCTGTTGATGCAGCCGAGAATTGCATTGGCTTTCTTGGCTGCCGCATCACACTGCTGACTCATGTTCAGCTTGTGGTCTATGAAGACTCCTAGATCCCTTTCACATGTACTGCTATCCAGCCACTTGTCCCCCATACTATATTTCTGTATTCCATTTTTTCTACCTAAGTGTAGGACCTTACACTTATCTATGTTGAATTTCATTTTGTTAGCCTTGGCCTAGCTCTCCAATCTGTCCAGGTCATTTTGAATTTTGATCCTGTCCTCTGGCGTATTAGCAACCCCTCGCAATTTGGTGTCATCTGCGAATTTGATGAGCATGCCCTCTATTCCTTCATCCAAGTTGTTGATAAAGGAATAGAGGGCATGCTCATCAAATGAAAAATATATAAGCCAGGAAAGGCTACAGCACTTTGCTTTTGTCTGACTCTATTGGGAAGGGCAAGATTTTTGCCCCATCTCTCCTCTTCCCTCAGCTGAATTTGCTGAATGCAAACTGCAGTCCTTCCTCTGCATTTGTGGGTCTGACCTTTGTGAATTTGATTATTCATGAAGAACATGCTTGTCTCCCCTCCCCCTGCTTTTCCTCCTCCCATTCCCTTGTATTCCTCACCCTAGGCTTGCAAAGCATGAGTTTAAAATAGACATTTTTTTTCCTTTTGGGTAAAGAAAGCCCACACACACACACACACACACACACTGCTGGAGGGTATTCTCTCTGACCTGCAGCTGCACATTTTTCTGTGCAATGGCTGATGATTGTTCAGGTGCTCTCTTTGCTCCTATCTCTTCTTTCTCCAGATGGCCACCAGAAGTAGCTAGAATGTCAGAACTCTGCTGTTCTCCATCTGAGGAGAAAGTACTGGTAAGCCCTTTACCTTGTCTTTCTCATTCCTCCCTCCCTGGGAACACCAGGACCAGATGCAAGGGATGTCAGGGTTTCAAGTTGTGGGTCCTAGAGCATGTGCAAAGTACAAAAACAAGAAGCTGTGCTGAATCATTGCCAGTTACCCCACACTGAAAAACAGCCATGCAAAGTGCATCTAGGCTAAGTTATAGTTTATTGAAGCATAGAAGGATATATGATAAGCATGGAGCTTCAGACAGCTTTGTCATGCAGCATAAATAAGTCCAGTAAAATCAGGAAAACATAGGCAAAGACAAAAAACACAAAGGGAGAACTTTTCAGTATATGATGTAAGCTTTTTAACCTGAGTTAGCCACTCCCAAACATATACCATGTGGAATTAGAGAGGGAGCTTGCAGAGGAATTGTGGGTGGGGGAGTTATTCATGGATTTTCCACTTTTGCAAAGGTTCTGCACCCTGAACTCCTTACAAATGTGGAGGGGTTGCCATACTTTCACTATTTGATCTCAGTTTGCAGCCATTCAAGTAAGGTGAGAACAATGAGGGAAAGCGTGAGGAGAAGAGAGAAATGGAGAAATTCTAAAAGAAGTTTAAAAAATTGGGATGACAGGGGATTAATCAGAATTGTCTCTCTCAAATCAGGACAGTTAGAAGGTATGGAATGACTAAGATCTGAAGTCAGTTTAGGTGTGAGACGTGAACCAGGGATAAAAGACCTCTATGGATGGCGCACACTTAAGCATCAGAGTTTTTGCCTGGTATAGGAAAGATTTACAGAGTGATTGATCAGACCTTCCAGCTGGCAAATCAATGTAGAGCTTGTAGGTTGCCCAGGCCATACACAGAAATATTGCCTCACAGTTTTTCTCAGGTTGACTGAGCCCTACCTTCCTGCTGAATATCTTTCTCATACTCCAAGATCATACCATTGATTTCAGAGATCCTGACCTGAAGAACATATCCTCTAGCTCTAGCTTTGTGTATGTTGACAGTGCCTTCACCTGCCCTGGCCTGGAACCAGTAGAACAAAAACTGATGGCATTCCAAGGTTGGAAAAGAACCTGTTTGGTAGCTTACACACAGGACTGGTACAAGACATTTTTGCTGCTTGAAAACAAGTACAAGATGGTACCTCTGATGATTCCACATACACAAACCAAGACTGGGGCAAGACATTCTACACTTTATGAATTATGAATATGACAATCCTTGCAAAGGAGTGTGTAAGAAATTGGGTTGTTCCCCAGACCTTCCAAAACACTCACTTACCATTTTTCATGAGATTTTGCCTTTTTATCTGAGCTGACTGAGAGTGAACCAAAGTGAATGAACAGGGAGCTCCCCCTCCCCACCAATGCACCATCTTTCTTGACTCTCTAAGTTCTTCACATTTTAATCCTTAAGGCTGTACCTTGCGGTAACCTCTCCTTAAGGCTGCAGTTATTAAATTCTATATTTTAGTCACAGATTCCTGTCTCTATAAAGCACACGAAAGAAGACATCTAGGACATGTTTGCTTAGACATTATGAGATATATAAATAAAAAGAGTAATGTTGGCATGACATTCTGCCTAAAGAAAACGTGCCGTGCCTTCATTAAAGCTTAATAGTACACAGGCTTCCAAAAGACAGTGGCTATGTTTTACATTTGTATACATGATGAATGCCCTTCAGTGTTCCAATTGTGCTACCTTAATTAAAAGATGTAAGAAAGATTTAAGAGTGCATCAGGCTTTGCTACAGCAAACATAAATCATAATTTATTAGCATCTTCTATGAGTGTGAGAGAAAGAGAAGTGAGGCAGGAAGCATCTAAAGGATTTAAGATTTGGCAAATGGAGCTAAGGGTAGCTGGGCAGATTTCTAGGGAAGGTTTATGAGTCACAGAATAAATAAAAGTAATCAGTTTCCAGAAAGGCAGCATTACTTCATTGAAATTATTAATAGGTAAATGACAGCTTGGAAATGTAACTTTTTGGACCACAGCTCATAGAATCCTTTAGAAAGCATGGCCAGTGTCATCCAAAAAGTAGTTTTTGCAAGATTCTGTGGTTACTTGGAAGTAAGTCCAACCACATCCTACCACATACTATAACAGAGAATTGGGATCACCTCCCCCCCCCCCGTTAACTGGCTTTTTGTTCAAAGGTGAGATAAGCTGTAAGCAAAATAAAAGTAAAATATTAACAAAAATGAGGGGTTACATTAAAATATAAAAGAGGGATTAGAATTATTAGTCCACATAACATGATTTGCATTATGAATGCTGTGAATTTTATCCCATAGATGAGGAACATAATAAATGAAGAGATATACAGATAAAAGAAGGAAAAAACAAGGCTGAGATGCAGAGATTTTAGTCTGAATTCAAGATTTCATTATCCTTGCAGTTTTCCCTGATTTATCCCTTTCTGTCAACATTATCATTTTTGTGTGTTATATTGACCTCTAGCGAAACAACTTTATTTTCTTAGTAGAGCTACATCCCAAATTTTCCTGAACTTTTTGGTACAATTAGGAAGTTCAACTGACTGAGAAATGTACATCCTTAATCACTATTGGCAAATTCAAAATAAGTTGTAGGTGTGCCAATTAGACCTTGCCTTTGCATTACACAGACTGTGATTCTTTGATTATTTTTGCAGCTTTATTACAATTTTTATACAGTTTGGGTCCTTTTTTATCTTGTGAGTCTTTTCCCTGTTATATTCAGATATTTTCTGGCTTCATATTGTCCTGCAACAAACACAATTGGGCCATCTCCCCGGTCTGTGGAAGAATTTCCCAAAAGAGATCTGTTGATGTTAAGAGATGAAACGATATCAAGATGGATTTGCAAAGATGGGTGAAACTTAAACTATTACTGTTGGGGAGAATTTCTGCGGTAAAAATGAATGTTTTGCTGAGAATGTTGTTTTTGTTCCAGAACATACCAATTTTGACCAATTGTGCGCTATTTAAACAATGGTAGACTGATGCAAAACAAACAGGGGGTTGGGATTACCCAACATGAAATTGTATTTCTCCACATGATGTTTGGTTTGGCTGAGAGACTGGATTAGGTTGACAAGTAAGAGATTATTGGATCTAGAAGGGATGAACTGAAGTTTGGTGGCATGGTTGCTTATGGCATGATAAAGCTAGAAATGCAGATTTTAATAACCACTATGTCAGACATGTTTTGTTAATAGGGAATGGGTACACAACAAGGCTATGCCCTAAGATACCCCTGTGGGTTTCATCCCAAAATGTTTTTTATAGGAAGGAGACAACAACAACGTGGGTAATTTATCAAGATCCCTTGGAATTTGACCAAGAACAATATTGAATTGTCAAATGAAAAACTAACAGCAGTAAGTTACAGTTGTCAGTGGTTTTCCTACAAACAAATAATGGAATCATTTAAAATGGACAAAAACCTGTATGATTCTGATTTTGAGAAACATGGTCAGATGATGAAGATCTGCTTGGCAAGATATATAAACTTTTGTGTAAAATAGAGATGGGAAAGGAACGGTCAAAAACTATATGACAGAGTGGGCTTAAAATGTTAGACATAACATACTGTTGGAACAATGAGAGAAAATGTGGTCAAAGGGAATTAAATTTACATTATTTTGTGATCTTAAAGATAACTTTTACAAGATGATGTAACCTTAGTGTCTGACACCAGAAAAAGTGGCCAAAATGCCATGCCAAGGTTTCTAAGACATGTTGCAAATGTGAGCAATAGGTGGGATCTTTTCACAGGTGGTGGGCCTGTGAAAAGACCAAAAGATTATGGAATCAAATATATAGTACAGTGCCAAAAAGAAAAAAATTAAACTCAACATTCAATTGAAACCTGAATTACATTTCTTGGGACTGATGGATAACCAGCTGGAGAAGAAATATGGGAAGATACTACAATATATGACCAGGAAGCAAAATCATTACACTCACAGAAATGGAAAAATACAACAATGTCAGTGACTGAGCACTGGCTAATAAAATTGATGGACCCAGATGAAATAGATAAATTAACAACCTTGATGAGAGAAAAAATCATTGGTGATTTCTTTTAACGGGTGGGAACCTTTAATAGGGTTTTTGGCAAAGAGAGAGAAAGAGAGAGAGAGAAAAAAACAATATGTTTACCATGGGCTTTGATAAATAGTATATCTGGAAAAATAAGCAGTAGAAGTACTTGAATGATATAGTCATGTACAATCTTTGTGAGGAAAGCTGGAAATCAAATGTATATTTTTTATTATTCTTTATTATCTTTGCATTTTCTTTATTATCTTTTTCCCCTCTGCTTTTTTGTTTGTTGTTTCTTTTCTCTTTGTTTGTATGTATCTTGACCTTTCATTGGAAAATGTTTCATAAAATTTACCTTAAAAAACAGAAATTCCTTATGATTTCCTGTTGACAGAGTTGCTTCTATCAGCAGAATAAAAAAAAATTGGGGAAAAAAATAAGCAGAAAGCTATTTCTCATCTTTCTGTGAGAACTGTGGGCAATCTGCCATATCAAACAGTCAACTGTGTCTGAAATCTGAAGCTTTCAAAATAAGATTGAAGTATGACAGACATTTTCAAAAAAAAAAATCCCATTTGGTGTGAAAAAATCTGGCATCCTGTATTAAGGTTACAAATCCACGAGTGTTCCATATTCACCTCTGCTACATATTCACAATCATGGCACTATTGTCAAAATCATAAATATGCCCCAGAACCCACCTTAAGCTCAGGGGAGCTGCTCCATGTGTCAGAGATCTGCAGTGCTTCAAAATGACTCAACTAGCCCCTCCTGCCCTCAAGCTGTGGTGCAATAAGCTGAAGCTTCTGGCTGTCACATAATAGCTTAAGGGTGGGCCAGGGCTAGCCACATTGTTCAGAAGTACCCCACTTGACTGAGCTGCCAATCTCCACTGCATGGAGCGTCTCCCTCAAGTTTAAGGTGTGTTTCAGGAGTCAACACAGTTATGAATGTGATGTAGGATCTTGGCCCAAATCTTTCAACATACCTAAAGTAGCTCTTTTGATCCTAGATAGGAAATGCAACACTTCAGTATTGACCATCCTCCCAGACTATCCTATCCAGATTTGTGAAATAAGTCAATATTGCATGTTCCTGCTGCAATGAAATTCATCACACTAGTGTTGGCCAACAATTTTGATAAATACACCACCATTCTAGACCAAAACACCAGATGGCACCAGATTGAAAGCAAAGATGAGTGGGAGCTGATGGGTTTCATATCAGTCAATTCAATCCAGGCTTTTGTTCACAAATCTGGGTTTTTGTCCCAAACTTTATATCCAGGGCACTAGAACCCATCTCCCAAATATGTTGAGAATATTCAATGGTTTAGATTAAAATTTAGGAGGGGGATCACTTCCTAACTGATATAGGGTCAGATTTCATACACTTCCCCCAGTTCTTAAACTGAGGCCATTTCTACACTACACTATTATAGTGCTATTATTCCACTTTCAACATCCTATGGAAACCTGGGGTTTGCAATCTAGGGAGAGGCATTTAGAATTCTCAGCCAGAGAGCCCTTTGGCCACAGTAAACTACAAACCCTGGAATTCCACAGGATGTTGAAAGTAGAATAATAGCACTATAACAGTGCAGAGTAGAAATGGCCTGAATCATCTAGGGTCTGCTGAATACATGTTGTTGTTCCATGTTAGCATAGCAATTTGCATAGTCAGGAGTGGAAGGGAAATGAAAAACATTTCTCATTTTCTTCATCTGCCTTTATATTCTTGGGTGCTGTGTTTTAACTGTGTGATGCTATACTACTTGATTATTCTCCTCTCTGTAAATGTATTACTTATAAGCGTTTCCATAGCGTTAGATTATTTCTCTAACAGTGCTGATGTGAGGATGATGAGAATGATGATGTCTGATATCTGTGCATACCAAAAAGAAAATATCCACAAACATTTGGAAATCTGAAAATCACCAATGCAGAAGTCCCTCTTCGTTCTATTCTGCCTCACAGCCTGCAGGCTGTGCTCATGAATCACTAATCTGACTTGGAACAGATACTCTGCCTATATGCTTTGCTGTGATGGATGTTCTGCAATATATGAACTGAACTGCACGTCAACATACTCTACCTTCTAATCATGTGGGATTCCTCACCGATTAGTGAGACAACATATGAAATGTGCTGTAGTACACAAAACTAGAGCAATGTGATTCCTAATTAGATACACCTCACATGGTCAGCAGAAGAGGTAAAATTAATGCAGAATTGATTTTTCCCCCTTATAGGCTGCAGCCTTACTGGTCGGCATAGCTGTGCCAGCACAGGTGTCGATGGCAATGTGGGCAGTGGCACAGCAATAGGATAAAATGGCTACAGGGATTACAATGATGGGAGGGTGGCAATGAAAAGCTGTCTCTCTCAGGAGAGAAAAAATGGTTCCCACTTTTGTTGTATCTAGAACAGCTTTCTCTAGCCATAGGTGCAGCCTTCTCTACCTTCCTCCCAGTGTACCACTCCCAAAAGTGCCACGTGCCAGCATAAGGCACCAGCATGACTCTAGTATTCTGCTTTTCTAATGGATAGGAAAGCTCCAGGGCTGGGGTGGGAGAGAGGGCTTTCTACTTCACTTTCTGCAGCATTCAGATTGTGGAAATCTCAAGGTAGTAATTTGGGAGCCAGTGTGGTGTAGTGATCTGGGGGTTGGGCTATGGCTCTAGAGACCCACTGGGTGACCTTGGGTGCATCACACATGCTCAGGCCCAGAAAACCCCATGATAGGGTCGCCTTTGGGTTGCCATAAGTCAGAAATGATTTGAAAGCACACAACAACAACAACAACAACAACAACAACAACGAGTAATTTATCATCATCTAGATTCATTTTCAGCCACTTTTTTCAGGTTTTGGGTTTTTTGTTTTCTTTTGCCTTGCTGACGTATGTGGGAAGCTTGCAGGTCAGTGAGAGGAAAACCATTGTGTTTTGCAGTGATTTTCTACCATCGAGGAAGAGGACAAAAAAACCCCACTTTTTTTAAAAAAAATTAAAGGTTTGGGGAATTTTGAAGGTTTGGAGGGCAAATCTATTCATCAAAATTCATCAAAGCTCTTTCTACGTGACATAACCTTATAATAAATGCCACAGCATATTATTTTGCAATTCACAAGAGTTTCTTCTCTAAAACTTTCAGCCAGTATTCTTTGTGCCCCTTCTATAGTCTCTCTCCGTCTCTCATTCTTCAGTATCTGCAGAGGTCAACATACAACTCTTTAATTTGTTGTTGTTGTTCTTGTTGTTGTGTGCTTTCAAGTCCTTTCTGATTTATGGCAACCCTAAGGTGAATCTGTCACAGGGGTTTCTGGGGCTGAAGGCAGGTTTCCATGGCCAAGTGGGGAACTGAACCCACAATTTCAAAACTTCATGTTCATATTTTCCCCCTCCCATTCAGAAACAATGTCCAAAGGAATTATGACAGGTAGGCCATTCATAGCCTTCACTATTCAATCATTATTTTCTATTGATTTGCTATTTATTATTTACTTAACATCCAACCCACCTTTTCACAAAAAATGTGACAGTGCTCTTGGGCAATTTCCAATTACTTCAGTTGAGTTTGCCCAGGAAAATGTCCTGTGCAATTGAACCCTTAGCTGACCCACCGGTGAGGCCAGTTTGATTTTGAATGGGTTGGTTTGTAGGGTGCATGTTTTGCAAGCAGGAAGTTTCTGCTTTAATTCTTTCCATCTCCAAGTAGGACTGAGAAAAGTCATCTCTGTTTAAAAACCAGGAGAGTCACTCACAGTCAGTGTAGATTGTACTGATCCTGTGGTCTGATCTGACTTAGTATAAAGCAGAGGCCTATATTCTTAATACAAATTAAAGGCACACTCTGCTCTGTGAGTGCAGTAAGCTGAGGGTCTTGAGCATTTTGTGTGTGTGTGTGTGTGTGTGTGTGTGTGTGTGTGTGTGTGTGTTCCTCCAAGTTGCTTGTCAACTTATGGTAACCCCATGAACTTCATAGGGTTTTCTTAGGCAAGGAATACTATGGTGGTTTGCCATGAGCTTCCTTTGAAATATAGCCTACAGCTCCTGGCATTTCCTGACAGTCCCTCATCCCACTAATAAAAGAAATTAGACCACTGAAAATAGACTTCCCTCTAAACTGCAGCTTCTCTTTCCTGAGCTATATCACATATTTTTTCATTACTCTGAACACAGTGTTTGGCTTACAGAAAGATTTACATGAGGGATTATAGAGTCATGGAATCAGAGTTGGAAGGGGCCATCAAATCCAGCCTCTTATTACTGATGTCCAGAGAAGGAGACCTCACCTCCTCTCTAGGCAATTAGTTCCATTGCCAAACTGCTCTTACAATCAAGAAGTTCATTCTAATGTGCAATTGAAATCTAGAAGTTTCTTCTAATGTTCAGTCGAAAGCCATTAGACCAAATTCTACCTTCTGTCCCTGGTTCTGCTCTCTCTTCTCTGTGACAGCTCTTGAGATATTTAAAAACTGCAATCATACCACCACTTAGGGCCTTTCTGCACTACATTGTTGTAGTGCTATTATTCTACTTTCAACATCCTGAGGAATTTGGGGGTTTGCAGTTTACAGAGGCCAAAGGTGCCCCTCCCTAAACTGCGAACCCCACAATTCTGTAGGATGTTGAAAGTGGAATAATAGCACTATAATAGTGTAGTGCAGAAATGGCCTCAGTTTAGGAACTGGGGGAAGTGTATGAAATCTGACCCCATATCAATTAGGAAGTGATCCCCTCCTCCTAAATTTTAATCTAAACTATACAAAAGCTATTGAATATTCTCAACATATTTGGGAGATGGGATCTAGTGCCTTAGAGGATGTTGAAAGCGGAATAATAGCACTATAATAGTGTAGTGCAGAAATAGCCTAAGTAATTTCCTGTCCCTATGTAATCCTCTATCTTTCACTGGCTGAACTGACAAGAATGCTACCTGTGCCCCAAATCTTTTCAGCTTCAATCTCAAGTCTTCTGCTCAAAGCTGTTCTTGGCTGTGTCACTTCTACATCAGTCCCAAAGTTTCTTAATCAGTCTTTGTCATTCAGTCTCTTTCTATAATGAAATCTTCAAGCCTGGACATACTTCCATGTCAGCCAAATAATGTCTCCAACACAAAACAGCAACTAAAGAGTTCTCCACAAACAGTGAAGGGAGCAGGTCTTGACAATGTTAGCATCATCAAGATGGTTCACCCTAGGAGGCTTATGGATCCCAGTGGATTTCTGATGGTTCTTGGGAGGCTTCCCGCTGTCTTGGCAGGCCATTCTATCGAAGCCCTGGTTGATCTGTGGAATGAGGAAATGGCCAGGACAGTAAACATGATTGATCTCAAGTTTCCCCTCTCATGGAATGGAGCCAAACTGGATCCCTTGTTGCTCAAGGAGCTGGTGATGATGAAACAAGTGAGATGGCAGGTAGAATAGCATTGGCAGAAAATTCAGAGTGGGTCTGACTGAGTACAGGTTACAACCTATTTGAGGGCCTATTCCAAGGCAATAACAGCATCAAAAATAATGTTTACTCCTGACTCCACTGAGTCCACAAAGAGCTGGCCAGAGGAGCTGTTTTGTATGATCGGGGCACTGCTTTACAGTGGCTCTAACCCTTCTTGTTTGGGTGGTGTTGGAAGACTCTTGTTTGACCCCTTGACTGTTAGTCAGTGTGGTCCCTCAGGGCCTTTTGCACACTTAATCCAGACAAGACAGAGGTGCTCTTGGTCAGTCAAAAGGCAGATCAGGGAATAGAAATTCAGCCTGTACTGGATGGGGTTACACTCCTCCTGAAGACAGTTTGGTTCACAGTTTGGGTGTGCTCCTGGCTTTAGCCCTTAGCATGGAAACCTAGGGGCTAAAGCTTGGTGTGCCAGCTGTACCCATTCCTTGAGATGTCAAATCTGGCCACAGTGACACACCCCTTAAGTTGCACCCTGTTTGGATTACTGCAGTGTGCTCTATGCGGGGCTGCCTTTGAAGAGTGTTTGGAAACTTCAACTGATCCAAAGAGCTTCAGCCAGATTGTTAACTGGAGTGGGCTATAGGGAGCTGCTCCCAAGCTCTGGAATTCCCTTCTGAGAGAGATTAAACTGGCATCTTCCCTGCTATCTTTCCACTGATAGGCTATCTTTCTGCAGGCCGATTCTTTTATTTCAGCAGGCTTTTGAATATCTTGCAGCATTGTGCTGTAGTCTTGCAGCATTGCACTGTAGTCTCTGTGGGGGGTTTTTGTTTTTGTCATTTTTAACATTTACAGATTTAATTTTAAACTTTAATTTTTAACTTGTGTTTTTAGTATATTTTTAGCAATGTCTCTTTTAACTCCTGTAAGGAACCTTGCATCCCAAACCAGACAAAAGGTGAGATATAATAATAATAATAATAATAATAATAATAATAATAATAGAAAATTAAGGTGGCCACATGAAAAATACATGATCTCCTGTACTTATCAATAGCTGTATAAACGAGAGTATTTCAGCTGGTATTGTTTTTACAGTGAGCTATACCTGCGAAAACAAACAATTCTCAGACTTCTCAGGATCCCATTTGCAGTTTGTATTGTGGGAAACAGAGCTGAGTGTTGGCAGGGTGCCATTTTGTTGTTAAGCATGTTGGATCTTCGCCTTCTCAGGAACCTGTGCAGACTCCTGTAAGGGCAGCAAGACCTAGGCAACCAAGTTGGGTCTTTGCTGAGGTCCCCCATGAATGCATAATTTTTTAAATATATATTTATTAAATAGGATATTACTATATAAAAGAACGGGGAAAAAAACAAGAAAAAAATCCAAATACACAAACACAAATCAAGCACACAAACAAAAAAAACCCCAAATATAATATAATAAAATAATTATTTACACATCAGATGTTTATGTGCAACTATTGTTAATACTCATCCTCTACACTTCCACTTTGTATTTCCCTCAATCCTAATCCATTCTGTTACCATATACATCGTGATATATATGAATATACAGTATTTCTCTTAAAAGAATGAGAATATTAATCTTATACCAGTTTCTCCACATGTACCACATACTGTCATATACCATATACACATATCATACCATACCATTATTTTATTTACTCTTTACCTAAATTATCTCTCCATTCCCTTTCCAATTTCTGAATGGGGTCATTTTTTAACGCCCCAGCAAGTTTATCTGACTCCATCATACCTACATTTTTTAATTTCCAATCATCCAAGATTGTTATTTTTTTCTCTTTCCAATGTTGAGTGTAAATTATTCTGGCCACTGTCACCAAATAAAGAATTATCTTTTTATTTCTCTTCATTACTGTATTTTGGTCCAGTATATTTAATAATTACAGCTCCAGCTTCATTTCAAAGTTATGCTTAATTATTTTTTGAATTGCCTCATGAATTTCTTTCCAGAATTTTTTCACAATTTTACACGTCCACCATATATGATAATGAGTATAAAATTGTTCATCCCAATGTGGTGCTCTCATTCTTTCAGAGAGCTTCTGAACATGCTGAAATCCCCTTTCGTCATAATTCAAATCTAATTAATCAAAAAGCAGAAATGTCTCAGCTAACATTTATTTAAGTGACTAGAGGCCACATAATAGCACAATAAATCATGACATTTTATTAGGTATTTTAAATCACCCTAGAAAGTTTGACCTGAAGGGCTATATCAGATTTTGAAACAATCATGCAAATGCAAAGGCACCACTAACTATGGGAAGGGGCATTTCTTTATTAACCACCTACTAGGCCTATTTGCCAGATATGCTCCTTATTTATTTACTCATAGGGTCTAAAGGGAACCTTCCTGTTGGGAAAAATGCTTTCTGATATGGTGTTCACTCAGCAGGGAAAGAACTTAAGATAAAGTAATCATTATCTCTGCTCTGCTTGGGTGCTAGATCTGAGAGCAGCAAGAACTATGCTGAGCACCCAGGAATGTTGCTAGTGGGAACAAACCAACATATCCTCTGACATTTTACAAATGAAAGCCAAGATACCTGTGGCTAAGCAACATCAGAGTGTGGTTAGGGTGGCAAAAGTAATTAATGAGGGAAAACACATAAGTGAGGAGAGGCTGCAGCAGTTGCTTGGCCCTACTGGGAAGGGCAAGATTCTGCCTCCTCCCCTCCCCTCCCCCTTCTAAGTTAATAGGATGCAAAAAACATCCAAGAGAGGAGCCTAGTTATT
The DNA here is from genome assembly GCA_948472985.1 of Iguana delicatissima. Classification (NCBI taxonomy): domain Eukaryota; kingdom Metazoa; phylum Chordata; class Lepidosauria; order Squamata; family Iguanidae; genus Iguana; species Iguana delicatissima. The sequence continues at coordinate 295,253 of CAOKZL010000258.1, read as the reverse complement.
TGCAACCATCTCCCTCCCCCTGCTTTAGGCCCAGGAGGAAGCAGTTTTTAAAAGAAAAAATGGAAGTGACCCTCTAGACCTTTCTAGTTTTAAGTATCCCTCTCACACCCCAGAGAGGGCAGGAGAAGTTGGGTGGAAATGGCCCCAAATGACCCCTGTTTTGCCCTCTGGAGGTGCAATTGGCCACTTCTGGCTTTGTTTGTTTTTTCAAGATGAAAAGGCCAAAAGAGATTTGGAGGACACACATGAGCAACAGAATGCACTTTGCCATCCCCTGAATTAGGGTGAGCCATACCCAATTGACAGCTGCTTAGTATTTTTTTTAAATTTTTTAAAATACTTTATTTCTTAAAAAAACATACATAAATCAACATATGACATACAAGAAAAGCAGAACAAAAACAAAAAACAAAAAATTTACAAACTTAACTAATTAAAAACTACACAACACAAAATAACCTACCACATACATATTACATACAAATTACATAATCAACATATATTGCTTATTCTACTATTCATTTAGTAGCTCTTCCCACGTACTTCTGGCATTGGCATTCGATTCTTTTTTTTTAAATTATCTTGTATACTTGGCCATCACACTTTCTAATTTTTCCCTCTTTATGCTGAAAATATTTATTCAAAAATCTATAATCACCATGTTATTATCATACTATGAGTTCTTATAATATTGAAATATCTTATCCCATTGTTTTATGTATTTTCCTTTAATTTCACCATTTAATATATATGTCAGTTTATCCATTTGTATCAAATCATATAATTTCATTTCCCATTCTTCAATTGTGGGTATTCTTTCTCCTTTCCATCTGAATGCTAATACCATTCTTGCTGCCGCAGTCATATAAAACAGTTGTCTCCCCACCTTTTTTTCCAAATCCTCATCTAACATTGATAACAAATACATTTCTGGAGACATAACAAATCGTATATTCAATATTTTTTCAATTTGACTATGAATCTCTTTCCAAAATTGCTTCACTATTTTACATGACCACCAAACATGATAAAAAGACCCTATCTCTTTCTTACACTTCCAACATTTATTAGAGCATCCGCTTGTCATCTTTGCCAATTTTTGAGGGGTGAGATACCATCGAAAAACATCTTATATAAATTTTCTTTGATATCTTGACATACTGTTATCTTCATAGTTTTCGTCCAGAATTTTTCCCACTGTTCCATTGAGATAGGATGGGAAAAATTCTGGGCCCATTTCAACATTGGTGTTTTAATTATTTCTTCCTCTGTTTACCATTTTAATAAGATCTTATAAATAAGAGAGATAAATTTTTGGTTTATCTGAATATAAAATCATATTCAATTCCTCTTCTTTCTTCTGATAACCATTAAATTTGATATCTTTCTTTAGTTTTTCCCTTATTTGATTATACAAAAGCCAATGACATTTTATTCCCAATTCCGCCAATTCTTCTTGAGATTTGATTTTAATTTGGTCTCGTTGCAATTCTATCATATCTTCATATCTAATCCATCTATCAAATAATATATTCTCTTTTTTATAATATGCCTCATGAGGAGATACCTATTTCGGTTTTTTAAGACAAGCTCTCAAACAATATCTTCTCCAAATTTTCATAAGAGCCGATCTTAGATAATGTTTATTAAAATCTTTATTATTTTTCCCTTTATTAAACCATAAATAATAATGCCATCCTGAACCTAAACCTTCTCCTTCCAAATTTAATAATTGTATATCTTCTAATTTAATCCATTTTTGAATCCAATTCAGACCGCAGGCATGAAAATATAAAGCTAAGTTTGGCAAAGATAAACCACCTCTTTCTTTAGCATCCTCTAACAATTTCATTTTAACTCTTGGTTTCCTCCCCCCCCCCCATACAAACTTTAATATCTCCCTTTGCCAGACCTTAATAACTTTTTCATTTTGTATAATTGGAATAGTCTGGAATAAAAATATCACCTTTGGCAATACAGCCATTTTAATTACCGCTATTCTCCCCAACCAAGATAGATTTAAAGCGTTCCAATTTTTTAAATCTTTTGAGATATTCTTCCAGACATTCAAATTATTGTTTTTAAAAAGGTCTGACGTCTTATTTGTAAGGGTTATTCCAAGATATTTAGCCTTCGATGTTAATGTAAAACCCGTGCTACATGTTACTATTTTTTTCTCCAATTCTGACATGTTTTTTGTCAAAATCATAGATTTTTCTTTATTAATTCTAACCCTGAATTTTTACCAAAATTATTTAATATATTTTTTCAAAATTTCTATATCTCCCCCAGAATATTCCAATGTTATCATTAAGTCATCAGCAAATACTCTTATCTTATGTTCCTTACCTCTTACCTTAACTCCTCTAATTCTTTCATGACCTTTAATTTTCCTTATTAAAATTTCGATAACTAGTAAGAATAATAACGGGGATAATGGACACCACTGACGTGTCCCTCTCTGTATTTCAAATTTCCCAACATTGCTTCCATTAACTAAAACGTATGCAGATTGTGATGAATATATTGATTTAATCCAATTAATAAAGTTAGGGCCTAGACACATCATTTGACACACTTTAAATAGAAATTCCTAATTCACCATTTCGAAGGCTTTCTCAATATCAGAAAAAAAACCATCAATTTTTTTTTGAGGGTGATTTTCACACAATTCTATAATATTAATTATATTTTGCATATTATCTTTTATTTGCCTGCCAGGAAGAAAACCTGCTTGATCTTCTGAGATTATTTCCTTTAATACCTCTTTTAGTCTAATGGATAAAATAGATGTAAATAATTTATAATCAGTGTTAAGAAGTGAAATTGGATGATAATTTTTAATATCTAAGGGATCCTTCCCTTCTTTATGAATTAAAGTTATGTTGGCTTCTCTCCACGAATCTGAATTTTCCCTTTTAATGCTTCATTCATTAGTATTTGTAGAATAGGAGCAAGTTCATTTTGAAAAATCTTATAGAATTGATTAATATAACCATCCGTACCGGGGACTTTCCCTTTTTTGCTTTTTGAATTGCATCTATTACTTCTGTCATTGTAATTGGCTTGTTTAATTTCTCCCGTTGTTCCTCTGTCAATATTGTTAAGTCTTGTTGCAACAGAAATTCTTCTATCATCCTTTCTTGAGTCTCTTGGCCTTTATATAATGTCTTGTAATAATTTAACGCTATTTTCTTTATCTGATGAAAATCTGTATAAATTACCTCTCCACTTCTCAATTTTGTTATCAATGTCTTTTCCTTCCTTTTTTTTATTCTATATGATAACCATTTACCTGCTTTATTCGCCCACACGAAATAGTAATGTTTAGTATATAACATCTTCTCGTTAATTTCCATTTCTAACTGTAATTCTATTTGCTTACGTAAGATTTTAATCTCTCTCTCTATTCCTATGTTCTGTGGGTCATTATTGAGACTTTCCTCTTTTTTCCTCAGATCATCATTTAATTTTTGAAACTTCTCTCTTTTCTTTTTATTTTGTCTTGCATTGTATTGTATAAAGTATCCCCTAAACACCGCTTTTGCTGCATCCCATACCGTCATTAGGTCTACTCCCTTATTCAAATTTTCCTCTAAATATACCTTAATTTGATTTTTCATTTTTTGAACCAATTCTTCTTCAAGTAATAATTTTTCTTTTAATTTCTAATAATATGGTTCTTCCACTTTATATTTTAATGTTAATAAAATTGGGTTATGATCTAATAAATTTTGTGGTAATATCTCTTGTTTATTAATCATTTGAATTAAGGAATTTGATATTAAAAACATATCAATTCTTGATAATGAGGCATGAGGTTCTGAATAAAACATAAAATCTTTAGTAATGCCAAATTTAAACCTCCACACATCTATTAAGTCCAAATTATCCATCATATTCTGAAATGATCCAGGTAATTACCCTTGTTTCTCTTTTATCTTCTTCTTAGACATCCTATCCACTTTTGGATCAATCACTCCATTCCAATCCCCCATAAAAAGAAAATGATTGAACTCTAATTCTGTAATTTTTCTATTTAATTCTTTATAGAAGTTTTCTTGTTTCTTGTGTGGTCCATATATTCCAATTAATAATATTTTTTGATTCTGCCAATTAATTTCTACAGCCACATAGTGGCCTGCTTCATCTTTTAATATCTCTTTAGAGTAAATATTTGAATTTATATATAATACCACTCCTTTTTTTTTTTTTTTTTGTTTTAGATGTAGATACATATTCTTTTCCTAACTTCCTATTCCGAATCAAATGGATTTTTTCAGATTGTATACGAATTTCTTGTAAACATATTATATCCATTTTTTTCTTTTCAATAAAGTGGAAGACCTTTCTCCTTTTTTGAGGGGTTACAATTCCTTTTATATTCCAAGAGAGAAGTTTCAAATTCATATTTTATATAAATGTCGTTTTATTCTCTCAATTAAATTCCTCCACTGACTCTAAACTTTCCTCTTCTGTCGTTCCCTGTAGCTTCCTCTTCTTTGTCCCTTTCTTAGTCTCGTTCAACTTCTTGTCTACCCTCTAAATGATCTTCTTTACTTTCTTTGTTGTCTTGTATTTTCTTTTTCAGATAATCTTTTCCATAACTTTTCATAAATACTTTAGCTTCTTGCACTGATTCAATCCTATATTGTTTTCCTCGAAATCTGAAATTGAGGCCTTCTCATTTCCCCCAACGATAAGTTATACTATGATGTTTTAAAAATGTTGTCAAAAATCTATATTCATTTCTTTTTCTCAGGATCCGCGACGGTATATCCTTATAGATCGATACTCTGGCATTATCAATTATCAAATCTGTTTCCAAACTTTTCTGGATTATTTCTTCTCTTGTTTTTTCCCTTACTAACATCACATCTCTTGGGAGTTTTCTTTCTTTTGCAATTGTAGATTCAATTCTATATATTTTGTCAATCTCCCATTCCATATTCTCAAATGAGATATTCAAATATTCTGACAATGAAGGGATCAGTCTGTCATATAAGTTTTCTCTCTTTCCGTGCCACCAATCCTCTTATTTTTATAAAATTTTCTCGTTTTCAAATCCATCAATGCTTTTTCATCTAGAAATCACTCTTGTCGTCTTTCCAGATTCTGTGTCCTCTCTTCTACCTCTTTTGTCTTCAATTCCAATGTTTCCACCCGATCCTGTGTAGACTTTAAATCTTCTTGAAGACCTCCCAATGCCAATTTTATTCCTTTTAATTCATTTTTAAAATCTTGTTTTATCTCGCCTCTTAAGTCCTTCATTTCCTGACGTATGTCTAATTTTATATTTCTTATTTCTTCCAGCAATGTCAGTTGATATTGCTCAGTTCTACTCTGTTCCGTCTTCTGTATTGGTTCTGATGAAAGTTTCTGTTGTCCTATAGAGGTCATTGTCTTAGACATTTTGGATGTCTTCCTGGTGTCCATTAAACTTTCTAGTATAGGGAGAGCTGATATAGCTAACTTAATAGGACTTAACAATTCTTTAATCATAAATTAACTCATAAATTCCTTCTTCTCTTATTTTAACTTTATAACTCTATTTTCTTAGCACTTATATTAAAAACAAAAAACCTCTTGGTATAGGGGGATCGGGAAAGGGGCTCCGGAGATCGGTACGCGTCCCTTAGCTTCCATCGGGCGAGATCGTGCAAGAAGGGAGCGGATGGGACGGAGAAGATCAAAGCAGCCACAGCCATCTACCAGCGCTTGAAGGTGCAAGCTTACAAGCGGCGCCGGCAAACTGTTTTAGGGACTTGGCATTGGAGCGGATTTTTGGTCATTTTCTTTTCATCCTGTTTTGGGAATTAAGATCATCAGCATTAAGTATCGGATGTTAAACGTGAGTAAGACTTAGAGAGTGATTTAAGAACGCTGAAGTGGGTGACAGAGAAACGGATAAGCGGCTTGGATATAACAGGCAGCGGACTGGACATGTGTTTGAGAAGCCATTTGCAAAGAGCCACTGGTATTTAGCTACGTTTGGATGTTAAAATTCCATCTAAAATCTGTATATAAAATTGATGAATTTCGTGTTATAGACTTTGAATGGATTTTAAAGGACTGTGAATAATTGGATTTTTGCTTAGTGAGACCAGACTTGACAACATTTAAAAAGAGAGTGGAGAACGGAGAGAGCGAGAAGGGCAGATGGGAAGATTGGAAGGAGAAGGCAGACGGAGTACTAATGGCGAAAGGGGAACTGTGATCTAAAATAAAATAAACCGAGGAGAAGTGGGACTTACCTTTGGAAGACTTTTCTTAAGCAAATTTAATAGAGGTCCGGATGAGTAATAACATAAAGACAGAAATAAGAGACAGTGAAAGGTGGATTTAAAGTGAAGAAAGGGAAAGTGGACGGAGACAGGACTGGATTGGGAAACGAGACATGAAAACGGGAAAGAAAACAGCTGTATAAAGACAGTCGGATTAAGTAAAGAGGAGAGACAAAGAATTGAAGGAGACAAAGAGGAAATAACGACAGACAAAAGACACGAACATTATATGTAATGTATTGTTTAATTATTGATTTATTGGCTATTGGTTTAATGTAATAATATTTGAATAGTTATAGTAATAGAGTTTTGATTTAAGATAGCTGGAAAAAAAAATCTTGAGGCTAGAAGAGACTTTGAATATATCTGTTTTTTGACAGCTGCTTAGTATGTCCTGCCCTCCCTCTGAGTGTTGATGGAGTCTTCTCAAGCCACTCCTTCTCTAAGCTTTTCAGCTATAGACAGTTGAAGTAGATTGTGCCCAAGGTGGTTTCATCCCCTCCCCATGAGTCTAAAATCCCTGCATCCTAACTCTTAAGAATCTTGTGTTTATGTATGTGGGTGGGTGCATGCATACCTTTAAGGCGGCTGTCAACTTATGGAAACCTCATGAATTTCAAAGGGTTTTCTCAGGCTAGGAATACTCAGAGGTGGTTTTGCCAGTTCCTTCCTCTGAAATATAGCCTATAGTACTTGGTATTCATTTTCAGTATCCTATCCAAGAACTAATCAGGGCTGACCCTTCTTAGCCTCCAAGATCAGACTACGTCACCTTTAAGATGTCACAGAGTGTATACTAATATTCACAGCTGTGTAGCTTTCTCTGTACAACCTTGTCACAGAGTACAAGCCTTCACTTCATTCCCATGCTTCCATCTTCCAAGATAAAATCCTGCCGGACATGTTGTGGGTCCCTAAAATAAGCTCCACTCTACTCCAAAATGCATTTCCTGGCACGTGATATAAGTAAACTCCACATGCCTCAACCCTACCTTGTTTGATCCTAAAGACAACCCACCCCAAAATTATTTGGCTCAGACAAAGGAAAAACATTGTACTCCTATAGGCAACCCATCCACTCTTCTGAAACAGAAACTGTCATGGGGCCTGGAAGAGCACTACTTTAAAAAAAATGGTGCAGCCTTGAATAGCAGTGTCATATTTTCAGCTATCATATATTGACAAAAAGAGAAAAAGGAGTGACATTATACAATTCTTCATAGATAGTATGAACCCTCTGTGGTAAAACTGCATTTCTTTCAAGTCCTGAAAGGCTGGAAGGGACTAGATATGTGTCATCTACAGAAAAAGAAGATTAGCAGTTGGCATGCTGACAGGTTCTCAATTACATAAAAGAATGTCAGGGGATGACAAAGAACAATTGCCTCATTTAGATTACACAGAAAGGAAACATCCAAACCCTGATATAATTCTTCACTCACTTATGTCCTCCTGCACATACCAATGAGAGGCAGCTTTACCTTACAGCCAGTAAAGCAGCTTTATATGGCAGCTATGGGGGTAACGCCAGAAATAGCCAAAGGGCCAAGCACTCACTATTCAGTTTTATAGTAGCAGAAGGTACCTTTTGGTTTTTCAGACCCCACTGTGTCTTTGGTCATTTCTGAACCCATGAAACATAATGGAGTATGTTGCTTACGCAGACGAAACGTGGGCCATGCCCCATCTAGATCATGGACAAGCCACTGCTCTTCACTATGTGGCATTTGCTTCATACATGAGACTCTCCATAGCCTATTAAGAGAGCAAGTGCACGTCCTTTTCAGTATGAACCATATGTCCCAAGTTCATGTTAAGATTTAGATCCCTCTGCACAGGAGGGAGGGTAGCATTCTTTTATATAGAAGTATCCATAGGAGGTGTATGTGTGAGTTACCTGTTATTTAAAGTATTTCAGTATTGCCTCCCAGCCGGCAAGGACTCCCAAGGTGGTGAACAAATAACAACCAATTAAAACTATGGCCCTTTTCGCATGCCTTTTTTTTTTGCGCGAGAGCCCCTTGAGCCTCGCATGAGTGGGAGCGTCGCTCCGTACGACGCACTCCCACTCGCGCGACGCTCATGAGGCTCAAGCGGGGCGAGCGTGCATTTTTTTATTTTCAGCTCTAAGCCGAAAATAATGCATGCTCGCACAATGCTCGCAGTGGCCTCGCGCATTTACCTGTGTGTGGTGCATTGTCCCAGGCAAGCGAGTCGCGCTTCCTCCCCCAGCGCAGCCTACAGCTCCCAGACTGCCCTGCGGAAGGAAGGAAGGGGCGCGAGAGTGACAGTTGCGCTACCAGGAAGCAACCTGTGGTACGAAGGAGCGGGGAAGCAGCAGCATTTCGAATGAGGTTTCTCACGCGAGCCACCCTCCTCCGTTGCGCAAACGGGTAAGATGCGAAAATGGCCTATATGAAGATAACACTTTTAAACCACTTAAAATGCTCTTTCAAAATTCCTAAAAGCAGTCTAGAAACAATCCTAGAATCTACCTTTGAAACTGCTAAAACAGCAGTTTCAAAAACTGAATGCCATGCAGAGTAGCATTGTTTTGGCTGCCCACTGGAAGCTTAAAAGACATGAGGCCAACCTAACTTCCTTGGGTAGAGAGTTCCACAGTTGAGGCACTGCTACAGACAGAGCCCTATTACACGTACCCACCAACCTAACTTCACAAGGTGTTGGGAGACACAATAGGACCCCTTCTGAAGTTTTCAAATTTCTGGCAAGCTTGTATGGCAACAGTTGCCTTTCAGATATCTTGGCCTCAAATCATTGAGAATTTTGTAGGTCAATGCCAGCACCTTGAACTGAAGCTCAGAAGCAAACTGCAAGCCAGTATAGTTCTTGCAGGACCAGTGCTATATGGTCTCCAAAATGCACGCGTGACACCAGTGTGTTTGCTGCACTTTGCACTAGCTGCAGCTTCCAAGGACAGCCCCATGTAGAGTCCATTCCAATACTCTAATTGAGAGGCAATTCAAGCATGAACCACCGTCACCAGATCTATCTTCCCCAAGAAAGGTTGCAGCTGACACATCAACCAAAACTGGGAAAAGGCTTTCCTGGCCACCATAGCAACCTGGCTTTCCAGAAGCAGCACTGGTTCTAAAACCACCAGTTCCAAAAGCACCCCAAGCTACAAATCTGATCTTCCAGAGGGAGTGCAATTCCATCCAGAACAGCTGCTGGTCCTGATCCCAGTTTGTTTTTCCTACTGACCAGTCGCACTCCCATCTTGTCTGGATTAAGCTTCTATTCACCTGCATCCCTTTACTGCATCCAGACAATGGCCCTTTTCACACGGCATTTGCCATGCGAAAGAGAGCCTGGAGTGTCATACGACTGCGAGGAGCGATCTACACAATGCACTCACAATCACATGACGCTCCAGTGGCTGGCAGGGGCCGATTGTGCACCTTTTCATTTTCGGCTAGAAGCCGAAAATGGTGCATGATCGCGCATTGCTCCCAGGCCCCACGCACACTTACATGGTGTGCAGAGCTTCTGGAGCCAGGCCAGTCGCGCTTCCTGCCCCAGTGCAGCCTGGGAAGGTCCCAGGCTGCACTGCAGAAGGAAGAGGCAGGGCTCTTGCACGAGCAGGCAGCTCATGCTGAGCTGAAGCAGCAGGGAAGGGAGGCCTCTCAGCAGAGGCTGTTCACGTGATCCCCACACCACAGCGCCAGAACAAGGTAATGTGCGGAAAGGGCCAATGATTCAGTACTACCACAGCCTCCTCGGCATCAGTCGCAAAGGACAGAAAGAGTGAGGTATCATTGACATACTGATGACACCCAATCCCAAAGCCCAGGTGACCTCTCTCAGTGGCTTTATGTAGATGTTGAAAGGCACAGGGGACAAAATTGACACCTGTGGAAGCCTTCACGCTAATGGCCCAAAGGCTGAACAACAGTCCCCGAGCACAACCCTCTGGGAAAGTTCAGCCAAGAAAGACTGGAACTGCAAAGCAATGCTCTCAAATCCCATATGAGCAGAAGGATACTATTGCACTGTACTTCCACTATGATACCATCATGCCTGTGATTATGTGGCTATTGTGTACTTCAGATGCCTATAGCGTATGGGTATCTCTGTGGAAAAAAAAAAGAATAATAAGCCTGCCCTGTTTTACCTATTATACCAAAAGTATACAGAGAGATTATTTGTCAGTCATGCTGTTCTTACATAATGTATGAATTTGCTCTGTCGTCCTTCTTAGGAACTGATATTACATAAGACAGTCGAGGAAAAGCTGCAAAAGTCTGAATTTGAAATGACCACCAGAGGTTAGAACTATTATTTCCAAGAAAAATGTTTGAGCAAACTGTTAGACATTTTCAGGAGCAAACCACCTTAAAAATGGGAATCATGTTGAAAGATCTTGCCTGACACATAACCTCTCATAGCAAGCAGGGAAGGTGAACCTAACAATTTTGGGGTTTTTTTCCCTCCAATTTCTTATTCTTCTTAAATTCAGTTCACCCTGACCTATTAGGGTTTTTAAAAAAAACATTTGCATGAAAAATTGTGTGTGTCCCTGTGTATGTGTCCCAGTAGCAGATGCATTTTTGATGCAATTTCCCCTATTATATGCAGTTTGTTAGCAAATTTTTAATATAAAGTATGTTTGAATGTTATTTGCACTTGTTACCCTGCTTGCTGGGGGCCCCTTAGGGGGATTCCCAACACCTGTCAAAATTATCACTGGCGGGGAAAATTAGCTATGAACACTGCTTTAGCAATGCAAAGAGGGCAGGGTAATTATCTTTAGCCCAGTGTTTACGAAGTTAGATCACAGAGAATCAGGCTAACTGTTCAAATTTAAGTATTTTGTTGACATAGATGTTAAAATCCATACAATCACTCAGCTGCACTCACTCCAACATGCATACTCCACTCCAACATGCATACAACATGCATACTCACTCCAACATGCATACAAGATTATAGAAATTTAGAAAGAGGTGAAAATTGAGAGAGAGAGAGAGAGAGAGCATAAAGGTTTTGGGGTAATATTGTACGAATCCAGAAGTCTTCAGCTGGAAGAAAATGAGCGAAAAGCCGATCTCAGCCACACCTTTTGAGACTGAGGGGAGCTTACCAGCAGCATGGTTTGTGGGTCTGCGAGAACTCTGAAAAAAAGGAGAAAAGGGGGGCTAATTATAGTGGTAAACAGAGCTAAAAAAAATGTCCTGGGGACCAGATGGCTGCATTTTTATGAAGATGGATTTCAGCTTTGTAGTTCAAAGAAAATACAGCCAAACATCCTTGTAGTTTCCTGCAAGATGAGTTTCTCATCTGAGGATGCATACCTCAAAGTGTCACATTCCAGGCTGTTTGAATTGTTTGTTTGTTCCCAGAGACCTATTGTCTCCTGTTGGTGTTGTTATTGCTGAAAATCCATTCCAATGGCCTGTGTGAGCCATTTGCAAGATTCACCTAGGATGCGTGACAGAAAACAGGTTACTCTTTTGATCTGTCTCCATAGCTCCACTGCCTACGTGTCCTTCCAGTAGATCTCTATGGCCTACTATGTTTGGTATAAAATAATTAGGACCCTCAGGACATAGTTTTTAGGTTGGATAGGTCAGTAACACACTAATATAGGCATATGACAGGTAACAATTTCTTTCATCTTATAAAAGCACATGAGATCTCCAAAGGAGATCTGGGTAAAGGATGTGACCCCAGGAAAGAAAAGGGAAAGCTATTTTCTTTAGAACTTGTTTATCTGTTTCTCCAGTCTCAATCTGTCTAATGAAAAAGCCCATTATATAAAACCTGTAATGCATTTAAATGTACTACAAAATCATGCAGAAACTATAGTTTAAATACATAACTTCTATGCCCAGATGGGTGGGTTGCACCCATCGGGGGTGGTGATGGGGTCAAAACTGATCCCTGTCTCCCATGCAGCTGGCCATCCCTGCACAAAGCCACATATACCTACAATAGCTATACCTCAAGGGTGTATATCTATCCAGGAATAACCCCACTGAATTAGCAACCACCTTCAAAGGATTCAGTGACCCTTTTCGCACCTTACTTTTTCGTGGTGCTGGGGTGTAGGGCTCGTGTGAGCAGCCTCCGGAGAGAGGCTCTCGCTTCCCTGCTTCTTCAACTGTGCACGAGCTTCCTGCTCGTGCGAGAGCCCCGCTTCTTCCTTTCGCAGTGTAGCCTGGGACCTTTCCAGGCTGCACTGGACAGGAAGCGCGACCAGCCCGGCTCCCAAGCCTCCGCACGCAAGGTAAGTGCACACAGGGCCCCGGGAACAATACGGGACCGTGCAGCATTTTCAGCTTCAAGCTGAAAATGAAAAAATGCATGAGTGGTCCCTGCCAGGCCCTGGAGCATTGAGCAAATATGAGTGCGTTATGTGGACCCCTCCTCACATGTGCGCGATGCTCAAGGGGCCCTTTCACATCGAAAATGCCGTGTGAAAAGGGCCCAGTGTCAGAGAAAGTGTAATTGGAATTGGCCCAGACTACAATAAGAAAACCATTTCTATGTAAGTTTTTATTTGTACCAGGTAGCCACTCAACACACTTTCAAAAACATTTCCACTTCATTGTCAAACGGTAATAAAATTACTACAAAAGAATTAATTTTTTTGACCTCACTGAAAATTAATTCCCAAGTGTGACGAACCTGATGGGAGGGGGTCTTGACAACCGAGCCTCCTTGGCAACTGAGACTGTCTAAGCTGATTGGCTGGTGAAATGGAACCTTGGATAGCCCAGGCGAGGGACTGGTGGAAAGAGGAAAATAAGGGATTTTAACTGTCTGGAGTGTGCTTGAAGAGGAGTGTGATTTCTGGTGTGTTTGGGAGAGGTTGGAGATTTGAAGAGCTATGTGGGAGAGAGAACTAAGAAATTGGGTGTACAAGAGATAGTGAATGAATTGAAAAGAGAGAGAGAGAGAGAGAAGAATGGTGTGCTGTTTATAAACATTTAGATACAAGAATCGTTTAAAGCAACAGTGTTACAATAAATGTTTGAAGTTCTGTGTTCCTTAAAACAGTGTCACAGAGTCTTATTTTGAATCCTGGAATATACACGCTACCAATAATATCATCTTGACCTTAGTGTCAAAGGCACCACAATCTGGGACAATATAAATCACTGCTGATCCTTACATCTGGGAGAAGGGCAGATTTAGGGAAGGCAGTAAAGGAGGAGGGTCCTGAAAGGAAGAAGCCAAGGGAGGACAGGAGTGAGGAAGGGACTGCGTTCACAGAGAGGGAGGACTGAGGCAGATCTGTTTGTCCTGGCCCTGGCTTGATTCAGAGATCTCCCTGGTTGTTCAGACCTGAACATAAAGAGGTGTCAGGCTGGGCAGGCCTTGAGCGCGAGGCTTGGGTGTACCTTTCACACTCAGCACTGACAGGCAGTGATTATTTTCCCCGCTCGTAAGTAACCCAGGAGAACAGAAATTTATTTGGGCTAAAAGTGTACTAATAGGTTAAACCTGAAACACATGCAATTATAGCTTGGGGTTGTGGGGGAACATGCTATTCAAAATGTCTGCTTTCAGTAGATAAAATTATCTAGAAGTTAGTCGTTTTAATACAAAAGATTAAATCACCACTTTACTCATCTGCCTTTTTTCCTGTAAAAATAAAACAGAAAGCTTAGAAAGTGCAAGGGACAAATACCCTAAAGGTAACAGATCCTGTCTAATCTTGACAGCTAAACAGGGTCAGTCCTGGTTAGCACTTGGATGGGAGGCTGTCAATGAATACCAGGTACAGTAGGCTATATTTCAGAGGGAGGAACTGGCAAAACTACCTCAGAGCATTCCTTGCCTAAGAAAACCCTATGAAATCCATGGGGCCACCACAAGTCAGCAGGTGACTTGAAGGCATATACTTACACAGGTTATAATTATTGATAAACTGGTAGCCATATCTATATTTGTATTGCTAGTGATTAAGATTAGGATAAACTTTTTAAATAACAAACTTACCTATCAATGCAAATCCTGAAAGATTGTAAATTCCACGTTATTTTCATTTTCTCTGCACCCTTTCTTCCAAATGCCCACTCCTTAGAACATTACATGGCTCCACTTTTCTTTACCTACCTGGCTTCCCATGACAGGAGCAGTGCTGGGAAACTGGAGGATGTGATTGATTCCTTCCCCCATGTCAAAGGCCATGAGACCAGTGTGGCTAACAGAGAAAATGAATCGCTGTGTTTTGCCGCCTAGCACTGCGTCAGAATTCTTCCCTTCTAAGGAAAGAAGAAGAAGCTCACCGATACCAACTGAAGCTAACAGTGAGGACTTTGATCCAGCTGGGGGTATGCATTAATTCCTTGGTGGATGGGGCATTGTATCTGTAAATGAGTATCATGTATGTTATTCTCCACTACAACTCAATGGGGGGGGGGTGCATGTCCTTTCATAATTCCTATCCTAAGCTGCAAAGGAGAATCAGGGGCAAGGTTGAGCTTCTCTTTGACTTCTTGTAGTAGTGGCTGGTGACTATTGTGGCTGCTGGGATGACGGTAAAAAAAGTGGTGGATGAAACGAAGAGCAAAAATGATTATGCATACATACACACATGAAGCCATCTGCACACACATCAAGGCAAACATCACATGCACAAGGACACAAGGCAGTTGGTGCTGGTCTCTATGCTGGCCCAAATGTTTGCCCTGGAGGGGTTCTTCCTCAGAGCCAGATACTACAGATGCAGTGTCCTGAGAGATCACTTGAGATACCATGGCACAGGTGATCTCCCAAACTTCTGCACCCACAATATCTAGTTTTTAGGGGGGCCCAGAGCAAAACTGTGGGGGTGGTACCATATGTAGAAAGCTATGCTGGCTACTACCAATTGACAACAATACTACAGCAGAGATATTGATGGCACAACTTGCCAGTGTTCCAGTCCAGAGACCAATGCTCTCTGGAAAAGTAGAGGAGGGAGCAATTCACCACCCCTTGTGCTTCACTCTTGAGGTGGGGGCCTCTTTCATAAATTTACTCATTATTGAAAGAGACAGGCTGCCCCTGTTCCTTCCTGCAGATCCTGCATCAATGCAAGTGCTCAGAGATCAGGTGTGTTAGATCCCTGGATCGCACGCCCAGAGATAGGTAGGATATACATTTTATAAAAATGCAATTAAATGTTATTTTTTTTAAAAAAAAAGTTTCCAAGATTCCTTTTCAAACAACAGGAACCTTGAAAACTTTCTATGGAAATTATAATTGTTATTACTGTCAGAAAAGACAGAACAATAAACGTAAGAATTGTTCAATCACACACACATACACAAAAATCTTGATATTTTCACACGAATGATTGCTGAAGCTCAGGCTTCAAGTACATCAAGTTGCCGAAAACACAGCAGTTCCAATCCAGCCCACAAAGCTCCATAGATATTTATGGAGTCTGTGAGACAACACAAGTTTAAACCACTGCTCCACAAAAGCCACATCTTGAACACAGCATAGTTCTAAAATGTTACATTTCCAAAGAACTGTACCAACTTGGTGTTGCTAGTAGAAACAGGTATTCTATTTCCATTGCAATTGTTTAGTTTCCTGGGTAACTCTAGCCAAGGTGGAGGGGTTTTCCATGAAGTGCTTTGAAAGCTGTTGAGCAAGAGTTCCTTGGGATTTGACATGCAATACAATTCATCATCATCATCATCATCATCAATTATTTGCAGGTAAAATTGTAAAAGCACTGTTTGGTATTGGTCCCGATGAAATCCATAGGATTTGTTCTCAAATAAATATATTTAGGACTGAGGTGCTTGACACTGATAACTTAGGCTTAAATAAGTGATGGGAGTTCTGTGGCTCTCCAAATACTACCGGACTGCAATTCGCAGTACCCCTAGCCAGCATAACCAATTGTGATGATTGTTGAGGGTTGCAGTCCAATAACATCTTGAGGACTTCATTATTCTCACCCCTGAATTAAATCCTATTGTCAGTCCCAACTAAAGTAAACTGATTGAATCAATGGGATTGACCTACATGAACAAATGATTCAATGGTTCTATTCTAGTTTTGCCTGCCAAGGGGATTCAGGGCCAGATCATAAGACCAGTATTCATATGAACATAACAGGGTGCTATCTCATTGCAAGTCATGAAGAAGATTCTGGCCAGTGTGATTGATGAAGTCTCACATGATTGATTTCAGCCACATGACTATGATACTCCCTCACTTACTACTGTATCCACAGAGAAGAGCAGTAATATATTACATACTACCCACAGAACAACAGTTTGGGATGATCTAAATTTGGAATAAGGTAAATAAGATAAATTAATTTATTGATTGATTAAAATTAATAATTAAATAAAATTAAGGCCCAGCCTCCATTTCAACTGCCACTGCTTTGGCCTCTGAGGGACAGAAGAGCAACCTCTATCTGATAATCCTTTACTTTGCTGTCACCCCCTTTTCCTTGTCTGTCATGCTTCATTAAGACTGAAAGCCTGAGGGCAAGTAACTGTTCAATGAACAAATTTGTAAACTGCTCTGGGAGCCTTTTGCTGATGGACAGGATATAAATATTCTAAATAAATAAATGAATAATAAACTAATAATGAATGCAAAGAAATATTGTGTGACATGTGTAAAATAGCTCCTTATATAAGTTGAGATACTCAAACACATAGCCAACAAACTGCAAAAAGAAGACCACAAACAGCAAACCCCACAATATCTATATAGTTATTACCATGCCATACATCCCCGCTCCATGACAATTGGCAAATATCATTTAATGGGCATGAAATATAAATTATACACCACTATGGCTGAGAAGCCATACTGGCTATGAGGACTGGTTGAACACACGTGAAAGTAAGTCAGATAACTCATAGTACTCTGGACATAGGCCATCCCCCTGCTGCTTTGATTACCTTTCTTGTACTACCTCCCTTTCTTGTACTACCTTAATCTGAGCCACATTGCTTTGTTCTGTGCAGGATAGGTAAGTATCACCCACATTGCCCTAACTTCTCACCATCCAATTTTTCCTTCCTTTCCTTCAGTTAGCCTTGTGTGGTTATAAGACTGCTTGATATTCCCCAATGAAACATACTTTTAATTTCCAACTGGTATCCCTGCATTAGTACTGTTATACACAGCTGTAAAAGATCCTGTAAGCTTACCCCTCCACCACCACCACCCCAGTCTCCCCTTTGAGCTAATAATTCCCCACTGTTTCATGGAGGCACTGGTGTCGTGGATGGACCTCTGAGTTACCCACCTTTTGACGTAACAGGGTGTTGCACTTCTGTCGCTGAAGCAACCAGAGCCGTATGGAGAGCTTTTAACAGCTTATCACATAGGCAGAAACTTTCACACAGCTGCCTTTCAAACAACAGTTCCACTCAGATTTCCTGGATTAGTCCTGACTGCAGGGGAGAACTACTAAAAAAATTTTAGCTGACAAATATCTTTTTTGAACGGCATAAAGATTAGAACTGCCTCAAGTTCAGACAAAGCTATGGCCACAGTAACTTTGGCCCTGCATAGGTTTGGGCTGCAGTTCACCCAGAACTTCCCCTATTCACGATACTGTGTGAGTCTGATGGGAATTACACACCAAAATATCTGTAAGACCAACATTTACCCAGCTCAGGACTAGACAAATGACTTCTTTTGCAGGGTCACATCTAAGGCAACAGTTAACTCCCTTAATTTTCCCTCCCTTCTCAAGCAATGAGAAGTTTCAGAGGCAACACTTTCCTGGGTTTGGATTATTTAGAAGGACAAATCATCAAAGTTATGACATTTTTGTAAAAGCAAGCACAAAAGAGAGCATGTTTGCAAAAATAATTTTTGTAACTCTAGTGGCTGGTTGTTATAGTCTAAAAGTAACTTTTCCAAACAATTGTTATACAAGTTGCATACAGTGATTGCTCAAGCAGCAAATCCAGTGCCCTTTGGCAATATCCACAGACAGAGGCACCTCTTCCCTCCCCTCCCCTCAATAGTTTAAAGCACAGCTCTCACTTATTGCATCAACCCTAGCCAAGCCCAGACCAAGATATCTGCTGCCTGAGGCAGAGATGCAAATGGAGTCTCTCCCCACTCCACCTCCTAAGGGCGTTATACTGAAGATCTGCCAAGATATTTTGGCACCTAAGGTGAAAACCCCCTAAAATCTCCACCTCTCCCTGCAGCTGGTACTTCAAATTCAATAATGAGTATCAGTTTGCTACCGTTTCATGAGACCTTAAAAATTCAGGCAGAGGCAGCAGCCTCATTCTGGCAGGGTTTGCACTTTTCCCAGCTGCAGGAGAAGACACTCTGGTGGAGTCCTCCATTCTCAACCCTGCAGAAAGATCCAGTGGCTGTTCAACAATGTCCACTGTTCTGGACCAGTAGCCAGGCCACTTACCTAGCAAAAGGCCTGACCAAGCCCAGCTGCCAGATTTAGTCAACCTTCAGAATCCCATTGATGTACAATAAACTTAAATAGATGAAATCTCAACTTTTAGTATCATCTAAAGAGGAAAGTGAAAAGGATAGTCAAATTCAATTTCCCTAGAACTGTCTAGTGTTATTTTATTTACCTGTGTAAACTGACTTGAGAGTATAAAGTATATGGTGAAATCTAGGCATGTCTCCTGTGAATGACAAGGGCCCTTTTCGCACGCGACTTCGAATGCGAAATGGCAACGGGAGCGACGCAGAATCACAAGGGCAGTTCTGCATGACATTCATGCGATCCTGCGTCACTCTCATGGCCATTTCGCAGCAATCATGGATTACATCATTTTTGGCTCTTTGCCAAAAATGACCTGCAATTGCGCATTCCTCTCGTGTCCCTCCCACATTTACCTGGCGTGTGGAACCTCAGGAAGCGCAATGGCCATGCTTCCTCTCCCAGTGCAGTCTGGGACAGTACCTGGCTGCACTGAGGAAGAAAGTGGCGGAGCTATCGCGCTTCCTTCCATCCAGCACCTAGCTGGTGCAGAGGGAAGCACAGGGGACCCAATTCCCTCCCGCAAGAGGCTTTTTGCGCAATCCCCATGCGATGGCACTGTGAACAAGGTAAGGTGTGAAAAGGGCTAAGGTCACGCAGGGTATCAAAAGGTTTTTAAAATACTGATCTAATTGGGAAGAAGAATCTCTGTCAAGATACAAAATCACTTTTGGAAGAGGACATACCCAAACCATACCTTTTCTCAATGACAGGAGCTAATGGCTGCAGACACAGCGCAGGCTGGAGGAGTCTCACAAAAAGCTTCCCCTCCCCAGTCCACCATGAACCAAACACTGCCAGCATGAACCAGCCCCTCCCTTCTTTCTGTCACTAAAAGGGCAAAGAGAGAGTAACTAGGACACTGGGTACAAATGAAAGAGTGGTGCAAAGTATTCTGAGTGGCAGAGCAGCAAAAGGAATAAAATAAAAATTCAAGTTAAGTAACTGGAAAAAGAACTTCCCACATAAATGATCGTCAGCCTACCTCTTCATTCCTATTATTTTTCTTCAAAGAGTCAAGAAGCTGAGTGACTAGACGAAGAATCCAAAATTACATGCTAAAGAGTTTACTCATGACTATAAGCACCTGCTAGATAAGGAAACAATTTCCCTCAGTAACAATGGAAAATTGACTTTGGTGAGCTGGGGAAGGGAGAGGTTATCATAATTTGGTGCTAGTTGGCTCAAGCAAGCAAAGGTTGCCTCCAGAATGCATCAGGAGACGAGTACCAAAACATTCTAATAGCATACAGGTAAATTTTGAAGTGTCATCTTCATAGTCACTCATTATCATCTTTCAAGCAGTTTCCAAAAATAGAGAGACCTGTGGTGAGCCATATCAGCAGGCCAGCTGTACCAGTGTTCATCTCCACCAACAGCAGGGGTTTGGACAGCTAATGGGTCTTAATATTTTTCATTCTTGTGGGGACAGTTCACAACAGTAGATGACTGCTGGAAAAATCTATTCATACACACACATACACATACACATACAGAGAGAGAGAGAGAGAAAATGATTGCAGCTCTACCCAGAGGAAACAGGGAAGCTGGGGGACATTTATTGTTCTTGGTAATACTAGTGATGTTTGTGCAACTACAAATACCCATTTTTTTCTTAATGCTCAGAAAAATATTTCCTTTTTACTTCTTATCTGCACCTTTTTCCCCAGATTACCACAAAAATGTTGCAATAGTTGACACCTGACAGTTACTCAGAAGACTGCCAGCTTTAGAGATTTTATTTTGTAAGATGCTTAAATAGGAAAACACTCATTAGGACTTTATGAGATAACTGATTATCTCACTGTGGGGTCTTGGGCTGACAGATTTATCATGTCGGTAAGAATTAGCCTTGCCAATTGCTGTGATTTTTCCTAAGATGAAAACATTGCTCTTTTTCTTCATGGCAAACGTCATAAAAGCAAGTAATAAAGGCTTCTTTTAATTAATGGGGGGGTCTACTGAGTTTTCATCAACATGATCTTCACAGCAACAGAGTGCTGTTATAGCTGAATGATTCAACAAGAAGATCTACCTTTTCCTCAGTTCATGAAGAAAATAAGTCATAGGCCATTTCTGCCCTACACTGTTGTAGTGCTATTATTCCACTTTCTACATCCTGTGGAATTTTGGGGTTTGTAGTTTCCTGAGGCCCAAGAGCTCTCTGGCTGAGAATTCTAAATTCCAATCCCTAGACTGCAAACCCCAGGATTCCACAGGATGTTGAAAGTGGAATAATAGCACTACAATAGTGTAATGTGGAAATAGCCATAGATTAATTGGATGGATGGATGGATGGTCAGATGGACAAACAGATAGATAGCATCAGATTAAAGCAAAATTTAATTACTGAATGACTATTTATGTGTTTCTTTTTTGATTTTTTTAAAAACTACATTATGTTTTTCAGCAGATTATGTTTAACCCCATGGGGGAATAAAGTTGTCAGGTCTCTGGCAGGTAGTTTAACCCAGACTCCCCACTGCTACTGGAGTTTGTGGAAAACAACACTGAGCCAAATGAATTTCCCCCTGTGCTCTGTGCCACTGCTGCCGCTGGGCAAAAGGTTTTGAGGGAAAGGTGGAGCATGAACAAAGATAATAAAGATGCAACAAGAAGGCTCCAGAAAGGTGGCTCTGGCCATCTACCCTTCACAATGGCAAGATGCCCTGAAGTTCATCTCTCTTATTTCTAGGTGCTGCCCCCTCCTCTTCCTCCTTCTCCTTTTGGTGCACTGATATTGCACAAATACTACACATGTACAAATCTTCATAGTGCTAAGCGAGACAGCCATGATGCCAACTCAAAAACAGGTGGAGATGGGTGTCTAGGTTTTAAAGTCACCTTGCATGCAAACTTATTATCTCAATTTGAAACAAATTATCCTTTCAGATGCTCTTCAAAGGTAATTTCAAATCACCATATTACACCTAGACTATATGTATATATAGATAGCACATTATTTTTATTTTTATACCCTGTCTCCCCCCCCCAAAAAAACCTGGGGTCCATATACTATATAGTTAAGTGTTATTATTCTGTTTCAACTGTCATGGCTGCCTCCTATGGAATCCTGGAGTTAGTAGTTTGATCAGAGGTACCAAAAGAGTTCTCTGACTGCGAAGTCTAAATGCACTTCCTTCTAAACTGCAAGTCCCAGAATTCCATAGGATACAGCTGTGACAGTTAAATTAAAATAATAGCACTATGACTCAGTAGTGTGAATAGAACACTGGACAGAAGGCAATTCAAAAATTAAAACAAGTGCTATGTAGTTTAAAAAGTAGCATTAAAAGAAAATTAATCCATTAACAACCTAGAAATAGATTAAAATATACAATTAAAAATGACAAAAAGCAGTTCAAAAACAACATAGGTAAAACAGTACTGCTTTGACAACTTTCTTTAAGAACCTTCAGTTATCAAAATCTTGTTGGAAAAAAAGTCTGCTAACAATGGGGGGCAGCCTAGCTGCCCTAGAGAGGGAGTTCCAAAGCCTAGAGGCAGCCACTGAGAAGGCCGTATGGTACATCTCCACCAGCTGTGCCTGTGGAAATGAAAGAAGGGCTTATCCTGGGCTCAGCCAGCTTCATACAGGGAATTATGATCTTTCAGATAGCCTAGGCTGCGTGTCTAACTGTGATGTACCCAAGGCATGAATTGTTCAGATCTGAAGGAGAACAACCCAGAGAGGGCTGTTTGGAGGGTGTTATCACCGTGAACTGGCCTGGCTTTGGAAGATATTAGATATCGTTTGATATCATAATTCGGTCTCATTTTGCCACCCTTGGCCAAGTGTTTGTGAGGCCCCCGAACAAGCACAGAGCTAGGCGTGGTCATTAACTGCTGAACATTCCATTTTCCTCCTAGGCAGGCCGGACTCAGCCAGATCTTGCTTTAGGAGACCTCCCCAGACAAACACCTCATTAAAGATGCACGCTAACACAAAGAACTCCCTGCCCCAAGCAGGTAACTTGCCGAGCTAGACGTTTGACTGTCAAGTACACTGCATTTGCATACTGGCCATTCCTTTGTCGATTCGGACTTAATCCCATCATGCTAAATTCTGACCTTTCGGAGACATTGTCTCGTGCCCAAACCTCATTGTTCTTCCCAAGTCCAGACTAGCCTATGGTCATATTTTCCCTATAAAACCCCCCAGTTCCGAGAGCTTCCTCAGATCGCTCTGAACTACCACCCCGCCTTGCTGCTGCTGCGTCTCCTGAGCTTTCCCCTTGGTCTCCGTTGGAGACTGTGCATCTACGGACTTCTTCATTGATCTACCCCGGGCTCCAGACAGGTGTAGTATCTCCCACTTCAACAATCTCTCTCAAAATCCCTCTATACTGCTAACACCTTTATTTTCTATAGTTATTTGTGTGAGTGTGTTGCATACACTGTTTGCCTGTATTTAATAAAACCACTGTTATTATTTCACATTTGGTGTGCTTCTTGGCTTGGCCTGACCCCGTAGACATTGGGTTACAAGATCCCTGCTAAGTTACCCTGCCTCTCATTAGCCTAAAGTGAGTGCTCCAGTTAATTTCCCCATCTTGTGTTATTGTGTTGTGGTTATTTGGGCGCCCCTCCCAGGACCCCCAGTAAACAGGGTAACAGGGGCTTGCAGAATGACTGTGCTGCAGCTGGCACTTAACACAGCCTCTGAGAAAGTGCAATGATTTTTATGCTAGCCTAACACTCCAGCAGGATTCCTGCCAGTGTATATCCTCTTAAGAAATTCCTCTTTTTGGCCACTTCCTTGTATTTAAACTCTGTAATTTTAATGTGGATGCACCAGGGAGACAAATGCATCTCCCTCACACAAAAATTCATTGAGGATATGTGTTTTTTAGAGAAACACCCATTAGGAATGATTTTATGGAACAAGACTTGAATCCCAATATATTATCAGACTAACTGATGTTCAAGTTACATGGCCTACTCTTCTCTCATTTTTATTGTGGGTGGGATGAACATGAAAGCACACTTTTCGTCTGTCCCTGACCCACAGACAAAGGCCATCGCAATAAGAGTTTGTCTGAAAAACAGAGCCATCTTGCACTGCTGAGAACAGGATGTCTTCCTTGCTAAATTTCCATTGATGAGGTATCTCATATTTTTTAGATTCCAGATTAATAATTTTTCTACATGTAGGAAATAAGTTTTGGATTCTTAATCATTTTTATGGCTTCCATGCCCTCAGTAATGAAACACTTCAAATTATGACAGATTTCCCATCAGCCCAAGCAAATATTGAAAAGGGCTTATCATTCCAGAAATACATTCTAGTAATGAGGGTTCTTTTTAATCATCCCCACACATGGAATAAAATTTAAAGGAACACATTAAGACCACAGAGATAACCATGATTTTTTTAAAAAAAAAATCTAGAGTATAAAAATTCCAGTAATTACATGTCTGATCAATCACAGAAATTGATAATTAAGATGATATCAGCTGAACTCCATCACAGGTGCAGAAACACAAAGAGTTAGTGGATCAGAAATTGCCTAGAGCCATATTTCTTATGTTTTAGAAAAATCATTCCAGAAATATTTGAATACACTATGTTTTACTGTGACAGAAAAAGTAGTGGGATTTCTCGGAACTATACCTGAAAAACTTTTCTCTCTTCAATTAACTATGTGAGGTTTTATGTAACATTTTTAGTCAGACATTGATAAGCCCTAGTCATTACTTTTGACAATATGCTCAGCAGAGATCACCCATTTAATCATGAATCCATACAAATTAGTGGCATGAACAGAATACCAATGACAGCTAATCTGAGAGGTTATTCTTACTACACAATATCTGACAGTTTTTCAGTAGTCTTCCCGGTAGTTTATCTCAGGGCCTTTAGTTCAGTAAGAGTGGAAGTACACATGAAAAATGACTGACTTCTGATTATTATTGTTTATAAATGGCTGAATATGTACATAGATCCAGTGTGATGTAGTAGATTGAGTGTTTGACTCAAATTCCAACAGACTAGGGTTGAAGTCCCCACTCAGCCACTAAAACTCATCGGGTGACCTTGGGCAAGTCTCTTTATCTCAGCACAGAAAGAAGGCAACAGCAAACCCTCTCTGAACAAATCTTGTCAAGAAAAACCCATGACAGGTTCATTTTAGGTTTGTCATAAGTTGGAAATGACTTGAAGGCACACAACAATAAAACATACATGAAAGATAGTTCTGAAAAAAAAAAATACAAATCTTGCAAAAATGTGAAGCCTCTTGTCCTGCTGTTCCTTGTGACGTTTGAGTTCTGGTGCCTGTATAGTTCCTTGCTTGCAACTGTTCTGCTCCCAAACTGCCGCTCTTGTTGTGGGATCCACTCCTTTCAGAATTGTGATTGATTCCTCTTTCCTAGCTTTCATGTAACAGACGTAAGGACCATGCCTTAGGAAAGTTACATTTTTGGACTGAAACTCCCAGAATCCACCAGTCAGCATGACCAGTCCCTTAAAGCTCATGTATACTCCCAAAATGCATTTTTTTGAGGGTGAAAAGCATCACAAAAAGTGATTTTTAACACCATTTTCAAAAATCCAGAAGTAAAAATTGCAGAAGTAAAGACACCGCACTGATGGCTTTGAACTTTACCTGAATGATTTAATAGTTTAACATTTTATTTTTATTTTTATTGCTTTGGTTTGTTTTTAGGGGACGGATTTTGATGAGGAAGATGGTAGAGGATTGGAAACAGGAATTTTTCTCTAGCTCAGATTTTAATCTGCAGAGGAAGAGCTTAGGGGCTTTAAAAACTCACCCCTGATAAAAACTCAAAGGAACTTTACAATCGTCTCTGTTTTAGAAGTTGCTTTTCAATTTCTCTCTCCTTTGAGTTTTCTCTCAAAGCAAAAATATAATATTCTGACGGAATATAAGATAGTCTTCCCAAATGACTGTGAACACTTCAGGTTAAGTCTTGTTCCTGTGCTCAATTTTTTTCCAAAACAGCAGCTTCTGGCTTGTCTTCACTTCATGTCTTTCTCTTTTAGATTTCCTTAAAATTACTCGTGTGTGTGTGTGTGTGTGTGTGTGTGGTACCAACCTTACCATGCCTATATTACTCAGGAGATACTAATTTGCATATTTCTCCAAACATTTATGCATAGTTTATATTCACGTCATTTCTTCCTGATTGGTCTTAGCCACATCCTTTTTCTTCCTGCATTAGTCATTCTGCAGCTGGTATGAGTTTATTTGTGCTCCATTTTGTAGTCTGGAATTTTCTCTCTCTTCTCCATATTTGAAGAGCACCTGTTAGAGAGACTCTCACCATGATATATTGCAAACCCTTTAGAACAAAATCCAAAATCCATGGAAGAGCAATATCTTTATTGGCCAACCAAAATGCACAGAACATATCATGCAAGCTTTCCAAGCTCCACTGGCTTCATCAGTTAAAAGATATTTTTAAAAAATCAAACAGAAGAAAGAAAAAAGAAAAGTGTTGGAGCCACAGGAGCCCTAGGCCCCTTTCTTAGGCAGAGAACACCAAATTTCTCAAGAAGTCTCTATACTGCTACATCTGAAAAAACTTTTAGGTACTGTACAGGTAAAACTCAGCTAATTTATAGTCCAAAAGGAGCCTGTGGCTTCACAAAAGACAGAGGCACCCTCCCCCAGATCCCAAGAGGAGTTACTTTAGTGCTGCTGAAAGAATTTAAATTCTAGTGTTCTTTGTCTCAGTCCCCACATGGCCAAGAATGGACTGGCCTCATCCGGCACTGAGATCCCTCCAAATGAACTGAACTCCAACAGAAGCAGTGTCTGATGCAAAATGTAGACCTGTGACTCCAGTATGGTTATCTTTCTTTTTTTCTTTTTTCTTTCTTCTATATGATTTTTAAACATCTTTTCCTGATGAAGAAACCTGTGGAGTTTCAAGAGCTTGCACAATGTGTTTTGTTTGTTTTGGTTGGCCAATAACTGTATCGCTCTTTTACGGATCTTGGATTTTGTTTTATTGTGCAAACGCAGGTACCCCTGAATATTTTTTTTTCTGGATTTGAAGATACAAACTCTTTAGTATTTGTACATAATCCTGCCTCATATGCTTTTACAAAGATGACTAAATCTAAGACTAAACCCGTTTTAATTATCTGCTAAACTCCTGGTTGGTTGAGGGACTGGTTGTTGCTCACTTTCTGCTTGGAATATAGGTGGTTCTCCTTGTGAGATACGCTATCACCACATACATTCCCAATGGTTTTGATCCTCACATGACTTTATGGTACTATTTTTTCATAGCAAAAACCTTCCCTTTTTGTTTATTTATATTTACAAATATTTTAATTATTCCTTTTACATATCCTTTTTTGTGTCAGGCTTATTCAACAGTAAGCCATAGGCATGGAAATGGGTTTATCTGAGTTGTACAGTGCGTCATGCATCATTAGGTACTATAACAACATGATGAACTGCAAGTTTTGTCAAATTAAAGAAATCAGCTTGCTCCCAGATATTAATATATTAACATTCCCACAACCAGTTAAATAATCGGTACAGATTTATTTTAAAGTTTAAGGCAAATAATGAGCCTAGGATGTATTTATAGCAAAACTGAATCATCCTGTATATTGAAAGGCACCTGTGTCAGCAGCACCCCTAGGTTTGAGAGAAGTTGGTAAGAAGCTTTATCGGTGTAAAACATATTTTGAAATATATAATTGGCATGGCAAAGAAGGGCTCTGTCTAAGTAGGACGATTTAAGTTTTTTTTAAAAAAAAAATTAGGATGGGTAATCTGTCCAATTTTGAAGGATAAAAATACTTGACATTTGTTAAGTTTTCCAATGAGAATTAGGAGAACTAAGTGGCTGGGAAAAGTATAGGGAGAACATCCAGCAATACTAAGCTGCAGTTTTCAGATGAATATATTCAGGTCCATTAACAGTGTAATCACCTAGGCCATTTCCGCACTACACTGTTATAGTGTTATTATTCCCCTTTGAACATCCTGTGGAATCTTGGGGTTTGCAGTTTAGGGAGAGGTATTTAGCATTCTCAGCCAGAGGGCTCTTTGGCCTCAGTAAACTACAAACCCTGAATTCCACATGACGTTAAAAGTAGAATAATAACACTAAAACAGTGTGGGGGAAATGGCCCCAGTATCAGGAAACAATCCCAGAGGCCATAATGTATATTAGAAAAGAGAGGTCCACCCACAGAGGAGGAGATAACAATCTTGTATCCCATCCACCCACCACTCATAGCTCCTGTATAAATATCCACTGCTTCCATTGTGACATCCTTCCTGAAACTACAGGTGCTTCCAGAGGGACAGCTCTGCACTGTCAGTCAATGGTTATACTTTCTTTTCCTCCTTAACATATGTCTTTGCAGGAAAAACAAAAAACAAAAACACCAAAACAAAACAGGAGCAGCAAAACACTGGCGGGTTGCAACTACAAGGGGACTTCATCTGACCCCGTGTGAAATTCCACAAACAGTCCAAGCTTTGGGTAGAATCACCCTACATCCCCAAAGTTTAATGATTTTTTTAAATACAAATCTTTACACTAGAAGAAGACTTCTCAATGAGGGTGATGTCACATACCAAAAGGGTAAGCTCTGCAGTGAACTGCAAGAAGTTCTGGCTATCTTATGGCTATATCTGATGGCTTGTATTCATATTAGGAACATATACTGATCACAAGATTCAGTTTGGATCCCCATTCAGTGCTTCAGTTTGGATCCCCATTCAGTGCTTCAGTAAATACAGTAAATACAGTGGCAGCTTCTGCCTCCCGTCTAAGTAGGATGGTGAATTTGCTCTGGGTTTTACTTCAGATGTTAAAGGAGCCATCCTTAAATCAGATTTAGCAGATTTAAAGTTCAGTCTAAGAATTTACCACCCTCAGTGACATGGAGGCCACAATCACTATGGCGAAAATGGATCAACTCAGATCTATTCAGAGGCAGTCTATTTTGATTTGAGCCCCAACATTAAATCAAAATTTGGAAATCTGAAAGTTCCTGTCTCTCATTAATTACCAATTTAAAAAAATAATAGCTGTAACTTTTTTTTTTGTCAGAATTGGATGGAATTTGCAGGGACAGGTTTTGTTTTAGAAAGTGGCTATCTCTGCCAAATTGAAAACAGAATGGTATAGTGGGGTTTGTGCAAAATGCTTTCAACGTTTAGCTTTTATTTTATTTATAGTGGAATTGCTGTTGACTTTTTAATTTCTTGGTCAAATTGGAAGAAATGTTCACACATAGTTATTTGTTGTCATGGAAAACTGCCAGGTCTCAGATTAATAAGTTCAGGGGGTACATGAGTAGTTTTGCAATTAGGATCTTTTTCCAAAAAGGATACACTTATCCTCCTGGGTTCCTTGTGACCTTCTGTCTGAAAAAGATGTCAATAGTTTCAGGTGATTTGGTGACCCAAACAACCTGAAACTTTTCAACAGGACGGTGGGTTTCTAGTGGTTTATATAGAAGGAGGACTCTTTATTACAAAGGCAGTATTCACTTTCTCTTCCCTCCCTATAGTTTTGAAGGGTAATCTGTATGAAAATGGTTTACAATATAGAGTGCTCTTCAGGCAATAAATCTGTAAACGTTCAGAAATCAAGAGCTCACTAGTTATGATGCTTGAAAACTAATTTAAGGCTTTAAAATACTGAAGCGTGATGGTATTGGAAGAGTTGGTATCTCACAGTCCCACCCATGCTCTACTCCAAAACACAGAGAATATTAAGATTAGGAGGTGAACTAGTCAGTCAATCAGCCAATTAACCCATTCCTTCATCTACCTCACATATTTCCTATCTCGTACTTCAGCCTCTGTACAAATCTAATGGTCATCCCAATGTGTACGATTCATATATCCTGCTCAGGTCCTAATAAGGAACGACCTGGGAACACATTTCTGTATTCACGTTTTAGATTTATTGCTGACCACTTAGCAAACTTTGGGGGGCTTCCTGTTAGTGGCCTAAAATGTGTGTAAATCCCTTTTTTGGAGACTCCACAGAAAGCTATTCTCATGCCCTTCTGCTCCATCTAAAAACCTCCCACATCCAGCATCTGTCAAGGCTGCTCCTTTTTAATAGAAGGAAGGGAAGGGAAGGGAAAGGTCAATCCAGACCATGAAGATCTAGCTACTCTGACCTACTGCAAAAACAGAAAAGCAGGTGCTCCATGTTTGAGAGAGATCACCCCCATTTCTCCCTACAACAAAGCTGAGGCCAGCAGCTTTTCTGTGGTCTGAATCATCCCTGTCTCTGCCTCACCAGTAAGTGAGAGCCAGGGTTTAACAGCTGCAAGGTAGTGAGAGGGCCTTGAAATGTACATGCAGAGGTATGTAGGATCACAGCCTACATAGCCCATGGAAAAACAGCCAGATCATTCTCTTCTTTAATATCATATATACAGCATACACTTTTTTTCC
This sequence comes from Iguana delicatissima, assembly GCA_948472985.1. Lineage (NCBI taxonomy): Eukaryota > Metazoa > Chordata > Lepidosauria > Squamata > Iguanidae > Iguana > Iguana delicatissima. Next base: position 265,095 of record CAOKZL010000258.1, on the reverse strand, counting down.
TTTAGCTACCACAGCCTAATTGATACGACACTTTTGGAAAAAGAAATACGCTCTTGCCCCTGCCCCAGAAGGCTAATTGGATATCATGATCCTTGTTTACGCACTGCTTGAACAATGCTTTCTCCTTCACACATGGATGGATATAGGAGGTCAATTTCATTGCAATAAATATTTCACTTTTATAATCCTTCTCAGCAGCTGATGTTTCCTTACGTGCCCTTTTCTGACACCTGAAGGCAGACTGGCCAAGTTTTTCAGTATTGGCACAAAATGAATGTCCATAGGACATTTGCTGTAATATTGTCTTCATATCTGAGGATTGCTTTTACACTCTGTAATGTTCAGAAAAACACAGCATCTGGTCCACTGGCTACTAACATGTCATTTTTCTGTGTTAAACAGACCAGGAGCCTCATAGTTTAAGGAATGTTCATGCTCCACCTACTGGCTATCTGAAGTATGCGACCCTACTATCATCCCATGCCTACTGTTAATTGAGTCTCCTCCTTTATTCCTAAATTCTTGTTTTACAAAATGCATTTTCTGGGATACATGGCTATGAGAAGCCTGATTGTTTCAGACTAATGGTTTCCCATGCAACATTTATATTTTGTAGTATCTTATACCTTCAGGCAGTTGTACTGCTGGAGCTTTTACAACATTTCACTTTCTGTGTGTTGGTTCTAAGGAGGAAAATGTTGCACAGGAGAAAACAAGAAAGTTTGGATTAGCTTTATCTTTAATGTCTAGAGACTCATGTAGTGTGTCCATGGTTTTTAAGGACCCTTTGACATAAGAGTTTCTAGTGCCTCCCAGCACGATCTCTTTGACATTGGAAACTCTATTTTCAGGCTCAGCAGCAGCAAATGAAAATATTACAGAAACACTTTTAGTCATTTTGCTAGCCCTCCCTTGCATGGTGGTGACCCTAGGCTGTGGTGACCCTAGGCTGGATTTCACCAGTGCTATAGAGTGAGGTACAGTCTCTCCTTGTCAGATAATTAGAGCTGCCTTACTGCTACATGGCTTGACCCAGGCCATTTCCGCATGAGTCTGTTATAGCGTGATGATTCCACTTTCAACCTTCTATGGAATCCTGGAGTTTACAGTTTTGGGAGGGGCCATGTGGCCCCTCCCAAAACTGCAAACCCCAGGATTCCATAGGAGGTTGAAAGTGGAATCATCGTGCTATAACAGACTCGTTCGGAAATGGCCCCAGTCTCAACTTTTATGGCATGATACAGCTAAAAAATTAATTTACAAAAGTTAAAAAGAAATTAAATACCACATTTATTAAAACATACTTAAAGACAGTAAAACCAAAGTATATTTAGAACATAGTTTCAATAAGAAATAAAGAGATTGAAACAATACACCACTTACAGACACACTACAACTCCATAATTAAAATTTAAAATTCAAAAGCCCACCTAAATGTGTTCATCTGCTGATGAAAAGAGAGCAGAGAGGGGGTCAACCAGACCTCCCATGGAAGAAATTCCACAATTTGGGAGCAACCATAGAGAAGGGTCTCTCCAGATTCCTCACCAACCATGCCAACGTAGGTGGTGGGACATAACTTTCTTATCTTTGTTTCTTTTAAATCCAGCCAGGCACTCAAAATAATTTAAAATTTTAAGTAGCATATTTACAGAACCTAAAGTGTCTGTGTAAAAATCACTAAATCACCAGCAAATGCCCTGAGTTCAAATGTTTGCTTCTTTTTTGGCCACATCTTTTATTTTCTCTTCTTGTCTTTTAGCCTTGTTCAAAACTTCTAAGTCAATATAAAAAGTAAGGGTGAAAGGGAACAGTCTTATCTAGTCCCTGTTTGTATATCACAATTTTAGTTATCTCACTATTAATCAAGAAGCTTGCATTCTGAGAGAACTGTATTTCTATAACCTATTGGATAAAGTTATGTCCAAAATTTATCTTTTTAGTATCTCAGTCATAAATAGGCAATTCACATTATTAAAGACCTTTTCCACATCAAAAAATAGTAAGGCCACTCTCATTATGAGTTTCAAGATTCTTCATTATATTTGTCATAGATCTTGTGATGAACTGCTTTGGTAAAAATCCACATTGGTCTTCATGTACTGTCTTTTGAAGAATCTTCTTCATTCTTTCAGCTAAGATCTGTCACATTACATTCTTCCTTCAGTATCAGTATTATAGTTGCTTGGCCAACTGTCTGGTGTTTTATCTGTAAGTGTAATTTAATTCATCAATTGTTGAAATGGAGGATACAATTGTTCTTCCAGACTTTTAGAGTAAATTGCAGAAAGATCTTCTGGTCCTGGGACCTTCCAATCTTCAGGTTTTTAGAGGCCTCAACCACATCTGCCACAGATATAGCCCTGTTTAAATTTAGTCACTGATTTTCTGAGATCATTGGTAAATTCTGTAAATCCAGATATTTTCCAGTCTTCTGCTTTGACAACTCTTGTTTTTTTATAAAGCATTGAAAAGAATTTTTTAAAAAAATCTTTATACTATCATTGTCTAATGTCAATTTCTTTCCATCTTTAACCTTTAAAATCAATTTCTTCTCTCTTTCTTTTCTTATCTTATGAGCAAGCCATTTTTCTGGTTTATTTGCCAATTCAAAGTATTTTTGTTTAGAATATCTCATCTTTTCTTCTATGTCATACAGCATATTCATGGTTATTTGCTTTTGTAAAATCTTTATTTCCTTCAAGAGTGATTATTTAGTTGGATTACTCTTAAATTTGTCTTCTTTATTCTTAATCTCATCCAAAATAGTTTGATTCTTCTGTTGTTGTTTTTTCTTTTTAATTCTGTATTCTTTGTATAAAAAAGCCTCTCATGATTGCTTACCTTGCATCCCAAACCACTCTAATATCTATACCTTTGTTCACATTGTTCTCAAAGAAATTGAGAAATTGTTACTTTGTTTGGCTTTATTAAAAACATCTTCATTTTTAAGTAGGGTTTCATTTAACCTCCAATTGAATTGGCTTTCTCTTTTCAAAAGTCACCAATATTGCTTATAACGCTACAGATGTCACATTACCTTATTAATTGACCATTAGCCCTTGTTACTCTTAACTGCAATGCTTCAGAACCAATGATATTGCCTGGTATTATATATCAGTTACTTGGTGAAGTATATTAACTATGCCATATTCACAATCACTGCTTAGTCACCATTGTGATACTACTGCCAAGACCACTCCCGGCTTACTTTACCGAACATCAGTTGTTCCAAGAGAAATAGACCCATTCTGCCAGCAACTGGAACATGGGTGAAGTTGTTTCTATCAAGTCTGGGGAGCCGGACTGGGAGAGGTTACTTAGTTATGTACACAGAATTCTGGACATTATTTGTTATATATTCCTTCCATGTTTTGCTTCATTTCTAATACTCATCCAACAGCTGTAGAATCATTCCGCAGTAGGAAGTCAGGAAACTGCCTTTTCTCTCATCCAAGACTTGGCAGCTGTTTTCTGAAAGTAATTTATTATTCATTTATCTGGGAGGAGGGGAGGTAGAAGTATCTCTGATTTTTTTTAAGGATTACCATTTTTAGTTATTCTTAATTTTTTTAAAAAAAATAGAAGTAGACATGGAACAAGTCTTAATTCAGAGCTTTCTAAACTTTTTATGTTGGTGACACACTTTTTAGATATGCATCATTTCGCAACACAGTAATTCAGTAAGTAATTCAGCAAATGGAGGCAGCCACTGTACCCAGTCCTGGCCCACCACCGCCACCCTTGCTGGGTGTTCCTCAGCCCAGGGCGACTGTGATGGCAGGAGAGGCAGCCCCTTCATCCAAGCCTGGCCTGCTACTGCCCTTGCCAGGGTCTTCCTCAGCCTGGGGCGGTTGCGATGGCAGCAGGAAGGCAGCCCTTCCACCCCTTACATTTGCATGGTACACCTACACACTGCAACTGACACGCTAACGTATTGTGATGCACAGTCTGGAAAGCTCTCTCCTATTTCCCAAAATGCTTACCCAAAGTCAATGTTTTAGGAGAAACAAATGAACATGAACAACTACAATAGGCCCCCCATATCTGCAAGAGATACATTCACAGACTTAATGCAGATGGCAAAAAATGCGAAAAATACCAAATGTTATATTTGGACATCCCCCCCCCCAGGTCAGGCATTAAGGGAGAGAGGCAGTTCCACTGCCTGGCTCCTCCCGCCTTCCTTCTTTCTTTCTCCATGGGGCTTGGTAAGCAGCCACCTCCCTGGGAGCCAAATCTGGTGGGAAGCCTGGCTGCTCAGAGCCATGGGCCTCTCTTGGCCAAAGAAGGAGCATCTGTCTTCTCCCTCAGCCGAGAGAAGGGGGAGCCCAGTTGGCCTCATCATACACCTCTCTTGGCTGGCTGTGCAGAGCAAGGACTTTAGCTAGCAGCAATAATCATGGCCCTAAAGTGGATCGTTGGTAAGTGAAACCGTGGATATGGCTCCCACTGTTATGAGGGATCTCCTGTACAGTTTAATAATGTTACTGAGTGTTACATTACTTTTTAAAAGTGGTTACACTGGTAGTTTTCTTATCCCTAATGTAAGATGCTACAGCTATGGTCAGACCATTACAGCTCATTCTTCTTTTCACTGACTGGCTGCAGCTCTCCACACTTGCAGAGAGTAGAGTTTCCTAGCCTGTCTGAAAACTGTAGTGCCACCAAGTGATTTTAGATCCAGGATGTAACAGTCTTATAGGAAGGGTTGGATATAAACATTATTTCTGTTGTGAAACACACAGTTGTCATTTCTCTTCTACTCCTCACTGCCATTCCATGTTTCACCACTTGTACCAGGGCCAGCCCTAACATTAGGTTCAATCACCTCAGGCTGTAAGCTATTAGTTATTTCATCTGTCAGTGGTGTATTTTCAGTGCCAGGGAGGCAACGAGGTGCTTGAGGAAATTCCACAATTTCCATGGAATTTCCTCTTGGGGGTATCAAATTAACTTGGCTGGCACTTGAACAGACTGACAGATTGAAAACTGGACAAACTGAAAACTCAAGAGGGCTCTTGTACCTTTAATGATTGCATAGAAATAGGAATTTCAGCAGGTCTCACTTGTCACACAACCAGGTAAGCAGCAACACATACTGAAATTCCCTCTTCTTCACAGCCATTAATAGGGGTAGGAGCCCTCTGCAGTTTTCACTCTGAACACCCAACTCAAACATAGGGAGCATTGTCCACTGGCAACTGTATCTCAGGCAACTAAGTGCTTTGGGTCAGCCCTGACTTCTACATTCCTGATCCATTAGAGCAAAACAATCAAACAATTGGCTAACCCTGATAAGAACAAAAAAATACCTAGTTTTGTATTTTAAATGCATCTACATCAAACCATCACCGTGTCTACTGGAATAAAATAGAGTGCTTCTCCTTCCCTCATGCCAACTATATTTAACTGTGAATGAACACTAACTAGCAGAAAAGAATGGGGAAATAATGAAATGTCCCTCTGTAACAATATCCTCTCCAGCTGCCTTAACTAGAAATGGTTTACAAAACCAAAAATTGAAGGATGCTGTGGGGATCAGCTATGTCATTCTCAGTGGGCCATTTGTGTGCTTAGACTGAAGCAGGAGTTGATACCAAGACTGTTTGCTGCTTCTCCCCATCACCTACTTCTCTCTGTGTCATCATTTTGGGACTCCCTACACTGCAATAAACTGCAGTCCTGAAATCTGACCCTGGCTGCCCCACTGCTTGGAACATCAAGGGATTGGACCTTCTGGCATGCACACTCGTTCCCTATGAGATCCTGGCTGAATTCTTCCTGTCTTCTTGCTAAAAGGTTACTTAGCCTGAATTTAAAATAGGGAATACACACACACACACACACACACACACACACACGAGAGAGAGAGAGAGAGAAAGAGAGAGAGAGAGAGAGAGAGCGCATTTCAATGTCTATTGTGACTACTGTTACCAAACTCTGCAAACCTCTGAGACATGTTCCTGCTAATTCAATCTGTCTGTTCCTACTTTAGTACCATCTTATGTGCCTTTTCATCACAACCTTGCATCTGCATGCAGCCTGCCGCTTTGTCTTACCCTTTACCAGCCAACCGTATGTATAGTTCACCATCAATCTGTTACAACACCATCCTGTTTTTAGCATTTAAAATCACATCAAACACCAGCAAATTTACAAGGCTTTGCTGATGTTTTGATTAATCATCTTCTCTTCCCATCTGTTTCCATTCAGTAAGTTCAACTCACACTATTCATAATTCACAGCATGTGAAATTCAAAAGAATTGATCACATTTAGTAAAGTTTTCTTTCCCTATGAAAGCTTCTAGCACTGTCCACACATTTCATCCAGAAAGACAATGGATGATTTTAAATAGGCATGTGTGGAAATTATCAGAAATCCCACTGGGCATGTGGGTATTCCTACAAGTTTCCATTCAGCACATGCCTTTTAGAAGGAGCTTTATACGGAGCTGCCTACAATGGTTCTGGATACTGCCCACCAGATTTCTAAAAATACTCCACATTTGTCATCTTTATCAGAGCAGCCTTCTAATTTTTGCAAGGTCTCAGATCCTAATTGTGAGACACAGCTCAAATTCATTTTTGTTTCATCATCCCTAGTTCATAGTGTTGTTTTATATTCCCCCCTCCCAATATTGCATGTGAAAATATTCTTTTAAAATGAAACAATTAAAACTTTTTCTGTGTGTGCAATAGAAGTTATCTGCTGTGATGCCCACGCAAATGCTCTCCATCCCCCCCCATCTCCTGAAATAATACTTATCACTGAGTAATCTAATGTGGGTCTACATAAAATAGTCAGAGGTGATGTCTCACAGTACAAGAACAGGGCCAGCCCTACCATTAGATAGCAGATCTTGAGGGGATGTTGCTACCATCTTCCAAGCTATTTCACTTAAATTCAGTCTTTCAAAGGGGACAGAGTTCTGCATGCCACACAACCTCTCCTGGCTTCCCCCACCCCCCAAATAAACCTAACAAGATATTTCCAGTGTGATGGAGGATGCTATCTCACTGGTTGTGCTGAAATCATCTTCAGCTTGTGCCAAAGTCATCTTCTAATTCAGCCTGGTTGTACCCCCACACTCAATGCTGCCCACCCCCACTGTATCCTATCCTATGCATCTCTCTCTTTCTGTCTTTTTCCCCAATGTGCCAGGGGCCATTAAAATATATGTGCCATATTATTATTGCATTTCTATAATGCATTCTGGACTGATGCATGATGGCTTGCAGATGGCACTAGTCCTCAGACCACTCCTTTGCATACCATTATTTTATTTGATGTGGACTATCATATCAAGAACTACAAGTCCCAGAGTTCCTTGTAGATAGGCAGGAAAGAGAGACTTGTTACCCTGTGAATTGGGGGTCCCGGGAGGGGTGCCCAAACAACCAACAACAACAAAAAAAAGGTGAGGAAATTAGCTGGAGCACTCTCTTGGCAGGGTAACTTAGCGGGGATCTTTTACCCTATGTCTACAGCGTCAGGTCAGTGAGGAGGCAAACAGTTCAAATAACAATTAAGATTTATTAAACAATTATTAAAGAAAAGCACAAACACACTCCTAACTAGAAAAGGAAAATAGAGTTCAAGGGGAATGGGTGATACGCCACCTTTCCTGCAGTCCTGGAGAAGCCGATTGTAGAGGAGGAAACCCAGTGTGGTAGCCAAGGGGAATCTGCTGAACCGAGCGGCAGCAAGGCAGAGTAGAAGTCCAGAGCGATCCGGCGAGAGTTCCGAAGAGCTCTCAGAACTGGGGGGTTTTATCAGGGAAAGAATGACCGTAGGATAGTCTGGTCTTGGGCGAAAACAATAAGTTTTGGGTTGGAGACAATGCCTCCAAAAGGTCAGAATTTACATGATTGAGTTATGTTCCGAATTGACAATAGTATGGCTGGTATGTAGATGCAGCTAGCTCGGCAGTTAAGCACTTAGCTCGCCAGGGTGCCCTCTCAGGGCAGAGGGTCTCTTTGTTTATCGCACATTGGTAATGAGGGTGTTTGTTTCAGGAGGTCCCCTAAAGCAGATCTGGTAATCTCTGGCTTGGTTTGGTGGGAGCAGCAAATAGTAGCCATGCCTAGCTTCACGCTTGTTCGGCGGCCTCACAAACACTGGGCTGGTGGCAGAGCAGGGCCGAATTGTGATATCAAAATGATATCTTTGGTTCACCAAAGGCCAGGCCAGTACACAGTGGTAACAGACTCATGAAGGGAAGTAAGCACCACAAGACAGTGGGAGCAAACACTGCTGCTTCTGGTAGCATCTGTTAGCAAACTTGTAATTCTCTCAGGCTGAGCATCATCATTATCATCATCATTAAGCAAGAGGAATGCCTAGCAGAAATTTCAGAATTAAACTTTTTTTAATAGCTTCTGGCATTGTATGTGAGAATGAGGGATTGTGGTGTTGGTGTGGAAAGGGGGCTAGGTACAAGTTATGCTTTGGCCTTGACAGTAACCACAGTTTTAGACAGATAATAATCTACAGCTGGATGCAAGATTGTCACCAGAGGAGGAAACTGGCAGCTTTTGATTTCTGGAGAGATGAATGAACACCAGACTCTGGGTGTTAACTTGGGTTATGCCCCATGCCCAATCAAGATGCCTGGAAAAAATGTGTATATTTTCCCTTCCCACCCATAGACCTTTGGGATATCTTTCTGTCAGCAGAAAGATAGCTAGTTCATTGTTTCTTGATACTGTTCAAGAAAAGGGAGCATTTTGAAATGAAATTTCTGTACTGATTTCTTAAGTACATATGATGAGAAATCTCAGCATGGCTTTGTCCTTCTCTTCCACTCTGTCTTAAATATATGTTTGTTGTTATGTGCCAGCATGGGGAAGCATCTGAAAAAAATGCACATGCAGGCATATGTGCAGGTCACAAGCAGGAAGATAGCCTACTGTTGTTGGTGTTGTGTGCCTTCAAGTTGTTTCTGACTTATGGTGACCCCAAGGTGAACCTATCATGGACTTTTTCTGGGGCTGAGAGTGTGTGATGCACCCAAGGTCACCCAGTGGGTTTCCATGGCCTATCAGAGAATCGAACCGTGGTCTTCAGAGTTGTGGTCCAATGCTCAGACCACTACACCACACTGGCTCTCTATAGTGGGAAAGGACTCTGTAGAATACACGTATTATGACCCATCAGTGGATTTCTACTCTTCTTGCCATATTAGTTCTGACAGCACTGATCATAGATGGGACTAAGGCACATTTGTTGAGGAAGAGACAAATAGGGAGCATTATATTATCCCAACAACAACTGCTATAGCAACACTTGGATGATGTATGAACATTCTGCACAGTGTGGATATCCTCAATCACACCAGTACTTCTCACAACAATGAGAGCTCCCTTCCCAAAAGCCCCTGCTGCTGGTAGCATGGTTTGTATCCTCTTTATCAAAACAGCCATATGTTAACCAGTATAGTACAGTAGCCAACCACAGAGAATTGGATTTGTGTTGGCAGAAGTTCCCACTGTCTCAGTTTCATATCCTCTTTTGTATTCTTTAGAGTCTTAAAACTCTACGTGCTACTCAGACCTTTAGAATGAGAAGCCCAATTCTTTATGCACAACCAGGAGTGGTGTGTTTTACTAAAGATAATTAATGGGACCTTCACTCAGTTCTTTGGAGACCCAAACACAGCAAAGTATTGGTGTAATATAAATTTCTCTTGTTTATAGCCCTAGAAAGTTCTAGAGAGGTGGTTTACTTTCATCCAAGGAGAAAGAAAGAGGAATGGGAGGCTGAGGGGAAACATTACCATAAGAAGAACAACTAGAATTATTGAATCTGCAATCCTATATACACTTATCAGAGTTTAAGCCCCACTAAAGTTCACGGGACCTATTAGTGAGTAGACATGTGTAGGTTTACACGGAATGGCTGAAATCCTATATAACAGAATATAGTGTAATAGTTCCACATGCAGAACTATGCTATAGCTGGACATGCAACTTACCACTAGACTTACCACTGAGCCAGGGCAGCCCCCCCCCCGCCATTATTCCACAGTTGATGAAGAGAGGGGCGGATTGGAAAAGCTTCTAGCTATGCCCCTGTATCAAGATGCAAAATAAATACATTGTCTGCTGAGATCTTCTGAGGTTCTCTGGAGGTCTCAGCAGATGATGTCATCTTCTCACATCTGGCTACTAGGATGTATTTCCCTGCTCTTCACTAGCACAGAATGGCTGTGGGGAAGCTGTAGTGACTTGGTGGTAAGTGTAGAGAGGGCGCTGGTCATTGCAAGGGGAGGAAGAGAATGTCAACTTCCTCAAAGACCAACACTTGCCTCAAAAAAAAGAAAGCATACACAAGTATAAGGCAGACTTGCTCCTACATATGTCACTAACAGCATGCCAGCCAATGTTTGCAATTTTTTCCCAAATAATTTGTCTAGGGCACAGATTTCTATATTGGATTTATAGAACAACCCATGTATGCTAATTTCCACTTATATTTTAACAACCTTGTGTCAAGGTGGTATATTTATTCTGAAGATATACCTCAATTAATGAAGTAGGTGTGTTTCCGGTTAAGGGCTATGAATGCTTTAGCCTTAAATATATGGATGGCCCGAATTTCCTTATCCCTGCTTTATTGTTATATACTCTGTAAGCCCTCACCTTCACGTGGCTGTATCTGGGAATTCCCTTAAGCCTCACCTCACAAGAAAGATTCAGGAACTGCCTCAATTCCTATTCAAAGTTCTCTGAGCATTCACATTTGTGCCTGGGGGTGTCTCTGCAAAAGTCGCTAAAAGATCCATTCCATTATCTTCAAGGTACTGGGAGATTCTGAAGTATTTCTGTCTTTTACTTTTAGAATCACCTAGGCTTGAAGTAAACAGGAAACAACAGATTGATATATTTTTGAAAAACACATGTATGTGGTAGATAAACATCTCCATTTAAATTGAATACAGTGAATTGTGTATCAACCCTGCCTCCTCCCCAATCCCTGCCTACCACCAGCAGCTGCTCTAATCTACAAGGGCCTGTTCCCCTCTCACTCAGGAATCAACCAGCTACCATTTCAATACCCTCCCATGAGCAACCCCTATTGCAACAGGCAGAAACAGCGTATCTGTTGCTATTCCCCCTTGTGCTGGGGATTGCTCACATGACGAGGGATAGGAATACCAGCCAGATGCTTCCAGCACAGCAGAGGAATAACCCTCTGTTGATCACAGTGGCTGCTGCCTGGTAAGTGCAGAACGGGCAACTTTCAGAGTTCCTAGGTAGCTGCTAAATTAGCAGCTCCACAGGGATGATAGATACATAACAGTTACAAGCACATAACTCCATACATTCATAACTGCCATATAGGATTCTGACCATTACTGTCTTCATAGAGAAAATCTAAAGGTTAGCTCCCCAACATGCCACGTATGTTTGATTGTAAAATGAATTTGTATTGGGACCTCAACAAGTCTGAGTTCAGCCAACACTCACAAATATCTGAAACAAGACAGACGAAGTCTGTTAAGTTCTGGAAAGTTCGAGGACTGAAGCAACATGCTGGTATCACCGAATTGCGTGGGAAATGTCTGAGTACCAAATTTTGCACTAGAATTCTTCCATGCAAGCAGGTGCAAGCTCTGATTTGGCCCACTCCTATGGATGAGCTTTTATGTATATAAATATCTATCTGCATAGCGCTCTTTCTCGTGCAAATGGCAGGGATGTGGCCAGTTATCAGCCATGGAGAGTGGGAATAATCCCTGCTACCCACAAATACCCATGCATTATGTTAATATCTGTCCCTCCCTAGTCAGAAAGACACTCAAGGCAAGGACAGGTCAAAACAGATGTAGAAGTTGCCATAGGACACATGACACATGACAGTTGTTCTGTGCTTTCAAATCATTTCTAACTTATGGCAAGCCTAAGGCAGACCTATCACAGGGTTTACTTGGCAATATTTGTTCAGAGTGGGTTTGCCTTTGCCTTCCTCTGAGGTTGAGAGAATGAGACTTGCCCAAACTCACCAGTGGATTTCCATGGCTGAGCAGGGATTTGAACCCTGTACTCTGCAATCATAGCTCAGTACTCAAACCACTACACCATGCTAGCTTTCATAAACATGACTGTAGCTAACTACTTTAAAGAGGTTATATATCAGTAATCAGTATCCAGAACAAGTTTACATGCAGTTAAGAAAAGCAAAGAAAACAATCTTTTTTTTTTTTTAAAAAAAAGACCATTTAAAAGAAAGCAGCAGAAACAAAAGCAAGTATCAGTCACCATGATCTCACCTGATCTTGTCTGATTTCAGAAGTGGGATCAGGCCTGACAGATACCTGGAAAACCAGGGAACTTCCGGAAAGGAGAAGGCTATGCATGAAGCATTAGACCACTTCTGCCAATCAGAGTTGATGCTACTGGATTAGACAGACTAGTTTTATCACTTGGGATAAGTCTACTTTCTATGTTCCAATGAAAGCACTGTATTTGGAAGCATGTGGAAATGGAAAGGACTTTGTCTGGCACCAAAATAATATTGAGATAATTGTCAGAAAAACTTCCTTTGGAAATGTATTTCACACATAGGGTGCTGCTACCATGTGGGCTCAGATATATTATTTATTTTTTTCATTATTACTTTTGTATCTTTCCTTTCCTTATAAGAGTTAAAGTTGGTATATGCAGTTCTCTCTCAGTCTGGCTCTCTTTCCCTTTCTTTCTTTCCCCCGTTTTATTTTATCTTCAGACCAGTGCTGCAAGGCTTTGCCACAGAGAGTATGCCTAGAATCTTCACTATTTCCCAAGGCAGGGTAAGCAAGTACTCTGATTTTCAGTGTATTTACACGTGAATGGCAAGACAGTTTTACATCAAAGCCTGCCTTCAAAGGAAAGAAAAACAAATCCTAACTCAAAAAAAAACAAAAATATGCTTTCATCTGAATAGGCTAAATTACCATCCCACACTCTATATGACTGCAGATCAGACATGGAAGAGGTGTTCAGGATAGAATAGGCTCTGCCAGGCATGAATTCCTGGAGAGGAATCTTGGTGTCTGCAGTTACTTCCTAGCACTTTCAGCTTCTGAGCAAGCTTTTAAAAAAAAAAAAATGCAGGGCATCTTTTGCAGTCAATTCCTTCTTCTGTCATCATCTTATTGTCAAAGGGAATGTTTATCTAGCTAGATCCCAAAACTTGATCCTCCTTCACCCTACCTTTTCCCACTAGCAGCAATTGCTGCTGTTTTCCCATCAGGCCCTGTTGTGCAAGAGCCACTTAGGAGTCTATTGTTTGCAGGGGGTTACAGCTCTAGGCAACCAAGCAAATTTAGAAACAAAATCCTGCTGAAAGCTGATTAGGCTAAGAGATAGCAACCAGTAAGCTAAATGGGTGCAAGGGAGTTGAACCTGGGCCTGCCCACTTTTTTGTCTGCCACTCTAACAAATCTGCTATGTAAAAGTCAAGGTTTGTCTGTTTGTTTGTGTCAGGCAGGCGAAGACCTCATATGATTGGCTCTGTGAGGCAAGAAGACCTCATAGGATTGGCTGGCTGTGAAGATTCTATGGAATTCTGGGGTTGGCGGTTTAGGGAGGGCCTTTAGAATTCTCAGCAAGAGAGCTCTTGAGCCTCAGGCCAGTTGCTATGGAGACGGGGGCTAGCACCAAGGAGAAGGCCAGCGTACTGTATTCCCTCAGGAAACCAACCTCTCTATATTAACAACTCTGAATACAGATTGGATTGGGGAATATAGGCAAACGTTACAGGTACTGGACAATGCAGTTTGGGGAATTAGAGACACAGGATCTCAAATCTGTGTATTTCAACCACATCTAATTCCTAAGGTAAGGTAAGGTACGGTAATTCATAAGGAATTTCTAACAAATATTATCTATGAGAAAATAAAATCCCGGGCAACACCAGGTATATACACTAGTAATATCATACACCTTCCATTCCACTATCTACTTCAACATCTATTTTCCCTATCCAGTTTTACTTTACAGCCCTGCATTCTACCTATACAGATAAGAACCCAGGTCCTAAATCCTACAGTAGACCTCCTCATCCCAGAGAGGTCACAAGGTCATCCACAATGAATATGGAGTGATTCACACATGTACATACACCACATCTCATCACTCAATTTATTCAACAGTCATTCAGTTTACAGACGGAGACAGTAATGTCCCCCTTGAGCAAACATTGGTTGAAATCCTGTTAGTAACATAAGTGCATGTAACTTGGGGTTATATGTCAACCTCAGTTGGGGTTATATGTCAACCTCTGTTGAAAAACGTCCATAGAATAAGAACCCACCAGGTTCTGAGACAGTCTGTTCCACTGTAAAACAGTTCTTACTATTAGGAAGTTCTTTCTGAAATTTTGGTGGGAATACTTGTAATTTGAACCCACTGCTTTCTATCCTAGGGCCTTTGCTCACTACGCTGTTTTAGTGCTATTATTCCACTTTCAACATCCTGTGGAATTCTGGGGTTTGCAGTTTACTGAGGCCAAAGAGTTCTCTGGGCTGAGAATTCTAAAGGCCCCTCCTGAAACTGCAAACCCCAGGATTCCATAGGACCTTGAAAGTTGAATAGTAGCACTATAACAGTGTAGTGCAGAAAGGCCCCTAGTCTTTTGAGCAGCAGGAAACAATCTTGTTCTATTTTCTATATGGCATTCCTTCAAATATTTAAAGATGGTAATCACATAGGATTTCCAGATCAGGACTATCCTAGGCCCTAAGGTGTCAGAGTCAAAACCAGAGACTTACAGATTTGTAATTTCACAGGGACAAGCCCTAGTGATGTTACAAGGGTGATGTTACAAAGCGCAGCCCTTAGTATGCCATTCAATTTTTTTTAATTAAATTTAAAAAAAATTAAAAACATAACAAATGAAGAAATATATACACACTTGCCAAGCCAGTTCTTTCACCCTGAGATTCTGGGAACTGCATTGGCTAGAAATGCATTGGCTTTCTTGGCCACCAGCAGCACACACACACACTGTTGGCTCATGTTTATCCTGTGGTCTACTAAGACCCCTAGATCCTTTTTTACATGTACTGCTATTGAGACAGATGCCACACATCCTATGTTTATTCATTTTGCTTTTCCTGCTTAATCTTACATTTTTATCCTTGCTGAAGAAAGGAGTTCAGGATGAATGGGAGTTCTTTAAAAGGGAGGTACTGAAGGCACAGGCTAAAACTGTGCCATTAAGGAGGAAAAATGGAAGGCATCTGAACAAACCGGAATGGTTGAATAAAGAGCTCTCAGCTGAGCTAAGTGTTAAGAAAAACATGTACAGGAAATGGAAGAAGGGCAAACCACCAAAGAAGATTATAAGCAAGTAGCCAGGAGATGTAGGGAGAAGGTCAGAAAGGCTAAAGCACAGAACGAACTTAGGCTGGCCAGAGACATTAAAAACAATAAAAAGGGCTTTTTTAAATACGTCCGCAGCAAAAGGAAAAAGAAGGAGACGATAGGGTCACTGCGCAAGGAAGATGGTGAATTAATAACAGGAGGAAGAAAAAAGGCAGAACTCCTCAACACCTTCTTCGCCTCAGTTTTTTCCCAAAAGGATAAAACACTCAACCTGGCGGTTGGGAAGCAAGAGGAAGTGGGGGAAATGCAGCACAGAATAGATAGAGAGGTAGTACAGGAATACCTGGCCACACTGGATGAATTCAAGTCTCCAGGGCCAGATGAATTGCATCCTAGGATTTTAAAAGAACTAGCAGAGGTCATTGCGGAACCTCTTGCTATAATCTTTGAAAACTCTTGGCGGACAGGAGAAGTTCCTGGAGGAGGGCAAATGTTGTCCCCATCTTCAAGAAGGGAAAAAAGAGGACCCAAATAATTATTGCCCAGTCAGCCTGACATCAGTACCTGGAAAGATCCTGGAGCGGATCATCAAACAGTCAGTTTCTAATTACTTAGAAAACAATGCCGTAATTACGAAAAGTCAACATGGATTTCTCAAAAATAGGTCATGCCAGACTAATCTTATCTCTTTTTATGATAGAGTTACTTGCTTGATAGATGAAGGGAATGCTGTGGACATAGTATATCTTGATTTCAGTAAGGCCTTTGACAAAGTTCCCCATGACATTCTTGCAAAGAAGCTAGTAAGATGTGGACTGGACAGGGCTACTGTCAAGTGGATTTGTAACTGGTTGACTGACCGTACCCAAAGGGTGGTCACCAATGGCAGATTCTCATCCTGGAGAGAAGTGACTAGCGGGGTGCCACAGGGTTCTGTCCTGGGACTGGTGCTGTTCAATATCTTCATTAATGACTTGGATGAAGGAATAGAGGGCACGCTGATCAAATTTGCAGATGACACCAAATTGGGAGGGGTTGCTAATACACCTGATGATAGGATCAAAATTCAAAAGGACCTGGACAGATTGGAGAGCTGGGCCAAGGCTAACAAAATGAATTTCAACAGAGAGAAATGTAAGGTCCTACACTTAGGCAGAAAAAATGGTATGCAGAAATATAGGATGGGTGACACGTGGCTGGCTAACAGTACGTGTGAAAGGGATCTAGGAGTCTTCATAGACCTCAAGCTGAACATGAGTCAGCAGTGTGATGCGGCAGCCAAGAAGGCCAACGCAATTCTTGGTTGCATCAATAGGAGTATGGTGTCTAGATCGAGGGAGGTATTGATACCACTTTATTCTGCATTGGTTAGACCTCATCTTGAATACTGTGTCCAGTTCTGGGCACCCCAATTCAAGAAGGATATGGATAAGCTGGAGCAGGTCCAGAGGAGGGCAACCAAAATGGTGAGGGGCCTGGAAGCCATGCCCTATGAGGACAGACTTAGAGAGCAGGGTATGTTTAGTTTACAGAAGAGAAGGTTGAGAGGGGACATGATAACCATGTTTAAATATTTGAAGGAATGTCATGTCGAGGAGGGAGTGGGCTTGTTTTCTCCTGCTCTTGAGACCAGGACAAGGAGCAATGGATGCAAGCTGCAGGAGGGGAGATTCCGCCTGAACCTCAGGAGGAATTTCCTGACAGTCAGGGCTGTCCGGCAGTGGAATGTGCTGCCACAGAGTGTGGTGGAGTCTCCTTCGTTGGAGGTTTTTAAGCGGAGGCTGGATGGCCACTTGTTGGGAGTGCTTTGAGGGTTTTCCTGCATGGCAGGGGGTTGGACTGGATGGCCCTTGCGGTCTCTTCCAACTCTACATTTCTATGATTCTATGATTCTAAGTCATTAATTTTGGCTCAGTGGTCCAATCCATTAAGGCCATTTTCAATCCTGCTCCTGCTTCTAGAGTATTAGCTATTTCTCCTAATTTGGTATCATCTGAAAATTGGATAAGCATGCCTTCTATTCCATAATCTCATTCATTTATAATGAAGTTAAACAATACTGGGCTCATGACAGAACTTTGAGGCACCCCACTAGTCATTGCTCTCCAGGATGAAGAGCAACCATTGATGACCACTATTTGGTTCAGTCTGTCAACCAAGTACAGATCCACCAAACAGTAGTGTTGCCTAGCCCACCTTTTATCACCTTGTCTGCAAGAATATCAGGAGAAATCTTGTCAACAGCCTTACTGAGATCACTATATACTACATCATCAACATTACCCTGATCTACCAAGCTTGGAATTCTAATTTTTTACAATAAAAAAAAAAGAGGGAGAGAGATTAGTTTGTGCTGGCTCTTAGTAATCGCAGCATTCCTTTCTAAGTGCTGACAGTTGCTGGCAACCCTATGACAGCCCTTTGAAAGAGAAATCCTCAAGACACCCTATCATCAAAAGCTCTGCTCAGGTCCTGCAGATTCAGGGCTGTGGCTTCCATGATAGAGTCCATCAACCTGTAATGTGGTCTTTTTCTTTTACTACTGCCTCCCACTTTAGTAAGCATTATTGTCGTCTTTCAAATGAGTCATGTCATCTCAGATTGACTGTCTAATGACCTCTTCTAAAACCTTTTTTGGTACTGATGTCAAGCTAATTGGTTGTTAGTTGTTCATGCCTACATTTTAATCCCTTTTCTGAAGATGGGGATAACATTTACCATTCCTCAGTCTGCTGGGACCTCTCTTGTTTTCCAAATATTCTCAAAGACTATCAACAATATCTCTGAGATTACGTCTGCAAGTTTCTGTAGTACCTTAGGATACAGTTTATCTGATCCTGGAGACATGGATATGTTTAGAGTAGCTAGATATTCCTGTACCATCTCTTTACTTATTTCTGGCTGCAATCCCCTTACTGCATCCTTTGTTCTATTTTTACCACATTGAGCTTTGTTTTGCTTTTGGGAAAAGACTGAGGCAAAGTAAATGTTGAGCACTCCTGCCTTCTCTCTCCCCCCTATTAGCATTTCACCATCTTCTCCACACAGTGGCCCTACAGTATCCTTGCTCCTTTTCTTGCTGCAAACATAGCCGAAATCGTTATTTTTAACCGGAGTTCACTGTTATCTTCTGCTTTTTCAAAAACTTTCTGCCTATAAGCACTGTCAATTTGTTTCTCTTCTTCTTGAGTTCCCTCTTCTATTTTTTGCGCATGTGTCTCTTAAATCTCAGCTCATTTCTTCTTACATTCATGCCGGTTTCTTTGGTCACCTCCCACTTTTCTTCCCCACTGGTTTTTTTTTTCAGTTGTTCCTTTAATATCTCACCTTTAAGAAACTCCCATCCATCATGAATGCCCTACCCTTTGAGCATTTCTGGCCATGGGATCTCCCCTGGTATTTACAGATTATGTCATTGCTCTGCCTTTGGCCATAGGAACATGGGCAGCTGCTTCCCCAATCCCATTCACTCTCCAACAGCAACAGAATGGTTGAGATGGGGGTATCTCAACAAAATTGTGAGTCCAGATGTGACAGATCCCCTATACAGGTTCCCCCACAGTTCAAACCCTTGGGCTCCTGTCATTCACCTGGGCCTTTTAACCTCAAGATCCCTCTCTAAATCTGGTAGTCAGGTCTCAAGGTGACCACTACACTGGGCAAATGGTTGTGCTGATTAGGAGTTTTCAAGGTGGTAAAGTATGATAGGTCTTCCTTTTTAACTATTAAATTAAAACATCTGGGGAGAGATGTAGAAAATAAAAACAGCAAAGATCTATTGTACCAGATAAAATAAACATCTAGAATTTTCCTGGTTCCGCACAGAGAACATTGTAACATCTCCGTTTTAAGCAAAGAACAATTCTCCTTGAATTCTTTACACACTCTCTGTCTTATCAAAACAAAATCCTGTTCAGAGCCTATCTGTTTCTCTCTTCCTAACTGACTCTATTTCTGGCTAGCCTTGTCTAACTTTTTAGCAGACAAGCCTCAGGGTGTTCCATTTGTCCCCGTAGCCTCGCTCTGCCACAGTATTCCATGAGCTGAGATAGGCTGGCTGTTCCCAAGTTTGCCCAGCTTCCCATTTCACACCTGACAGGGCATTTCAACATTGCAGAGGGAGGAAGAGAATACCAGCCTCTACAACAACGTACATATATATGCCAGCGTAAGATAGATTTACACCTGCATATATGACTAACAGGATGTTGGGCACTGGAAATCTATCTCTGTCCCACTCCTACTGGTCCCTCTTGTCACTGTAACATGTCATTTAGGGGTCTATCACCACCAGGAACAGTACAGGCAGTACCTCAATGCTAGTGAGAGGAATTAGGGAAGAGGCCTAGGCCAAATGAGGGGGAAACAAGGGGAGGAGGTCCTCTCCTACAGAGGAAGGCCACCTCTATACCATCCCAACCCTTTCAGCTAGCAGTTCTAGGCATTAGAATGACACTGTAAATGTACTTTGACTAAAAATAAATTGGGTAACGAACAAAGCTTCATTCCAGAACAAAGCTGGCATGAAAATAAGCCAGTCACGCTATCCCCCTGCATCTGGTTTTTAGCAAAAGCATTTGTAAAATGCCTCCTCATTTGCATAAGCATTTTTTTTCATTTCTCTGTTTTCTACTGATAACAATAAATATCCCAACACTAAACTCTCCTGGAGCTGCTGCTGCTGCTGCTCTTTCCTTTTCCCTTTTTTCCCCATTTAAAACGTCCAGATAAAAACCAAATAAAGAAAGAGACTGAAGCTAATTTCCCTGTCTCGAATTCCAGTTTTCATTCTAATACCTTATTATCTTTATCACAGCCTGTCTTTTGATGACAACTATTGCTTGAGCCTAGTCCACTAACAAGGAGATACAATGACAAACTTACCAAACTTACTGAAATACAGGTGAGACAGACAGAAGCAGTGGGATAATATGGATCTGCCTGATATATATCATTTTAAATGTATTTTAATTGATATTTTAGAACAGTTCATAGTCCCAATTAAGCAGGATCATTTCATCAATGGGATTAACATAAAGGCTGGTTTACAATTCATTAATTGATTTACTGGGATTACATTGCTAGCCTAGGACTTCACAAAAGCCAACATTGTTCTGAAATGTTGGTAAATGTATGAAAATACTCACATGAGACACAGAACTCAAACCTTCTCTGGTCAGTCTTTGGAGTTTTCTTTAAATATATTTTAAAATTTATTTTTAAATTGCCTTATATTGTATATAATATTGCATCACCAATGCCTTTAATGGAAGCTGCCTAAAGATTGTATTATTATCAAATGGTATGTAAGTAGTACAAAATAAAAGAATAATCTCTCACCATTTTTTTGAACTTTTCCTTTTCAGACAACTCCCAGAATTCTTTGAAGTGGTTTTTTAAAAATACCTTTCCCAAGCTCTTCCACTCATGCACACCCACACTAATAAGAAAAATACAGAGATTCTCTCCTTCCTTGATCTGCCTCATACATGCATACAGTTCTGCTCTTGTTGACCAGCCAGTGCTAGTTTTCCTGAAAGATATGTGGTCTACATATCGCATTTGCAAATCATAGAATCCTAGAGTTGGAAGGGGCCCCATAGGCCATTGGGTCCAGTCCCCAGCTCAGTGCAGGAACTATTGCTAGAGCACCCCCAGCAGGAATCACCATCATCTGCAGAATGTGAAAACCTTTTAAAAATGGTTTTTAAAAACTCACAGAAACCTCTAGCTGTCATGGCACTAATTTTACTGACTTGGAGTTTCTAGGAGCTATAGCCCTTTTTAAAAAGGAATATTTCCAAGCTCTGTTCTTCTTCTTCTTTCTGTAACTCCTCTCTCTTTGGAAAGCAATTTAAGGGAAATACTAATAATCCCAGAGAGTCAGCGTGGTGTAGTGGCTTGAGCATTGAGCTATGACCCTGGAAACCAGGATTCAAATACCCACTCAGCCATGAACACCCCCTGGGTGACTGTGGACCAGTCACACTGTCTCAGAGGAAGGCAAACGCAAAGATCCTCTGAACAAATCTTGCCAAGACATCCCCATGATAGGGTTCCCGTAAGCCTTAGGGTCACCATAAGTCAGAAATGACTTGAAGGCACACAGCAACAATAACTAATGTCCCTCCTTACATGGGAGCTCACGCAAGTTTTCTTTTCCTTGTTCCATGGTAAGCTCCACATCCCCATCTACATTTGCTTGGACACGTACTTGGTTCCAAATTCCATGTGGATTCAAGCAAGCTTTTGCTTAATGAAAAATAATCATAATTCAAACTTCTGAGCTAAGAGACTCCTTGGGACAGAAAGCTGGCTTCCATCCCAGTATTTCTCTTATATTAATAAGTCAAGCATTAGAGGTAAATAAAAGTGAACACTCACCCCTTCAACAGCTCCATTGCCAGGGAAAATTCCACTTTCACAGAGATGGAGAGAGACATACAGCACACTAGGATCACCATGCAATCCATGTTGGGTGCCATTGCCATGAAGGATATCCAAGGTTTTTAATCATATGGCAAAGCATGCTAAATGCAAGTTATATAGGTGGGGAAAATCATATGCTACCCTATCTAATTTCTTAATTTAAATTGCATCATTTAGAGGAGCACATATGTAAAAAGGTGTGCTAAGCACATCACCAACTTTGATGCAGAGTGTGGACAAAACGTTTGACCCAGTCGCAACAGTTTCTAGACCCAGTCAGCTGCAGAAATAAACATTTACACAATAATACATGCATGCCTCCTCAAAAATCTAAATGGGCTGAAGTAAAAGAGTTTATAGACTATTACTGGGAGTAGAGGGACACAATACCACACACATATTTTGGCATCTTAGAATAGATCAACTGCTGCTCCCACTTGTCATGTGGCATATAAAGTGGAACTATACTAATGTTTTTATTCAAAGCACTGCTCTAAAATTACAAAAGATAAGTGCCACCTTTCAGCATGAATAAACTTAAATATATACTAAAAATAATTCAGCATTAACTTGTACAGCTTCAACAATGAGTAAAAGGGTACAGTTTTCAATTACATGCTTTGGAAAATCAAATGTCAAAGAACTCAATAGGATGAAGACTACTTACTTTGAGTGTGAATTTGTAGCACTTAAGACATTTCAGTTTGAAACTTCCTTCCAGAAACATGTTTTTAGCCCTTAACTGCACTTTATGAATACAGAGGAAATGTCAGTGTTAGAGGAAATGACTGGATGCTTGTGTCTAAGATTAAAAGGTCATGTTTGGCCTCCAAAACATAGTTTGGGGCCTTATTCTTCCCACAAAATACATAAGCTGGATTCAAATGCAGTTTTTCTACTGATGGAACTGTTTCTCTCAGTGGAAGTGAGAGTGGGGCTATGCCCCCTTGCTCCTGCATTCCCTCAAAACCTGCTCTAGAGGGCTGGGAAACCTTGTGAACCTGGTCTTTAGAGAGCATGAAGACTGCAGGAAGTGGAGGGGAAAGTTTCACAGCTGTAGAAGAAGACCATAAGTATTACATTCATACTTCCAGAGAAATGGAGTTAGGCCATTTCTTTGGAAATGACTTATGTGACCCTGACAAGTGGAGGCTTCCATGGTAGGGGAGCAGTGTATCCACTCCAGGTTTCAGCCCAGTCATTAAAGGAGCTGACCAAGTTGCTGAAACCAAAGCAGGTTCAGCAACATGGACACCTCACTACATTCTGGATTAACACCTGGGGTGGATTCACTATCCAACTGACATAGAACCCACTGGCTTCCACTGTTGAGTGAAATAGGAAATGGATGTGCTGGTGACTTAAGTGATCTACATCCATATGAGTGATTCCTCTGATTTCCATACTTCTTCCAGCCTTTAATTTCAGGATTCCTGAAATTCAAGAGCCATAAGAGAAGTAACTGTAGCTATTTACAACATGAAACTCTGACTTGCACATCACTTTCTATGTGCAGAGATGCACACACATAATCCTTACAATCACAAGACCAATTGACCAATAGTTTGAGTTATCTTTAAGCAATTGCAAAACCAGTCCAGTTGAGTGTTTTTTCCAGAAAAATATACCCAGAGTGAAGTTTTAGGGTTCAGTACAAGTCTTTACTATAGAGAGAAATCTGGGTGGATTTTAGAAAGAAGAAGAGGAATAAGTTTTGAAAAACAGCCTGTACTTTATCAGCTGTCCCATCATTAAAGCACTGTTAGCTCATGTGGATTGTATGATGTATTTCAAATGTTCTTACATAGAAAATCCCTAGGTTATTTAGTTTGGAAAGTTTGAAAACACACACAAATGCTGTTGGACAGTTATAGAATCCTGATACTAATATGGCCTACAAGTTTTAAATCACAGAGACAACCATGAAAACCATGATGAATATGAAAATTTCTCTTCCAAGTTTCTACTGCACCCCTGAAAGAGCAGGGAAGGAAACAGACTGCTATGCACATACAAATATTTACATTTCTAAGCCCTGGTTCCTATTTTTGATCTGTACAGGGAACCTGACTCTTTAGGTTGTTATGGAGTAAAAAATATGAATTTGCACATTAGCTACTAGCTCCTGTTGGCCATCGGATAAAAATGATAAGGAAAGCTCTAGGAGGTTTTAACATTTGGACAAGGTAATGACGTTCCTATTTGTTTCAGCACTCTGGACAGGGAATGAGGTCAATGCTTCTACTTCACCCAACCTAACCTGCTGCTTTCTCTTTTTTTGCCTCTCCTTTCCTCAAAGAATCCAAGGAGAAAGCACATGGCATATTCTTCAGGCTGTTTGAGGCTGCTGCTAATCATTGTAAGCCATCTTTTTCCAATATCTGTAATGCACATGAGAAGAAATGCCTGACTGCTACAGGATAAAAGTCAATTTAAATAAAAATTCACAATTCTGTCCTGCTCCTACTGCCAAACCTCAAAGTAACTTTTTGCCAAATTCCTTCTATTGATACAAAAAAAAAAACGTTTCTCAAATTCAATTTTGACTAAATAAGCAAATAAACAACGAGAAGAAAGACCCGTGGGCTGAGCTTCACACAACTGCAGTCATAGGTAAGCACTTCCTTCCTCCACCTGCTTCTTTAGGAGAGAAGCTCAAGCAATTCAGATCCATGGCCTACAAGTGACTGCTGGTCCCAGGAACAACAGACCCACTGAAGCAATGGGATGTATGTGCATGTTCACTGACTATTCGGCAATTGTTTTAACATGTCTGTTCTAGTTATGATGAGGAACTGGATTTAGGATGGACATTTTCCTGATTCCACAGCACTCATGAAAGTTGATGAAACCCAAATGTGCATTCCCTACATTATCCAGATTTGAAAGGAAATATACCAGTGTATATATTGGTTTGAATGTTGGACTAAGACTCTGGAGACCAGGGTGTGAATTCTTGCTCAGCCACAGAAACCCACTGGATGACCTTGGGCAAGTCACACACTCTCAGCCTCAGAGGAGAGCACCGACAAACCTCCTCTGAACAAATTCTGCCAAGAAAAACCCATGATGGATTTGCCTAAGGGTTGCCATAAGTCAGGAATGACTTGAAGGCACACAACAACAACAAATGGGGGCAAAAAATCATTGTTGTAGAGAAAGAGGAGAATGGCCCTGCTGCAATTCAGTAGGAACATGCATGCAAGAATGAATGGCTTGTTAAATATATCTCCCAACTTTCTGCCCCTAAAATGCCACCAAAGGCAGATTATGTTAATTATATACAGATCAAAAAAGAAAACAATGTAGAAATATATTCATTCTTCCAATAATGAAGGTAATACTACAGTAGTTGAAATTTTACTTAGCAAGGGATCAGTTCATTCCTTTTGTTGTGCATCTTTTCCATTAATTTTGTAGTTGTGGAGATGAAAGATGCATAAAGAAGAAATATCACATATTCAAGTGCTGCCTTTTGCCATGTCTCACATCTTTGCCTCATGCTCTGTTGCAAGGTGACAAAGTCATGGAAGAGACACAGTATGCTTTGCACCATATGCCAATGGTCACTGGCATTCAGATGCTTTTCAAAAAGTAATTAAAAAGACAGGGTCTAAATGCCCTAAAGGCACCAATCTAGTCTGATCTACTTGGATGGAAGACCACCAATGAACACCAGCTGCTGTAGACTATATTTCACAGGAAGGAACTGGCGAAACCACCTCTGAGTACTCCTTGCCTAAGAAACCCCTATGAAAATCATGAGGTCACCGTAAATGGACAGTTTGAGGATACTTAATATGCAGACACAACTAAAGAGGTACTATTTGGATATTTTTTGATAAAGAGAAAAGTAGAATTCTTTTAATATTAGAACTATGGTGATAACTAGCTACTATAGTGGAGTTGGAACTAGTTTTTAAAAAAATTCTTCAAGTAGTATGCTTAAATGTTTAAAAATGCTTTCCCTGCTGGCAGAAATACAATAAAGAGGGAGGCAACCCACCTTCCTTCTATAAATTCTCACAGTGGGATTCTGTGGGGGAAATCTTTCTCCCCAATGAGTGACGATGCTACATTCTGAGCTGCTAGGCAGATGAGACTGGCTGCTGAAGACCTACTATAGGCATGTAGCCATTGTTCATGTCGTTCACGGGTGATTCATCTCTGAGAGCAATGAAGGAGTTTGCCTCATTCCTCACAAAATCCAAGCCTGCAATGGATGATCTGCTAGGCTACTTAGCA
This sequence comes from Iguana delicatissima, assembly GCA_948472985.1. NCBI lineage: Eukaryota > Metazoa > Chordata > Lepidosauria > Squamata > Iguanidae > Iguana > Iguana delicatissima. Next base: position 239,108 of record CAOKZL010000258.1, on the reverse strand, counting down.
TGGTCAAAGAGAGACACACGAGGTATTAAATTAAAGAACATACTGACTTGAAGAAAAACAGTGCATTCCCCCAAAATCAGATTAAATGAACAAAAGAACAAAACCTGAAGCCTTGGCAGTCTACACACTTAACAACTTCCATAGCTATTGGTTGTTAAGAGCTCTGGGTTCTGTTGACAGAAATCAGTGTTTCCCTTCCCCAAGGAATGGTTCTGCTGCTGGGGTATTATGAAATGTTGATGAACATTTCAGCTCTTTATACACTGTCTGAAAATCTATTATCATAAAAAGCAGGAGAACATGTTCCATGCTGTTAACAGGAGCAGAAGGGAGAAGGCAGCTCTCTACAGAGATGGAAATGTATTTGTGTGAATCAGTATTCTGCATATAGATAAGAATGGTCGATCAATAAAATGTGAATAGTCATACAAAGAGAGCCAGTGTGGTGCAATGATTTGAGGTGTGGTCCAGTCTCCAGAACAGCAGGGTTAAAATCCCCATTCGGTCATAGAAAACCACTGGGTTTTGAGATAGGAAGCTTGAGAGACCCCTCAGGATCCTGCTGCAGCTGTACAGGGGGTGAGTTTGCAGGGGTCATGTTCAGTCATTAATGACCACAATCCTGAATTCCAAAAGTTGCAAGATCATAAGTTTGGCTTAAAATCGCTTAAGTACTGAACAAGATGCCAGCTGTTAATATTTGATGGACTGGAGCACAGTCTGCACAATCTGACAGTTTGAAAAACAAGAAAATGTAATGCGGGACTCTGGTTAATGAGAACAACCCACTAAAAGCAGAGTTTGGATAACTTTCTTTCTGCTTTGAAAATCTGTTCGGCCACTCTACATCTCCCACATGTTTTGAAATCATTCCTTGCAGAGAGTTAAAAATACCACAGGTAAAAGTTTAGGTTTTACTCTTCAATGCTGAGTTTGGAAAACTTTCTTCTGTTGAATTAAAACCACCACATGTTTTAAAAGAAGTGCTTGCCAAGATATGTTTTCCATTCTATGCAGAGCTTGGAAAACTGAATTTTCAACCAATGAAACATTTTCTCATTTGTTAAGTTTTGTGTTTTTTACTTGAGCAGTATGCTCTGAGCATGGTTGGAGCATAATGTTACATGCTCAGTGACATCACCAGTACCCATTCCCTGTGACTTCATCAAGGATGTCCCTATGTTTCAGTTTTGGCCTTGAAATCTCAGGATATTGGGATGCTTCCCACATGGCCAACTTAATCTGTTCAAACAGAGTAGCACATTTAGCAAAAATCTGAGAACTGATATGAGTGTTCTTTTATAGTTGTAATTCATATACTTTTTATACAGCATACACAGACACTCCCAGTCTGGTTTCCAAATCCCCAGGGACCCCACCCACTTTCTGCAGCAGCTCACTGATCAACAATCCAAATTCTTTTCTATATGCAGCACTAAGTTGCATGAATTCTTCATAAGGAAACAATATGGATAATAAGAAAATCTCTCTCCCTTTTATAAACACACACAACGGATTTTATATTCTGGGAGTGTGGGGGAGCTAGGGAACTCATGCACAGATAAAATTAGATAACTAAGCTTCTTAATAAAGCAACATAAAACTGATCCATTAAGTGGAAACATTAGTGTATTAAAGACGGCAGGAAGTAATCAAGTCAGACACCCTGTGTAGATGTATTTTTTTATTACTACCCCTTTTCTCTGAAAGAAAGCAAGACTGGATTTGCAGAAGCTTTTCAGCTGGATTTATAGATTGTTCCAACAGCATCCATGAAAAAGAATACAAATTGGGTTGAAAGGGGTGGCAATTTGATCTCACTATGGAATGGTAAGATGGAAAAAGCCACCAATACAATCATGATCATATACCCACTCCTGTATTATGGAACTCACAGTTCATCCAGGTTTACAGAAGACCTATAGGAAATGAAGCAGGCTGGACAATGGCTAAGATGTGGGTGGCACTGGTCATGGAGCCAATATGACCAGGAATTGGTGAAGACTCTTCACTATGCCTATTATGCAGCAGTGGGGTTCTTCCAAAATAAATCTTGCTACGTTTCCCTCATTGCATCCTCAACATGCCTCCCAAGTAAGTTATTCCAAGTGGGGAGGACTTTCACGGATGAAAATCAGAGAGGCAAGGAGCTGATTCCTGAGTTGTATGCTAGGATAAATTTGTGAGACTCTTTAAGGAGAAAGCTGCTTCTGTTCCTCAGGACATGACGTCACACTTACTGAAGAAGCTGGGGCAGTGGCCAGTGCTCCATCTGGTTGGTTTTCTTGGCATCAGTTTCAGTTGCTGAGGTCCGATGCTGTGAAAAAGATGCTTGAAGTAGTTCAGCCTACCACATGTAAGCTCAACCCTTTCCATCTTGGCTAACAAAATCTAGCAGAGGTAGATTGACCACGTGGGTCCAGGGGATGGTATATGCCTCTCTATGTCAGAGGTGGGTCCCTGATGCCTTGAAGGAGGTGCTGATGCACCTGTTGCTTAAGAGGACTTCCCTGGACACAGAGGCAAATGGTAACCACCACCCTTTTGCTAATATCCCCTATTTGGGAAAGCTGCTAGAGCATGAGGTGGCTGGCTAAATTCAGGTGTTCTTGGAGGCAATAGAATATCTGGGCCCATTTCAATCTGGCTTCAGGCCAAGCATGGTCCTGAAACAGCTTTAGTCATTCTGACTGACAGCTTTCTCTGGGTACTACACTTGATCCTATCCAAAAGGCCAAGAAGCATAAAAAAATGAAGGAAGTACTACCCTGTTGATATTTCTGGATCTTTCAGTAACTTTTGATATCACTAACCATGGGATTTTGTTGGACCAGAACCATCAGATGGGAATTGGAGTCATTGTGTTGCAGTAGTTCTGCTCCAATCTGTTAGGCCAGTCCAAGAGAGAAGCATTGGAGGATTCCACAACTGCTTACAGTGGGTGCCAGAAAGTTCCATCTTGTCTCCCATCCTGTTCAATAACTATATGACACCTCTGTAGGAGGAGTCATAAGAGGTTTTGGAATGGGTGTCAATACGCTGGTGACATCCTGCTCCTTGTTGATGGAGTGGACTGAGCCTGTGCAGGTGCTGCACCCAATGCATGGATGCTGATATGGGCTGGCTGAGCGCAAATAGACTGAAGGTGAACGCTAATAAGACAGAGGCTCTGTGGATAGACAGTTCTCAGGTCCATGAATTGAGTAGTCCACCTGCTTTTGATGGAGCTGCAGACACCCTGAAAGAGCAAGCGCATAGCTTGGGAATATTCTTAGATCCATCCTTGTCACTGGAGACCCAGGCGAACTCCATGGCTTGACATGCTTGAGTCCAACTTCAACTAGTCCGTCACCAAACCCTTTCCTGGACAGGGATAACTTAGCCACAGTAGTCCATGCACTGGTAACTTCCAGATTGGACTACTGCAATGCATTCTACATGGAGCAGAAACTGCAGCTATTGTGAAACGCAGCAGCTAGACTGCTGACTGGAACATCATGGTCTGAATTCAAGGAGTTGGTAATAACAGCCAGACCTCTAAATTGCTTGGGTCCTCAATACTTGAAGAAGTGCCTCTAGCTATATAAAGCTGCCCAAGGTATGAGGTCTGCTGCGAGGGGCTCCTCTAAGTCCCATCAGTTAGGACAATATGCTGTGAGAGGACACAAAAGAGAGCCTTCTTTGCTATGGTATCCCAGTTATGGAACACTCTCCCTTGGAGGCCCAATTGGAGCCAAAACTGTGATGATTAGATATATGTGATATTGAATAACATGTAAAATCAATAAAAATTATGTTATTTTAAAAAAAGTTCCCAGTCTTTTTTTTTTTAAAAAGCATTAAGTTGTCTATCTTTTAAAATCCACATCAGTTTTGCAAGTTGGGCAAGATTCACAATTTTAACAACCCAATCTTCCATCATTAGTGCTTCAGTCCATTTACAAGTTTGGGCAAACATCATTATTGCAGCTGTCATCATGTATCAAAGAAGTACATACTTACTATCCAGGTCTGTACCAATAATTCCCACAGCCCTTGAGGATCACTGGTCTTCTTAGCTCACCATCCACTGTGTAGTGCAAAGCTAACAACAATAGCTGAACAGTTTAACAGACAGCAAAGGAAGCCAGACAAGTGATCCAGAATTGGGACAAGTGCTCCTGGAGCTTCACTGCTACAGATCTTCCAGTACCTGAAATCAGTTATGTTGAAATACAATTCCAGCCATAAGTATTAGTTAGAGTAAGTCAGGCTAATTCAAACTTTGTAATACCATGCGGAAGTAGCACATTGCCATTCATTCAATGCACTAAGATATTGTTGCAGCCAAAAAGGCCTCATTGGTATATTCTTCCAGGAGTACCAAAATGTTTGAGGCTATCTCTTTAGAAGACACAGCCTCCTATCAGAAGCACAGCCTGTCCCCCACTCATTTATGACAACTCTGTAGCTGCAGAACAGCACTATATTCTGCCAAAGAAAAGGGGGCTAAGAAATTTTAATCTGGTTAGCACCAGTCATGTAGAAGATTGAGCGGTGTTGATATTGGCAGCAGAAGTGAGAAGTGTTTCTATAATGACTTGTGAACAGCTTATCCAATTGCAAAATGCTTTGAGTAGTCCTCGTCCAATTTTTAAAAATGAGTGCAGAATCAAACTGAGGTAGGTTTAGAATAGGTGGATTTCCTGTTTAGTTTAGCTGAGTACGAGTTAAATTGTTTTTATGAACAGTTTTTCCTTAGAGTAAAAATAAAAATGTTTCTTTATATTTTCTTGGTTCAAACTGTGATCCTGTCAAAATCTCGTGCTTGCGGGAATGTAGAACTGAATGAAGATATAATGGCAGCATATCTATATGGAGACTGCAGTCAAGAAATCAGAAGATGAGGTGTGAAAGAGACAAGATTTGCAGGTGAAATATATAGTCAGGAGTGTCCATACCATTCTATTTCCAGTTTCTATGTGTGGTTCTGAAAGCTGGACAGTGAAAAAATCTAATAGGAAGAAAATTGACTCATTTGAATTGTGGTGTTGGTAGAAAGTTTTATGGATTCCATAGACCACCAAAAGACAAATAAATGGGTCCAAGAATAAATCAAGCCTGAACTCTCTCCAGAAGCCAGGGTAACTAAACTCAGACTGACATACTTTGGACTTATCAATAAAAAACATGACTCATTAGAAATGACAATAATATTTTATAAGATGGAAGGCAATAGAAAAAGAAGATCTTGTCACAAGTAGTTAGTTCAATCAATGAAGCTGCATGGCCCTAAGTTTGCAAGACTTGATAAGAGGGTGATTTGGAGATCTCCCATTCATAGGGTCCCTATAAGCTGAAGTCGACTTGACAACAATTAAGAACAAAGCAACATACACAAAGCAGAAGGGTCAGAGTAATTGGTCATGTGAAAGGACAATGTTTGAGAGGGAACGAGAAGGTGCTATTTGTAGAGAGCCTCAGAAAGTGGGTACTTCCTCTTTTATATTCAAAGACATACCTTAGTTAATCTGTTTTAGCATCAAAAGACATAAAAGAACCTATTAGCACCTTTGAGGGTAACTGGGAAATAAGTTTCTAGGATAATCTTTTGTGGATTCAATCATGCCAACCATCTCAATGTGGTGATAAGTATTGATCTACCAACATTCATAAAGAGTAGTTAAAACACAAAGGTGTGAGACATGTTTTGCATACAAGCATAGGTAAGCAGGTGAGCATAATAATGGGGAAAAATCTTTGTCTTGTGCATTTGAATGAGGACAGGACTAGTAAATTATAGTTGTACATCAGGCCTGAGGAGAGTCCTTTTGTTTGTGAGAGAGAGACTGTGCTGGAAACCAGTGTTTCAAGATAAGTAGTGTGCCAAGAAATCACAAGTGCATCTTTTGAAATAACAGTTTTCCTCACAGCCACAAACCTTTCCATTACACTTCATAGTTCCACACTGCCAGTTTATACGTTTGTCTGTTGACAGAGTTCACACCATGTATCTGATGAAGTGGACTGTAGACCATGAAAACTTAGCCTAGAAATACCTTTTTCCTAGTTAGTCTCAAAGGTGCAACTGTATCCCTTTTTGACTTTTATAAAGAAAGAATTTTATTCTGCTAGCTCTCACTATATACCACTGAGTCATTGCTATCCAATAACAATCACCGCTGGTAGTCTACGAGGGGAAAGAATACCAAAGATCCAAAGAGATCATTTCTTTGTGCAATCACTCTGGAGCCACGATGGGGTACCTAATATATCAAAGGTAGTTATGGAGGAGTGGGTTGCATTCAGAGCAGTGTGGGAAATGGGTTTTACTCAGGTAACTCTGCTGCACAAAACAGCCTTTTTTTTTTTTAAAGGCAAGTCTGTTGAAATGATCTGCCAGGGGAAGCTATTACAGAGCAGTTCCATTCCAATCAAAAGCTTCTTCCTCAAACATGGCAAGTAACAAATCCCTGAAACACCTGCAGTCCCCAAGCTTGAGGAAAGCAATGAGTGAATTATTAAGTGAGCAAACCAAGAACTGGGTCACAGCTCAGTGAAAGTCAGACTGTTAACATTAAACAAGGAAGGCTCATCACTTCTGAGATGTTTTCCTCTGTGCCCGTTTTGTATAGCCAAATGTAGTCAAGAGTTTGGGCACAGAGGGTAGAAATCGTTTGCTTATCATAACAATGTCAGCAATTTAAAAATGGCTTTCGGTCATTTTTTTTTAAAAAAAAGTTATGGTAATTACACCAGTTGAAATGAGTATTCCTCAGTTTATTGTTTGTGAAGAAACTTTGTAAATCAGGGTAAGAAATTTCTTCTAGCTGCTGCCAGACAGATCCTGGTTCCAAAGACCATTGCATTACCCATTACCTAAATAAAAGCAGATTCGTTTTGCTAAAGAAGGGGTTGCTGCATAGAGTAACTTTGTACCCACAGGCCCACAGAATGAACCTAACAAAGCATTCTGTCTTACAACAAGACTGCGCACGTTGCCACCACTGCAACCAGTCAACCCACTGAGTCCCACTGCTGGAAAAACTTTACCTTGGGACCTTAAGGACACAGAAACACACAGGGCATCTTGATTGAAACAAGATGACCAGAAATATTTAGAGCCACTGGAAATCATCCTTGCTTTTCATATACTTTTATTTGACCACAAATATATTCCCTAACAGTAACTGTAGAGTTCTTCCTGCTCTACTTCGCTGTCTTCTCCGCTGCTCTGAGACAGGCCAGCCTATAACAGGCATGCAGAGCCAGTCCTGTCACTAGGCAGATGCTGAAGACATCAGGCAGCAAAAGGACTTGTGTCATCCCTGCAGTCATGTTTCAATACTTTCCAAACCAGATCTATGCAGGATACATTCCATTTTTAAAAATGATGTACACTGTTCTCTCACTTACTATGCAACACAAATTACATACAACACTAATCACAAAAAAAATCCCCTGAGGATATTTTAAAGAAGCATGTGTGCATCCATATATGTTTCTCTGCCATAGTTTTGAGATCCTAAAACCTTGGCACCTAAAAATTGGCATGTGTGATAACTGAAGCCCCTGTCAGAGCTGCTGCTGATGAGCAGCAGCTGTGGGTCCCTGTGGCCCTGGCTGGAGATGAGTCCTGCATTTCAAGAGCTCTCCCTGCTGCCATGGACCAAGCAGGTGCGGACGTCCCTCTGCCTGCTCCCTTAGAGCAACAGGGATCTGATCCTGTGCCTGCTCCTTTGGAGCAACAGGGATCCGATTCTGAAGAGGCTCTGGAGCCTGGTTCAGTAAGCCCCCAATCAAGGCAGAGACTCAAGAGGGCTGTGCAAAGGGAGGCTTCCTTGGCTAAGTTTAAGAAGCGGTCACCAGACACACCTGGGTCTTGGGCTATATAACTGCCTGCCTGGAAGCTTCCCTTTGCTTGTGGCAAACTTCTTACAAGGCCTCCTCTTGCCTGCGCCTTGCTCCTAGCACCTGGTTCCTGATACCTTGAATTGATCTCTGGACCCTTGACCCTTGGCTTTGGAATTCTGACTATGGCTCCGCTTGGGGCTCTGGTAAATGAACTTCCTTGAGTAAGTGCTTGCTTGTCTTCTCCCAGCTGGACTTTGCTGGCTCTTCCACTCTCTTCTCTGGCCTGGCTTGCTGCCTGGGTCTCTGACCTTGACAGCATGCATACTTGTGGTATCCTGTGGTATCCAGCTTGGGACTATTCTTATTTTAGAATTCATTCATTAAGTCAAATATTTCTAGAGCCTGTATTACCATTTTCAGTCACTAAGTGGCAAGCTTCCCAAGTATCAGAGAGGAAGATGCAGTCTGGGCTGACATATTCATTACTCCACATGGGCCAGGGAGATGTTGTGGAAAAAGAGCTTTAAGCTCTTTGAGAAGATGAGGGAGAAAAAGAGAACAAAACATCTGTTATTTCCTGGTGAGGGAGGGAGGAATAAAGGATAGAGAGGAAATGCCAAAAAGAGCCCTTAGGGAAGGGGAAGATTAATGACTAGTGAGAAACAAAAATATGGGAAAGAGAGAGAAAAGAAAAAGTACAAAGGAAAAGAGAAGGGCATGGATGTGGAGAAAGAAAAAAGATTAGCTGAGAAGGTGGGTAAGGGAAGAGGGAGAGCAGCTGAGTCAGTAGGGAGAGAGTAAGAGCATTAATCTCAGTGAAAGATATAGAGCCCCAGGGTAGATGGCTAGGTGAAGAGGACAAGACATCCACCTGTTGGTGTGTGGGTGAGGGGACAGAAAGACCATCTAGGTGGGTTAAAAGGAAGGATCTCTGAAGTGATGGAGCCTACCAGATGAGAAAAATAACATACCTTGCCCCTCAAATCAAAGGACATGCTGCGTAAAACTAGCAAACTATTCTGGCATATAAGGCAGAAATTCCCACAAGCACCTCTCCACACCCAGGAAATAGAGGCCATTTCCACACGGGGGTAAATCCCCGCACTGTGACGACCAGACACGGAGGTCGTCTACACCGTGGGGTGTGCTAGAGTGGTGAAAAAAGGGACCTCAAACTGCCCTCACGCGGCCGTGGGGGGTGGCGCTCCGTGTTTGCTAAAGACCACTTTTCAAGTGGTCTTTTTAAAACTTGCGCACGTTACTCCATCGCAGCTCCCCATTTAGAACATTTAGCTGCCCGGGGGCGGGCTTCCAGCTGGCGCGCTGCCCTGATTGGTAGAGCGCTGCCGGCCACCATTTTGGGCACCGTCAAGCACTGCCGACATTTAGAGCAGCGAATTCGCGTTGCTCCCCGCAGGGATGGAGCACCCCGCTGCAAGGTAAGCTCCGTCCCTGCATGCACCGCCCCGTTTCCCCCGTTTCGCCGCCCCCCCGTGTGGAAAGGGCCAAAGTGTGTTAAGAATAGGCTGAACAACAATTGCTGCCTTTTCATGACATCCCAAATCTTTTTGTTAACGCAGTCCCTTCAGTCTGTTTGTCCAGCACAACATCTACTTTGTCCCTGCCACTACTCATAGTTACATACCCTGAAACTGCTGCAGTTTCTACCTTTCCATTTTTCTTAGCTGGTTTTTAAATGTCCCAGTTTCTCCCTCTTCTCTCAGTTCCCCCCTTGCTCTATTGCTGCAACCTCTGAGTTCAAAATACAAAGTAATTTTGCACTCATTTAATTCAGCTCAGGGCAGCTGGCGCTCTGGAGAAGAGAGAAAGAGGCAGAGCATTACTCTACCCAGTCAGAACAAGAGTAAAAGTGAAACAACTATTTAGGAGTGGAACAGCCTGAGTTATATGTCCACAATTTGCTTCTGGCATTAAGGAAAGGGTAAAAGGTACTTGTAAAAGGTAGGGGAAAGTAGAGATTCCCAACAAAGAAAAGAGATTTTCCTTGAGAACATCGTCTCTGAATAATAGCATCTCCAAACTGTGGGCTGTCTCTCAATCTCTCATAGACACATGTATTTGCCACCTTGAATGTATTTTAGATTTGCCATTCATCTCTAAGTTCCATAAGTAGGGTCAACATTGCAAAGAAGTATTCCTAATTGGAAAATACTTTTTTCTCTCCCTTCAGTTCTGATTTTTGTTTCTTTTGGAAACTTATATAAACCTTACATTTAATCCTTAGTTTTACTGGTTTTTATCTCTCCACCCCTTTCTTTTGGTTTATGAATCCTCTGTGTGTACACGTGTGTGTGCCAGGACTCTGTGTATGCATACATGTATGCACATAGATGATGTTCCTTTCACATCAACAATGCAATCATATACATACCTAATCTGAAGTAAACCCGAATTAGTTGAATGGAACTTACTCCTAGGTAAATGCGCACAGCATTGTGGCCTGAGATATTCTAAAACGTTATAGGAGTGCATGGTTTTCTTTATAATAATCATGTTTTTTTGCTAATGTATCTTTCTTAACTAATTTCATTCCATTTATTTTCTGGAACTAAAATACTGCATATTATTTTTCCATACCCCCATTGTTATCACATGAGTTAGGTTTTGTCCTATGATGTAAGTTAGACTGAGAACATTCTAGTGTGGGGAAGCTGGAACTTGATCTCGTCTATAATGTGCATTGGACAGTGATGCTGGGTGTTAACAGAGTCGAAACAGTGATCATAGATCTGAGAGAAAGCTATAATTTCAAACTACCTTTTTGGTAGTTTAAATCAGGGAGTATTCGGTCTAGGGATGTATTGTGTCAGTTTCATACCACTTTAATGGCCAAGGCTCCACCCAGTGGAATCCTGGGATTTCATACTTTGCAAAGTACTTGAAATTCTCTCCTATAGTTCAGGGGAGTAGACTACAACTCTCTAGTAGAAAATACTAAGTCTTTGACCAAACTACGAATACCAAGATTCCTCAGGCTGGAGCCATGACAATTAAAATGATATGAAACTGCTGTAACTGGGCATTGCAAATACATCCTAGGTCAAGGAACTGAAGCACCATAGGAAGTAGATTGCTGAAGTGGTGGGGTATGACACCAGAAAGGCAGACAATTAAGTTGTTTTGGTCAGAGCAATAGATGATGTGGTTATGTATGTCATTAGTTCCTGCCTGGCTTACACTAATGTATTAGTTTGTTCTGCTTTATTTGGAATTGTTGCATTTCATTGTTTTCATGTTTCATTATAGATTGCTTTTAGCACTCATTGAGTGGAAGGGCAATTCAGAAACATGTTATAAGTAAACAATCATTTGTTTTAAAAGCCCTTTAATATACTGATTATATCATTGTACCATGATATTTCCATGTTGCCATAAAGTTGTCTTTCTTTCTTTGGCAATTTCCAATGACATATATCCAAGACAATTTAAAGAATTAATCCAGGGTCTAAATACTCTAAAAGCATGAAATGCTGTCTGATTTTCAAAGCTAAGCAGGCTCGGCCCTGGTTAATATTTGGATGGGTGCCTGCCAATGAGTACCAGGTATTATAGGCTATATTTCAGAGGAAGGAACTAGCAAAACCATCTCTGAGCTTTCCTGGCCTGAAATTCATGGGGTCTCCATAAACTGACAGGCAACCTGAGGGCATATACATACAAGAATTTATCCCCATTTGCTCTGTTCCAGAAATTTCACTCATGCATACTGCCTCCATCAGCTCACATTCACCCTCTGTTCTTCTATACCAGAACAGCAGAATTTACCAGATGTGTTGTCACAATAGTTAAGCCTGCATACTTAGCTGAACCCTGGGGGTTCTGGACCTCTAACAAGCCCAAATGCAAACACCTTCCTGGGCCTTCTGGGACAAGAATTTCCTGGTGTTTTGCCCAGGTGGCTCTGGATTACAATTTTAATTTCCCACAATGCCCTGAAGCAATGTTATGTCTGGACCATGGTGAGATATTACAACGGCAGGCCCTTCCCACCCAGTGCTAATTAGAGCATTGCTGATGCTAGTGCTTCTGCTGCCAGATGGCCCTTCACAGGGAATGATATGGGAGGCTACTGCCCAGAAGACATTTTGCCAAGGGTCCCGTTAAGCCTGGAACCAACCCTGACAATGGTGTCCAACATTTAAGAAAAAAAAAGTTGTTCTGCTCCTGCAATAGTGAATGGCTATAATCAAGAAGTGCCCAAATACAAAATCCCATTCTTTAGTGCACTGGAAATCAAGAATTTTGCCAGCCTATCTACATCCTGTGGCAACCATTTGCCAATTAGTCATTAGACTGATGCAAGAAGCCACTTACTGTGGCTAACATCTTTTTCCTCCCTTTAGTTTGTATTAAAAATGTTCCTTCACGCACTGCTAGAAAAAGCTTGGCACTCACTCCAGGAACTGCATATTAATGCAACCGAAACAATCCAGCCCCAGAATTCTATTAGAAAGGAATGCGGCAATCATGTTCGTGAGCAAGAGGCGAGTTGGGTTTAGTGAGAATGTACTTCAGAATCTAATTGACAGAAGTAATTGCCAATGCTGGGTAGGCAGTTATTGCCACAATAAAACAAGTGAAGCTTAGAGGCAAATGGGAACAGGAGATAGAATGGCACAAGGGGAAAAGATTTGCATGTGAAAAATTAGTGCTGCACGTCAGACTCAGGAGCCACTGAGACTGTAGCCAGATTCCACACAATGTTTTGCTTTTCTGCAGGCAACCAGTTAGATTAGCTGTCCCACAGATAGTAATAATGGTCATGTCTTTGCATTGATCTCATTCAGAAACGATATCAGTTTAACAGGCTTCAAAGCATACTTATCTGGACAGATGAGATGTTTTATCCCCCAAAGTCATGTTTTGTTGCAGAATTCACACAGAATTAATCCTACAAGACAGGTATTTTACAACATTGTCACCTGATCAGTAGTACCAATGGCTGGCATTCTTTTCAATAATCACAATGTCTGAAAGAGGACATCACGGTTATTCCAATTAATATTTAAAGTCATAACATTCCTGCCATGACCAAAAGTTCCCTCAAAATCTTATCTTTGAAGTTTGGCAGCCCCACCAACACCATCACGGCCATTTCCAAGGTGCTAGAGAGCAGGTATTAAGTAATGAGGACAAATCCAGCCCTCTCCTGGATGCAGGACATGCTGAGAATGGCAGGTGTGACAGGATCCCAAGAGAATCCTGCAGGGGGCTCAGCACATCGCTTGACTGGGAGAGGGCTGGACACACATGACCCTGCTCTCTACAAGACTCTGCTCTCTAGCAACTCAGAAACATCTGTTTGGGGGCTATGGGACTTCAAAGGTAGGGTTTTGGAGGGTAGCATCAGGAGATATTGTCCCATCATACTCTGGAGCAACATCTCCCAATGCAGGATCTTGGCCCACATTTCAAAATTTCACCCACCAACCACGTACTGGTTTTCTTTTACAGATAAAAACTTGCTAGGAGAATAATTATTCCAGCAAATCTATTGCATTTGTGTTGGCTGCAATCTTTGCCAACATGGAGGGGGACCAGCAATTCAAAACAAATGCCTGGGAACATGTGTTTACACGCTCTGCATATTTGGGTACTGCGATGTTGTGCACTCAGAAACCCTCCTTGTGGACATGCGGACTTTTTTTGCACTTAACAATGCAATTCTCATTGGGGTCAGAAAGTACACCAGATTAAAACTCTCAGTGGAAGTTTTGTTTGTTTCTTTTACCTCCTTCCTTGAGTGTCAAGACCAGATCTTATGACAAGCGAATGACCAAAATGGCAAGGATCCAAGCAGATCCAGAAGGTTCAAACTATGAGAGAATCAGGGACTATTTGGTTGGTAACTCTCCAAATATTTAAGAGACCAGCGTTTACCTAACGCTTGGTAATAAAATACTATAATGTGATTTCAGCCAACATATTGAAGTATGGCAGAGTTATTTGCATAAATGCTGAATGTTTCTCTATGCCATTTTTGTGCCACTGAAGATGAAAACTACCAGTATCTATTACGCTAACATTGAGGCCATTTCCACCCTACACTGTTAACAGTGCTACTATTCCACTTTCGACATCCTGTGGAATCCTGGGGTTTGTAGTTCACTGAGGCCAAAGAGCTCCAGTCATGTGGGGACGGTGGGGGCAATTCGCCCCAGGCAGCAATGTTTTTGAGGTGTCCTGGCCCATAGCCATACCCCGCATGCCCTGGCCACACCCCGCAGCCACACCCCTGCGCACAGTGGCCACAACCCTTCTGCCACAGTGCTGCCCCCTCCCTCCCCCCTCCACACACTCCAGGCTCCACCACTGAAGAGCTCTCTGGCTGAGAATTCTAAATGCCCCTCCCCACACTGCAAACCCAGGAGCCCATAGGATGTTGAAAGGGTAATAATAATGATCATGACTAATAAATGATGCATCCAGGCTGGGAAGGAATCTGACCCCCAAACTGCTAGTGTTGATGACAGCATAATTACAGGAAATTTGGCCTCTGATACCCCAGTTTGAATTTCTCTCCTGTCCTCTGCTGACGCAAATGCCCCACATGTAGATGAATACAGTGAACAGTACCTGAGACCTTCCAAAAGTTCCTTTCTGACTATGCTGGGAACTTATAGTCCAAAAAGGAACTTTTGGAAGCTCTAGCTCTGACTTCATGATTCCATTGACTGCATTAGCTCCAAATGTATTCAGCCCTTTCTCTCAGCAAAGACTACTCTAAAAATCTCCCAGCTTTCACTATTGCAATGCAAATTAACATTTCAGATTGCTTCACATTTAGACCAAAGCCTGCCACCTGACACTTGGTTGGAGAAAACCAATAGCTCAGCATAAGCGTTTGGGTGAAAGATAAAGAGCTTGCTTTTATTTTAGCCTAAACTCTCACTTGAAACAGCATTTTAGTAAAGGAAAGGGAGAGATTGTAACAATCATGCACCAGCTGTCACTCGCAAGCCCTCTGTAGCCATTTGCTAATCTGCTACAGTGCCAGAGAGTTCTTATGGATTCTTGTCTAGAGGAAGAGGAGTCAGCCATGGGCTGTTAGAAAATGGGGTGGCCACTGTGTAAGAAGCAAAAGGCTGCTTTGTGAGAACAGAGATTGCCAAAGATATATAGCTGCCTGAGGCAGAGGACAACACAAGGAGCTCTGGCTGGCACCATCGGTAGTTTATTTCTGGTGCCAAGCCAGAAAAATATATATTTAGTGAAAGCCTTTGCCAACCAATTTGTTTCAAAGAGTACATGTGACAGGTTTTATATCCGTGTAGCTTTTAAAGTGGTTTTAACTGTTGCTTTGTTTAACATGCTTTTTTAAAAAAAATGATGCTTAAATTATTTACAGTTTTAATCTGGAAGTGTTCTAAATTGATTCTACGGCACACCACTCTGAGATCCCTTGATAAAGGACAGGACTGATGTATTTTAATGAAATAATAAAATTAAATAGTTATGTGACTGAGATCCTACATCCTGTTGGCACAGCAGAGGTCTCCATCAGCACACTTATGGGAGACAGGTGGGGCTGTTCCCCCTGCCTGGCTGCTTTCCCCAGTCCTCATCAACAATCCTCCAGAGGGGTGGCTGGAGGCGCATCTGTACCCCCACATAATGGATCATGCAGGTCATTCCAACTGCTCTTCAGCATGCAAGGAAGAAGGAGACAACTGCCCCCAGCATAAGACTATTCCTTCCTCATCCAGAATCAGTCCTGGGACAACCCCACAGCCATTCAGTGGCCAGAGAGGTAGAAAAGTATTTGTCAATCCCCTGGTGGTGTTGCACACACAGGGGCTGTGAAGGAGATGATTCTGGATACTGCAGGGGGGCAGCCACCAAAAAGAGTCTCTCCTATGTCCTCACAAGACCCACTTGTGAGTGTGGTGGGATGGAGAGAAAGCTCTCCTCCTAAGATCATAAGGCTCGCATCATTTCCACACTACACTGTTATAGCGCTATTATTCCACTTTCAACCTCCTATGGAATCCTGGGGTCTGCAGTTTAGGGAGAGGCCTTTAGAATTCTCAGTCAGAGAGCTTTTGGGTCCCCAGTAAACTACAAAGCCCAAAATTCCATAAGGATGTTGAAAGTGGAATAACAGCACTAAAACAGCCTAGTATGGAAACAGCCATCAGACAGGCTCTTGGAGAAGACAAGGGTTTTCAGATAGTCTGGACCAAAGCTGTATATAGGCCATAACCTACGACCTGGTCACAACTAGGATTTTGAATTGTGCCAGGAAGCCGGTTAAGTTGTTTCAACACGAGAGTGAACATTTCCCACAATTTAGTTTTGATTTTTAAAAAAATCCACCCAGGGATATTAAAAAGAAGGGGAGATTCTTCTAGTGTCAATTGGGTTTTAGTTCTTTTTCCCTATAGTGGGGAGTGATTTTTAAATGTTTTTTTTTAAATCAAATCTTTAAACATCCTCCACCTGTGTGCAGTGAACCTGATCTGGATCAGGGCTGCATATACCTATTTTTGAATAGAAAAAGTGATCTCAACTCTTATTCAGGCACAAGGCATTTTAGGTCCCCAGCCACATAATAGAACTGCAACACTGTCAACAGACGGGTTATGAACAATGCCCCTAAGTTTTAGCCACTTCCCATGAACATTTTTGTCAGTTTTTACAGACAAAATGAGTTGCGCTTTTAAGACACAGAAATCATGCTGGTTGTAGAATTTTTGCCACAAAAAGAAAGGGTGGGCTGGCAGTCTCTCATAATAAATGTTCCACTTTGACTGAACATGTGTTTTCTCTAACTCTGGGATCCTCTCTGCCTCCAGATTTTTCAGGAACTGTAGCTGTATTCATTGGGACAAGAGCAGGCTAATACACACACACACACACACACACACACACACACACACACACACGGGGGGGCATGCCTCAGGTAACAAAGCCTCTGGAAAAAGAAACTTTTTTAAAATTAAGTCTTTCAGTACCTGCCCAGCCCTCCATTCTTCCTTGTCCTCTATTGCTAGACATTTTTAGAAGCATCAATACTGGGAGAATAGTGAAAGAGGGCTGCGAAAATACAGTTTTTGGTGTTGGGTTGCAGAAGTATATCTGTAGTAAACAATGCATAAAGCTTGAGCAGGGAAAGAACAGGATGCCATTCTAGCAGGATCAAACTGTAGTCATATGTGTCTCCTTACAACAGAGAAGGTAAACAGCAGCTGCCTTTGGAATCCCTTACTGAGCATGAGTGAAAAATGAAAAGAAAGAAAAGGTGAGAGCAAATAAACCACTCTCACTATTTTTTTTTCAAACCAAAAAAGGGGCATAAATCCATGGTTCCGGCAACCAAAATGGAAATTATTAGAAAAGTGGAGGCTGGCAAAAGGAAAAAAAAAATCATCCTCAGATGCATTTTGGAAGAAATCTTGAAATGGTCTCTAGAAGTTTCCAAATGTTTTTGTTTGCCCATGAAATGCTTATCTGACCAAGTTGTTTCATTTTGCATCTTTCATTCTGAATAAAAAGTCTGCTGAAACTGGTTCAAATTACTTTTCTTTTTCCCGGGGGGTAGGAACCTATCTGCATTTCTTCCATGACATTTCTGCTTTTGGTACCAAAATTTCTGTTAAAGAATAATGCCCATGAACATATTTACCTTGTTAAATGATGTATACAAGCATGCCTCAATTAACAAAGCCTCTGAGAGTGAAGCAGCTTTAGGCAAAGTTTTTTTACATCTCAACCCCCTCCCCTTTTCCTTTTCATCCTCTGTCTATTTGTATGTATTGGCATAGGAAGAATAAGGAAGGGGGGAACACAAACATTTGGTGTTGGGTTGCAGCTGTGTACATGCAGTAAACAATGCAATAAGGAAAGCCTGAGCTGGGAAAGAATGGGATTCTGCTCTATCAGATCCTACTGCAGTGATGTGCACCTACGCACAACCAGCAAGGCAAAGAACTCCTTCCTCCAGAATCTCTTGTTGAACAGGTATGAACAGGAAAACAGAAAATAAAGGAGAGATAAGATTTCCTCACCAACTACCCCGCCTTGTTTTTTTTAAAAAAATCAATCAATCCATTTGGTCACCAAAATGGAAATCATAAAAAAAAAATGGAAGGCGGTGATGGTGGTGGTAGTGGGAAATCATTCCTAAATGCATTTTGGAAGACCTTTTCAAGTGTTCTCTACAAGGTTCAAATTGTTCTTTGTTTACTTATGCAAGGCTTATCTGATCTGGTCTTTCCATTTCACTGTACAAATTTGTTAGTCCTGGATAAGCAGTCTGCTGAAACATGGTGTAGGGAGCTATCTTTTTGTGGTGTAGGGAGCTATCTCTATTTTGTCCATATTCTTTCTGCCTGTGCTACCACATTTTCTGTCAAAGAAGCAATGTTCAAGAACACATTTACTTTGTTAAGTGAGGTATATCTGTGTGACATTTCTTCTATCTTAGCTGCTTTTATTATAAATTTCCAATACTAGCTGTAATTTTGAAATCTGTGAGAGGGTAAATGGACAGGGTAAATGCCCCCCACCGCTGCTGAGAATTCTGGTAAATTTCATTTGTCTTATTTTGTTGTCTCAGTTCCTTCCACTGTATTTTTGGGCAGCCCTATTGATTACATCGTGACCTTTGCTATGGAGGTTTTCTGCTGATCTTTGTTGGCCATTATGTTTCTGGTTAACAGATTGGATACACACACACACACGCACACACACACACACACACACTCTCTTCTTTTTACAGTCATGGTGCTAAGGTAGTATAGCATTCTATCATTTTAGCATTATGACCATAATAAAAATTGAGCGTGTAAGAGAAGGAATATGGATACTAAGGGAGGAGCATGGAGGGATAAGTAGTAAGTTCATGGAATGGATGGTACAGGGATGGAAGGAAATCACTCACACATGAGTTAACCTCACCTCAAGTGGTAGAAAAATGCAGCTGAAAAGAAACATGCAGATAGGAGTAGCTCTAAAATTTGCTACAACCAACACCAACCAGGATCAAAAGCCCAGCATATTTAGGGCATAACTGGATACAGGAGCAAAACTACCTTGTCTGGTAAATGGAAAAGCATTACAAGGCATGAAATCCTGAAACAGAATAACACAACATATAGCAGAACTATTGGGCAGTCTGGAGGATGTGATTCTGCACCTAGGCCCTTTTCGCATGACAGTCCTGTTGCAAAATGGCCTCGGGAGCACTGCAGGATTGCGAGGACCATTCCACATGATGTCCTTGCAATCGCGCAACACTCCCAAAGCCATTCTGTGGCGATTGTGCAGTATACCATTTTCGGCTCGTTGCCGAAAATGGTGCATGATCACGCATCCCTCCTGTGCTCCACCAGCACTTACCTTGTGTGCAGAGCCTCCGGACACATGGCCATCATGCTTCCTCCCCTAGCGCAGCCTGGGAAAGTACCCAGCTGCACTGCGGAAGAAAGGGAAAGAGGAAGTGTGATCCCCTCGCGATGACACTGGAATGAAGTAAGATGCGAAAAGGGCCCTAGAAATACTCCTGTGGCTCATGTACATCCCCTGAAATACAATTGAATTCTCAATAGAGACAGAATATAAGCCTTGATTAAAATGCTTAAGGCTTTTCTTACCTGACTAAATTGGGTGTGAAAAACCACACAATCTGAGTGTAACGTATCATATAGTAGTCTTCTTATGGTGCAGACTGGGAAGAGAACTCATTCATTGGGTAGTTTTATGTTGTTGTTTGTCTTCAGGTTGCTTCTGACTAATGAGAACTCAACAGATTTTCTTGGCAAGATTTGTTCCCACAATTCTTGTAAACTCACTGCCTATCTGCAGTATAGGGTGCTATAGACATTACTATTGTTGCCAGCTTGCAGAGCTTTCAGTGTTCAAAGGTGTTGCAAACATGTGCATAGGTACAATACAGATATAGTATTAGCTACTGTCAAAGCTCGAGGAGCTGAAGATTTTTTTTTTCTGTAGCCATTGAAAGAGTTGCAGCATGGAGGAGTCTTTGCACAGAGATCAACTCGAAGCCGCTGGGAATTGTAGTTGATAGATCTGATTGTACTCATTCATAACACAAACACACACCATATCCCCTCTAAACCCTGCAACCACCATGACAATTACCAGTTGAAAAGACTTTCTGCTTGATGCTTAAAAATTAGCATTTAACCACAGTTTGTTGTTAATTGCCATCAAGTCAATTTTGACTTGATGGCAGACAGCAATCCATAGTTTTGCTCAAAGACTTTGCTATAATCTATAAAGCACAGGCTGATTTCTTCTGAAATTCTTTGGGGTGGTCCATTGTCCAAAATAGGTTTGCAATATGATCTCTAGTGCCTCTTCCTTTCCTGAACCCAGCTTGGACATCTGGCATTTCTCACTCCATATATGGTAAAAGGCTTTCTTGTAGAATTATGAGCATTGCTTCACTTGCGTGGGAAATTTATGTAATGGTCCTGTGGTTACTGCAGTCCCTGGTGTGCCCTTTCTTGGAAATTGGAATGTATATGGGGTATTTCCAATCTATGGTACATTCTTTTATTTTCCATATTTGTTGACTGGTTTTAGTTAGAACTAAAGTAGACTCTGCCTCTGTAGACTGAAACAGCTCTATTGCTATGCCATCTGTTCTTGGTGATTTATTTCTCCTGAGTGCTTTGAGTACAACTTTCACTTCACTTTCTAAAATTGGAGGTTTGAGTTCATATGATTCTTCCTTGAATGAATCTGTCAATCTTTCATCTCTTTTATACAGTACTTCCATATATTGGTTCCATCATCTTTTATTTTTACTTGGTCATTACCCTGCTGGGGGTAGAGCATCCCTGCTCTTGGTTTAAATTTCCCTTTTGATTTCTTGGATCTTGTAAAAGACGTCTCTTCCTTTTTTTGTTGTCATCTTCAATTTCTCTCCATTGATTATTTTAGTAGTTGTCCTTGTCTGTGCACCAGTCAGTGAACAGTTGTGTTCAAGTTTCTGTCCGTATTTCTGTCCCCTTTTACTTTTGCTTCCTGTTTGTCCTTAACTTCTTGAAGAGTTTCATCTGTCATTCAGTGATGCTTATTTCCTTTTGGCTGCAGATAATGTCTTTCTGTATTCTTCCCTCACAATATCCCTGGCTTCAGACCAGGATTCTTCTAGCTCCTGGTTGATTAGGCTTAATAGTGCAAATGTATTTTTCACATTATCTTTAAATTCTACAAAGATGTTCTTCAGGTTGTATTTCAATATGATTTAGTTTAGTGTTCTTCTTTAGCTTCACTTTAAACTTTACTCTAAAGCTTTACTTTATTTTTGCTATTAGTAGTTCATAGTCTGTGCCACAATCCACTCCTGTTATGGTTTTTACAAAGAGAATGGAGCTTCTCCATCTTCTATTTCCAGTTATGTAGTCTACTTGATTTCTAAATTGGCCATCAGCTGATGTCCATGCATATGGTTGCTTTTTGGGTTGCTTGAAGAATGTATTTGTGATGAACGAACTGTGGGCCTTGCAAAATCAGTCACTCTTCTGTTTCATTTCTTCATCCTAGGCCAAATTTTCCTACAGCCTTTGATTCTGCTCTGTTTCCCACTTTTGCATTCCTATCACCTATGATTAATAAGAAGTCCTGTTCTGGTGTGTGATCAATTTCCTCCTGGACTCCAGCACAGAATCTTTCAGTTTATTCTTCTTCTGCCTCTGTTGTTGGAGCATAAGCTTGGATTAAGGTTATATTGATGGGTTTTTCCTGAAGTCTTATTGACGTGATTTGGTCAGATTTTGCATTGTATCCTTTGATTGTTTTTGCTACATCTCTGCCCATATAAATACCACCCCATTTCTTCTTATATGTCCATTTCCTGAGTAAAATGCTGTGTAATCATCTGATTCAAAATGTCTCATCTCTGTCCACTTTAGCATGCTCACTCCCAAGTATTACAATGTTTATCCATTCCATTTCTTGTTTTACTAGGGCCCTTTTCACATGCCATTTCTTATGCGAAAGGGCCTCCAGAGCATTGTGCGATTGCGAGGAGCCTTCCACATGACATCCTCGCAATCATGCAACACTGCCGGGGCCAGCAGGTGCTGATCATACAATAGATCATTTTTGGCTTTTTGCCGAAAATGATGTGTGATCACGCATCGCTCCCAGGCCCCATACACACTTACTTTGAGTGTGGAGCCTCTGGAGACACAGCCCTTGCACTTCCCCCCCCAGTGCAGCCTGGGAAAGTACCTGGTTGCGCAGCAGAAGGAAGAGGAAGCGCCCTCACGCTGCCTGCCAGCCAGCAGGAAACTGCTACAGAGCAGGAGCAGAAGGGACATGAGTGCCTCTTGCAAGAGACTGCTCGCATGATCCCCGTGAGCCCATGCTGGAATCAGGTAAGCTGCAGAAAGGGCCTATGTCTGGCTTCCCCTGATTCATCCTTCTCACATTCCATATGTGTGTTGTGCAGCTTGAGACTTCTATTTTGCTTCTGAGCACATCAGAAGCTAAACATCTGTTCAACATGACTCCAGTTGCATCATTAGCCATAGCACTAGTTGTAATTGTCTTCTGATCTTACCCAGCAGCTTGTTGAGTGTCATCTGACCTAGGAGTCTCCTCTTCTGGCTTTATCTTTTGCTTCATTTTGGATTGTCTCATCTGACGGTTTTCCTGGTAAAAGATTTTCAAAAGGAAGTTTACAACATCACCCTCTGCCCAGTATTGACCATGATGTCATTGCTGTTGTCTTTGAGAGATCCTCTGCCAGTGTCACTCCCTTACCACAGCTGGTGTTCTGCCGCTGTTCGGCACATTTAGCCTAGTTCCTCACCAAAAGCCCATCTGGCACAGGAGACCCGACCAGCAGCACTGCTGCCATCAGCACAGGCCCTTGCCTCATAGGAGCACACAATCCCACCACCACAGAAAGGTAGTGCCTTTGGTGGGGAAGGATAGTTAGATTGCTTTATTTAGTCTAAAGCAGTGGTTCTAAACTTGTGGGTCCCCAGATGTTCGTGGACTTCAGCTCCCAGAAGCCCTAGCCACTATGGTCAATGCTCAGGGCTTCTGGGAGCTGAAGTCCACGAACATCTGGGGACCCACAGGTTGAGAACACTGGTCTAAAGGAAGAAGTATTTTTCTTAAATGACACAACATTTCCCCTTACATAAACTATTTAAAACATAGATAAAGACTAGATAATTTCACTATTCATCAGCGTTAAAGGCCCCAAGGTGGCCATTTCCTGCAATATTGGCTCATCCTTTAATAGAGATTATAAAATTTTCATAGTGGCGGTGCAGTGTTATATTTGTCTCAGAAGCAAAGGCTTTGTCATAATAAAAGGGAGAATGGTTTCTTCAAAATTAGGGGGAAAGTGTTCCCCATTACCACAAGAATTTCCTCTGCCAAGCAACCAGCATTGTTGATATTACATTGTCAGTGTACTGTCTATGTTAATGCTACATGATGATACTTGCCATTAGATACTCTTTAAATTGGAAATCTACTTCAGGAGCACACTGATGGGATACAATTGATTGGGATACAATCATTACCCATGGGAATCTAAGGTTAGGAAAGACTATGCAATGGCCAAATCTTCATCTATATAACACAACATCTCCAACCACAGATTAAGAAATTTGAGCTTATTTTTATCACTGGGCTATAGAAAAAATTATTAATGTGTCACAATCTAATTTTCTGTCTGTTTGTCTGTCTATCTGGAGGCAAGCTTTTAGAGTTATTACTTTGAAGGTGAGTTCATAATTTATTAAAGCACAACTTATTAAAACTAGGGGGGAGTACCTTAAAACACAATCTAATCTAAAAATTTCTTTGGCATCAGTCCTACTCTCAGTGCCTACCCTACAGGTTTAAATTAATGGTAATTCAGCAGCATGTGTCTTGAGTTCCAGTACTCCAGTTGAGATTAACAAAGGGATTCAGGTCACCAGCAGCAACTGCAGCCACAGCCAAACATACACAGAGGGAGAATCAGTGGAATAAAATAACCATTGCACCATTCAGAAATTAATCAGAACAGCATCTGATGAAGTGGACTGTGTCCACAAAAACTTGTACTAGTAATTTCTTCTTCCCAGTAAGTCTCAAAGTTGTTACTAGAGTCTTTTATGTCTTTTTATGCTAAAACTACAGATTAACCCAGCTATTTCTTTGAATTAGGGTTCCCAGAATGAAAACTAGGTTCCTCTACCTTCAATTGTTAGGTAGAAGAGGAATTTTCAATGGGTGTTGCTTGTTATGTGGTTGCATGATAAGCAACACCAGCTGAAATTACACCTTCTTCTACATAATCATTAAAGATACAGAAGCCTGATCCAGTTTTTAATCTGGTAACCCTATGTTGAATACTAATAACTATTGTGGAAGGACTAGAGACCAGGGATTTAAGTCAGTTGTAAGGCTTGGGTAATAATAATCTTTCTAGTTATGATCTTTCAGATGAACTCGTCTCAAACCATTCAGGACACAGATGGTGAATCTTTGGTCCTCCAGAAGCTTTCAGCGTCAACTGTCAAATGCCCCAACTAGTAGTCCAAAAACTTTTCCTTACTCTGGTTGAGGGGTGAGTTTGTCTTCTGTTGTCTGCCATGGGTGTTTGTGCCTTCAATCACCTGTTGACTTAGGGTTACCCCATTAATTTCATTGGATTTTCTTAAGGAAAGAATACTCAGAGGTAGTTTTGTCAGTTCCTTCCTCTGAAATATGGCCTATAGCACCTATTTATTTATTGTCTCCCATCCAAGTACCAACCAGGGCTGAACCTGCCTAGCTTCCAAAATTGGACAGGAGGATCTGATGCCTTTAGAGTATTTAGGCCCTTATCTGTTGTGTAGTAGTAGTAGTAGTTATGGCAAACCTAACATGAAACTATTCTGGGGTTTTCTTGGCAGAATTTATTGCCCGGGGGGAGATTGCCTTACCCTCCTCTGATGTTGAGAGAGTGTGACTTGCCCGAAGCCACCCAATAGGCATCCAAGGCTGAGTGGGGCTTTGAACTCTGCTCTCCCAAGTGTCTTAATCTAATACTAAAATCACTACAGCACACTGGCTTTTCTCTCAGAAAAACAATGGCAATAAAAGTTGGATTTGATAGCCAAGTCTCCACTCTGGGGCTTTATATGAAATGCAAATAATTTTGGAAAGGAGTTTCTGTTGTTTTCAAGACTTTTGTGGGAGAGAAGTGTTACCCTGTGTGCTGGGGGTCCCGGAAGGGGCGCCCAAATAACCAAACAGCAACAACAAAAGGTAGGGAAATTAGCTGGAGCACTTCGCTTAAGCTAGCAAGAGGCAGGGTAACTTTGCAAGGATCTTGTAACCCTATGTATACAGGGTTGGGTCAGTTAAGCAGTCAGACAGTTTAAAATAGAAAAAAATGATGTTTTATTAACAAAAAGACAAACAGAAAAGATAACACAACCACACAGCTAGCTAAGAAATAAGAAATAAGAGTTTTCGGGGGAAATGGGTGATACGACACCTTTCTCGTAGTCCTGAAGAACTGAAGATGGTAGTGAAGAAACTCAGCGTGGTGTCCAAGGGGAGTTCGCTCAACAGAGCGGCAGCAAGGCTGGATGGAAGTCCGGAGCGATCCGAGGAAGCTCTTGGAGCTTGGGGTTTTTATGGGGGAACATATGACCGTGGGCTAGTCTGTACTTGGGAGAGAACAATGAGGTTTGGGCGCGAGACAATGTCTCCGAAAGGTCAGAATTTAACATGATTGAGTTAAGTTCAAACTGACAATGGGGTGGTCAGTATGCAGATGCTGCTTGCCTGGGCAGTGGAGTGTCCAGCTCGCCAGGGTGCCTGCTCGGGGCAGGGGGCTCTTTGTGTTAGCGTGCATCCTTAATGAAGTGTTTGTTTCGGGAGGTCTCCTAAAGCAAGATCTGGCTATGTCTGGCTTGCTTAGGTGGGAAAAGGAATGTTCAGCAATTAATAGCCGTGCCTAGCTCCGTGCTTGTTCGGGGGCCTCACAAACACTTGGCTGAGGGTGGTAAAAGAAGACCAAATTGCGATATCAAAATGATATCTAATGTCTACCGAAGCCGAAGTTCACGGTGATAACAGAAGGATTCAGCTTTGCATCCATATGCTTCATGATCCTGATAACATCTCATCTAGTTGGCCTTTAGCCATATGATTTCTTCAGGCATCACCTTTTCCATCCTATAGTAAACTGTTGCAGAGGTATTGGTTTTGGTTGGGCAGGGTATAACAGGAATTCTACTGGTGGTTCCTCAAAATTAGGAGTGCTATCTATGCCACTTTCTTAACAGTTCCACCAGAAGGCTATCACAAACTTCAGCCTCAAAACCAAGAAGTATTAACCTGGCAGCACCTGACATGCACTCGAGATCACTGATACCTCCTCTTTCTCTGCTTCTCCTCCTCCTTCTCCTGTATCTGTTGGGCTGTTGTCATTTCTTGTAAGCAGCTGGAAGAAAGTTAACCCAATATAGCTGGGGGCTTCATTGGAGTTCCCACCACAATTCATTTAAGCAAACTCACCACCATCCAAAGAGAAAGAGGCTAAATGTGTTTGGAGGGTAAAATTCGGCATACTAGTGATGGTGATCAGGAAAGACAATGACTGAAGTGGTGAGAAAGCTGAAGAAGAAATAGAGAGTAAGCAGGGAAAGAGAAGAGAGAGCATGTCTTTCCTTTGCAAGTATCATTGGTGGTGTCATTTTAAAATGGCTAATTCCATTGACAAACAAGTTGCTTCCAACTTACAGCAGCCCCTTTTTTTTTTTTGCAAGATTTGTTCAGAGGGCATTTTCGTTTGCCTTCCCCTGGAAGTAAGAAAATGTGATTTTCCCAAGGCCACCCAGTGGGTTTCCACAGTCAAGTTGGGATTCAAATTCTGATCTCCATAGGGCCTTTCTGCACTACCCTGTTATAGTGCTATTGTTCCACTTTCAACATCCTGTGGAATTCTGAGCTTTGTAGTTTACTAAGTAAAAAGAGCTCTCTGGCTGAGAATTCTAAATGTCCCTCACTCAACTGCAAACCCCAGGATTCCATAGGATATTGGAAATGGAATAATAGCACTATAACAGTGTAGTGCAGAAATGGCCATAGTCCAATACTCAAACCACTATACCATGCTGGCTCTCTGACAAACATTTACAAAACTAATTTTAAGGATGGATGGACTCCTCATTCCTGGGGTCACTCTGGTGTTTGATTCCTTGACACAATAAACTGTCTCCTTTATTCCCCCCCGTTCTTTGTTCAGAAATTCTTGAAATTCTATTAGAATTCCGTTAGAATTGGGAAAAAGCAATCTACTAGAAATAGTTGCTTTCCTCCCTGAGAGCTTGAAGTATAAATTGTGCCAGATATTGTTAACTGAATATCTGGCACAACTGTTCAGGTCTTGCAGATTCAGAGACGTATCTTTCTTGTTTGAGTCCACCCACCTGTACTTCAGTCGTCCCCTATTCCTACTGCCTTCCACCTTCCCATGCATTATTAGCTTCTTTAGTGTGTCATATCTTCTCATAATATGGCTAAAGTACAACAGTCTCAGTTTAGTCATCTTGGCTTCTAGGAAGAGTACAGACAGAGCGAGTTTAGAGCAAATAAAGACTCATTTATTTGTATTCTTTTCCAGCACCACATTTCAAGGGAGTTGATTTTCTTCCTATCAGCTTTCTTCACTGTTCAGCTTTCACAACCATACATGGAAATGGGAAATACAATGGCATGAGCAATCTTAACTTTAGTATTCAATTATACATCTTGACACTTGAGGATCTTGTCTAGTTCTTTCATAGCAGCCCTTCCAAGTCCTAGTCCTCCTCTGCTTTCTTGACTGTCATCTCCATTCTAATCAATGACTAAGCCAAGGTATGGAAAATCCTGAATTATTTCAATATCTTCATTATCTACCTTAAGATTATGTAAATCATCTATTTTTGTTTTCTCAGTGTTGAGCTGTAAACCTGCCTTTGAGATTTCTGCCTTGGCTTTCTTCAGTACTCATTCCAAGTCTTTGCTGTTTTCTATTAGTAGTGTAGTGTCATCTGCATATCTTAAATCGTTGGTGTTTCTTCCTCCCGTTTCCATCTCTTCTTCCTCCAGGTCTCATCCTGCTTTACATGTGACCTGTTCAGCATGCAAGTTAAACAGACGGGGTGATAAAATGCAGCCTTGCTTGACACTGCCCCTTGCCAGTTGGAAACCACTGTGGATGCCAGAACAGAGTGCCAGCTTACGTATGAGAGAAAGCCAAGACATTAAGACCCTTTCCGTATGGCATTTTCCATGCGAAAGGGCACCTAGAGCATCGCACAATTATGAGGAGCGATCTTCACGACGCACTCACAATCATGCGATGCTCCAGGGTAAGGCAGGTGCCGATCACACACCTTTTCATTTTTGGCTAGAAGCCAAAAATGGTGCATGATCATGCATTGCTCCTGGGCCCCACGTGCACTTACCTGGCATGCAGAGCCTCCGGAGCCACGCCAGTCGCACTTCCTGCCCCAGTGCAGCCTGGGAAACTCCCAGGCTGCGCTGCGGAAGGAAGAGGCAGGGCTCTCGTGTGAGCAGGTAGCTCGTGCAGAGCCGAAGGACCCTGGACACAGGAGCCTCTTGCCGGAGGCTGCTCGCACGATCCCCGCACCCCAGCGCTGGAAGAAGGTAAGGTGCGGAAAGGGCCATAGTCTTAAAGACAGAGATATTTGCTGAAGAGAAACAAACACCTGTGAAGTGAAGGGCTATTCGTATGCAGATCAGATCTCTACACAGAGATCATCCTCAACAATGAGCTTCATGCATAAAAAGGATAAAGGCTGAGTTTGCATTACCACAAAGCATTGTATTATACCTCTGTACCAATCTTGGAAACCAAGCAGGGTCAGCTCTGGTTAGTGTTTAGATGGGAGACAGCCAACGAATACCAGGTGCTGTAGGCTATATTTCAAAGGCTAGAACTGGCAAAACAAACTGTGAGTAGTCCTTGCCTATGAAATTCATGGGGTTGCCAATAAACTGACAGGCAACTTGAATGCACATACACACATATAGACTTTCACTACCTCTGAAGACCACTCAGAAATTGAAGTTGGTCTAAAAGCCAGCGCTTAGATTTCTGACTTGAACCAGGTGGACGGAATATGACCCACAAATCTTAACCTATTTGCAGGGGCTCTCAGGCCCTTTCCGCATGTGGGAAAGGAACTGCGCAAAAACAGGACTCACCAGATTTCTTCGGCGTCCGGTTGAGTCCGTCAGGACGAGGAGCAGTGCGAGCTTGTCGCTCCACACTGCTCCGGCGTCCAAAATGGCAGCTTCCAGTTGGTGGAGGCTTTCCACCAACCGGAGAAGCTCGCCAGCCTAAAGTCCGCCCTGGCAGATCTGCAGGTACGCACTAGTGCGCGCCTGCAAATCTGCACCGGAGCACGGTGACAGAGCAACACGGAGTCACATGCTCCGTGCTTTTTAAAAATCTTTAAAAAGAGGTTTTTAAAAAACACACCACGCGACTAGTTCCGGTCACTCCGGAGCAGACTGAGGTGCGGAACTGCAAAAAGTAGTCCGCCCCAGTCCACTCTACGGTGCAGAAGACCTCTGTCGGAGGTCACTCTGCACCGTTTCAAAAGCCCGGTGCAGAAAGGGCCTCAGTCTATTTCTGGGTAAAGCTGCCAATTCTGGGCTAAACCATTAAAAATCCATGTGGTTTGAGGCCCAAATCATTTCTCAAATTAAGGAGCCCTAACAGTAAGATCACCCTCAGAGATCTTTCTTTCAATCTCAATACCTCCAGAGGTGGGGCAGATAGTGAAATTCAGGCCATTTCCACACGGGCATATTGCCCACGCTAGGGCGACCTCTCTTGGAGGTCTTCTTCAACGCAGGGTGCGCTAGCGCAGTTAAAAAAAGTGAGGCTCTAGACCTCAAACTGCTCTAGCGCAGCCGCGGGGGTGGCGCTGTGAGTTTTATAAAAACCACCTTCGCAAGTGGTTTTTATAAAACTCACCCGCGCTGTCCCGTGGCAGCCCCCGGTGAAGAACTGCAGAGACGCGGTAGCATGTCCCTGCAGATCTGCCCAGGGGCGGGCTTCCAGCTGGCGCGCTGTCCTGATTGGCGGAGTGCCGCCGGAAGCCACCAGCTGCCGTTTTGGGCGCCGCCGAGCGCCGCCGAAATTCGGCGGTGTTTAGAACGGCGGATCTGTGTTCTCCACAGGGACAGAGCAAACCGCTCGCGGGTAAGCTCTGCCCCTGCGTGCGCGGCCCCGTTCCCCCCCCCCGTGAGGAAAGGGCCTCAGTCCAGGGAGATTTGCTCAGTCTGTTTAATTTGTCCAGGTCTTTTTAGCTCTAAAAGCTTTTTTTACATCACAGAACCAACATGCTCTGGCCATTCTACCCATTTTCATTGTGTTATCCTGAATGTAGTTGTATTGACACAAGTCCTGAGTTTAGAGCATTATTTTCAAAACCTATTTTATTAGTATCAGTTATATTTTGTCAAAAGTTAGCATTAATATTAGTCATTGTTTTACTGCTAACATGTTAGTAATGTCTTACATTTACATACTACATTTAATTCTTAAAAAAAACACCTTTATATTGAATTTTATAAATATGTCCCGCAACAGGCCCAGAATCCCTCAGAAGTAACATTTAGGAGAAATCTTGACCCATTCTACCTCCCCAATGCATTAACATAGAATGGATTATTTTTTTAAAAAAAAATGTTGTGCCCTCAATAAGAACATAATTCTTTCTAATATGTTACTTCCAAGTTTCATGTAAATCTTTGCTGGCTTCTCTGAGGGCTAATTCTCTAATGATCAATGTCCTTTTAATAAACAAAAGATTGCTTGGAGGGGGCAGTGCAAGAAGGCATTCCTTAGGATAAAGGGATTGACCCCTTACTGGTATTTACACACACATATTCCTGAAAGAGGTGCTTGCGTACATTTAACAAGCTTGCCAGAAAATCTCCAATACAAATTACAAACGTTGCTTTCACTCAAGACCATCTGAAGAAAAAAATCTACAGAAACTGCACAGATCCCAGACTGCGCTCTAAAGACACACCTTTACTATCTTTAACAATACATACAATAAAAAGATATAATGGAATCTGGTAGCACCATTGCAACTAACTGAGAAGAAATTTTTGACAAAAGCTTTTGTGGCCTCAAACCTTTTCCATTAAATGGAGTGTCTGTGGAAGTGTATACTAGCAATTTCTTCTTCCCTGTTTGTCTCAAGATGCAACTGGATTCCTTCAGGTCTTTTTAGGCCAACATAAGCCCTTTCCACAGGCCATCACTAAAATGCATTACCATCCAGTAGCTGCCCCGCCTACAAGTGTAGCTAAAGTGTTGTATTTCAACTCTGGAAAACTCCGGAGTTGAAATACAACATTTTAGCTATGCTTGTGGTTGGGATGGCTACAGGATGGCTACGATGTCGTGCAGAATCACATCTCTTGAAACAAATACAACCCATAGCTAATGCGTGTTAGTGACACTGCACGGAAAGGGCCATAGACTAATATGGCTATCTCTTTGACTAATACCTGCAATAACTTTTAACCGTATGCAATCTTATCTTTAACAATATATTTCTGTCTGTTTCTGGAAAAAAAATGAAATCAAACATATCTCAGAACAACCCATTACGAAAGAACTGCAATGACTAAAAACAGCATCCAGCTTTGCCTGCAGAATAATCCTATGCAGAATCATTTTCCTTTCTGCCATGTGTGTTTAGCCATTCAGTATTTACCATGTCTGATGAAATGTATCATCCAATTTTTGTAAGCAGCTTTGCTTACAGAACAAAGATGAACTGCCATGCCCATCATGCATTTTATTCCTCTGTCAACAAGGAAGGGATAGGTTCATAAAATGGCAAAGTGATGGAAGGAAGCACAAAAATTAGCACTTTTTTTTCTTCTCTTCTGGTGCCTGCAAATGGATTTTACTCATGTTGCCAGCAATAATAAATAGCTCCCTGTGAGAAGCAGAGTTTCCTTTTCCCTTTACTTTAATTTACACAAATGGAAAACTGTTAATGCAATTTGTTTAAGACTTCTTTCTTTCACTGCTTACTTCACTGCTTATGGTGGGGGGGGGATATTAACTAGCCGAGACCTAAAACAAACATGATTTTCTTCCTCAAATGGGAAAAAAATGGTTGTAAAAACAATAAACAAAAAAAACCAAAACCCTATTGCATGAGCATACATATACATACAAGCACTGATCCCAGTGAACTGTAGAAGCTTAATGCGGCATAATTCTAGTGCTGACTCACGTAAACATGACTTTAGAGTGACAGCCATGAATTGCAAAGTTCAAAGCATTGGATCCGGAAGGCTGCAGATTTAGAGGGAAGCCACTGAAATCAAGAGTACTTGGTAAAATTAACTTAAGCTTCCTTAATTTCAGTGAATCTGCTCAAAGTATGACTAAGGCTGAA
Organism: Iguana delicatissima; assembly: GCA_948472985.1. NCBI lineage: Eukaryota > Metazoa > Chordata > Lepidosauria > Squamata > Iguanidae > Iguana > Iguana delicatissima. The sequence goes on along the minus strand of CAOKZL010000258.1, from coordinate 206,829 downwards.
TCCAATCCCTGCACTGACTATGTATGTTTGTATGCTTTGCAATGGCATTCAATCAGACTAAAGTATCTTACGCCACTTAAAGTTTACAAAAAACACGCTGGGTAAAGACATAATGAAGCTTGATTTGATGATGCACTAAAACATTCCAGGTCCATCTGCACACCAGTTTGGAAGGAAAAATAGATATGCTTTAGATACATATTTTCAGTGGTGATAGTACATATGTTTTATTCTTTATTGGCCCTCAGCTACCCTTGCCAAATCAGTCTACAACTATCATCCCATGAGGATGCTAGAAGCTGCAACCTTAGCGTGCCTATACCTACTAGCTGTTAGCTTGTATGTGTCTCCAAGAGTTTAGACTTAGCGTGTATTCATGTGATTTCTTGTCTGTCTGTCTTAACCACAGCCTCTCTCTTCCTACATCTGTTAGATTGTAGTTTTTCTGAGTCTGTTCATTCTCCATTTTGTAGTCTGCAGTTCTCTTTCTCCCCTCCATGTCCGAAGAGCAAATTACAGGGCCTCTCATCATTCAGTGTTATAAAACCTTAACTATTTGTAGGTAAACCTACTTCATTTTTTTACAAAAAATAAAAAAGACTAAGTCTGCTTCTGTGCTATAGCTTGTCTGTAGGTGGTGGTGGTGAGGCTATGGGACTGCTTGTTGCTCACCTTCTCCTTGCTAATACTAATTACTCTGCTTGTGAGATACACTAGTATTTCTCACATCTCACAACGGTAGGAACAAAAGAACCATTCAGTCTAGCTGGTAAATAAGAAAAATACTGAATGATACATACTTCAGCAGTAAAATTAGGAGTGGCTCAGGATTTCATGATCTTGATGACAATGATGGGTTTGTCCCAAGTAGTATCTCACCCACTCATGCTTCTGGGCAAAGTCAGGACCTTGTTTTCTGTGCTGGATATGATGATGATAATCTCGATGTGGAAGAACTCTTTATAGCAAAGGTTTTGAGTCCCAGTGAATCTAAACCCAACCACGTAGTGATCCCTCCATGACAATGGTATTCAGAACCTATGCAGGGGTAGGGGCCCACTTAGAATGGTTCACCCCAGCATGGTGTAGTGGTTTGAGCATTGGACTACCACCCTGGAAACCAGAGTTTGATTCCCTCCTCAGCCATGGAAACCCACTGGGAGACTTTGGGTGTATCACACACTCTCAGACTCAGAAAACCCTGTGATAGGTTCACCTTATGTTGCCATAAAGCATAAATGACTTGAAAGGACACAACAACAACAGCAACAACTTCAGGATGTTGATAGATCCAGACAGGTTCCTAATGGTTCTTGGGAATTTTCCTGTCAACTTGGTAGGTGATTCTTTCAAAGCCTAGGTTGAATGGAGAAATGGCCAGTGTAGTGGACACAATCACTCCTAAGTGTCCCCACTCATGATGTGGAGTCAAACCAGCTCCCTGGTTTTCCCTGGTAGTGATGAAACAAGTGAGATGGAGACTAGAGTGATGTCAAGAGAAGATTCAGAGTGCATCTGACTAAACACAGGCTAGAGCCTACTTGAAGGCCAATTCTGTGGCAATTTGGGCAGCCAAGAAACTATTCTTTTCTGATACAGTTGCATCTGCAAGGAGCCATCCAGCAGAGCTGTTTCAAGTGGTTAAAGGCCTGTTACTTTCCCTCTCACAAAGAAAATGTAGACCACTTAACAGCCTTCTGTGAAGAATTTGTGCAGCACTTTGCAAATAAAGTCACTCAAATCTGTTCTGATTTGGACACCATAGTGATACAGTCCCAAAAGATAGATGCAGCTTTGCCCCCTGCTTGTCCAACTTTTTGATTTGTACAGCCTAATGATGCGAAAAGGATCCTTAGGGAACTGAGAGCCATCACAAATCCACTAGATCTCTTGATCTTCCTGATTTATCAAAAAGGACAGAGGGGAACTGGCTGAGTGAGGGAAAGGAGATATCAACACCTCCTTACAACAAGGCAGGGTTTCAACATGCCCAAAGGAGGCAATTGTGAGGTCTTTGTTGAAAACCTTCCATCGATCCCACTATCAGCCAATATTCAATGTTTCGTTTCTGAGCAAGGTAATAGAATGTGTGGTTGCCTCCCAGCTTCAGAGATTTTTTGGATGAAACAGATTGTCTTGATCCTTTTCAATTCAATTACAGGGATGGTTATGGGATGTGGACAGACTTGGTCACCTTGGTGAATGATGTACACAGGAACTGGATGGGAGAATATGTCCCTGTTGATTCTGCTGGACGTCTCAGAGACTTTCAATAGCATTGATCATGGTATTTTTCTGGGCTGCCTCACTGGGATGAGGCTTGGAGGCACTGGTTTACCCTATCTCCATTCCTTCTTGGAAAGACACTTGGTCTTTGGGGCCCCTCAAGGCTCAATTCTGTCCCCTGTACTGTTCAGCATTTGTGTGAAAACTGCTGGGACAGGTTGTCCAGAAGTTTAGTGCCACCAGTACGCTAATTACACCCAACTCTATTTCTCCTTTCTATCTAATTCCAAAGAAGCTTTTTTTCTGCTCTGAACTTTGCAGGATACAAATGAAGTTAAGCGGAAGCAGAGGAGGAGGAAATAGCAGTATGCTCAGTGGGGGGGAGTTGGTGTTTAAATGGGATGTTTGAGGATATTCTGGGTGATTTGGGAATTACAAGAAAAGATTTGAGGCTGCATAGAGTTTGTGGTTTCACTTTGCCCACACCTGCAATGCAGTTAGAGAGGTGAAAAGACTATTTTTCTCTATCCCAAACTTAACAAAGCCCTAGTTTAACTGCACAAGCATATTCTTTCTGTTTCAGAGAAGGGCCTTAGGGTGGGGCTGAACAGGATGCTGTTTGACATTGCTGTGCTTCTAACTGCAAATCTCCACAAGATCAGGACAAAAGATTACATAGATACAAAGAAATAAGTTTCTATAAGTGTCCTTGGGGATGATCTATAATTTGTCTTCATTTTTGGGGATTGCAACCCAGACCATGCTGCTCTGGACTTCTGAGCCTCAGTAAATCGGGGTTCTACGTACAGTAAGGAATAGCAATGTTATCATGTGCCCTCCCACAAAAGCTGAAATGTGATAACCTATGAGTGCTTCTCCAAAATAATTTTTAGTACCTTGTTCTTCCTTAATCCCCCCATGTAAAGATAATAAAATCTTTTTCTTGCTTTCCTTAAACCACTCATGTATTTGACTACAGCCCCCATCATCACCAGATTGCTTGTTCTGGCTAGGGGTGATGGGAACTGTCATGAAACACATCCGGGTTTCAAAAGGTTGAAAAAGGTTGGTAAACCCTCACTGGGAGAAGCTTTCAAAGAGTTTTAGGCAGACATATCTTTTCCCAGCCATCTGCCCAAGACTTTTAATTGAGAATGTCAAGGAGTGAGACCACAATGTTATAGGTGCAAAGCAGGAGCAATGCCACAGAGAACCCACCCACTTCTCATATACCTGGCTGGAAACAGCTTGCTTAAAATGATTTGAACAGACATCACTCAGTGGTGTTTTTCATCAAAACAAAGCTCTTGGTCTGAAATTACTGCAAGATGTTCCTCTCCTTGCCAAGTCAATTAAACTCCTCCAAACAATTGCCTCAACATTCCCAAAATATATGGTGGGCAGCCCCATAAACATGGTGTCAGGCATCAGCATCAATAAGAAACTTGCCAAAAACAAAAAACAAAAAACCAAGAGCAGGTTTGGATTGAAATAGCTACTGGAAGTACCTCTGTGGGGAAAAAAAAGGTGAGACTTCAGGGCCCTCAGCTGGACCAGTGCCAATAATGCTTGTTTGGGTGGGTGGTTGATTTAAACTCCTAGTATAGCTATTAATCTGTTCTGGTCCTTTCAGAGATTGTGTTTACTTCACAGCAACAGGAACAGTAAAGCAATGAATAGCATTTGAGTGACTTCATCCATTTATATACCCAAGGTAGCTTTCCTAGATTTTTTCTGAGTTTGTAATAGGATTGTAGCTTTATCACAGGATATATTTTTTTCATCACTCAAACATGAATGATAATATGTAAGGCCAGAATGCAGAGCAGAGTTTCCTACAGCTTTGCTTCAGCTTGTGTGATGCTATTGTTTCAGTAATTTTCTTGCTGATATATTTGTTTGTTTATGTCAAAAAAAGGTCTGTACTGCTGGCCATGTAACAATAAATTCAGGAAGAATATAATTATTTAAAAAAAAATAAAGTAAGCAACAAGCCCACAGTGTAAATATATATCAGAACTGAAGCAAAGCATTATGTAGCATAATCAAGAGCTCATAATAATAGGCATTATAAATATTATAAATAACAGACATTATAAATCATCAAATGTCAAGACAAATAAAATACAATAAAATCAAAAATCACCCATTGTAATGATACTGTTGTTAGGCCAACCAAAAGGCACCAAATACATTGTGCAAGCTTTTGGATATCACTAGCTTTTTCATCAGGCAAAGTTATTAAAAATCATTGTCTCATTGTTGGTGTCAAGGTTCCAGGGTTGTATCTTGTATGCTATGTCTGCTTACAATGGCATTTAGCTCTGGAGGAAAGATTGATGCAAATAGAGAACCTACCCCTTCTTGGCCATTGGAGGATGGAGAAGCTTGCTTTTGCCTCAGCCTTCTGGGAAAGGCAGGACTCCACCCACTCCTCTTCTATCTCTCCCCTGCTGAGTTGACTAGGTGAAATTACTTTGAACTCAGTTTGTGGCAATTGAAATAAACTGAGGACCCAGGGGAAAGTGGGAGGATGAAAGAGAATCTGGGGCATTTTAAAAGCAGGTGAAAAAGTGTGATGACCGAGAATTAATCAGGTCTGTCCCTGACAAATCAGGAAAATTGCAGGGTAAGCTACTCAGAAGTCAGTCCCACTGAATCCGATAAAACTCACTCTTTCATAAGCCTAGCTGGGACTGCTGCCTAAATAAATAAACTGCTAATACTCTGTTTTGCCATTTAACATTCATGGAATTCTTTAGGCTGTTTGATCAATAAGAGTTGAGAGCCAGGCCCATTGCAACGAACTGCTAAGATCTTCTTTCTTAAAACAAGCTTTTCATCTCCAAAAGTGTGACGGTGTTGGGTTGGTATGTTTGTCCCTCATGTAATGATGATAATTTGTTCTGTTTTCTTTTGTTTTTAATATAGTATTCCAGAACTTTCCAAACTTTTCATGTTGGTGACACACTTTTCAGTAAGTAATTCAGTAAGTGGAGGCAGCCCCTCCACCCAAACCTGGGTCACCACTGCCACCACTGCTGCCACCACCCTCACCAGGGTCTTCCTCAGCCCAGGGCAGCAGCCCACCTCGGCCCAGGGCAGCAGCCTGCCACTACCCTCGCCAGGGTATTCCTCGGCCCGGGGCAGCTGCAGCGGCAGTGTGAGAGGCAGCCTGTCCATCCAAGCCTGGGCCCATGCCGACACCTCCCTCGCTGGGGTCTTCCTCGGCCTGGGGAAGCTGCAGTGGCAGGAGAGGCAGCCTCTCTGCCCATTACATTCACGCGACACACTTACACACTGCAGCCAACACACTAATGTGTTGCAACACACAGTTGGGAAAGCTCTGTTGTATTCTGTTTTGAGTCAAAAAAGCGGATGATAAATCTTCAGATAAATATTTTCCCCACTGTTTGGATGATGTTTCAATTCAGTGCTTCAGCGAGGTGTCCAGAGGACTAACGAGGAAGCACAGCTTTGAAATTGCTGCTACAGTAATATAGTAAAACTTAAAATGTCAAAATGAGAAGATAGAAAGGATTGTGCTGGATCAGAACAAATGCCTATTTAATACCACCCCCAAAAATAAAATGTGAGTAGGTACTAGTCACACTCCAGCTCTCAGCCTGAAGTGCTAGTAATGATGTTAGGCCTGAAACCGGAACCTCTAAATTAATATAAATGTAACCAAGATAGTCTCTTTATTCATTTAGACACCATTTATGGTCAATTAAGCTTTCTGAAATTAAGATGAGATTTATTGGCTTTAGCCCAAAATATATCTGGCAAGCTTACAAGCTGCTCATCAGGTTGCAGATCATAAATAGCTGGATGCTAAGAACATGTCAGAAAGAGATTAATAATGTGCTTCGTGTATTCTGAGTACATAGTTTAGTTGTAATTCACCATGCTTTTCTTCTATCCAAGGATGAGGTTTGGAGGCTAGAACACAGCAGTGAAGAAATACTATTATATGACTGTAAACTGAGTATGTCTAGACTGCCATGGCTACAGGGCAAGTGAAGCACTAAGGATACAAAATTGTGCCAGCTAAGGGCAGAGCTACTGGTTTGCTGCATGTGTGTGCAAATGACAGAAGATGAACTGGTATAACTGCAAGGGAAACACTCTTCAGGTTTGCTCACAACAGCATTTTCAAAACTGCATACTATCCAGTGTTAGAGGATTTGGTATCTTCCATTGGTAGTTCTTTATCTTCCTTTTCCCACTGATAATAACCTTGTGTGTGGAGGGGAAAAAAGCAAGCACAAAGATCAGTTAGGAAGCTGCACAGCCTTCTCCACGGTAGCACTCTCCAGATGCTTCAGATGACAATCCCCATCATCCACATCCAATAAGCTTGCTGGCTGAGGTGATGGCTGTTCTAGTCCCCAACATCACTTAAGACTGGTACAGTTAGCCAAAAATGGTTAGATGAAGAAAAAGTTCCATTTGTACAATTCAAAATCCTGGTTATGACCTATACAGTCCTATATAGCTTAGCACCAGACTAAGGAGGAGTAGCCATAAGCCAGTCATGTTCCCTCTGCCTGAGACGCCTCAGGCCCTTCCGTGTGGGCAAATCTTACTAGACTGTCTCAAAGAGCTGCTGTTGGGATTAATTGGAGGATCTGCACAGTAAGAAGATTGGAAAAGAGCTATCCAACTTTGATATAACTTGATAATGAGTGGTCTACAGATTTTGCTAAATGAATAAATAAATTAAATTTGATCAGTGATGATATGGAGGCCATGAATCAGGAAGGGAATTGTTTTAGTCCGTCTGTTTCTTTCTGTGTGTTTTAATCACTTTAGTGATTTCCTTTCATCACTTACGTCTCTTCAGTGTAGAATTATTTTAGGGCCTACACACACACACACACACACACAAGCAAGCACATAAATCTCTGAGCTCCCCACAGTTGTTATACTAGTAGTTGTCCAACAAGCCAATTTTGATTTATAGCAACCTTATGAATGCAAGCCCTCAAAGAGACTTGATCATCAACAACCCTGCTGAGATCCTGCCGGCTCAGGAGCCTTCCTTCCTTCCTTGAATAAACACATTGTTGTGGTGGTGGTGTCCTTCAAGTCGTTTCCAACTTAAGGCAGTCCTAAGGTGAACCTATCATGGGGTTTTTTGGTGCTGAGTGTGGGACACACCCAAGGTCAACCAGTTTGTATAGATGACTGGTTTTTTTTCATGGCTGAACAGGGAATCTAACTCTGGCCTCCAGGGTTGTAGTCCAACTCTCAAACCACCACACCATGCTGGCCCTCACACATGTAGTGGTCTTCCCTCCATTCTGGTTGTCTTCTACTTTTTTACTGAGCCTTATCATTTTTTTCCAGTTTTCTTCTACATCCAAAGTGCAATATCCTCCGTCTAGTTGTTTTGGCTTCTAGTTGAGAGTTCAGGTCTGGTTTTCTCTTGGATCCATTTATTTGTCTTTTGGCAGTCTGTGATATCCACAAAACTCTCATTCTGCCAGCTTTCCCCATTATCCAACTTTCACAGCCATACACAGAAATACTATGGCACTTGTGATTCTAAGTTTGGTATTTAAGGATAGGTCTTTACGTTTGGGCATCTCACCTAGTTCCTTCGGTGACCAGCTTTCCAAGTCTTACTCTTCTTCCAATTTCTTGACTACATTTTGACCAACAACTCAGCCAAAGTATAGAAGGCAGAAGCATGGCCCAGAGCATGTCAGGCAGAGGGCAGAAGTCTGTCAAGCCCCAGCGAAGCAAAGGGCTCCTTCCCTCCTTCCTCCACATCACACATTTCATTGATCTGGGAGTTAGGCGTTGTGTTCGAAACAAAAGTATGATCAGCATGGCTTATCTGACGGATCAGACTGAGAGAGAGAGGGAGAGAGAGAGAGAGAGACTGGGCAAGAAGCCAGGGGCTAATAACAGTTGTAAAAGGCAATTTGATGAAACTGAATTAACATACTAATTGTCAGACTGCAGAGGGTGCTGAGACTCCATAGGAAAGAAAGTCATTTTCTGTATACCCCGGAGAGCCCCATTTTAATAACAAAAAGTCTAAAGACGGCAAGGAGAGGGGAGGGGGGAGCCTCTGGTGCCATTCGCCAGGGCTCGAGGGGAGGTGTGGGGAGTTCAGATTTCCTTCTGATCGCTCCCTCTTCCGAAGCCCCAGCCTGGCAACGCTCCCGAGGATTTATCGGGCGAATCGGCAGCCCTCCAGCCCCTGCCAGATCTGACAGGCGCCGGCGAGGAGCTTCGAGCTGCCCCCTCCTTCTTTTCCGCACGAGGCGAGGCGAGGCGAGAGGGACGAGGGAGCGGGGAAGCCAGCAGCTCCCACTTCTCCCCTTGCAGAAGCAGCCCCTCCACTATAGCTCGAGAGAGTTTGTTCCTCCTCCTCCTCCTCTTCCAAAGAGAAAGCGAAGGTGCTCACTGGAGAAGGTCCCTCTCTTTCTCCTCCTCCTCCTCCCCGTGGGATGCGAGAGCTCGGGAGAGGCCACCTAATGCTACAGAGAAGCAACCTTTCTGCCGCGAGGGAGGGGGCCGCCACCGGAAAGTCACCGACGTACCAGGGAAGGGTCTCCTCCTTGTGGTGGACGTGGTTTTGTCTCGATCTCGGAGTTAAGGGCATCCCTCTTTGGAAAACTCTTCGGAATTGCAGGATGGCTTCCCTGCTGAGCAAGTGAGTGAGTGTACCCTCTCTCGGGCAAACTTAAAACCCAGGGCTCAGGGGGGAATGGGTGTCCTGTATCCCTCTGCGTGTGGGGCTGCTCCACAGAAGTTATCGACTCTGTGACCCTTCAGCTTCTGCTGGTAAGCTGAGACGAGCTGCAAAAGAAAGGGAACCGAAAGTAGTAACCAGGCAAATGCCCAAGAGGATCACTCATCACCTCTTGGCTGAGACATACCTGTAGAGGGATGACCTACAGGTGCCTTCCCTGACCTTCCAAGGATATGGTAAGGGAACCGGCCGATTCCTACCTTATCCTCACTCCTGTTTATTTTTTCCTCATATACAGCATGTGGCAGGCTGTTTTGCTCTTGATTACATAGGATTTTTTCCCCCTTGGTACACTCACTGACTTATGTTTCCTGATGAGCCCTGAGGAAGCCATTTAACCAGGGAAAATGTACGGGGAATTTCTAAACTCTACTGGACCCACGGACCCTCACCTGATCATCCAGACCGACGCTCCTTATCTCGGAAGCACCCAGAGACCTGTCAGCTCCTCGGCTTTTTACATGTCAACCACCAGAGTGTTAAAAGAAGGTGAGCTAAATAAGCCAGATCTAGTGACTTATATTGTTCTCTTCTTCTTCTTGCTGCTGGCTGTGACAATTATTGTACTTTTTATTAACTGCCAGCTGAAAAATTCTTTTTTTGCCACGCTACCTTACGACAGGTCGCTACGAGAAGCTAGGAGCCCTTGGAAAACGCAAGCTGTCTAGCAGAGCCTAGACAGGGAGAGAGGAAATGTCTACTGTAAAGCTTTGTTATATGACAATACAAGGGTCCCATGCTCCTGAATACTTGTGTAATAAGATCTTGTTTCTGTTTGCCACTGGGTGGAGTGAGCCACTTAGAAATAATAGGCTTTCTCATACATAACAAGACATTGGCTGAAACAAATGGCGGGGGGGGGGCTTCTTTAACACTGTATGACTTTGTATGACAATGCAAAGATTTATTTACCTTATGTGTAACAGAAACACTTTCTGGTTTGACTGCAATAGGACATATAGAAAAAGACTTCATGCTGATTTGCACGAGTCAAATGTGATCACAGTTCACAGGGGTCTTATGGTGCATGTACCACTACATTTCAGACTGCAGGAATCAAAAGTATAAATGCAAATATCATCCCTGTTTTTTTTTATTAAAAAAACCATCACTGTTTAGTGGTGTTCGTGTTGACAAAGACAGGTGGCTAACCGCTGGTGACACTACTGCCTATAGGTGTGTGAAAAGATTATTAATTATGTTCTTAACATTGTTATGCCAAGGAAATCAGTATTTTTCCTGCCCAAGCAACCTCTGATTTTCATACCACAATGTACACATCGTAATGCTGTGGTAAAAATTAAAACAGGAGAAGAAAATAATATTGTCAGGTGTGGTTTAGTGTCTGGTTCTTTCAACTGAATGTTGTTCTATAGTGGTCAAGTTTTAAGGTGATAATATACATGATGTATTTTTATATCTACAATCATGCAAGATGCAGGGGATGGCTGGCCGATGTCAAGAATGAAGAAAACCTGACATTGATTAGATAAATATAAATATAAAAATATGTGTGTATAAAGCCCATAAACAGTGGATAATTCAGTCATCTAATTCAGTCATGCCAGACATGGAGCCTCTGCTACTTTCTGCAATTTGCTCCATTGCCTTGTTTATGCAACTGCATTTTCCCAGTCCTAACCAAGTTCCACCTGCTCTTTAAAACTTAAATCTATTCCATGTCACAGTGTGCAGACTTGCTAAGTCAAGGAAAAGGTCCATGGGTTTTAATTACAGTCATTGGATTTAAATGTTTACTTTGGGAGTTGTGGGAATATTAACAGTGCAGCCCTGTAGACATCTACTCAGAAATAAGTGTTGTTGACTTAACTTCCCTGTATGTCAGTACAGGAGCACCACTTCTGAATCTGAATTTATTGAGAGAGGCCAAATAATAGCATTACCCTTTAACAGTTAAAAAAATAATTAAACTAGAGAAGAGAAAACTCATTACTGTATATTTAAAGCACTGGCATACAATGCTAATATTAAAAAGGTACAGAACACACTGAAGTGATTGTTTTGATACCATCCAGAATTAAGGCACAAATCCTGCTCGTTCATTGCATTATTATTATGGGTAATATAACTGCAACTGGGTGACAGTTAAATCTCCTGAAGAATTAACTTGTGTTTTCATACCTGCCTAATAACAAGGTTTATCTCATGTTCAATGCAAGTTAGCAAAGGAGTTTTAAACTTCTTCAGAACTGTAATCCTAGTACTTAGAGGAAGTCTGCACTAAATCCAGACCTATGGAGAAACCTGAAGGTCTGCAACTTTTAAGTTTCAAAGATCTTTGCCAAGTCCATTGATTTGTATGTAGGCGCAGTATCCACATTCACACAGGAGTCCATTCAGTTGCTCCAGGGTGAAATCAGTAACAGGAGCCTAAACAGAAGTTAAGAATTCTTTTACCTTCTTAGCGTAGTATGGAACCTCATTGAGAATGCAGCACTAGGAAGGATGGTGTGTATGCTTGTTAAGTCGATTACCTATCAAAAATGATACTATGAATGTGAATGCTAAATAACAACTTCACAGTTAGCCATGTAGCTAGAATCAGCAAGATTCTGAGAGGTCATCAATTTGCTGAAAGTGGAATATATTCCTTATTTAAATAGTGATGGTGGTGGTGATGATGATGATGATGATGGAGAATTTGGGTAAACATAGCTTCTCTCAGCACAAGCACTGCAGTGGAGTGAAATTCAGTCTTCTACCTATGATGTAAAAGTACAGGAGCCATGTTTGGTACTGATTCTGGGAACCTAACCATGAAAGGGAATTATACAAAAAAAGGCAGAGTTCTCTGTACAGTGTAACTATGTGCAGATGCATAATATTTTTCCCTCCAGGAATTTCTTTTCAGATAAAGGATCTCAGGCTGCAAGGCTAGGAGACTTCACTGTCTCAAATATTTCAGGAATCCGGGTCTGAGATCTATTGCTAGCAAGAAGACACAGTGATGGGCTAGACTGACTACTAGAGCATCACAGGTGGCTGCTTCTCCAACTCAGAAAGGAGGGTGTACCTTAAAATAGTACTTGCACTTGCTGTGCCTTATGTTATGATATAAAAAGAACACCTCTGTCCTCTTTTAAATTATCCAGCTGTTTATACATCTTGGGATTTGCTTGCAGAAGCAGTCTAAGGCCATTTCCTCATGGGGCGAGGGAATCGCCCCGTGACGCTACTCACCGGACTTTTGGGCTCCCCGGTCCAGTCCACGCTTCTCCGGAGCAGTGCATGGCCACCATTCCGCACTCCTCCAGGAATGAAAATGACGGCTTCCGGTTGGTCAAGGGTCTCGACCAACCACTGAAGCTCACCAGCCTAAAGCCCGCCCCCGGCAGATCACAGGCTCCCATCAATGCGAGCCTGCAAATCTGCATAAGGGAGCAAGCTCACAGTGGCGTGCTCCATGCTTTTGAAAGACCTGTTTTTAGCGGTCTTTCAAAAGCACGCTGGACACCACTTGGGATCATTCCAGAGTGGGCTGTGGTGCAGATCTACGTTAAGTAGGTCTGACGCAGCCCGCTCCCCGGTGCAGACGTCCTCCCTGGAGGACACTCTGCCCCGTGTTAAAAACCCTGTGTGGAAATGGCCTAAGATTCAATCATTTAAAAAGAAGCCCATGCTCACCTGTTTGGTATTGGTATCACTCCTAAGGTATTATTCTGTGTAAAAAGTCAATTAAATCACTAATCAAGACTTCTTTCAATCTCAGCATGAAGTTACATTTCCTCGAGATTACAGTATTAGCCTCCTACTACTGAAGCTTAGATTAAGCACAGCGATTAAAATATTGTTTGGTCTTGTTGTGTGCCTTCAAGTAATTTCTCGCTTATTGTGACCCTAAGGTGACTTTTTCATGGGGTTTTCTGGGGCTGAGAGTGTGTCACATGCCCAAGATCACCCAGTGGGTTTCCACGGCCAAGCAGTGAATCAAACCCCAGTCTTAAGAGTCATAGTCCAACACTCACACCACTACACCAGGCTGGCTCTTATTGATTTTTAAAAATGCGTTGCATTGTATTGTACCCTTTAGAAACAAGCATTGCTTAAACACTAGCCCTGTCAACATTCTATTGCATTTGAAAATGTGGGCATCTAGTAATAGCAACCTGTATACACAAAGGTAGTTTTAGCATCCATAATGACAAACAGGTAACAATGGAAGGGGTAGATACACTACATGGCTGCCCAATTTTGGTCATGCTTGTGTGCTCCATTCTCTTCTGGTGCCTCGGGGAAAAAAAAAAGATTCAAAATCTCCAGGGACCAAAGAGAACATTTTCATTGCATCTTTGAGATCCTATCCCATCCCAGTGTTGTTCAGAACCAGTGTAATGTTGGAGTATTGGACTGACATTTGGGGATCCATGTTCAGACTTCCAACTGTACTATTAAACTCACTGGATGATCGCGAGGCTGTCTCATCTCTCTCTCTCTCCTCTACTTCACAGGGTTGTTGTAAGAATAAGGAGAATAAGGAGTGCTTTGAGCTCAGGATCTCAATGTAACTAATAATGAATGAAATAAATACTATTGATACTTGTTTATAAGTCAACGGTTTTGGGGTCAAAACTATGGATTTTAATATGAATTATTGCTTTTCTATCTTACTGATGGGCTTCCCAGCGATACCAGGGTGATCACAGTGAGAAACAGGATGCTAAGCTTGACTTGTGTATGCGTGTGTGTGTGTGTGTGTGAGAGAGAGAGAGAGAGATCCAGCTGGGTTCTTACATATTTTTGGAAGTGACATCATCATGGAAATGTTTTGTTTTTAAATTACCACAGGCCACTGACTTGTGAAAATCAACAGTAACGTTCTAATTTTGAGATACATATCTGGTATCACATGCAGTGCTGGATTGAGGTACTCACCCCAACCATAGCCCATGGGAGTCAAATTGGATCTTGCAATGAGCTCCCAGAATCATTTCTCCTGTCTAATCACCATAAGCTCAGCACTAGCCAGCTGTACTCTCTTAATGTGCATAATAAAACATTTTGGGCTCAGGGATTCTGGGAGTTGTATTTCAGAAAAAGTAATTTTTCTAAATTCTGTAGTCCATAGGGGTATGTTTGGATGTCAGCTTCCCATACACTGGATTGTGTGCTGTAATGAATAGCCAAGAGCAAGAACTGTTAAACTGCATCCAGTTTAGAAGCAGAGGTTTGAGGAGATTTTCTGAAATCTATGTCAGTTTCACGGAGTCCACGCTGGGTTTTATTCCAGCCTTTGAGAGAGTTATCTGGGGTGCTAAACCCCATCCTCCAAAGAGGTTTAGGACTTTGGAGAGTTCCCTTAAAGGTCTGGAATAACACCTTGAGTGGATTTGGAGCACCCCTGACATGGGAACTACAACCACTAGCTGCCCCTACTCCTGGTGCTGCAGCTGCTGATTCAGTAATTCCGTTGCATTGCCCATTTTGAAAAAAAACCCAGCTTAGATTGATAACAGAAAGACATGAAATGTGAAAAACGGTCTCTTAAAATGCCCTTTGAATATTTAAAAATAACGGTTATCTTGAGTGCATCAGTAAAATAGCTTTGTTTCCACTAGTCAGCTTAATTTCACAATGTAACTTTGAGACTCTTCCAGATTGGTCTGAAGACGAGTAAATTCCTGCAGCGTAACTCCTTGGGTTTTGCCAGTTGTTGTCATCACTGCATCTTATCATTCCATTCTTTTGAGGGGCTGCTGGTGCCAATTTGTTGGATCTGCACTTGGGTTCTTCTAAAACAGTGGTTCTCAACCTGTGGGTCCCCAGATGTTTGTGGACTTCAGCTCCCAGAAGCCCTGAGGATTGACCATAGTGGCTGGGGCTTCTGGGAGCTGAAGTCCACAAACATCTGGGGACCCACAGGTTGAGAACCACTGTTCTAAAAGATTGTTACGTTTTTTTTAAAAAAAACTGGGGCCTGTATGATATAGTGGTTTGAGCACTGGACATAACTCTGGAGACCAAAGTTTGAATCCCTGCTCAGCCATGGAAACCCACTGGGTGACCTTGGCCAAGTCACACTCTCTCAGCCTCAGAGGGAGGCAAAGGCAAGCCGTCTCTGAACAAATTCTGCCAAGAGAACCCCATGATAGGTTTGCCTTTAGGTTGTAAGTCAGAAATGACTTGAAGGCACACAACAACAACAACAACAACAACAACAACAACAACAACAACACTGATTCTGCAAAAAAAAAAATAATAATTCTGATATATCCTCCTAACATACTATACTGGAATAACTATTGCTTATATCAAGGATAGGGAACAAATGATGTGGCCCTCCAAACACTGTGCGACTTCCCACAGTGCTAGCCAGGATAGCCAACAATGAGGTGCAGTCCAGTGACTACCCAGAGTTTATGCAAACTTACAGACTACAAGAGCCTTGTTGCATACACAGTGTGATCAAAGTCACAATGCACATCGTAATTCAGGGCATCTTAATGAAACAAGAAATTGCTAGGCAAGATGACAGCATTATAGCACCACCCAAAATGCTAATGGAATTCCTTCTGGAAGGCAAGGAGTTGCACAAATCTGTGCAAAATATCCCTGGTAGAACTGTGTACTTTTTTCTGTATGGAAAATACTCACTGCACTGTCCAGAATCATACTGCTCTCCAGATACTGCCCTGCAACTCCCAACATTCCTCACCATTGACTATGATGGCTTGGGCTACTCGCGTTTGCAACCCAACAACATCTGGAGGGCCATGTGTTTCCCATCACTGGTGTAGAGAGACAGCTCTTGTGCTGATGCCTGGCATCTGTTTTGAAGCGCTGAGTGAACTTCAGAAGCTGTAAGGTCATCTTTCACTAATCCGTGAAGCAAGGGGCTACTAGATAGTCCATCCTGAACCAAAGTTTAGAACTATATGGGTGTTATTTATAACTGTGTAACTATTATTTATGACTATATAACTATTGTGTTAGTTCCTCTTAAATTTCATTTGTCCTCCAGTGACAGCACTTATGATGCCGCTTCTCCCCATATCATTCTCACAGTAAGTTAGCTAAGGCTGAGAAAGCCCTGCTGGCCCAAGGCCACCCAGCCAGTTTCATGTCTCATTGTACATTTGAACCCAGACCTCTCCACACTCTGAACTATTGTACCACACTGGCACATTGCATGTGTCCCCTAATTCAGACCTGCTAATATCCCATGCTTTTTAAGCTTAGATATCTAACCAAAAGCAATCTTCCATATCAATCTACTTGTGAAAAGTCCCAACCAAAGTTTGAAACATTGCTGATACATTTTATAAAGGAGAGGAAAATCTGATATAATGAAAATAAGGTTTTCTCTCCTGAAATAATATTTCATTATTTACTAAAGTGGAGTGACAGGTTGGTGCTGGTGCTGAGCTTCTGGCTGTTACACCAGAGTAACTACTCTGAAAGCCCCTTACTAAAGGGTGGAAACTGTCATTGTTTCAGGAAACCCATTCAGAGGTTGTGCAGGAGGAAGAGTCTTAAACTTATGTAAAGAACACTCTAATAACAACAACAACAACAACAACAACAACCACCAACATTCTTTATAACATCCTTTACACCAACGGGCAGAACAACAACATATACAATCAGGGACAAAGATATTAAAACAAAAAAAACACAAGAATGGTAATCACTATGGAGGAGACTTCATGTGCTACCTCCTCTGGTCTGTAAGAACAGGAAGCAGGAAGTCACCTCAGAGAAAGAAGGAGGAAGGAAGGAAAACGTGGTGGTAAAGAAATCCACATAACTCTAGAAAAGACAAGAAAGGAGACTATTTGTCAGTCATTTTCTACTGATTATTAGTTACAATGCTGATGCTTCGATTTCCATCTTTTTCCCCAAGACATTATCATTCACAGATCTTTTTCCTGTTAGTTATGATGGATGCAATGTTATTTACAGTCCCTGGCTGACACTACAAAAAGTTATGTTAATGCATTAGCTTGAAACTTGGTTACCCAAACTTTTCTCTCTCTGTTTTGTTTCTCCTCTGGTTTATGAGAAAGTACATTCCCATTTTAAACAGAACTGTATATTTAGGTCTGCACCAACCTTGTCCTATCACAAGTATCCACATTCAGTCTCCTTTATGATGCACCATATCCTCTGCTTATTCATGAAGGAACAGCTCTTTAAACATATTTTGACATTACAGCTTTGGAAAGTTGATGGGCACAGATTAAAATGGAGGGAATAAGTACCCCTTTCTGTAACAAGTAGCCCTTGATTATTATTTTTTTTAACTATTCCATAGATCTGCCCACTTGAGCTCACTTTTGTGGTGTACTTTTTTGTACAGGCATCTCCCACATAGCTGATGGATTAGGGACCTGAGTGATGCCAGAAAGTTGAATTGGCTGAAAAGCGCAGTCCCAAGCGAGCCTCTGTAATTCCCTCATGTTCCCTACAGGAAGAAGGCAAGAGGAAAACTGATAAAAGAGTGGCCCCTGCACTGAAACAGTGGTACATGTCTATAATTTACAACAGTTGAAAAGCAGAATGTCAAAAAACAAGTTGATGAAAAATGGGGATGCCTGTATAGAACAGAAAAGCAAAAAAGAGGGGGGAATCACTTGAAGAAGAATTAAACAGGCAAGTCTTCTTGGTAAGAGGGGATGATTGTATCAACTGCAGTAGTTATTGATGTGAAACGTGATATTGCTGATTATTATATAGAATCAGTTCATGCTGGTTCCTGTGGAAATCCCTATCAGAAGAAGAGTAATGAAACTGACAGTGACATACAGAGCAAAGTTTGTTTAAAGCAGTGCTTCTCAGGCTATCTGGGGTAGTGTATCAGCAATACTTTTTTTCCAATGTGCCTAATTATTTCTTTATTTCCTGGAAACTTGCCAGGGACCACCACTTAGAGCAGCATTAGTTTAAAGGATTATAGCTTTGATATGAGTCAGTGAAAATCTGTGTGGATGGTAAACTCATGTATAGTTGATTTGTATGATTTGCATTTTTCTTTGGATCATTTGGACGTTGGACACATGCCATTAATGCACAGCAGAGTCACGTTGACTGGTACCGGAAATGAAGCCAAGGAGAGTTGGTTGAACATGATAGTACCTACAGAATGTCAGGGATAGTATTCACATCATAGGTCCAACATTCCCCCCTCCACACTCTCCTGTTTGTGTCTTTTTTCTATTGTGTCAGAGTGGCAAACTCAGCACTACAGCTGGTTCAGTTGTGAAGGCTGGCTGTTTTATTTTAGATTTGGCTGTGCTATTTTAGCTATTTAGCTCTGAGCAAGAACATATTATTGTTCTGGTTATGCAGGATGAAGGGGGGGGATCACCAAACAATTACAAATGCATAGGTGTGTCACAAACTGACACCCCTCAATCAACCAGCATACAATTATAGAAACACAGTCAGGGTCCTAACTGGGGAGCAGAACACATGCTTTGCACTTAAAACTCCCACACCCTTAACTATTCCTTGGTTAAGGATCTAATACAGACATACTTAGAAAGATTTGTTGGAAGCTTGGAAAAGTTGCTACTCAACCAAATCTACCATCTTTTCTGGGGGATTCTGGACCAAAAGAGCAGCTTTTCCTGGGCTCTAAAATATAATGGATTGCAAAGGCTATGGTCTAATTCTATAAAAGGCAACTTCTTATCACTTTAACGGCATATTTTAAAAATGACCAATCCTTGATATGGGAATCCCTGGACCTTGGGAATTGTTAACACCATCTAAGCATGGAGAAATGTTCAAAATGTATCTCTGCGATTTTATTATGCCTGCTTCATTTAACACCCTTTTCCAAAAAAAAAGGAAGAAGGTACTTTTCCAAACATTTTAGTGGATGTTAGAAATAGAACAATCTGTTGCCAGTGGTATCATTTGTGGGGTGTTCCTTCCAAATTTTACAAAAGCAGATTTCAATGACTAGCAGCTGGAGAGACTGAGCCAGATGAAAAGTTCCGCTTTCCTGCCGAGCTCCATTGTGCCATGGGACACAGTATTTAAACAGGAGTGGGTGGCTCCATTGAAAATGTACGGGAATTTCAACTCTTCCCCATCACAACACACAGCTAGTGCTCAGTTGGATGCTGTTTTGATGAAGGACTTCCTTTTAATGATCTTTTAAAAAGTGAATCTTATTTAGACACCTAGTTATTTACGCTTTGAAATTTCAAAGATGTCAGCCTGTAAGGTGAAAGGAATGTTGGTGGTGGATGTGGTGTTCAAAAAGTCTGTTCTTGATTGCTAAAGGCAAACTTTTGCTGGGTTTTTGTCAGTGGAAAAGGGAAATCTTCAATAGGCCTTGATTTGTACCCTTGACAATTCCACAAGGGAATTGAATGGGCTGGGCAAGGGTTAAAAAATGGAAGAGGACAAGATGGATGCTCTGGTGCTTGTTGCTTCCATTCAGCCAAACACACTTCACAAGCCTCCTCTCCAGATTTCCACGTGGAATACACAAAGCTTAACAATACAGGCAATTGGCAGGGAGAGCATGTTTGCACCACCTGACTTCAGCATACCCTCCAACTCTCCTGATTTGGCAAGGAGAGTCCTGATTAATACTCCATTATCATCTCCTTTTCAGCTGTTTTCAAAATGTCCCAGTTTCTCTTTTCTCACTTCTCTCTTTATCCCCAGTTTACTTTCAATAGCACAAACTGAGTTCAAAGTGCAAACGTAGCTTGCACTCAATTAACTGAAGAGTGGGAAAGGAGAGGAGGAATCAGGATTTTGATCTTCCCAGTAGACTCAGGCAAAATCAAACTGTTGCATCCTCTTCTAGTTTGTCTGTTCTTCCTCATTAATAACTTTTGCCATCTTGACCTTTGCCATCTTGACTTTGCCACACATATCCTGTTTTTTATCTGTGAAATGTTGGTGGATATATTTTAACCTTCTTTATGTTGAAAGAGACATACTCCTGCATAGGGTTATACATATCTTGGTGCAAGCACAATTGACACCATATTGTCCCTTGTTTTTCAAATGCTGCTGTTGACAAGCTGAGAGGTGGTACACACTGCTAAGCACAGAAACACACATCTCTCTTCCCTGTGACATTCAACCATCCTGGGGTAAGGAGACATCAATGGTGCTTACCCATAGACAACAGAAAATTTTGTTCTAAGGAGCCTCTGATACTGTAACACACACAATCATAAGGGCTGGCATTCTGTACTGTGGGTACAGATTCATAACCTAGAATTATTCAGCAATATGGTACAGTGGCAATCATGATACTATTGTTATGATCATAAATGCTATTCCAGCCCACCTTAGCAGCCAGCAGCTGCATCAAATGGAGGAGGTGTGTTCAAGCTGCCAATCAGGGTGCAAGAAGGATGATGTTTCCAGTCTCTTCTCACCAATCAGCAAAGTTACAACAATCAGCAGCGGTAAAGCTTGGAGTGTGTGGGGGTGGGTGGGAGGGGGAGGGGCCACGGTGCATGGAGGTGTGGCCATGGTGCATGGCCACGGTGCATGAGAGCATGGCCACAGCATGCGGGGGCATGGGTATAAGCCAGGATGCCCCAAAAACATTGCTGTCCGGGGCAAACCACCCCCATCACCCGCCACGCCTACATGACTGACAATCAGAAGCAGGACAATTGTTGCAATTCCTCATCACAGTCTTGCTTGCTGGTGGAAGGGGGTGATTGGCAGCTGAACAGAGCTCCTCTGCTCAATGCAGATGCAGTGCTCAGGCCAGGAGATGCTACTTAGCTGCACAGTCATAACTGAGTAACCAAGGTAGGACATCAACACAGATGCTTTAGGGGAGGCATTTTTGAATAACTGTTAATGATCATTTCTTACAATAGTCTATCGCCAATGGAGCTGTATTACTATATCTTAATAAAACTGAGTTAAGCACAAACATATCCGGTACAATTTCATTTATTGTTTTCAATTAGTGATAAAAATTCTGTACTTGTAACCTCCTGATGGTTCTACTAATTCTAGAGCAAACCTTTTATGCTCCTTCTGATATCAACACAATTATCTTAAGAGGTAATTAGATCATCGTGTGGAACTGTAACCCATCACTTAAATTATTTCATCTGGGTATCTCATTTCTGTGCATTGCTCTTCCTTTTTTTTTTTAATTTTATTTTTATTGACTTTTCCACTAAAACACTGTTACATTACTTCCCAACTATCCCTTCGTCTTTTATACATACACAACATAACAATCATACATACATCATACATACATAAGACATACTTTACAAATAACCCTAACAACCCCTTTCTATACAACTAAGGGGAAAAAACACAAACATATGACTTCCTTTATATATTTGAAGTTCTCTTATCGACATTATTACCTATAACCCATCTTTAATTTTCTTAGCACCTTTGGTTTGTTCCATCCTTCTAATCGATATCCTGCTTTTTCTTTACCGGCTTATTAACTTAAAATTCCATACTACTCTATTTGTCACTCCGGGACTAAAAATAAAAATTAATTCTTTAAATGCTTAATATTTTGTGGACTTTAATATACACAGTTGGATTTAGACCTTGATTATATATGATTGTCTGAACTTATCTGGATTTATCCTTTATCAACTACCCTGCTATCCTTTTGTCTGCTATTTATCTTTTTAACTCTCTTCTTTTTCTCCATCTTATTCTCTTATAGCAACACTTGCTATTTGTCCTCACCTGTCTTCAAAGATCATTATTATAGGATTCCAGGTTAATCGAAACAACTTTAAATCCTTACCCCTCAACAAGAGCGATAACCTATCTATTTCCATCAAATCGTATATCTTAACTAACCACTCCTGGAGGGTCGGTGGATTTCATTGTTTCTATGTTTTCGCATATACCATCCTTCCCACTGTTATGATATACAGTAACAGTTTTTGTTGTGTTGGAGTCAGATTTGGAATTTGGTCTATCATATTAAGTAAGTATATCTCAGGCAACATATCAAATTTCTTTTCCAATACCTTCTCTATCTGTCTATGTATTTTTTCCAATAGTTTTGGGCTTGGGAACAGCTCCACCATAGGTGGAACAATGTCCTCTTATGTTCACATTTCCAGCATTTATGATCTGAGCTTTTAGTCATCTTACCAATTTTAACTGGGGTGTAGTGCCATCTATTATAGATCTTATAATAACTTTCTTTCAACTGAGTAGCTTTTAGCCATTTATTTGTTTTATGCCATGAAATTTCCCATGTTTCAAGCTGTATTGGGTGGCCAATATCTTGTACCCATTTAATCATGTTTGATTTTATTACTTCCTGTTCTAAATCCAATTCCAATAGTATCTTATAGATCTTTCCAATACAATGGCCAGCTCCTTTTAAAGAATGGTATCAAATTCATTTTCAATTAACATAATGCCTATACTATTTATATCTACCTTTGCTTTTTCCATGAGTTGAGTCATCAATAGCCAATGTGTTTACAGTCCAATTTCTATCAACTCATCTCTATTCTTACGTCTCGCATTCCTATTTTCGATCTTAAGTAAATCCCTATATGTAATCCATTTTCCTAATCTGGGACGATCCCTTCTATAGGCTTCGTGTACAGATACCCATAATGGGATTCTGATATATAACTTCTTTTTATATTGTAACCAGATTTTTAGTAGTGATTTTCTAATTATATGGTTATTGAAATCTTTATTCACCTTCACCTTATCATAGAATAGGTATGCATGCCACCCCAAGCAAGATCAGCCCCTTCCAACGTTAATAGCCTCTCATTTTCAAGCTTCAACCACTTGCAAACCCAGGAAAGGGCACAAACCTGCTAGCATAACTTCAAATCAGGCAGCCCCATTCCACCTTTTCCCGCCTTTTCTTTTAAATTTCTCATTTTGATACTGGGCTTTTTCCCATTGCAGATGAATTTTGCTAAGTCCTTATTCCATGTATTGAAGATTATATTATTTGTGAGTATTGGCAAGCTGCTAAACAGGAAAATCATCTTTGGCAAAACGTTCATCTTAATGGTGGCTACTTTCCCCAATAATGACAAATCTAATTTAGTCCATCTCTCTAAATCTCTTTTAATTGCTTGCCAGATTACTTTGTAGTTATTTTTGAACAAATCATTGTTAGTTTTAGAAAGCTCTATTCCTAAATATTTTACCTTCTTTACCACTTTAAATCCTGAGTCCTGAGACAATATTTCTTCTTCATGGTGGGTAGTATTTTTTGTGAGGAATACTGTTTTTTCTTGATTTATTTTAAAGCCGGATAAAGATCCGTATTTATCCAAAATCTGTCTCAATTTTCCCACCCCTTGATTCGGTTCCTGTAATACCACCACAAGGTCATCTGCAAATGTTCTTATTTTGAAGATTTGGTTTTTCACTTGGATACCTTTAATCTCTGTATCCTTTCTTATCTTTGTACAAAGCACCTCTATAATTATCAAAAAGATGAGCGGGGATACGGGCAACCCTGTCTTGTCCCTTTGCTTATTGTTAGCTGTTCCATTGTCTCTCCATTGATAAGAATTTTCGCATTTTGATCTCTATAAATTTGAGATATCCAATTTAAGAATCTATCTCCCACTTTTATCTTTCTCAAAAATATTTCCATAAATGTCCAGTTAACATTGTCAAATGCTTTTTTGGCATCGAGAAATAACATCTCTAGTTTTTCTCGTTGTGCATATGAGAATGTCCCAAGATATCTACGATTACTCTTCTGTTTTTCTTTATAGCTCTTCCTGGGAGGAAACCATTCTGATCATTTTTTCATCCATTCACTTAAGACCTTTTTCAGCCTTTCTGCCAATATCATCGCTAGCAACTTGTAATCATTATTAAGAAGCGATATTGGTCTATAATTCTTTGATTCTAACTGGTCTTTATGCTCTTTGAGTATCATAATAATTACCGCTTCTCCCCACGAAATTGGCCTACCCCCTCAATCCAATTCACTTATTACTTCGTGCAGATAATCAACTATTTCTTCCTGAAAAGCCTTGTAGAAAGTTGCTGTGAAGCGATCTGGCCCTGGCGCCTTACCTACTTTCAACTTTTTGATGGCATCTCTAATTTCTTGTTTTGTAATTTGTTTGTTTAGGGTCTGGGTTTGGTACTCATCTAGGCCTGTTATATTCAATTCATCTAGGTACTTGTCAATTTTATCAATCAACTGATCTGCCTGCTTCTGCTCCCTAAATAGCTCTTGGAAATATTTCTGAAAAGTTTCCTTGATTTTATTCTGCATTCGATGGATTACCTCTCCTTCTTTAATTTCACATATAAGCTTCCTCTCGGCCTCTTTTTTTAACTTATAGGCAAGCCATTTTCTGGTTTTATTTGAGTTTTCAAAGTATCTAAGCTTCGTCTAATTTAATTTCATTTTCAATTCATCTGTATCCAGTAAACTTAATTGTTTTTGGAGAATTTCCAATTCTTGTTTGTTTTGTTACTCGGGGATTGTTTTAACTCCCCCTCTTTTTTAGCTATATTGTTCAAGATTTCTGATCTTTTTTCATTACTTTTTCTTTTCATATAAGCCTCTTGTTGAATAAGTATCCCTCTTATCACCGATTTTTCTGCCTCCCATGGCACCTGAGGTGTTACCTCTTTCCTCCAATTTTCTCAAAAAAAGGATACGATTTCCTTTTTCAATTTTTCTACCACATGTTCATCTTTCAACATATTATCTTTCATAGTCCAATTGTATTCTTTTTTCCAGAAGCCTAGTGTCATTTGAATCGGACAATGATCTGAGATACGTCTCGGTATAATTTCTACTCCCTTCAGCTCTTTGGTTAGTCCCCTGGATACCAGGACCATGTTGATCCTTGACCACATGCTATGAACCTCTGAGTAAAAAGTATACTCTTTTGCATCTTTATATAAAAAGCGCCAGGCATCCACTAACGTTAATAAATCCATCATTTCAAAAAAGCTTTTTGGCAATTTTCCTTGTGTTGAGTAGACCTTCTGCTCAGAAAATTTATCTATCTTTGGGTTAATTACACCGTTAAAATCACCAAGGATCAACAGATCCCGGTAATCCAAGGAGCTAATTTTACTACAAAGGTATCCATAGAAACCTGTTTTTTTGACAGGGAGGCATATACACCCACCACTAATATTTTATATTGGGTTAGACATACCTCTACTCCCACCATCGAGGCCTCTTCATCCTTAAATATCTCGGTTGCCTCATATTTAGAATTGACATATATTGAAACTCCTTTTTTCTTTTTCTCATATAGTGACAAGAAGACATTTCCTAATCTTTTATTAATCAGATACCTTGAGTCTTTCATTCTTATATGGGTCTCTTGGAGGCATACCACACCTGGTTTCATTTTTTCTAATTGATGGAATATTTGCTTTCATTTTATCAGTGCATTCATACCCCTTACGTTCCAGGAAACAATTTTCAGTGCTCCCTGAACCATTTTAAAATAAATTTTATTTTCGAGTTTATTTTCAACTGAATTTTAATTTAATCCCCCTTTTCAACCCACTTTCACTATTTTCTTTACTCTATCATTTCTTTCCTTGTCTGTTCTACTTCCTCTTCTAATAGTTTTTCTTTTTCTTCTATAACCACTTCGCCCCCTGGGTCGTTGCCTCTCTGATCCTCTTCATCTAAGTCCTGTGCTTGTTCCTCTTCTTCCCCTGTTTGGCCCTCTTCTCTATTTTCTCTCTCAACCTTCGGGCCCTCTACTTCTTCCTTTTGGGTCACATTTAGTTGTCTTTCCCCTCTAAACTTCCCTCTAAACTCACTATCATTTTCTGCCTGTTCTATTGACTCTTTTCTTTCTATATATTGCCCTTCTTGTTTTGAAAATTTCCCTTTTTCCTTATCTATCTTAACTACTTTCTCATCAGCTCTCCTCTTTCCATTAGCTCTTCCATTTTCTTTTATCTGATTTTTCAGCTCCTCTCAATGTCTCTTCATGGACTCATGGGCCTTCATTGGGGAATTAATTGTATATTTCTTTGTTTGGAAGATGAAGATCACCTGTTCTGTTTTTGCCCATCTGTATTTAATACCTAATGTTTTAAGTTGGGCAGTAAGAGAGGAGTAATCCTTTCTCTTCCTTAAGATCTGGGCCGGGACATCTTTAAATATCATCAATTCATTCCCTTCTATGATTAATTTTTCCAAGTAACTTCGCTGTGATATTAATTCCTTCACCCGATCTCTGAGGAAATAAATCACAACATCACATGGAACTTTCCTCTTTTTTGCAATAAGAGAGTTGACTCTGAAAAGTTTATCCACTTCCAGGTCAAGTTGTTCTGGGCTCCAGTCAATGAATTTAGCCAGCGGGGGTATCAACCTAGTTGCTAAATCCTCCTCGTTTTCTTCCACTAAGCCTCTTATCTTGAGGCATCGTTCTCTTTAATTTAACCTCCACATTTTAATTTGATCTTCAGTTCCTACTATCTGTTTTTCGAGCTCTGGAGTTAACTTTTCTAATTTGTCAGTCCCTTCCTGGAGGCCCTCGATCTTAGAATTCATCTCCTTCATATCCTTAGTTATGTTCTCTAATTGGCTACCTATATTACCCATTTCTCTCTTGACTTCCTTCAGATCTCCCAATACTTTCCTGATCTCTTTCTTAAAATCCTTTCTTAGTCGCCCCATCTCCTCTAAGATGGAGACCCCAAGTTCCGTCATTCTCGTTTGATCTTCAACTGTTGTTTGTTTAAGAAGAACCACCTTTCTCATGCCTGCCGCCATTATGCTCACAATGCTCTAATAATTATTAGATTAGATATTACATATGTTAATAAATCTCGGTTTATCAGACAGGAAGTGATAGTAATCTATAGTTATTGACAGTATTTTTAAACAAAGTATATCCGACTATGACTTTTCAATAAATTTACAGCACATTGGGGCCCACCTGATTAACTACATGCTAAAAAGGACCGAGAGCTCCAGTACTTCTGAGGCCTAGACCCATAATCTTCCCTTAGAATTTACAAATCATCTTTCATCCCAGTTCATATATTTCCTATAATTCTATTACAATAAAAATCAATATATAGTCAATGTAGATTAATGTCTCTTACACACGAGCTTTCAGTCATCTCTTGGTCTCTTCTCTCGCTCCTTCATTTTCTCTCTATCACCTTATAGCATCTCTTCCATTCTCCAACTTTCTTTGGGCCCTCTCCTTCATCTTCCATTGTTTCTCTCCACCTCCTAGGTGCTTTGTTTGTTTCAGTCTCCTACATTTTCAGTGCTTGGCCATTCCCATCTGCAGGGTTTCTCTCTTATTCACCAAGCTCCCCCCTCGGAAATTTAGTCCTTTTCTTCTAGTCGATTCCACCACTGAGAGGGCAAAGAGTATCCCGGGGCACTTTTCCCTATGTATCCACTGGCTTGCTCTATCTCTGCAGCTTGTCTCTTGGAGGCCCTGTACTCTCTCCTCTCTCTTCTTTAACCTTTGTCCTTCTTTAGGTAATATGGGTAGCCAAATTCAATTTAGTTTAATACTTCCAAGAGCTAATGAGTAACGCCCGCACCAACCGCTTCCCCTCAATTTATTGTCCACTGCTTTTCCAAACTTGAATAATCTGGGAACTATATTACCGGCTGCAGGTCTTCCCGCCTAAGATTCCTCCGAAATTAGCATCATCCCAGACACTTAACCTGCAGTTTGTTCCTAGTTCGCCTCCATTCCCAACTTGTAAGCCGCTCCCTTACTCTGCCCTTAGCTGCTTAGTAAACAACCGCGCCCTCTTCTTAAAGGCATCAGTCCCCTATATGGGGCAATGACAAAAACCAAAATCCACAGGATATATAGTGCTAGGTATTTTCTTAATGTCTTGTGATCAGTGGCTTAAACAATCAGAGAAGCTTTATCAGTGTCAGCCAGGATAACTCCTTACGGAGCCATAGGGAGATATCGGCTTGTCTGAATGTCTTTGTAGGTGTTCCTCGCCCTACGCATTTGGTCTTCCTCTCCTTCTCTGCCAGCATCATAGCTCTTTTCTTCTTCCTTTCCCTCCTGTTCTTTCTCGCACCGGCTTCCTCAATACACCCTCCAGATGCCTTCGGCCCCCCCTTTCTCAAGGGGGTTCTTCCTCAGTTCTTGGTTACTTTCAAGACTAGACTATCTCCCCAGGGGTTCGCTCACCCGCAGCTCTGCGAGCGTGTGACCGGTCTCCTTGGCGGAATCACTGGAAGTCTCTTGCTCTTCCTTTTTAATAGTATTACTTTCATCAAACTAGAAATAGGTATTTTGGGGTTTCCCTGTCCTACTATGATGCAGTAATTTTAAGGAAATTCAAACGAGAAATGGAAAATAGTATGATTTAACCACAGCTCCTGTATTTCTAAGGAAATGAGTGAAGGGAAGGTTGGTTGAAGGCAATCGACATGGGAAAAATGTCATTCAAATCCTTAAGACTGAAAATGTGATTAGGATTGGACAGACCCTCACCTATACAACAGTTTTAAGGTAAATAAATTTTGCTCCTAAAAAAAACAAAAAAAAACTTCTTCCTCCAACAGTTTGGCTCTTTGTTACAGCATTGCAAGTGAGATTTTGATTTCTTATTATTGACATCAAGGTTTTAGTACCAAACTCCAAAAGCTATAGCAATGGATTACAGTGAAACCACCAAATCATTTGCACTCAACTCAAATGTCTTCATTCTTATTCACAAGTTCCTTGTTATGAATTCTGCAGTGCCCTCAAAATCAAGGTCAGAGTTGGGGAATCAGTGACCTCTAAATACTGTTGGAGCCCATTTTCCATTAGCCCCAGCCAGGCTTACAAATGGTGATGGGAATTGTAATTCAATAGATGGATACCCACAGATCCCCCAGTGGTGTCCTAAATCAGCTAGAAAGAATAGGAACTCGTCTCAATAATGGGCATTAAATATGTTCAGCTTGGAAGTCTCACTTGAAATTCCCTCCACAACCTAGCTGAAGCTCTACCATCCTGCCCATGTCTTGAGATTTGTTACTGAAGCTCTTCTCCAAGTGTCTGCACAACAGTAAAGAAGAGGAATTTTTCCAATGGTGACATCCCATCTTCAAACGAGAGTGCCTGGCACCAATATCCCATTACTTTAGAATCCTGCTAAGTAATTTTGTAGAAGCTACTCTAGGCATTTTACTTTGAGAAATGCTGTTATGTTCTCCGTAGGTGTTTTATTTTGAGAAAATATGTTATGTGCAGTGATCCACTGAACCTGCTGCTGCAAAAATAAATAAATAAAATTTTAAAAATTAAAACACATTTTTTAAAAAAAAATCCCCAAATGCTCTTGGGGGTGTGGGAACATTTCATGTTTGGAGGCCATTCTAGGCCCAGGAGAGGATTTTAACAACAGAAAGTGAGCAGAAGTCATTCCTTGTTCACTTTCTGTTTTAAAAAAAAGGCCTCTCCGGGACCAAACTGGCCTGCAGAGGCAACAAAATGCAATAGAAATGTCCCCCCTTACCACCTCATGGATATTTTGGGACATTTTGGGATACATTTTTTAAAGAAATTATTTTTCTCCCGAGAGGCCAAAGGGGCCTCCAAACAGGCCTCCCACACCCACTAGAGCACATTTAGAGTCCATATAGAATTTCTCCCTCTCTCTCTCTCTCTCTCTCTCTCTCTCTCTCATATATATATATATGGCCACTTGAGGCCCTGAGGGCACAAAAACGGCCCTGGGAGGCCATATGCGACCCATGGGCTATGTTTTGCCTACTCCAGTCTAAACCTAAGTCCGGACTGATCCAGTGGAGATTGTCGCATAGCTGACAGCTCAATCACATACTTCTATTCATCACTTGATTGCACTAAGTGAAGATGACTCAAGTCTGTCATCACATTATTCAATATAGACCATCACTCAGAACACTTAATATGCCAGACCTGATACTTTTCAATGAAGCCAGTTCCCATATGCAACCAGATGTCATCCAGGGCAGTGTAGTTAATTGTATGGATACCTAGCGACGTACATGTGTACTGGCAATCAAACTTACTTGCTGACTTGCCAATAGAACAGCCTGTTCTTGCCTTTGTCAGTTGTATGTATTTAGGATTCCATAACTGATTTTCTGGTGTGTTTCTCAGCACTTATGCACAGCCTTTGTCAACCTAAAAACTCCTCACTTGAGGCAAAGTACAATGCAGTGCATGCTTTCCTTTAAAAAGCAGATATATTTTTCACAAACTATACAGTGCTGGAAGTGATGAAACAGAGATGATAAGCATGTGTGAATTATCTTTGGGCCAAAAGTATGTTGAAAGATTTAAAGAGAGGTCCCCAGATACAAGTCAGCCTAATGTAACAATACTGCAAATCCACGTTCAGTGGCAAAGATTATCTAATTGGATGGGAGCTTACTTATCTCCTGAAATAGTCACTGGTTATAAGTCCATGCTGGTAACATTGCCTCCACTGTCTTCTGGCAGGGGGAAATCTAGCTATTGAGTACTTGTACCTACTTTAGCTTAGTATTTACTGCCCTATTTTTCTTATTGCTTTGTATTTTAAGCAATTTCAGTTATAAGTGCCTAGGGCCTCCCTATCCTGTTTCCAGCTGTCATTGCTCATGTCTCTGAGGGAGACAAGAGCAGCCAGGATCTGATGAACTTAACCCCTTCATGCATTGATGTCCCCTTTTCCTTGTTCCTTGTCAGACTGAAAGTCTGAGGAACTGTCAAATTAACTATTTCTAAGCTGCTGAGAGAGTCTTTTTGACTGAAGGGTGGGGTATAAATACAATAAATAAATGCAATCAAACAATCAAGAAGACTGAGAAGCATATGATTTGTTCTCAGTCCTGGCTCAAGTCATTTCCACATGACGACGCTGAGCCGCTTCTGCCATGGGATGGCAGCAGTTTGGCAGGTCATGCTTCTGCACAATGTCGTCACCATCTGCTGCCATCCCATCGCGAAGCATCACACTCACATGGTATTTGAAAAAGGAAAAAATCTATTTTATACCTCCCATCACACAGCACTCCTGTACTTAATGTTGTGCAGATGCTGTGGCTGTGTGATTGCAACACTTCCTGCCCCAGTGCAGCAGAGGGAAGGAAGGAGGGAAGGAAGGGGTTTCTCTTGCTCCCTTCCACAGGGAGCAAGCAGGTACAGAGGGGAGCATTGCTGATGTGCTCCCTTCCAGACCTGGATTTGCAGTGCAATGATGCAGAAGAGCATCGTCGTGTGGAAAAGGCCATAATTTCAGAAACAGAATCATGATTTTGAAAGTGTGTTCTTGTAAATGTCTTAAATTCAGTGCTCCAGCTCCTGGGGTTCACCAGACTGGAAACAGACATCCTGTGAGTCAATGTTTTCTAGACGACACTCTTCCTGCAGGAAGAGAACCAGTTTTCACTGATTCTTCCTCCTTCAGTAGCTCCCAACCACTATCCCCAGAAGTTTTTTCAAGGGTGTTGAAGAAGTAGTTGCCTTATTCTAAATCTGACAATTGCTTATTGAGCCCAGTACCAGCACCATCTCTTCACATTTCAGGCAGAATTTCTTCCTAGCTCCGTCTGTTATTTCCTGTTAATCTCTCATGTTTTAGCCCTGCATAGCTTCTTTAATTAGAACTGGTTGTGACCCCAGTTAGCTTCTCAAATCAGACAAGGTAAGATGAGCTCAGAGTGGCAGTGGTGTCTGGTATGCCGCATTGTGGTCGCTGTAAATGGAACACAATGAAAAAAATCACCCCTTTCCTCCAGTAGATCCCTCCATTCAGAAACCGTAAAAGTAACTTTTTTAGATTACAACTGCCAAGAATCTCTTGATCAGCATGACTAGTGAGGGATTCTGAAAGCTGTAGCAAATTACAGTCGGCCCTCCATCTCTGCAAATCCTGTATCTATGGATTCAACCAACCTCAGCTTGAAAATATTTTTAAAAAATCCAAAAAGCAAAGTTTGATTCTGACATTTTAGGGGGTGCCATTTTACTATACGATTGTACATAATGGGACTGGAGCATCCATGAATTTGGTATCCATAGGAGGTCCTGGAACCAAACGCTAGTGGATACTGAGGGCCCACTGTACGGTAATGTTCCCTAGCTCCATCTCCACTGGATCATAGTTCTGTCTGTGAACAGAATGAGCCCCTCTCTTTCCAGAAGAGCAGTTGTGCATTCAACTATTTGCAAGGCTGAAGTCCTCTAGCAGGAAACACTGTAAATAATTTAGAGCACGTTGTTATCCTGCAGACAAATTTTTCACTTATTTTTTTTCTCTAATATGATTTTTACCCCATCATCAAATGACATTCCAGTTTAAATGGCTTGAAGAATTTGTAGAATTCTCATTTTACCAATGAATACAGAATATATCTTATTTAGCAGTGTAAAATGGGGAGATGAACTCTGATTTTGGTTCCCTCTTCACAATTATAGCACAGGGCTATAAGTAGAACACTGTTGGATCATTACTCATGCCAACAGTTTCTGAAGAACATATGCCAAGACATTTCTTCCGCAGATAAATATGCTATTTTTGAAAGTGAAAATATTTCGATTTCACAAGCAAGCTAACCAGGCTAAATAACTTTCTCATGGACCAAAGCAGAAGCAGAGATCTTTATCTAAAATTAAGGACTGGCTTACAAACACTTTTTTGTTATTTGATGAATGCAACATTAATGACTTGTTGTGTTGTAGGTAGCACTACAGCTGGGACTTCTCTCTCCTCATCTCTTTAAAAGTGAATACTTTCTACACAGAATTTGGCTGCTGGACATCAAAGGTGGCTTATCTATGCATGTGCGCAAGATAAGTGGGAACAAATCAAACTCAGACTCTAACTGGTTTATTCCACTTACAAAACAGCTTCTCACCACAGGACGTGGCCAGAAGAACCAGATTAGGTCTCCAGGTGGTCCAGAGAACTGCTGTGATAAAGTGGCATAAAAAATCCCACCATGGCTAGGAGACATCTGCTAATACAGCGCTGGATTTTGGCAAGTGTGTGCATTTTATCTGTGACACTCTGTTCATACATTCATGCTATTACTGCAGTCATCAAAAGATAAACATATATGTATGAATCCACCCAATCCACACTGGACTAGAATCTAGGAGATCCAGCTTTGCGTCACACTGACCTGTGAAACTCACTGGCTGCCCTTGGGCTACTTACTGTTTCTGAGCCTCACAGTATTCTTGTGAGGATAAGTGGGGACAAGACTGCAATGTGCACTGCAAAGACGTCATTGGAGAACTGATGAGATATAAACAGACAATTTTTACTAACAAGGGAACTCATTTATTTTGGTGGGATTGAAATCCAAGTGTATGTGCTTGGGTCTACCACCTTACATTAAATTAGTCTTCAGGTTTAGATTCAAAATATCTCTTTTGTTGGAGTTGACAGGAATGTAACCCAGTTTACTTTCATCATAGATGTGTTTGCAGGTGTTGGAGCAGACAGAATATTAGACATCCTAAGGTCACTAGACAATACTTTATTTGCTCAGCTGATGCTGGCCATCCTTCTGACCTAAGTGAATATTCTTAGGGGTTATTGATGTCACTTTTTCTTGACATTGGTTTCTCTCATTTCCTGGTTTTCTTCCAAGAGCAAAAATATGGTTCTGATCTTTTCAGTTAGGTAGGTAAGCATAGTTCCCTGTTTTTGCAGGCTAGTTAGTTGAAATTAGATTTAAAGCACCTTTCCATTTCAATGTAGTTATCTTAATAAAGATTAGCTTTCTTACTTAAATAAGAAAGCAGATTCAATGTGATTGCATCCTGGAGAAATAGGCAAGCTCTTTAACCAGTCAACCATTCCAAATGGGAAAAATCACACCCTGCTATCATTTCACAGAACAGTGAAACCATCCTCATCAAGCCACAGATATTCAGGGTTTCTGGGCACAATCAGGTCTTGGTCCTTCTCATTTCATCTCAATATGAAGGGACAGGGTCAGAGAGAAATGCCCTATCTAGCAGTTTCCACAGATGTATAGTACTGATGTGCTTTGTTTTGGTGCCTTCAGGTTGCTTTGTTGCTCTTTCTTGAATAGACATAGGAAAATAAAGGCATCCCAACTGACAGCATTTCCAGTTAGGCAAACATTTTGGTTTAATTTAATTTGTAAACATCTCAGATCAAGCAATTTGGACAAATGCTGTGTTGGATGCTCATACATACTGTGCATTTCCAGAAAGCTCAAATTTCTTAAACAGCCTTGAAGTTCAATGATTTAAGAACCCAATTAAAATTGATTAGCTTGCTAGCCAAATCTCATTGATGGGCTGCATTCTTTAAATGTTTTACATGCAGGCTGTGGATTAAGTGAGATAAATAATAAGCTCTGTAAATATTTTGTCAACTCAGCATCAAGCCTTATTTTGAAGTTGCTGGCACACTGAAATGGAATATTTAATACTTTCCTCTCTCACACACATGCTTACATCTGCCTTCCTGTAGATGCCAATCTAAAATACTGGACTGATTCATCTTACTAATAATGCTTGCTGATTGATGGTACCAACAATTGGGTGAAGGATAGCAGTATCCACTACGAAAGCAACTAATGCACAGATTTCTTTCACACATCAATAAATCCAGCTGAAATTATTTTTCTGCCCCACTTCAGACTAGCTCCACTTAGTAACTTTGAAAACCCTGAGAATCTCTGAGGTTTGGATGAAATCGAGAGGCAAATAACAAGAAACTCAATAACCAGGGGCAGCAATCACATAGGTCTCCAGGTATTGTTTGACTACAACTGCAGACAGAAAAGACAGTGTTTCGAGAAATGCTGGATGTCACAGTTCAATGGCATGATTTAATGGCCATGTGATCTTCACCCCTGTGATAAGACTTGCTCATCTTCTGACCCATAGCCAGGGCTCAAGT
This sequence comes from Iguana delicatissima, assembly GCA_948472985.1. Taxonomy (NCBI): domain Eukaryota; kingdom Metazoa; phylum Chordata; class Lepidosauria; order Squamata; family Iguanidae; genus Iguana; species Iguana delicatissima. Next base: position 172,016 of record CAOKZL010000258.1, on the reverse strand, counting down.
CCATCTGTGTCCATTTACAGATGCTCAAGTAGTCTTGGTTATAGTTCTGAACAAAAGATGAAGGAAAAAAATAAATAAAAGACTGGCTTCCCTTTGGATAGGATTCCAAAGTGATGTGATTGTATGTTGCACAATAAGGAATAAATAGACCAGACCAAGACATTTGCTGCCTGAGACACAACACCATATGGCACCCTTTCCTCACCCAAGTCAATGTGCACTGTTGTAGCTTTTAAAATGGTTTTAACTGTTGCTATGTTTTATGGACCTTGGGCCTGTTTGGAAGTTTCGGCAGGGGAGTGCAGCTGTCTTGTACTCTTGACCAGGGCAGTACACACTTTCTATCTGGGATGGCTGTCCTCTTCCACAGAGCAGGCACCTTTGAGGACACACTAGAGCAGTGAGGGAGGAAGGGGACACCCACCTATAACTAGTCAGATGAGCCAAATCAACCCAGGCAGTCAATGAGATGACAAATGCCACAGCCCAAATGGCCTCACATCCTGCCATATTTAATGTTTTTAACTTGTTCGACTAATTTATGTTTTCAATCTGGAAGTGTTTTATATTGTTTATATTGTATGCCAACCTGTGTTCCTACAATAAAGAGTGGAATAAACATGTTTTGTTGTTATGTACCTTCAAGTTATTTATGACTTACAGTCACTCTAAGGCAAACCTATCATGGGGTATTCTTGCCAATATTTCTTCAGAGGATTTGCCAGTGGGCTCCCCTGAGGCTGAGAGAGTGTGACTTGCTCAAGGTCACCCAGTGGATTTCTTGGCTGAGCAGGATTTGAACCTTGGTCTTCAGAGTCATAGTTAGTCCAAAGCTCAAACCACTGCACCACACTGGCTCTCGTAAACATGTTTTAATAAATAACAAATATAAGTTTGAGCTTGGGATAAGAACCCAGGCTGTAGGATTTTTAAGGGCCAGGATGCAACAAGTAATGAAAGTATTCCTGCAAACATACTACAGCCTCCCTTTACCCTTCTAGTGACAGCTTTGTCCCCCAAGGTGATGGTGAGACAGGAGCAATAGTAGTGTGGGGTGATGGCTGATACCAGAAAATAAAACCACCTTCCCTCGTGCCGTTTTGCGTGCAGACCTAAAGATGTTTCCAGATTCAAGCTTTCCCCTGCCCCTCCCCACTATGCTCATCTTGTTCTGCAGGGAGGGGGGAATTATACTTTCTAGATACTGTGTGCTTATTCTAACCTTAAAGCAGGACTTGGGGTGCTAAGGGTATAAAAGTGGATAGTTGTGTGAATGTTACATTAAGGAAATGTCTGAAATTCTGTGGGTCATTTTTTAACCTTTGGACCTTAGAAAGCCACACGTCTCTGACCTGCCGTCAATGTTGTCCCCTAAAATGGGAAATCAGACCACCACCTCAAGGGGGATGGATTTTGCTCTTTGTGTAATTCACTGCATCATTTTCTGTAGTAAAATAGGTCCTAGAATACATAAAAATGGCAGGTCATGCCCCTCCCTGAAACATCAGGGGCAGAGTTTGTCATTTGGGGTATCAGGAACTTTTGGAGGCTATTTCCATCTCTGCTTTACACCTTTATTTGCTCCAAACATTAAAAGGAAAAAAAAAACACCCTGTCTACTTTTCTAGTTCTGAAGGCAACAACTACTGTTGGTTCTGCTTGAAGCCACAACATTTTCAACACAATGCCCTTGTCAGGCAAGCAATATACTCTTTACCTTGGAGTTATGGATCAGCAGATGTGAAATGTTATCAGCATACATCTTCAGAGAAACATAAGACTTCCCCAAACATTTTATGCATGGCTCTACAGATTAGTTTTAACTGGGTATAACATCCCTCAAAGGCTGTTCATGCGAATCTATGCTGAATTTTCACACAAAACATCCTTAAAACCAGTCAACAAGGATAAAAAATCAGCAGAAAATTAAAAGAAGAGATACTTTGCAATAAAGCATGAGTATTACTGTCACTATTTTACAAGAAATTGTTAAGTTACACTGCAGTGTGTCTCAGCTCTCCTTGAGTATTTTATTACATGAGAGATCCCTTGCTTCACATCCATAGCAGAATACTCAAAATTTATATTTTTTTAAAAAAGTTATACAACAAAACTAAAAGAGCTAGGTGGGTAGACAGGATACACAAATACCGCTATCATGTGCTGGTAACTGCTGGGAGAATACATTTTCCTAGAAACTAAATACTGTACAGTGTAATTTCTCATCCAAAAATGTAATTTATTCCACTTTAAGTGGTTTTTCAAAGGCAAGCATGGTACCCTACTCATTTAATGACAGTACTGAAAAAGTCCAGGAAAGTCCAGATTATTTCTATTGCTACTTATTTAGGAGGGTATTTCTTTCCAGGTATTTTACATTTAACACTGGGATGTTAGACAAAAGACAACAATCCTTTTCCCCGCTAGAAACATGTATATTATGCAAAGATGTAATAGAACACTTTCATTTTTCTTTATTTTCCAAATCTCAAATATAACTCTTTGACTCTGTACATGTGTGTAAAATGCACCAAACCCCACACCATAGCATCTTTCAACCCAAAGCTCATCTACACAGGGAAACAAAATGGCACACACCTTTTCGACTTGCTCTACCTATAGGAGCCAACTAGACTGTCAGAGCAATCTTCATTACTGAAGATAGAATAGTAAGTGTTCAGCTGAAGGCTAATTTAGTGCTCTCAGAACATTTTTATTTTTTTTTTGCAGGGGGGAACACAAGGGCAAAGTGGGGAAGGACTGGTAGTGAAGGTTCGGGCATCTCTGTCCATGTGTCTGTGCCTTCAGTTTGCTGCTGACTTATGGTGACTTACTTCTTCAACAATGGAAGGAGGAATTGGGAGACTAGACAGATCTATGTCGTGGAGCAAACAAAGAGGCCATCTTTTCATGGTGACGAGTTACAAGAGGTTGGGTAGTTGCTGTACTGTTTTATGTGCCTTCAAGTCGCTTTTTATCTTATGACAACACATGCTAATCCATAAAAGGTTAAGAGGAGACTGAAATATTTTATGACCCAAGGAGAAGCAGCTTCCTTACAAACTCAAAATGAACACACAGTGAACAATATAAAGACAGGATAGACGTGTGAGATTTTAGAAGGATGGTTAAATGACATAACAGGAAGACCTCCTTCTTTAATAATATATTCTATATTCCTACATATTACAAAGTGGCACTGAGAAGTTCAGGGCAATGGCTTTATATATCATTTGAGGAATCAAATCTGCAGTACCATTTTGCATGCAAGCTGTCATGTCACCACCTAGATAGCAATTATCATCCCTGCAACCTCAAATCTAATGCTTCACAGTCTAGAGCTTTTGGAAGTCTTTTTTTTTTTTTATAATAAATGCTGATCAGTTCAAGTCATTGGTTGGCTTTAGGAGGAAGCAGTGCAGTCTGACGTATAGCAGCTATTACTGATCAGACTAGGCATTTATTCTCACTTGGAAGCTGAGAAAAGAAGCAAGCTTTGCAAAGACAACTTTGTATCTTCTTGAGAAAGTGGACAACCCATCATTTCAGATAAGTCATCTTTGCATACAAATATAACATGTACACAAGCAAAATACTAAGTTTCTATATACTGATGTAGATATTACTGGAACCCGTTGACTTGCAGATATGTTTTCAAACATAACTTAAAACTTTCATTTCAAGGTAGCTGAGGCTTAATTTTTCTTCTCAGATGACTCTTTCTTCCACAGAGGAGAGACAGGCACTCAACTGAAAGTGCATGAAGCTCTTACAACCCAAACATTATTTGGAGACTTTCAAAATGTCCTTATTTAAGAGTGGGCAATACATATTCTGTAGTTTCACATCATTCAGAACTCCTGTTTAGGATGTGGGAAGCCAGTCAAAATATGTAATTAGAAGGCCTTACTATCAGAGTTTCCAGAAGAAACATTATTGTGCAACAAAAGAAATATCTATACTGTCATGTAATACAGATTTCTTTTACGGAATTAATTCAAGATGCCTACTTTTTTCCAAAACGCATGCTTATGTTCTTCTTGAGATACAAGTCGAATACCAATACTTATGTCTGTTAGTAAATGGGAGAAATGAAACATCACAAACATAGTTGAAGGGCATCTGATTAAGTTTAAAAGCCAGCTTTGAATGTAAACTGGAAGAGCCATATGGAACACAGTATTTTATGCAGGTTTCCCAGCAACTGCAGAATGAAGCTTTGTGATATATATACAAGTTTAGGAAAAATACTTCAGTTATAGTGTCACTGGACACAAACTTAGCAATACTCCAAGTCCTTCTGGGACACAGTGGTGACAGGCCCACACAAAATGTTATCCAAGTGACAAAGAAGAGTGTGCATATGCAGAATTTATTTGAACAACATATGGCTTTTAGAAAGCTATTGTCTTAAACCTGAACACCATCACTTGAAGTAGCTCTAGGTTTCTACTCAAGCCAGACTAGAAGTTCATTCTGAAAAGACCTTGTTTATTTAGACTGCAAAAATAAACACATTAACATAGCCAAAACCAAATGCAGTACAGGCACTCTGAGGAATAAAATTAAATCCTGTTGCTAGAATGACATTTCTTGTAATGTAAACAAAAGCACAGAGGTTATATCTGTAAAATACACTGACACATCATTCACCAAAACGCAAGGTTAGCATACATAATATGAATCACATCTGAATTTTAATTACACTTCCTCAGATAGATATCAAAGCTACATGAGTAGTCACATGTCCATTACTGAAACATATTTTAAAAATTTATCAAAAATACTGCTACCTAGCAACAATTTAGGTAACAAAAACATTTATTATTTCTTAAGGCAATCTGAACAAAATCTGACATATTTAAATGTCTGCCTGTTATAAACTTCAAGAGGATCAATCCAACAAGTAAACATGAGTAATACTGCAAAATAATCTGTGGTTTAAAAACAAAAATCAAACACAAACCTGTTAACCAGTATTTTAGATGTAGATTATCAGAGTAAGCCCCCCGCCCCAAAAAAGGATGATGCTATCAGAGAATGCATGTTTTGGGCGTAGAAGCTTCAAAATTATAAGTCAGCCCTGCTCACTCTGGAGACTTCTGCCTAAACTCAGTATTTTACTGGAGGATGCCTGTTAATGCAGCAGAACTTTCCCCCATCTCTCAGGCCAAAGAAATGCCACCTGAAAATCTGCTTCAGAGCATTTCCCAAGCCTCCAGAGTAAGTTTTGAGACTGCAATTGGGTGGGGGTGAGGAATACGGCAGAGGCAATTGGCCCCTCCTGGAAGCTGTTATGAGCAGAGCAACTCTGCTGGACCCCGTCAGAGCTGTGAAAATGAAAGCAATAAATGGTAAAACATCTGAGAAAAGTTCAAATACATCCTATGGTATACTTTGGTCCTTTAGCAACCTGATTGTTCTCAAATTCAGTAACAGTCTTGTACAATTAGGTGATTCAAGTTCTAAAAACTAGCAGTATTCAGACATCCTCTATTGTGTGTTAAGCAATAAAAGCTAAGACATTGACTGTGTCCTTCCCATCTGTTACTGGTTCTATCTATTCAGGTTTTTTCCTGATTCCACACTACATAGAGAGTCTGTCCTATTTAGATTCCCAAGGAGGGCAGGGCAATTAAGCTCCCTTTCCTCACATATTGATTTAATCCACGTAGATTAACTTGGAATACAGACAAGAAAATAATTTGTCAGCTACACCTATTGCCTTCCCAAAGCCTTATGGACAATTATATTAAAACCTTTCAGCACATGTTTATCTTATACAAATCACATTGACTAGTATTCTGAACACTAGCTTCCCTTAAAAGAGATGACTAGGAGCAGCTGGTTATAATAGGCACAAAACATTGCATAGTGCCAGACAGAATACTCATTTGATGTCATATAGAGGAAAACAGGATGGTAACTGGGACTAAGCTGAATAGATAGCACACCCTGTCCACACATATATGCAGGCATTTCAATTTGTGGCTTCACATATGGTAAAAAGGAAAAGCCATCCCTAGTTGTGAAACAAAAGCCAGGAAATATTAAACATTCATTAACCAACTAGCTGGTACAAAGATGTCTAAATGACCACTACCACAGCAGAGCTAAAGAACTAGCAAATCAAATCTGCAGTCACAAATTATGCTGGAGGATAATCAAAGCAAAAGGCACCATGTTGCACAAACATTTAATAACTTCGTTCCTGCTGCCCCAAAACAGAAATCCAATAAAATGTAGTTGTAATACAAGCACCATTCTTTGTTTTGTCAAAAGTACTATATACCTTTTTTGACTGCAGCATTATTGAAACTAGAGAGCCAGTATGGAGTAGTGGTTTGAGTGTTGGACTACAACCCTGGAGGACCAGGGTTCAGTTCTCTGCTCTGTCATGGAAATCCACTTAGTGACCATGGGCACGTCACACTCAGCCCTGGATACCCCATGATAGGTTTTCCTTAGGGTCTCCATAAGTTGAAAACTACTTGAAGGAATACAACAATTGTTGAGTCTGCATGCAAAATGCCCAGAATCATCTATCCACAACACAATATGCATCACAAGTATATTTAACACTGGTATCTAAATATATATTAAGCCATTAGATAGCTTAAAACGGTAGGAATCTAAAAATCTTTAAGTCAATCAGTTACAAAGGCAAATCTCTGATGTCTGTAGGGAATCAACAATTGAGGGTTTCATTTTTGTTTTACTCCAAGGAAAAATGTAAATACCAAATACCAACTCAGATGGCAAATGGAGGACTTGTGCCAAGTAGAGAACATCTACAACCATTATAAACAGAGAAAAAGATTGAGAAAAGGTGAAGGGAATGATGCAATGTGGAGCTCCCACTCATCTCTGTGGACCTTCTGTAAAAGTAGATCCTCACCCTTAACTAATACTATATCCCTCAAAGGCAAAAAGCGGATGAAGCTCTAAGGATCAAATAGCTGCATAAAATATAAATATGAACCAAACCAAGACCTTGTAGTTCTTCTGTTTAAAAAACTGCTGGAGATTTTTTAATAAAAAACAGATAACCTAGTAATAGTTATATAAAAGAGCACTATAACTTAGTGAAAGTTAATTTAAGGCAACTGCAAAACATTATTTCTCATCATACGTAAACAACTGCTTTTCTTGTCCTTGAATGTTCTTTATCATCTCCTCACTCTCACAAAATGCCAAAACTCTCATTCATCCAATGAAACTTAATGATTCATGACAACATATAAAGTTCTTCTTCGCAAAGCATATAAACCATGCAATTAATTACTACAGAACAGGGTAATGGCCAGCAACTTAGCTTTTAACAGTGATTAGATATTATATTTGTGCAGAGGTCTATGGTGTCATATTGAGCTGAAAACTATCTCCAGAATAAGGCAAATCATGCCTCCTAATACTAGTCTCTGGAACTAAGGAGTAATTTCTTGGTCTCCCCTTCACACACATCATGCAGGAATTCCAGTTTTTTGATAAAAATGCCTCATGCACATAGGAGTGCTTCTGGACATAGAATGAAGGGCACTGCACAATACCACCCAGAACTAGAAAACAATTCACGTGTGGTAGATTCTTTCTTTCAAGTAGCTGACAATTGTCCTTTTATAGAAAAAAAAATAACGAATATAACGTGTCCTAAAAAGACCTATTGTTTTTAACTGAAGAGAAAAAAAACTTTGCTATGAACCCTAAAATTAGTCAATGGACCTAAGCTCTAAAGGAAAACAGCTATTGAAAGCCCTATTTTAGGGTAACTATCTACTAAAATTTTAATAATTGCTACTGAAGGAAGTGTTCTCCAATTAAAGGCCATTCTCTGTATTTGCCATGCCACAGACAACTGATCATGAGATCTGACCACTGCAGTGACCCATGCAAGTAGAATTTCCCTCACAAGATGTACCATCCACTTATTTTCTTATCTGCTGCCCTACTGCAACAGTAACATAACTAGGGGAAGGATAGGGATTGTTCTGTCAAATGGTACCAGATACATTGCCTTTAGTCAGCAGGTCTTTTGTTAGTTCTAAACTGGTGAAAAAATGTCTTCAACATTTAGTTCAGTATGAAAATATGGTTCAACCAGTATTGCTGCATTGTAACCAAGCTGGACAACCCATGGTGTACCAGGTAGCTCATGTCTCCCTTCAGAGAACATGTGTTGTAGCACCATCACACTTTTATGTCATATTTTATTGGTATACATTGCTTAGATGGGTATTTACCTCAACTAGATGTTCATCAGCAGTTAGTTTTTCTCTGTAGTGTATAATATATTTGAAGTTGCTCAGCAAACACAATTCATGTATCCTGAAAAGCAGCCATTTATCAGTGTCTATATGCATCATTCATTTTCTTCTTATAGAACACCAAGTGCCCTGCAAATACACAAATTTCCTGGAGGCTCATTGCTGCACTCAAATAGCAGTTCCCCATGACTAGACGCCAGTTCCTTAAGACTCCAGTGTATACCTTCAGCTCAATGAGGCAAAAGGGCCTCCACAGCAGTTTGGTTTTGGTGGGGTTCCTTCATTTCACACCCTGAATATAGGCTGTCCCTATTTGTTTCACGATCTATGTAGTAAATAATACTTTTTCTGAAGAGCAGTTCAAAGGTTTCTAGGACTGTTCTGTTGTTCTTGTTTCTAACATCCTCCTTTGGCCTTGGTCATTTCTGAATGATATCTCTGTGGTGCTCTGTGGTGAACTGTCTGTGGATTTCACCAACTCCTCCCATTCCTTCTTCTCATGACAGCAGTATTTCTACTTAGTCCTCCCTGGACAGAATCAAGTAAGTGTACATTTCTTGCCCTCCCACCTTTCAGCAGAAGGGTGGTTGTTTTTTATCTGTGTTCTCATCAGTTTCTTTGCATCAAGTTTCAACCACTAAATGGAAAGGGACTTTTGACATTACCTTACACTGTGCAAAACAAAAAAGTTCCACCAACAATTTGTCTGGGGGAAAAAAAAGCTTGACAGCTGAAGCTTGAAGACACTGCTCAAAACACTTGCATATAAAATGCCTATTTTGTAGGTCTAGTTCTGTGTGAATTCTCTAGCACCCTAAAATGTTCCATTTGGAAGGATGATCAGCTGCTCTTCTCTCTCCCTAGCTTTTTTTAATAGCAGTATTCTTAAGGTACAGTTCCACTTATGCCTTCCATCAGCTACAGGAGCAGGTAGACATCAAATCCTGGTAGGGAGACACAACTCTTGATCAAAACAGAGTGAGGACATAACCTATGCTTAGACAAGCCAGAGTTCAGATCTGTGTGCTTTATTCTGTTTCCATCTACCACTGGGAGGCCAAGGACATACACAAAGCACAAGGGCTTCCACCTCAATCACTAGAAATCCTAAAAGCCCTTGCACCTAGGAAGCTATCTCCTCAGTCCTAAAGAGAAGATATGCTTCCTCATCATGGCCCCTTTAAAGAAAACCTAAAGCTCTCTGTACTAAATTCTGTAGTTTTTATCTACTTGGCTGGATTCCATGCAGAACTACAGTTAGGTCACCCTAAGTAATTAAAACCTTATGTTTAATTATTATTGCAAAAGGGGGAAAAATCACCAAGAGTAACATGGGCATTCTTCTTCCCTATAAAGAAACGAATTTATTCCACATGGTACCAAGTATTGCCTCTAGTTCCTGAAAAGAATCCATTAAAACATTCAACAAGAACACACCAATATTCTGGAAGCCCTTAAAAACTCAGCATAAGGCTATGGTTTCAATATGTTACTCCTTACACAGGCTGGTTATCAGACATACATAACACATTTAGGGCATCTGGATTTTCATCAGATTAATCACAGAGGTAGTTGCCTGGAACTCAGGCATCAGTTTGCCTCCCTTGTACAATGAACAAAATATTCCTGAATGGATTCTAATTATCTTTCAACACAGTCTAACTTACACATTCACTGGGACCATTCAACTCATCTATTAGGATGAAGACTGACAACTCTAGTGCCAGATTATGCCAGAGAGGCTGTGTGTATGAAGGGATGAACTTTATATCATAAAGATTCCACAATCAAGAGGCAATGATCTTTTTGTTATGAAGGGACTATTCTGGCCAGCAAGGTAAAAAGGAAATGTTCTGTATCACTTTCTGAAGTGAGATTTCTAACACCGTAGTTATAACAGTGAACTACAAAAGAGACAAACTAATACAGCAAAACAGCAGTAGATAAAGTTAGCAAGACTTCAAGATACCAATTATGGAAATGGAGACCGACCGACCGACCGACCGACCGACCGACCATCCTTGAAGTATTATAAACAAAGTTGTAACATTCTGCATTCTAACACATGTGGATTGCTTAAAAGGCTGTTCCTCAAAAGTGTCTCACACAGTACAAGCCCAAATTGAAAGAAAATACTGACTAAGGTAGACAAGACACTTCTTTTGAGCCAAATGCCTGTTCAGAGCAATGATAAGAGGCAACTGACATATTTATCTGGAAGTCTCACAGAGGTCCTTAAAAGGTCTGAGTAGAGAGGCATATATATATATATATATGTTCAGTTCAGTTTGTTTCATTATCACACTGATCTGGGGTGAAGGTCAAATTGCCATTGTTTATGGCAGAACTTGCAGGATTGTGTTTTAATACCATTACCTGTAAGAAGTGTTTTTCAGCACAAAAATAACAAAATCACATTATCATTCAAGCTAAAGGCAATCTCAGGTGCAATAAAGCTAGTTTCATGGATTTCATCATCCACATAATTTTACATGAGCATTAAAAACAGGCTGCAAGTGGGAAATATGCATATCAGCAAAAAAAAAAGATAGTGTTATTCATTCCCTAATTTCAGCTCAGCAAAGTATTCCAAAGAAGACACATTAAAATGTTTCCAGTGGAGTCAGATTTTTAAATATTTATCACAAGAAGAAATACAGAATTTTCAGCTTTTCTCCAAACTTGACTGTTTCTTTTAATTATCAAAATGAAAGGTAAAATGGTCATGAAAACAAGGAAATTGGTCATCATTAGGACAAGATAGCTAACATGAGGCACATCTTACACCATCCACACTGGAAGTTTCTGTAGAAATTAAAAAATGGTCACTAAAGTCATGTAGAAGAAGTACTTTGGTACTATGAAACAGAAGAGATGGGATTAAGTGGAGAACCCATTTGGGTAAGTACTTTATCCAGCCACTGCAAAGGCCCATGAAGATGTATTTCTATCCAGCATGGGGTGCTTGTAACATCTTGTCGATGATATTCTGCTCCCCAACCCTATAAAAAAGGACACATATTTAATAAGAGCTGGGTCTGACACTAATTAGTAAATTCCTCTAGTGGGCTTTCCTTTCCAACAAAACTCAACTCAACAGCCAAGAGAATACAGGTGCAGTGAGGAGCAGAAGAATACAGAGTATTTCTATTCTGTGAAAAGAAAGTATTTCTTTAAACCTGGGCCTTTTACAATCTACAGTTGTGCTGAAATTTCAGCACATCTGAACCATGGGATACTTAGAGAACTTCACTGGGCCTATGAAAAGAAAGCTTCTGACCCTTATCCTGCTTGGCAGAACCTGAAAATTAATACTGAGAAATGCATCCACCCCACTGGCACCTTCTTCAAAATCCATTTCACCAACAAGAAGGAAGGCTGCATTTCAGAGAATAACACTTCTGAACCACTCTCCCAACCCTGTACTCCAAGAGATAGTGAAGTACTTCTCCAGATTTGCCTGACAAAAACTTTTTGAGAGGAGATAATACCCACAATTTATGTAGCCAGCTTACTATCTCAGTGAAAATATTTTAAAAATTAATCAGACACATGGCTTATAATTAAAATAGTCACATGGCAATTTAAAGAGTGACACAGTTATTATGGGATGTTACTGCATATATATTATAGCCCACATCATCTGATTCAGGTGCCATAAGGGCTCAGTTACTTTATTTTGCAGCCAGCTAATATGGCTACTCTTTTAGAAGAGTTACAAAAAGTTCATTATAAATAAATAAATAGCATCTTACCTTTACAAAACTCATCCGAATTGTGCACATTTTGGTGAGTTCATACACTGCCTCAAACCCATGATTGACTGACTGAGCTAGAAGCTGGGCAAATTCCTGATTGTTAAAGATCTTCAGGCTGCACCCACTAGGAATCTTGCATACAGTTGTTGGGTGAAATCCATGATGGTAGTTACAATTCCGGCTCTGTACAAATATGCTGCTGTCACTCAGGCATTCAGCATAGACTTCTCCGCCAACATAGTACAAATGGACACCTGGGGAAGTTGCAGAGGGGCACCAAACATTTTACAGAGTTAATTGTAGAAATAATACAGGCCCTCACTTTGAAACTTGAGCCAGATTTCTATTTGACACAGATTCTAGTGAGAATGCTTCCACAACATACTTTTATTTCACAACCCCAGTGTCTTATCATCCACTAGAGGTCCCCCTTCCATCAACTGCTGAATAGGAGTCTTCAATAAATAGATAAGGTTAAGGAAATGTGCTGCACTGCTGAAGCGACTGAACTGCAGCTCCCAGAATTCCTCACCATGGGCTATGCTGGCTCAGGCTGCTAGGAACTACCATTCAACAAAATTGTGAGAACAGCCTAATTCCCACCCCCTGACAAAGATGATAAAATGACTGAGAGATAACTTGTGTATTTGGTTCATATCCTCTTAGTGGGAAGCTTTTAATCAGAATCATGACTACTATGAAATAATAGATCTTTTTTATGATGTGTAAGCAATTAAGTTGTACATTCTGTACTTTTTTGCTGTTATTACAGTTTATCTTTTTGAAAAGAATTCAAGTATACTATGGATTCATGACACTTTGTCCTTCCCTTCTTTAACCTGTTTTCTTTCTAGATCCAATCCAAGACTTAAGCTTTCTCTTCTTCCTCCTCCTCTCAACTCTGTTTTATTTAAGATGGCTTGTTATACTAGTACATGGAAACATTTCTACATAGAACCCTCAAATCTGTACACAAAGAACAAATGTTTAAAAAGTGTTTACAGGACAGCCCTCCCTCCACATTTGCAGGTTTGACCTCCACAAATTTCAATATTTGCAAGGCACTTGGTTATCTCCCCTCCCATTCGCTTGCCTTTTGCTTGGGCATGCCATGCCTTCTTTCGTTGCACCTGGGCAAAAGGGAAGCGAATGGGAGAGTCCCACAAGCTGAAAAGGAATGTGCCGCATGTGCTGCATGCCTCCCCCATTCTCCCCATCCCTTGCACCTGCCTTTTGCCAAGGGGCACGGAAGGAAGGCCCACATGCCTGAGAAAAGGCAAGTGAATGGGAAGGAACAATCCTGCCCCTCACAGACACACCTTCTCAGTGCTTAGGGCTGCCTCCTCCCATTTACTTGTCTTTTGCCCAGAAACAGAGCAGGAAGGTAGCATTCCTGGAAAAACAAAAGAGAATGGGAGGAGGCATGTCATGCATGGGGCTGCCCCCTCCCATTCACTTGCCGTCCACCCAAGAACAGAGAAGGAAAGCACAGGCACCCAGGCAAAAGACAAGGCAACGGGAGGAGGAGCACTCACTCTGGCAGGGGGAATTACTCTTCTTTTTTACTTTCGCAAGGGTTCTGCAGCCCAAACCCTCATGAAAGTCGAAGAGCCACTGTATCTGTAAATTTTACACTATACAAAATAAATCCAAAAGGGTAATACAGGTACAAGAATTGGAAATTCTGTGATACAATGTTTCTTTCACAACATTAACCATTTAAATGTTTTATTAAAGGTCACATGGCATTTTTTAACTGATTCATGCACTACATTTCCATTCAGTGTATTGCACTTAAACAACATGATTTCATTTACTGAGATCACTGCTCAGTAAGGCAAATAGCTTATGATCACACAATCTACATTTCCATATTACCTTTTCCAATGTGTCTTCTGGTGTTCTCAATTGTTGAGTTGCGATTAACGTTGGAGAGCAAACCTAAGCAGAATCTGTTTTTGTTGTTAGAAGGATCTGTAAATCCATCTACTAAGATACTTGTGGAAGATGCATGAAAAGCCTCTCCAACTCGGTTGTTTAATTCATAATACATAATTGAGCACCAGTGCTTAGGTTCTTCATAAGCCACAGGGTGAACATCTATGAAAAGAAACAAAACACATGGTCATTCAGAATTTTCAGCAGTTACAGTCTACTGCAAGATCCCCCAACCTGACAACCTCTAGATGTGCTACACTACCTCTCCCACCTCCCCGGTAGGATGCTGGCTGCAGAATGACAAAATACGTAGTCTAATATAGTTAAAAGGTGCCAGAGTAAGAAAGACTAATTTACGTCTGTTCCCTTGCAAAAGATTATTCAGCATTAATACTTCTTTCCTAAATGCTCAAAAAGCTTCAAGCCCATTCCCTCAGAAATCACCCAACCATTAGTACTATTACCTCTGTATTACAAACAAGGATGGACTCTGAAGACAGTACCTTGCTCACTTCCCACTGACTAGACAAATGACCTGAGCTATGAACGAAATGATTTCAAATGATTTCAACACCTATTTCATACCCATAAACACTACAAGAAGTCAGTGCAGAGGCCCTGCTGGGTGTCTCACCACCTGGGAAGCCAGGTTGGTGAATAAAGAGGCAAAGTCTTCTCTGCAGCACCTGCATCGTATAACACCTTAACAAGTCAGGCTGGTGTCAGTCTTGTTGAGTTTATGGGCCAGAAGTGCATTATTCCACATTGCCATTGCTTTTTAAAAAATTATTTTAACATGTTTTAAAAACTATTTTTAAAGAACATTTTAATACACTTTATCACCACTTTAGGGGCTCTGGTGAATAATTTTAATAAATAAAGGATCTTTATATTATTTTGAACTTCTTAGAAATATCACATATTATACTATTCAGACAAGTATTGTTTTGAGAATATATTCCTTTTTCTTGTATAAGGAAGGTTGATAAGACACCCAGATTGATAATAACCTGCAACTTTTTTGTATGGGGAAGCTTACTTTTTCTTCTTTTCACTTTCTAATCTTTTTAGTATTTATCAATAGGTAAGACCGTAGTATTAGCAATGTATTGTTTAAATATTTCCATAATATATACACTATTTATATTCTTTTTTAATCTTCTTGTTTTCTCTGTTTGAATAATTTATATCTGTCTGTATAATCTATAGTTGTTTGACAATTTTTTTTAGTTCTTTTCTTATGTATTAGGTTTTGCTATCAATTAGTATGTATTTACAATGAATTATTATTTGTTGGATTCTCTTTTCTATTTCTTGATTATATATAACTTAATACAAATAACTTATTTTAAAATAATAGTATCATATACTTAATTTCACTGAAGTACTCATCATTTTAAGCCACAGCTTGTCCATATTAAATGCACTTTCAAAAATATATAATTAAAAAAAACTTAGAACAAAATCTTTATATTACAGAGGTTAAAAAAACACTAGTTTTCCAGTTGTTATCTGAATACTGAAATATTTAACACAATCAGCAGTTATTTTGAAATGCAAATAGTGAGATCTATGATTTCACAGCACTTTTTAAAAAAAGTACTGTTTCTTTCAGTGTACTTTTTAAGGTATCAGAAACAGGACTTATGAAACAAATCTTTACTTCATTTTGCATTCTCTTCCAAACTCCTCTCAGCAACTCTTCATGGAATATCCATGACACATTTCTACTTTCAACTGCAATCAGCATGCACTGCTATGTGTGTAACAACTACATGCATGCTTGAATCAACTATATTTGAAGCCCTGTGTTTGTATTTGGGGCCCATTGAACATCTCATAACCACAAGATAACTTACATTTTCAAAAGTTATCCTCTGAGTATACATCCTTTGCACCTTCTTTAAATCCCAATATACAATTATGCCTGGGGCTGGGTATCCTATGCAAATACCTTTACATAAAGTGGTAAACTCACTACTACCAATGCTCCTAACTTTAACATCCTCATCCATTACAGAATTACTTCCAAGGACGGTGCTAGATGTTGCTTATTCACCACTCTGTTTCTAAGGCAGAAATAGGAGTCATGCAGTCTTCCAGATGTTACAGGACTAACAAGTCCTGGCTAGCCTATCCAACATAGCCGAAGTTGAGGAATACTGGGAATTGTAGTAAAACAACATCTGGAGGGCCCCATGATTACCACTCTTGCTCTAAGCAAAGAAAAAAGTAATTAGAAAAATTGTAGGCTCAATAGCAGGCTACTTTCCTCAACAGCTACTGTCACTGGCAAAATATCAATAATGCAAATTTTTACTAAAGTATACATATATTATTATATAATATGTACATAATTATACATAATTATATGTATAGTATAACAAATACAAAAAATTGATAAAACATCAATTATAATAAAACAAGCATATAATAAAATAATTATTACATTATGATTATATTGTTTGTATTGTTATTTGTTTCGTTCTATTGTATATTGTAAATAATATTATCTATTGTTTACCTTACCTCTGTTAGAAATGTTTGGCATTATTTGAGGGATCATATTATTGCTTGTGTCCATAGACTGTGAGGTATCTTGCCCCATTTGATCTTCAGGAGGCATATATGCAGGAGGTGGTGTATCTGCTACAAAAAGAAACAGAAATTTGAGTGAATCCATGTTGAGAGCCAATATGTAGTGCTTTGAGTATGTCCCTGCCAGGGTTCAATTCCCCGCTCTGCCATGGAAACCCACTGGGTGACTTTGGGCACATCATGCACTCTCAGCCCTAGAAAACCCAATGATAGGGTCACCTTATCACTGTAAGTTGAAAATGACTAGAAGGCACACAACAGCAACATGTATATTTTATCTAGCACAATCACAATTCTTGTTCTCTGAATTTCTTCTCATTTCTGTGGCATCCCTGCTTCCTGCCCTCTCCCACTTTCTTGCTCCCACATTTTTGCTATTTCTCTACAGATCAACTCACCTTTCACATCGTACTAGTATTCAAAGACATAATTGTGTTAATCTGTTTCAGCCTATACAGATAAAGGAATGTTGTAGCATCTCTTGAGATAAAGAGCTGATCTCAAAAGTGCCATAGGATTTATCTGCTACAATTTGTATATATACATCCCCTTCTTACATCTGAATGTCACTCTATATGACTACTGCGTACCTTCTTTAGGTGGTTTTAAACAGATGCTGGATGGTAATTTGCTGGGAGTGCTTTGAGTGTGAGTTCCTGCATGGCAGGGGGTTGGACTCAATGGCCATCGTGGTCTCTTCCAGCTCTGTGATTCTATGATTTTACCACAATCAACTGTAGTGGAGACAGTCTGAGACAGACACCCCACAAAACTATTCTGCTGACAGAATTGCCTCTGTTACTGGAACCAAGATTAGGGCTGACACTCACATATACCCCCTACTCCCCAAATGTACCCAACATGACTAAGAGACATCCTGGAACCCAATTTGGGGACAGTGTAGCAGAAGGCTAGAAGAGAAGAATTCTTTGTAGTGATACTGTTTTGCTGGTTTTAGGCCTATAAATTCAAATGCTTGGAAGTGATTCATTGATACAAAGTGATCCAACCCAAACCAAATAAATTTAGAACAATCAATACTGAGCTATCTCCAATTCTGGGATTTGGTTCTACATACCAATCATCATTCCCTAATTCTCTGTCCTTATGCCATATTTAAGAGAATTCCTCAGTTCTAAAAATCTCTTATTAATCCCTACTTCAGCTCTATTTTGTCTACACTTACCCTTCCCATCCTCCCTTCTATCTTCACCTCTGATCCACTTACACAATTGCTGAAAGCACCTTCTTGTGCACTCTGTGATTTTCCATTGCTCTAATGCAGAGATGGACAACTGACAGGGGCTAGAGGCCAAATCTGTACCCCACACCCCTTTATTTTCCCCTTTTGTTAAATAAATAAAAAACCATCCCACTCATTTCCTCTGAAGCATTCCCTTCTGGCCAGACTTCTTCCTCCTGTCAGGGAGTGAGCCCTTCTTCGCTCCCTCACACCATTTCTCCTCCACCTGTGGTATAACACAATGAGAAGGCTCCCACATGGGCCTCACCCACTCCCTCACTCCTGCCACTTTTGAAATTTAAAAACAAAACACTGTGGCAGTGAGAAAGCGAGTGCTTGCTCTGACATACTTCAGCCACCTGCATGGTCACTGCTGTTGCAGCTCTACTTTCCAAGCCTTTTTTTTCCCCAGTAGACTTTCTTTTTCTTGTCTGTACTGGGCAAGAACTGAGCAGTCATCTCTTCTGTCTGCAAGGAAAACAAAACTGTTGGGAAATAAGACTGAGGAAGTGAATCAGCAGCACTTGAAATTAAAAGCTGCTGTCACTGCTACCACCACCATTGTCAATTTCCATATCCTCTCCTCTTCTATCCATGACTGAGAGGATGCAGAGGTGTAGCCACCACTGAGAAGACAAGTGGAAAGACAAACAGTTTTACTGCTGTCCTTTGTGGTGGTTTGGCAGCAAACCACATCACCACAAAATTATGCTGGCATTTGCTTTTAATCTAAAAGCCTGCAAAAAAGGGGTGGGGGCCACATGCAGCCCACACCCCACATTTTCTACACTCCTGCTTTAATTGCTCCATATATTAAGGCTTTTCTAAACACTTACAAAAAATTAAATTTTCAATTTACCCATTCCAATCACAGACATACACACACCCTAAATCACCTGTTCCAATTAGGTATTTCTTCCACCAATTCCTCACCTCACAGCTTCCTCAATCAGGTTTAGACTATGCACTCAGAGGCAGATAAACTATGTAACATGTATGAGAATACTGTGTGTTCTCAACAAACTATCCTACCAATTTAATCTAAGGCCTAACGGGTGAATGCAAACAAGGAAATCAAGTGGCCCAAGTGATGAGATATGAACTAAAAATGCAACTGCATTATAACTGCTGTCCCTACCTAACACCATTACATTCATGGTAAGTTTCTCTTACCGTTATTTCTGTAAAAGCCTTATTATTGATGGATGTTAAATGAAATGAACTGGATATACTGGAACTATAGTGACGCATGTCATGCTATAGACTTTCACAGGATTGCTTCCTCTTTTTTGAATTTAAACCGGCATACACACACACACCTTTGCATATTTTTTTTTAAAAAAAACTATGTAAGAGAACAGGTATTATCTAGCCTTTCACTAATATGCCTTTCTTTAAGAAAATACATGGCATATAAGATGGAGAAACATTTAAATACTTTTTTTTAGTCTGTAAGGTTACTGTGCTTGGACAGCTCTGCTATATTTGTATAATTAAACTTGGTTTCAGCATTTGAAGAAGGGCTCTCATGTTTTAGACCCTACAAAGAATACGTTTCTAGGCCTTATCCTCTTATCCCCTCCCAATACCTGATTTATTTAAAATTCTGCCTTTTTTCCAGCATGGGATTCAAGGCAGCTTGACTACACATACTGCATTTTCCTTTAGTACTCATTTCCATATCTTATTACCATAAAGCACCTTATACTTTAAAAACACGTTATCCTCAGAGGATGCATCTCCCTCACTCTCTTTAAAAGCAAGATGTTTGCGGGAGCAGGGGATACTATCTGTGCAGTCTTTACCCTCACAGCAGCTCCCTCATTCTGTTCCACCCATAGAAGTTCCTTCTATGTTGTTCTTCCAGAGAACAAAATCTACATGTTCTCAGACTCTCCTCCTTCATCCTTTATTGTTCAAATTGCTTTCTTTCATCTCCAGACTCCTGGAAGAAGCTTTTCCCTTCTCTATCACAACATCTTGCTCTAAAGTTTGTTCCTGACTTCCTTCAATTTGGTTCCTACCCTCCACACACTGCTATAATTTTTTGCAGTGACATTACCACTAAATCTCAAGTTCTCCACTCAGTCTTCATTTTCTTTGCTGCCATCCACATAGTCAGTAACTTTTTTGCTATATTCCCAGTTAGTTCTTTATGCCTAATATTTTAATGTTTTACATATGACTATTCACACTAGGGAAGAACATTAGTGACCTTCAGGGATCCATTCTTGGCACTCTGTCATCTTCTTGCTACACTCACTCAGACTGAACCCATCACATCCCAAGAGTTTCAGTACTACCTTTATGTTGAGCAAGCTCTGCCCCTGTACAACTTTCCTCCTTCATCCAATCCTGCATCTGTGTGCCTTTCCCATTCCTGTGAATACTCTGTCACTGTCTCATGTTTCTTCTCCTCTTTCTTATCACTCTCCTTACATGCTGAAATCGTCAACCATGCTGAACAGAAAAGTAGTGTTTCCTTTCTCCTGCACTCCCCATGATGTAGACTCATCACTAAATCATGTTCTTTATCCTGCTAAAAAAATGGTCGATTTCCCAGTCTTGCCTAGACCGCTCTAATGCCATCCTTCCTGCCACAATAATTAACCTCTCCTCCTGAGTGACCCTGCGATGTCCCTCCTTATATTTCTCTTCTTGCTTCTTGTTCTCTTGCTGTTACAAGCTTCCTTATCTTCAGACCCACCACATTCCTGCCCAACATTATATCGCTCCTCTTACAAACTTGCAGATCCATGGTATTACAGATCTGTCTCCACTACTTTCAAGTACGCCAAGACCTCCTCCTCCCTTGCTGTACTTGGAAATGAACTGCCTTCCAGAATGCTTCTGTTTACTTCCCTCTCTCCATCAAAACCTGTATTTTCTATTAATCCTTTGGTAAAGGCACCAGATCCCATATGATCCTCAAGTTAAGGAGGGTGAGTCCTGGTTAGTACTTGGATCGGAGAACATCAATGAAAACCAGGTGCTGCAGGCTGTATTTCAAAGGAAGGAACTGCCAAAATCACCTCTGAGTATTTCTTGCCTATGAAAACCTGACGAAATTCAAGGGATCACCCTAAGTCAACAGGCAACTTGAAGGCACATAAATACACGTCACCTAGTCTCCAATACATTCTATAACTAAACTCTAGTTTTAATGTGTAACTGCAACCACCACAATCATTACTTTCCTTCCTTTTGTCATTTTCTAGCTTTTAAGACCCTCTCCTTCTTTATAAAGCATACAGCTGGCACTATGTAAATAATAAAATGGCTTATGCTTTATCCGAATCCTTCTTCTATTTCTTTTGTCTCACTATCTATCCCTAACAGGGCAATACATAATAACCAAACTGCCACCACAAATAGATAAATTATTGTTTTTCATCTTTAAACTTCCATTACTAGATTAATCCAAAATCCATTAAGTATTTTATTTGTAACAAGTAAGACAAAATATGGAAAATGAAATAAGTGAATCTGAATTAATAATAAAAGTTTCACTTTTCAGTGACTATCAGAGAGATGTCTTTACCTGGTAGCTGAAATGGACTAGATGGTCCAGAACTAGCTGGGGAATTTGGGTAGGTACTGCAGCCAGGAGATGGTGGATATGGACTATTCGGAGAAATGGGAAATGGAGTGCTGTTGGGCTGCTGGAACGATTCTGGAAACGTAGCATTGTGAGGCATATGCGGCTCATTGTGACTTAGGTTTCTGAACTGAACCAAGAGGCTATGCTGTGGGTTGAATTCGCTATGCCTTGGCACCAAGACTGGAGGTAAAACTGAAAAAAAGAAAAAGAAAAGTACAACTAAACTAGTCCAGAAAACTACAACTCCCGCCCCCCAGTTACTAGCCCTTTTAAATGCAAAAGACAGAGGAAGAAGCACATGCCATAAGCATCATACCTGTCAAAGCACTGCACTGCATTTCCCAGTTGGGAAAATTCTGGTTCTGTGCACCGTAGCAGCCTGGTAGGGTAAAGACATGTGTCCAACTGGTAAATTGTGTAGGGGATGAGAGACCCACCCCTGAACAATTAAGGCTGAACTAAAACAAACTGCACAGAATGCTACAGAACACAGTACATCAAAATTGTACTGTGTCAACAAAAGCAACTACACAAGAAATAATAAGGTTGAGGAAAAAGAAAGACATTTAGCACATGAAAGAGCAGAAAAATTGATACAGAAGCATTCACTGATTTAAGCTAGTCTGTAACTGTAAGTGCATCAATGATGAATAAGGTTTTAATATTTCACAGATGGTAAACATGTTTAGGAGTACAGCCAGTTTTTAAGTTAGTAACAAGATCAGAAATTCTGTTTTAAACTTTATCAGATTTAACAGATACATGCAACTCAACGTAAGCATGCAGCATCAGCATTCCTTAAGACACAAGAGAAGATTTAACTTGGGGGGAAAACTGTATCCTGTCAAGATCCATAAATCCCTCTGCCCCATTTGCACCAAGCCATCTCCTCAATAAGTCATTAGATCTTATTACTCTTTAACACTTGGAAGTAAGTGAAGACAACATCACCACATTCAAACACACCTGGGCTCTCCACCCTTTTGTAATGATATGGATTGATACAGACTTCCTTCTGCTTAGATCCAAAAGGAAATTCACAAATGTCCAATGGTTTTAGCTCATGATGACTCTGCAGATCCGGCCAACGCCATACACGACAGTAGATAACATGAGGAAGACCTTTGCGGTGAGAAACCTGAAGTCGCCCATCTAACGAACGAGGAATAGTAACACATTTACTAGGCTGTCCAGGACTGCTCAGTGCTTTCTCCAGCTCTTCCATGGCTCCCTTTTCTTTTTCAGTTTTTTAACCAATGCATCAACTGCCTTTTCTGCCCATTTTTCCTCTTCATCCCCTTGTTTCCAGCCCAACAGACGCTTTACAGCTGGGCTAGTAAAAGAGAACAAACTGGCCATTGATGTCATTTGACAAGTCTTCTAGCAATTTTTGAACTAAACGGTGGATTCTCAGCTTCGTAACTGCTTCTGTACAGCAGCAACTGATCCTTTTTAATCCAATGAAAAAAATTCTTCTGAGGCCTGTTAAAATTAATTAGAATCCATTAGTTGATGCCATATTTCTCCAAGAACTAGGGCAAAGGTATATAGATTAACTGAGTATTTTTAAAGACTGTTACATTTATATCACATTTGATGCAGACTCATTGACTGGTTCTTAATCTATACTCATTTTCATCTCTCTCCCTCATACACACATACAGTATTAAAATAGGAAAAACCAGCTGGTGAGGTAACAATAGCATTTCTTTGAAGTAAACCTCTCCACAACACTGTTCCATTATACGATATCATAAACTTGGAATATTTAAGAAATTTTTGAGTATCAGACCAAAAAAAACAGCACACAAATTTTCACAACTGGACCTGTAAGTGGATACACAGGGATCCAAAAGAGCCATGCAGTTAAATAAGGAACAATGGAACAATTATTTATTAAATGTTTAATGAAAACTCGACATTACAGAAGACTGGGATTATACAACTGAAAGAAACAAAAAAGAAGTATATGGATTCATCTCTGCGTTACAATTCACTTTTCCAAATCTTGTATCAAACCCAAGGCTGACATTAGGAGTAAACATTACTGGACGTCTATCAATGTCCACATGCCAACTAAGCTACAGCCAACCCTTGAAGCCCCTGGCTCTATTGTTCTTTTGCTGTCACTCCTTGCTCACTGGTCATCTGTGCAGTGACCAGACTAAAAAGTCTAAATACTCTGAAGACACCAAATCCTGCTGACTTGGAAACTAAGCAGGGTCAGGTCTGCTAAGTACTAGGAAGGGGGATGATCAAGGCATATTTTGGTGCTCTAGGAAGGAAATGGCAACTACCTCTGCATATTCTTTGCCTAAGAAACCCTATGAAATTTACAGGGTTGCCATAACTTGACAGGCAACTTGAAAGCACATGCATACCAAACACACAGAATGAAGAAGCAGAGCCAATATTCTTCCCTCTTCTCTGGGTAGACTGTGCCCAAAGAAAGAGAACAAGTGGACAGCAACGACAGCAACAAGGAAGAGATGGCCCTAATAACGTCATCTCACCCAAGAATCCCCCAACACCTGGAACTCGCACTGTTCAGATCCAAAAAAATGCTGATAAAGATACTATTTTCAAGGGACACCAATTTTACCTCATTGTTTCAGAAAAATCAAACTATATGTTTACACAATGCAGCAGACGGTAACAAATTGTTTCTTTTATATCATTAACAAGATCCATCTGCAACTCTTTTTCAAAGGGAATAATGATGACAAACGGAACTTGTGTGCTGTGTCAACATGTTGATAAGACCTCATAAAATCCCTGAAGAATACTCAACAAGTACAGACACAAGACAATAGGCAGCTGGCAAAAAGTAGGCGCTAAACAAAGCAAAAGGATGTCAATAACAAAGTGAGTTCCGCTCCTGCTACAGAAACTGCCAAATATTGTCTTTGAGCCTTCTGATAAACTACAGCAAGTCCGAACAGATATCCGATCATTCCAAACTTCAGTCACGTTTATGGCCTCCATCAAAAGAAAGTTAGATCTTTTCCTAGCTGCTTCTCAAAGGCTGCCACCTCCAGGTGACCCAATGTCATATACAGGAATGAGCACAGGAACAGCTGCTACCTGTTTTTCCAGCTAAGGGAAGAGGGCAGAGTGACCCACCTGCACTCACTTCCTCATCAGGAGTCAGTGCGCACACAGACGGGCAGCAGCTTGTCAGCATCTGCACTCTGCATTTCACCCTTTCTGGATGTGGGGACAGAAGGTTGCATGTCTAGACATGAAGCACACAAAGTAGATATCACCCGTAGCTAAGAAAATGGATCAAGAGTGCCAACCAATCTGGGTTCTCCCAAACAGCATACCAGAGAATCCAAGTGGATAAAGCAAAAATTCCCCCATCTCATTCATCACTTTGGCTGTGAGCTCCCCCGAAGAGAGCTAGACACCCAGCTCTCCTTCTCACAAATGGCAGACAAACCCATACGTGGCCTGTATCCTTCCAAATCAAATGGAGATTCACGAGACTTATGCAGAAATAATAAAAAAAAATGAATTCCTGGATGTAGGAAACTGGGCAGAGCCTCCTCACCTTATTCATGCAACAGTCCATTCAGTCACAAAAGGTACTTCATTTAGCTGAAAGCTACTCCACTCCCTTGTCTTAACAGGTCCAACTGACGTTCCACCTCAGCCCTGGAGTAACACAGGCCAGAAACAGATTTACAGCCCTCATTTGCCAGCCATTGCAGCTGCAGCAGTTTCAGCTGATCTCCAGAACTTCAAGACTGTAAACACACACATAGAGCCTTTCTGCACTACACTGTTATAGCGCTATTATTCCACTTTCACCATCCTGTGGAATTCTGGGGCTTGTACTTTACTGAGGCCAGAGAGCTCTCTGGCTGAGAATTCTCAATGCCTCTCCTTAAACTGCAAGCCCCAGGATTCCACAGGATGTTGAATGTGGAATAACCGCGCTACAACAGTGTAGGGTAGAAATGCCCATCGATCTAGCCTTAACCCTGCAGCACAACATATCTGGAGCATGTGTCTGCACACATATATATGTGTGCGTATAATGGATCTCCACGCCTGTAAGAGAAAGAGGCCTTTCTCCAATTTCCTACACCACGCAATTTACTATTTGCGGCTATTTATTTCAGCTTAAGGTGCATCTCGAGCCTTGCAAACCTCCACCTGCATTCGTGGAAGGACACAGGCCGGGCATGGGCCTGTCTCCCATCCGCGAGATCCGCAGCCGGTGCGCAGAAGACACAACTGCTGGGCTGCATCCAAGGCCCCCGAATGGCCCCGGCCACCGACCCCACGGTCCCGCCCGGGGGACATCTTCGAAGAGCGGGGACGAGGGGTTGGCTGCTCGCTCTTTCATCCGCCCGCCGTCCTACTTACGAGGTGGCCCCCCTCCCGCACTTACTTCTTCTCAAACACAAATAACACGAGAAGAGCCTCACCCGCGGCGGCCGACGACTTCAGCTGACATCCAGCGGCGCCCGCCCCGCTAAAGGCGGCGGAGAAGGAAGGAAGGAAGGAAGGAAGGAGAGGAGAACCCCGCGCTCCCGAGCGCTCGGCCCTCGCTCCTCGGGGGCCAGGAAGCGGGGCCCCTGAACCCCCGCCCGCTGAAGTCTACCTGCGGCCTCTGGCGCGGCGGCTTCTGGCGGGCGGAGGGCGGGAAAGCGACCAGCAGGAGGAGGAGGAGGAGGAGGAGGAGGAGGGGATCCCAGGCAAAGGAGAAGGAAAGGCGGCTGAGGCACCGGAGGAGGAAGAAGAGGAGGGAGGGAGGGAGGGAGGGAGGAGCCAGGCACGCTCAGCCGAGCGGGCAGCGCACGTGACGGGACACAAAGCGCGAGCGGGGTGGCGGAAGCCCGCTGTCACTCACGCGTCGTCCGCCAACCAGCTTGCCAGGGGCAGGAAGAGGGGCGGTGCTGCAATCTCTAAGTCTGGTTCTACTCCGAGGGAGTTGTTTAGTGTGTGTACCTTTTAGTCTCCTGTGGGGAGATGGAGGATGTGGGGAGGGCACTTTTAAAGGCCAGCATCCGGCCCTCAGGAGACTTGGGAGTGCCGAAACTCCAGGAACGTTTTGCTTTCAAGGGCAAGGACGTTAGAAGTAAGTTGCTGAGGTTTCCATCTGGCAGTTCTTCCCATAAGCTCGAGCCGGGCAGCGTACGTGGCCTTTCTGCGCCCCGTTTGCTCCCCTCACAACAACCCTGCGTGGTAGGGCGGGCTTGGCGTCATGGTTTGAGGGGGGGCCTCCGGAGACGAAGCCTCGAACCCCCGTTGGGCCGTGAAGACTCACTGGATAACCGTGCGCAGGTCACACTCTCTCAGCTTCAGAGGAAGGCGAGGGCAAACACCCTTTATAAACAAATCTTGCCAAGAAAACCCTGCGATAGGGCCGTCTTGGGGTCACCACAAGTCAGAAACTACTTAAAAGACAGACAACTGTTCATTCAGTACGCGCTAAAATTTTTCTCTAGCCTTCATTGTCCTTTCCTGAAGTAGCAGGAAAAAGCCTGGGGTCCTGAAATTCATCAAAGAGTATGGCAATGGTATAACCACTTAAACAGAATAGAGAGCAGTACGGTTCAGAGGCAAACGGCTGTTTGGAGAAAGAAGAGGGTGTTTCAAGACTGTGCAGTGGAAGTGAGACACCCCACATCTTAATGTAGCTGCCTTGGGTCACACTTGGGGAGAGAAGGTTCCATATAAATAAAATAAAGAAACAAATAAATACATCAGTAATTGTCCCCGTGGAACCCATTTTTTAAAATGAAAATCCAAATCCAAGCCACACATTTTAAAACGTTCTTTGATGTTCTGCTCTGCACCAGCTGCCTGAACACAGAGTGGGGATTTAAAGAGCGATGATACCAGCCATCCTTCCACGGTTCCTAACAGACAGACCTCTCTCTACAACCCATAGTGTGTACTTGCACTGCATTAAAAGAAAAAAAAAGACATCATCGATATGAGACCCCTTGCTGTGATAGTGCTCCTATTAGTCTTGACTGCCAAGACAGCTCAGGCGAAATGTTTTCTCTGGATTTGGATCCTCCGATTTTGGAAGTGGGCCAAGAGGACAGAGTTTTGCCTGGGCCTGTAAGACTCAGGCTGGCAAACTTATATGCCTGGTGGGGTGAAGGGGAGTGAACAGTTAGATTTCATCTCATAGTACAAAGTGAGATAGGAATTCAGCCACTCCTTTCCTCCAGAGAGGGAATCACTGAGTGGTTGTCATCCACCTTAAAGATGTGTCAGGTTGAGAAAATAACCTTGCCCCCTCAAGTTTTATCATAAGTATTCACTTGTACAGATCTAATCAAAAGCAAATACGTGGCTGGCAACTCAACACTGGGATTCGGAGTTAACTTAAGAACAAACATTTGGTAAAAGTACCAGTGACAAAGGTCTTAAAATTGGTAAATGGAAATTTTCTTGGATACCTCCCCAAGAAATAGGTGAGTAATACAATACTGGCAAGATGAATATACAAGATGAATACTTTTTTGCAAGACACAGGTGCCTCTAAGATAAAACCAGATCTGCAGTAATTTTTTAAAATATGCTTGTTCATATGTTTTGACCCAGTATGTAAGAGTGGCAAAATTTTCTGGATTTGTCAGTGTGCAAAATCCATTGATCCAGAACACAGAGACACTGTCTCATATCTATCAGCTGTTGTCAGCCAGTCTAATAAAAATCCTCTGTCATCAGTGACAGTTCCTGGCAGGCTCAAGCTTGTTGGTCAGTCAGTAGGGATAGAAATTTGGCAGACAAATGCCTAGACCTTGCCAATATTCACTGGCCAAGTAGAGGAAGTGCCAACAGAATTCATCTGTATTGTCACAAGGCCACCACTAAAGAGGTTTTCATAAAATAACAGTGTGAATATTTCTGAAGATAATAACTGATGCTGTTTGATAAGATGGTACACCTACTGTACAGACCATGTATTAGCATTACAATAAAAGTGTACATGGAAGAGCACCTGGGAGCACAAACTATTTTATCTATTTTAGGACTTCCCAAAGAGAAGAGAAAAATGCAACATTAATGCAACTTTCCACATACAGTTAGCAAAGAGTTTGCTCTCCTTCCCTCACCATGAAATGATTCCGTTAATTCATTTACCTGTTTTCCCTCTCTATCATGCTTTTTGTGATCATTCGTTTTATACTTTCTGGTGCTATATGTTAACTGAAATATTATAGGGAAAGAGTTCTGCATAAAAGGTTAAAAGAAATAGCACACTGACTCAGTGGCGTGGAGACGGGGAGGCAGGGGGACGGTGCACTCTGGGTGGCACTTTTGGGGGGCCCTGCTGCTCCTTGTGGCCTCCCATGCACTGTCGCCCTGCCTTCATGCGTCTGCTCCATCCCACCCTGCTTGCGCCAAGCTATGCCACTGCACCAACTCAACAAGTCAGAACTTTATTCCTGTAGACTGCATTATATCTGATTATATCTTATTATAAACCTGTGGAATTTTTGCTTTTAAGTGCTGCTGTTGTTGTGTGCCTTCAACTTATGGCAAACCTATCACGGAGGTTTTTGGCAAGATTTGTTCAAAGGGATAGATCTTTAGGAGGCATTTCTCCCATAATAGGTGTATGGAAAATGATGGGTTATGAAGCTCATAGAACCAAAGACCTGGAAAAGGGTTTCTTGGGATCACTTGAATGATCTTACTTTAAATGATGTGCTTCTACTATGTCCTCTGAAAAAGCCTGATGCAAGCAGTCCAAGAGTCATGTGGCTTGTCATGTGGTAGTACACACAGGGATAAGCATGGAGAAAGAGTCCCCACCATCTCCCTCATTGGGTAATCTATCTTCCTCCTGGGGTATCCTCAGCTGTGTTTGCCCCTGTGCTGTTGACTTTTCCCAGCCAACCAAACAGAGGTCTAATTGGCCTGGACAGGGGTGAGACTTCTCCCCAGATGGACAGGAAAGGACATTTTGAAGAGAAAGCAGCATCTCCCAGCCATGCAGCTTCCCTAACTTGGCTCCAGTTCTTCCCATCTTTCTTTCCTTCTTTTATTTTTTGCATGCAGGGTTGCATTTACTGTGATTGGTGCTGGACTGATACATTTGACGGTTTTGCTCATTATCTATCCTTTGATGCAAGTCTGTCATAACTTTCACTGCCATCAGGCATAATCATCAATCATAGAATCACTGACTCAGAGAGTTGGAAGGGGTCCCATAGGCTACCAAATCCAATACCGCCCCACTCAAAGTAGGAAGTTCAGGGCATCAAGAAAAGGAGATCCTACCATCTCTCTAGGTAATTGGTTCCATTGTCAAACCATTGATCTTACCATGAAGAAGTTCCTAATAATGTTCAATTGAAATCTACCCTCCTGTAATTTAATATCATTAGATCTAGACCTACCCTCTGGGAGAGCCGAAAACAAGCCTGTTCCCTCCTCTCTGTGACAGCCCTTGAGATATTTAAAGAGCGCAATCATGTAACCCTTCAGTTTTCTCGTTACCAGGCTGAACATGCCCAACTCCCTTAACCTTTCCTCACACATTTTGTTCTCCATATCTCTTATCATCCTTGTTGCTTTTCTCTGAATCAGCTCCAGTGTGTCTGTATCCTTAAAATGAAGTGCGTAGAACTGAATGCAGTACTCCAGATGAGGCCTGACTAGTGCACAGTATTGTGGGATTATTACTTCCTTTGTCTTGGAAAATATGCTTCTGCTCTTGTTGTGTGCTTTCAAGTGATTTCCAACTTACAGCAACCCTAAAGCAACCCTATCACTAGGTTTTCTGGGGCTGAGAGTGTGTGACACACTGAAGGTCATCTGGTGGGTGGCCAAGCAGGGAATCAAACCCTGATCTCCAGGGTCGTGGTCCAGTGCTCAAACTACTACACCTACAGCTACAAGTTATTGTTGATCCTAAGATTTTAATAATAAGTGGCAAGGAAAGCTAGACCTAATCAATCCACTGTAGTCATAGACTTTTGAAAAATTGACTGCTTTTTGCAAATTTACAAGCACTGAAGAAGGAGGTGTTAATGAGAAGATGCTACACTTTTTAAAACTGATGTTTTAAAACTTTTAAAAGCTATGACTGTGTTTTGTAACATAATTACATCAGTGTATGTTTAATTTGCAAGTCTTGATTGTTTAGCCAGAGGCAAATATCTCTGATGGAAACCCCACTGTGAAAGGGAAAAAACCCTGTTAAATATAAGGAATACTCATTCTTCTTAGCTAAATTGACCCTCAAGAGGTGAAAAAAATGTGCAGGCTTTCTAGATTTGCAGACAAGACGTTACAAAAGCAGGTGGGATGGAGCAAAATACAGATCACACATTTAAAATATATCATAATTAAAAATACAGTTACAATTAAAAGTATACCTAAAAATAGACTGGGCAGGCCTGCTGGAAGAGATACATCTTTAGCACTTTTTTGAATTCAGACAGCATATGTTGCTTTTGAATCTCTTCTGGCAGGTCCTTCCACAGTCTAGGGGCAGCCGATGAAAAAAGAACTCTCTTCCAGCACTATATTTCTTCGTATCAGCTTTCTTCACTGTCTAGCTTTCACAACCATACATAGAAATTGGAACTACAACGGCATGGACAATTTAGATGTTGGTAATCTATGATGCATTTGAGGATCTTGTCTAGTTGCAATCATAGCTGCCCTTCCTAGTCTTAGTTTTCTGATTTCTTGACTTCAGTCTCCATTCTGGTTAATGATTGCACCAAAGAATAGAAAATCTTTCACTATCTCTATGTCTTCATTGTATGTATAAATAATCTGTGGTTATTATTTTTGTTTTCTTAATGTTGTGGCACCTGCATTCCTTTAAGAGCGATCCAAGAATGATTTTGTAGATTGTGGTCTACAAAATCAAAGACTTTGCTATAATCTATAAAGCACAGGCTGATTTTCTTCTGAAAAATTTTTTTTTTGCTGTGCTCCATTGTCCAATGTATGTTTGCAGTAAGATATATGTCCTAATTTCCAATCAGGAAAAATTATTTTCACGCTACTCGTGTGTGTGCGCGTGTGTGTGTGTGTGTGTGTAAATGACCAGCTGTGAGCAACTGTGGCTGTTTGGTATTTGATGCATAACACATCATCAGGGGTCATCCCTAGGTCTCACATTTTGGCCCAGAAACCTCAGAGCCTGAGATGATTCTGAACTAGCAACCCTAGCTGGAAGCAGAAATTGGACAAGTCACTCAGTGGGTTTCCATGGCTGAGTGGGAATTTGAACCCTGGTCTTTAGAGTCCTAGTCCAACACCTGAACCACTATAATTAGGAAAGACATCTCTCTTCAATGATCATTATATATGAAAATGCCAAAACGGGGGGCGGGGGGCGAAATGAAATTAAGCAAATTGTTTACTCATTTTCTGAGTGGAATATGTGATATCTAATGCATATTAAGTTTCATGCATTCTTTTCACACACAGGAACTGCAAGTAAAAGTTGCAGCATGGTGAGCTTCTGTTCAGGAGCACAGCCGTCCATTCCTGATCCGTCCACATCATACAGTCAGCAGTCTGTATCCTCCAAACAAATCTAGTCCTCATTCAACTACTTTCGTAGGATCCCTGGGGCTGGGTCTTGCAGACTGCCAAGAGAACTGCCAAAACAGAGTCTTAAGACTTCACGGAGGGAAAAATATATTTTCTGTTCTATAGTGTCTTCTTGTGAAGGTGCAACATCTGAAAATGGTACCATCTCTATGTGCATCATTACTGTCACCTCTCCCAAGGTGACATATCTTACCCTAGCTGTGCTAGTATTATCAGGCAATCAGTACAAACGAAAGATAGCCAACGTTCGCTTGACATCTTACAATTGTCTGTTGAAACACAAAGTGTAAGAACCACAGACTGCACATCTTTTTGGAGTGGAACTAGTTTGTTTGTTGATTGGAGCCAGCCTATCTGTGTGGATTGGATCTTATCAATCTATCGAGTTATCTATGTGGATTGGAGCTCATCAGTCTTTGTTCACCTATGTCTGTGTTGTTAGTAACTTCTTTCTTTCTGTCTTGCATTATGTGTATGTAAAAAAGATTTTCTCCTTCTCTTTTTGTGGGTATGGTATAACTTATTATATGGACTACTTTTACATAATGATATTGTGGCAAGGATGTAGCTTAAAGGAGGACAAATGAGAGCACTGCCTTCCTCCAAATAAGAATTTTCCCATCTAAATTAAAATTCTCTTCAGTCTCCAAATTTTTAGCATTACAGAAACTAAATCAATCAGTTCAGCACTTAGAAATACAGTTCAGGCACCCAAAGAAAAGAGACAGGGAAAGCTACCAAAGGAATGAGAATATAAGAGTTCTAGGTATGAAGGATTTTCAGTGGCTCACTCTCCACAATGCTAGAAATTTGAGGACTGCAGGAAAATTTGTTGAAGACAGGGAGAATTCTTCTTCAGAGGGGCAATGCCAGCATTTCTGTCCCCTCCCCATAGGTCTAACAAGTTTCATAATCATTTTTTAATATTGCTATTATAACATGCCTGAAAATTTGGCTTCTTTTTTAAATTTATATTTATTTAGAATATTTTTATTAACAATTATTTAGTGCCTTTTTTATTTTTTACCTATTGTCATTTGGATTATGTGTCTTGCATCTGAGACTCTTCCTTTTTACTTTATTGTGAGATCATCAACAATCTCCTATCCTAGCATACTTGACTGTGATGGGGGAAAGATGATTTGCTTGTTGTTGTTGCTGCTATTACTGTTGCTGTGTGCCTTCAACTCATTTCCAACTTATGGTGACCCTAGGATCAATCTATCACAAGGTTTTCTGGGGCTGGGAGTGTGTGGCACATCCCAGGTCAACCATGAGTTTCCATGGCCATGTGGTGAATCAGACCCTGGTGTCAGGCTACTACAGAACTCTGGCTCTGATATGATACGCTTACGTGGGTTCTAATGTCACCATCCAAGATTCCTCTCCAGAGACCTTTTCATACTACATAGTTTATAGAACCATGATTCTGCTTTAACTGCTGTGAGAGCTTGCCCCACAAGTCTGTATTTCCACTTCCAAACTGCCTTTTTCTCCCTGTATGTGGAAAAGCACCAGAAGGACAGTGGTACCTTTTGCAGCTTCATGCCATGCCAACTTAATGGTATTGGTTTCATGTGCGCTCTATTCTGTTATCTCTGCCGCGTGCTTTATCTTGTGTTCTTTTATTGTGGTTAGTTTACTATTGCTTCATACTTGATGTTTTTAATTTATCTGTACAGCACTTATAATATTACTTATTGAACAGTCCCCCCACACACACACACACACCATCCTCACATGGAGAGGGGAAAGAATTGTCTTTGTCCTTTGAACATGTTGCATCATCTTATATTTTTAATTCATAGCACTTACAGATTGTAGAGAATTCTTCTTCTAGCTCTCATGTTGTCATGAACTATCTTGTTCTTGTAACGTATAGATCAGTTTCCATTTTCTTTTTTAGCTTCAGTTACAGAAGTTGGAACTTTGGTTTCTGTGGCACACAAATATACATGGAACTGACCCTTTCCCACTAGACAGTTGTAGTGCTATGATCCCACTTGAACTGCCATAGTTCAATCCTGTGGAATTCTGGGATTTGGAGTAGAGGAAGGGATGTTTAGAATTCACAGCCAGAGAGCTATAGTGCCTCTCCAAACTACAAACCCAAGGATTCCATAGGAAGAAACCTTGGCAACTAAAAGGGAATGATAGCACTATTATTGTGCAGCATGAAAAGAAAGGCTTTTTTCACTAATAGTTGCCATAGCACTTAAACTGTGTTATCCCAATAATTACAACAATTCTGTGTATTAGAACAATATTGTTTAAGGGGAGACTGAGTCTGAACAATAGTGACTTGCTGAAGACCTACATATCCTCCAATACCTCAGACATGAAGATTCAAACACCTGTGCCCAAGCAACATTAGGAAACGGTCAAGATGGCAAAAGTTATTAATGAAGATGAACACACAAGATCAGAAAGGCTGCAGCAGTTTACTTTTGCCTGCACCTACAGAGAAGGGCAAGATTCTGTCCCCTTCCTGTTACCCTAAAAGGTGGGGGACTTTAGGGTCCTCCACAATGCCAGTGGCTCCTTGGAATCTGAGGAGTTAACAGCTCAAAGTAGGCCTGCGAGAGGAGGGTAATGGGAGGATCTTTTCCCCTGTGTATACCAGTACTAACTGCAGAGATGACTCCAGTTAAAAGTTAAAAGAGTATTTTTAGTGGAAATTAGCAAACCCACGAGAAGTCAGACACTCTCAAGAACCCCACAAGGCTATTGGAAAATGAGGCAAGAAAGGTTGGATAGAGAGAAATTGGGTGGAAAGGGTGATAGTTGCAAGAAGTTTGAAGCAGATTGGCTCAGACAGGGAGTCTGTGCATAGCACAGAGGAACAGAGATCTGGACGCCATGTGTTACATCCAAAGTACTAAAATTTACTGGGACTGGAGCTGGGTTTTAAATACCCTATTTACTGCCCTAAAGGAGGGTGCATGGACAAAGCAGTAATGGCTTTCCCATGAAACTGATAAAGGAGTCCAGAATGGGCTGATTGCCTTAACTTTAGATGACAAAAGATTGATAGGAGTCCTGACAGTCTGTTAATGTTTTGGTCAAGTAAAATGAATAGGGAAGGTCTACGTAGGATATGCTCACAGTAGGTGCTTCACCTAATTGCTTCATCTAGGCAGTTTTGTGTGCTACTGTTTTCGGGAATGCTTGCAGCTTAGAGTTTTAGAAAGGATTATCCCAAACTCATTAGCATTGGGCTTTCCTGCCTCATCCTCTCTGAACTTATGACTTGATCATGTCTGAAGTCATCCTGACCTGGCCATATGCATACAGTCAGCACTTCTCCAAACATCTTTTCACCATAAATATGTCTAATTTATGAAAATAGCACACCCCTCAAAGTGGGGGTGTTGGGCGTGGTAACATCTTCTCCCTCTATTGATTTACCTGAGTGCAAATTTTACACTTTCAATTCATTTTGCAGCAACTGAAGTGAAGGGAGGACAAAAGGGGAAAGTGAGAGGAGGACAGAGGAGCTGGCATTTTAAAAGCAAATTAATATGTGAAATGATGGAGAATGAATCAGGATTTTCCTTGCCAAATCAAGACAGTTGGCAGGTATGGACCTAGCAAGCTGAGATCCCCTCATAGCTCAGTAAGCCTTGGATTATCCATTTCTGTTCCCTTCACTTTCAGTCTTTGCTACTTCACTACATCTGATGAGCAAAGAACATGTTGAAATATCAGTAAGTCTGTAATTATGTGAGCATGTTGTTTATCCTGGACTGTTATGTGAAGCTACCTTATCCAATGATTTAAAAAAAAAAAAACTGTTTCTGTTGGGCAATTGTAGAAAGGTAGGGTGAGGTCTGTCTGCCCTGCCTGCCTTAGTAAGATCCATGGCCTGAGAAGTACTAACCTGTCCAAAAATGAAATGAGAAACTTTATATAGCCTGATCAACTGAATGATCAGTTCAGTGTTGCAACAGACAGTGAAATCCCTGGCTATTCTAGCTCATGCTGAACAGGTGCCATATTTGGAGGGAATTATACTCCACCTTACAATAACATTCCCATAGAGGCTTACTAAGTTTCAGAACACAATAAAACAAAATTAGTACAGAACATTTAATACATAGGCTAAAACATACCAAAGTTTTACCCAAACAGTCAAATAACTAGGCAAAGTGCAACAATAATCACATTGTGAAGATTTTTTTTTAAATGCATTTTAAAAGCCTGGAAATTTTTTAAAAAATATTTTGCCTTGTGTGGAAATGAAATCAGAGCAGACACCAGGTAAACCACCAAAGTCTGCCAAGAAAGCCCTTTCCTCAGCAGCCATCTGCTTTACCTCAGATGGAGGCATCACCCAGAAAGAAAACCAAAAGAATAAGACCTCTATTGGGGTTCTATTGAGGCTCATGTAAAGGCCAGAAATCCTTCCTGTGTTGTGGGCAGCTGCATGGTCCTGCATAGCTATGACAACGCTTCTTAGCAGATATTATTCATTAAGCAGTATGCTACTGGACAGTTGCTGTCAACAACTGACTGACTCCACAGCTTGTGTCTTATACCTACTTACATTTTGCTTTTATTAGTACACGTTCCTATGGTAGGCTTTGATACCAGATCTGTGTAAAGCACAGGAGCCCTAATCTGTCTACTAATGTACAGTCTGACCTCAGGAGCTCACATTCTGTCACCAAAGGAATAGTTATTGCACATGCCTCCATTGTCAGGCTGCCATGCCTCTTGTTGGTTTCTGTATTTATTGAATTTACATCCCATCTTTCTTGAAAATGGAACTCAAAGCAGCTTACAATGTTTACAAGTTTAAAACAGAGCACCTAAACAATATGAACTACAATCATTTAAAAAGCATTAAACCATATATCAGATTTAAATACTAAGACGTTAACTTGTTGTTTTTGTGTGCCTTTAAGCTGTTTCCAGCTTACAGTGACCCTAAGGCAACTCTACCATGGGGTTTTCTTAGCGGAATTTGTTCACAAGAGGTTTGCATTTGCTTCATTTGAGGCTAAGAGAGCGTGACTTGCCCAAGGTCACTCAGCAGGTTTCCATGGCCGAGTGAGGATATGAACTTTGATCTTGAGTCATAGTCCACTTCTCAAACCACTACAGCATGGTGGCTAAAGACATTAACTTAAAAACAATTTAAGACATTAACTTGAAAACAATTGAGAACACATAGAATGCTTATTTAAAACAGCATACCTTCAGCTTGAGTTTATCTGCACTGTAGGCATTCTATCCCATTATCACTTGGATTATCCACTGACCCAGATTCTAAGCTTTTGTTTTTGGAAAAAGAGGTCCTGAGCCCATGAAAGTTACGGGGAAAAATATATAGCTGCTCTGTTT
The DNA here is from genome assembly GCA_948472985.1 of Iguana delicatissima. Classification (NCBI taxonomy): domain Eukaryota; kingdom Metazoa; phylum Chordata; class Lepidosauria; order Squamata; family Iguanidae; genus Iguana; species Iguana delicatissima. The sequence goes on along the minus strand of CAOKZL010000258.1, from coordinate 134,717 downwards.
TGTGAGAAACAAGCCCACTATGCCTTTGAGTGTGTTTAGCCAACTGAAGTATCACACAGTAATGAAGGTGTTCCAAAGAGATACAGGTTAGCTAAGAGTCATTAACTCTCAATAGGACTCTCCACTTTCCTTGGTATGTGACAGTAGAAATATACTTTAGAATTAACCAAGACCATTGTTTCTCAGTACAGGTCTCCACTTTCCTGAATAAATATTACAAATTTGCAGAATTGTCTAACATTTCAAGGAAAGTCTAACTGAAATCTGTTCTTTGAAATTTATTGCAAATACTGTACTGCAGAGAAAGCAATGGAGCCATTGGAGAGAAGGATGAGGGATGCAAACAAGAGAGGCTAAAAGCTTGAATATGGTTATTAGTATTTAAGGTTCCATGGAGTCTGTTGCTTTTAATGACTTAGTTGATGGAGTAACAGTCTGAATTTTTATTAGATGTTCTGGAAAAAAATCAAGTTCCATTTTATGAGAGCCAGTTAGAATTCTCCCACTGCCTGTGGGTAAAAGCCTGAACTGAATGGACCAGAATGGACCATTTTTGGAAGAGATTGTTGCCAAAAACATTGCAATGTGTTAGAAATCTTGAGAACAGTATTTTAGAATGAAAACTTTTCAAACATTATGTTTTTATTAACTGCTTAATGCCTAGAAAAGTATCTGGAACAGAAAAGACTAATGCAGAGTGCCAACTTCTGATTAAGTCATGCTCACCAAATTTACCTGTTGCAGAGGGCTAGATGGCCTATTCTGGACCTTTTATTTCAGGCTTTTATGCACTCCCAGAACACTGTTGCCATGTTCTCTCCACTTCACCTTGTTTCCCTCCTCATCACTACTTCTGCTATCAACTCCCCCCATCTTGCTTTATTCCGCTCCACTCCAGTTCTCCTTCATAGCAGTGGTAGCAGCACTGTTTTTACCTGCCTGCTCTCTGCCCTCTGTTTAAAGTGGCACTGGCAGGTTTTTTGTTTTTGTTTTTTAACAGCTGCCTCTTTAGAATGCAGGGAGGCAGTTTCATAAAATGAGGCAAAGAAGGACGGTGGAGAGGGGTTGGATGTGAATCTGTGCCTATGACTGCAAGAGACTGAAGCATGGCAAAACTGGAGGTGGGTAGGGAAAATAGGAGGTGTGTGGGAAGTGGAAAAGAAAAGATGTGTGGCAGTGCATAGTGAAACCTGCAAATCGCACAGTGCAGGAAACAAGGGAGAGAAACATGGCAGGGTATCAGGTGCATGCAAGGCAGAATAGATACATGGCCACACATAGTGAGGCGAGAGGGAGGGAAGAGAGCAGGAGATCTGCGAGTGAGGAAGGGCAGGAAACAAAGGAGAGAAAAGTGCAAATAGGAGAGGTGAGGCAAGGAAGAGAAGAGAAGGGAGGGAGAGTGAGTGTGCCTTTAAGTCATCTGGCAACTTCTGGTGACCCATGAATTTCTTAGGGTTTTCTTGAGCAAAGAATACTCAGAGGCAGTTCTGCCGGTTCCTTCCTTTGAAATGTAGCCTACAGCACCTGGTATTCTTTGGGGCTCTCCCATGTAAGTTCTAACCAGAGTTGACCCTGTTTAGCTTCTGAGATCAGAGGGGAACTGTTGCCTTTAGGGTATTTAGGCCCTCCTTCCTTAGAATTTAAAAAGAAAAGCTAACCTCTACACTTTGTCCTGTAGATTAGCTCTGAGATGTCCCATATAGCAACACAGATAAGAAAGATATTTTTTGTTGGTCCCAGTTATTCTGCCCTATACAACTGATTTTTGGCCTGAAAGACTAAAGAAATTGTGGATGCCTGGAAGAAATATTATAAAAGACACAACTGATTACATTGAGCTCTGTAATAGGGCACGCTGTTATGGCATCAGCATAAGCTCAAATTGTGTAAGCAAAGAATTAAACTGTGTGAGCAAAGAATCTGATGATTTGTTCTGTTCCTGTTACGGATTTGTTCCTTTTATGGGAATGAATCAGCTTCATACCATGGATGACTAGAGGAAACAATCAGAAATATAACCATCTTGTGTTTTCCCTGTAGAACTACATTTCACAAAAGCTTATGCCAGTATCAAATTTATTAGTTTTTAGGGTGCCACAGGATTCTTTGTGAGGGTTTTGCTGTAACAGATGAACACAGCTAGTGTGCTGGAAAAAGACTCTATGAGGTATATAGCAAGACAGAGGAAAGGCAGGAAAGGTTCTGCAGTTAGCCAGAAAGCTGGTTTGGGGGTTGGATTAACACAGTGCTTCATATCATATACTGCCTTCTGGCTCCTGTAGTTCTGACTGTTTTATCTCATAAATTAACATGTTAAATATAGTAATGTTTTTATGTTTTTTATTTATAATGTTTATAATTTATAATATTTATAATATATATTATATAACATATATACATATATTATTTATAATATTTAATACATATACATTTATTTATAATAATATCTTTAAAATATATTTAAAATCCATCAATCTATCAAGCAACTGGATCAGCTGTTGGATAATATGTCAGCACTTATGTAAATCTTGTTGATTCAGTGAGCCTGCACTAACTGGCACTAAACATTGGGTTTAAAAAATAAATACATTAAGTAAATAAATACATTAAATAAACATAACTGTATTATGCTTTCCCTGTAAAGCTACTCTGATGGTCAGACACTCTCTTTCAGGAGAAAGCATAGATTTATGCTTACTTTCTAATAACAACCAAAATATAATTGCTAGTCCCAAGTATAGCAGACCCATTAATTGGTTTTACAAAAATGTTTACTTACAACTGTTTGTTTCTGTGGTTCCACTCTATTAACACATTTTCCCTCTCACAGCAATATTTCCTTGTAGATATCAGTTTCAGCAACCAGACTTCCAATTGAACTTACATTTACCTTCTAGTGACCAATTACAAAGCAAACTATGCTGAATGCAAGATAACCAACTGAGGACAGTAATATGCTGTGTTAAACAGACATCTTTCACAACTTGGGGAAACACTTTTTCTAAATTTGTCCTAATCACATGTTCTAGTTTGACTGTGAAGTTCCCACCACTAGGGGTGGAAGAGGACAAAAATAAATGATGGAATCTCAACATTAAATTTTAGCAAATAAAAAGAATGTGTTAGATTTTACTATTATAAAGTACATGTTAAAAGCTTTATTTATCAAAGATAACTACTGCTTTGCAATTTGTATCATGAGATAAGAGTAATTCAGTCTTCTTCTGAGCTGATGCCCTTCACATTAGCCTTTGGCAGAATGGTCAGTGGGAAGGGCTGTGAACTGTAGCCAAAGCTGTTTGGAGGCCAACAGATTGTGAAAACAGATTACTAGACTTAAAAAAAAAATACTACTTTTGGTCCAACTTAGGCCATTTCTACACTAGATACTTATGGTGCTGTTATTCTACTTTCAACATCCTACAGAATCCTGCAGTTTAAGGATGGGCCTTTGAGGCCTTAGTAACCAACAAGGACTCTAGAATGAGCATGACATCCTAGGGAAGTAAAGTGCTATTATAAAAAGTCATTATGTTGGCCTTACAGATGGCCTCACCATTTTCAGGCACCCTGGGAAAAATATAGCTTTCAGAGCCACATGATTAAATCTGAGATGCCTGAGATTAATATCCAGAAGAATTATAAACTATAATTACTGAAGCACTTCTTTGGCATGCCACTTCAGCAGCCCCAGCTTGGAATGTGGGTGGGGTTTGGCTGTATGTCGTTGCAGACAAACAAGTGGTGTTGGGTTTTGTTTGTGTATATGCAATGAGCTAAACAACATTCCTTAGATTTTACCTGCACTCCCTAGATTTAGTAAAGGTGTCCTATCAAATGCCATCGAATATTGTTCTCCAGACAGGCTGCTATGTTTTGGTTCATGAAAGTTGCAACAGAAATCATAGAAGATGCCCTGTTGGCCCAGATCTTGTATAAAACGGGCCGTTTTAAGAGTCTTTTTTTTTTTAGAAAAAAAATCACAAGATGTTTTACTATTTGTTTTGAAACTGGAAAATGATCTATTCTCCTTCTCTGCCATCCCACATCCACAACATTCTGCTGTGTACTTGGCATGATGGTACAGCAAGAGAAAAAAAATACATGCATACCTTGAATGATGCTTTGCCAGCATGCTTGCATGTGTACACACACAGAGATGCACACATTAATGATATGGCAGCCTAATCTGTGCTAAGCCTGTCTCTAACATTGGATTTATTAGAACCCAGTACCAGCAGCTAGCTGACCACCTGGGTAGAGAAAGATAAATTTGAACTTACTGCCATTGTTTCCAGTAAACCATTAGAAACTGACCAAAGTGGAGTTAAAAGCTAGCGATGTACTAACTCTGCTGAGAAAACTAGTTTGGAAGTAACCAGTTACAAACAATAAATAAATAAGCAAGCTCTATTAATTTTTTTCTAGTAGCAAAATTATAACTACGTTACATTATGGCTGTACATTGAAGGAAATGACAGCGCCAGAAGCCCCTGCTTTTGGACACCCCATTATTTGATGACTTGATCTTTTGACACTTTCAAATTAAGGACAAGTTCCATTAATTTAACAGGGGTTCCACTCTTTCATCAGTTCTTTTTGTCTAGAGAGGCTTGCTTGGAACTGCTCGCACACATGCACTCCTTGCAAAGTAAGCTGAAAGGGGAGAAAAGGCACTAACTGCAAACAGCACGTGCATGATTGGTGGGTAATAAGTCCTTCATGCTCCTTATAGTACAGTAAACGGGTTCTGCTTTTCGACTAGTTCCATTTTCTAACAGTGCTCCTGTCCATAACCTGTCAGATAAATGGGGGAAGCCTGCACTTCTTTTCAAGCATAGTTGTAACATTCAAGGTTACCTTTTAGTTAGAGCAGTGTAGCTTCACTAAATGGTGAGGAAGAGTACCACGTGGTTCAAGAACTGCCTCTTGCTACTGCCGGTGCTGCGCTGTGGATGCTGAGTTGCTGATGAAGCAAACAAGATAGTCTGTTTTGTACCCCAGGCCAGTGTCCTCTTAGCAATTGAAAGGGTTTTTTTTAAGTGACTATTTTAAGAAATGGGAAAGGAAAGAGTTTTTAAAATGTAACTATAAGGATAACCAACCACTTTTGAGGCTTACAAATAATCAAATTTAAAACCAACTTTCTAATCTGTTGCACAAACTAACTTGTAACCGTGGACAGAGCCATTAATGATCTTTTAAAAATAAATGGCCTAATGAATGCAAAAGTTGGATGGCCACTCCTTGGGAATACTTTAGCTGTGTATTCTTGCTTAGCAGGGTGCATGATCTTTGTGGTCTCCTCCTGCACTGTGATTGTCTTCTATGATTGTATTACTTCTGAGCAATGGTCATGAGGCAAAATAAACTAGAGACCCATAAAATCCCACTGAGCAAAGCTGAACAAACCCTGAGTGGATCCAGCATAGGTTCTGGGTGGTTATGAAGAATATAGTTACAATGGTATAAATCAGGGATGATAGAACATCTGGGGGGCCAGATGTTTTGGACTGCAGTTCTCATCAACCCTATCCAGCGCAGCCAACGGAAGGAGATAATAGCAGTTGCACTCTGTGGACCTGTTGCCCAGCCGTGGTATAAATCATTCAGAAATTAATGGTATGTGACAGATTTTTATTTCTGCATGTTTAAAAAATCTGGAGCAAATCAAACATTCTTTTCAGGAACACTAAATATTTGAGGAAGAATGCTTCTGATATTTGTATTCATGAAAGCTTATATAGGGTGGGGCACCACAGCGGAGGAGTAGTTCTTCTTTCAGGATCAGATATAACATGCTCAGCTCGAGTTGTGTGCCAACACACTTAATTATGATCTGCATTTCACTACAAGTGCCAGATTCCATAGCATACGTTCCTCTAATCAGCAAGTCTCTCTTGCTCAAAGTATACGGCTTATTAACTCAGTTGCCCAAACTCAGTCATCACCTGCTCTGTTTAACCACTCACTTTGCTGGCTGCTTCTTGGCTTTTTACCCTCCTTTTTAATGACGTGTTCTGGCATCAAGTTATTTCATCTCAAAAACATGTGTGCCACAGTGCTTAGGTCAGGCATTCTCCTTATTGGAGAAAGACAGAGAAAGAGAGAGAGAGAGATTAATGAATTCAGCCCGACAGGTATTAAAACTGTGGCTTATATGATACATCTCCCTCTGCAAGTGTAAAAGCAGGTTGGGAGATTTTTTCCCCCCATGGCAAATGGCACATTGGGAAAACACACACACTGATCTTCCTTTTAAGAACTGCATCCCCAGGGACTACCTGGTACGTTGTGCATCCAAGGAAGTGGAGGATTACCCATAACAGCTGAGCTGAAAACAATCTTTTCCTCCTGAAGATACCACAGGGCTCTTCAATGATTGGCTGAAACAGATTCAGGCCAAGCTCATTTGTAACCACAGCAGCAAAAGAGAGAGAGCCTGGCTGCAGAAGGAAAGGAATGATAGGCTCTGCAACACTAGGGGGAAACAGCAGAAAAAGCTGTCCCTGTCAGAAGATAAAGCTGCCCTGCCAGCTCCTGAGCTGCTTGGGAGGCTTTCACCGCTGTCCCTCCTGCCACCACAGCAGGTGTGCCTTGGTCAGACAATGAGTTACCGCAGGGGTATACTGAAGGTGAGGAGCAAAATGAGGGCACTGCAATGAAATTTTCCTTCAGTCCTCAAATGTCTAGCATTGCAGAGACCAAAACATGGAAAATCGTTCACATCTGGAATTCTGTTTGCATTTCCTCAGGAACTTTGCTTGCCCTTTTTTGTTGCATGCCTAAACTCTAGTTCTAAATGCTCAACTTAAGTTCGAAGTTGCTGCAATGCTAGAAATTTGGGGACTGAAGGAAAACTTCATTTGGAAGGACAGAATTTCTTATTGAGCAGCAAGGTCCCCATTTTGCCCTCCCTCATAGCCACACTGCTGCCAATAGCAGAAACAGTAGAATGATGTGAAAGTACGCTGTATAAACAGTACATCTTTGTACTCTGACTTGCGCTGATGTGAAACTCCAGCCTCAGATGCCAAATCCTTTGAAATTGCTCTGTTGTGCAATATGTGCGTTGGGAAGATGGGGCTGGAATCTGAAAAACAATAGCAGATCCATACACTAGAATAGTGCTACTCGCAGTGGTGGTCTAGGAATTGGTTCTGATCTGGAAGCCGTTGGCTGCCAGTACCTGGCAAGTTTGCAGGAGGGAAGATACAATTGTAGCTAATGAGCACAAACACAGTACCAGTCCCTAACACTTTGGAGAAACAATAATTGGCAGTCTTGCACATCAGATAGATTGGGAAGCAATGGCTGCTCAAGCAAGAGGTCTTTTACTCAACCCACCTTTCCCTTCTGCTCCTACAGAGTATTTTTAAGGGACACAATGAGAACATTGCTGTTTTCGAGCCTTGCTTAGGGCATCTCGCCTAGTTAGCTAATGTGAGACACAGGCCACTGAACTAAATGGATCTTTCATATGGGCAAAGCATATTTGTCTCTGCTCTAGTCTACACTAATATCATACCCTCCAACATTTCATGCATGAAAACCAAGACACATGAGGCCACTCAACATTAGAATGTGGTCAAGATGACAAAAATTATTAATGGCCATTTCCACACGGGGGTAAAACCTCGCGCTGTGATGACCGGACACAGAGGTCATCTACACCGCGGGGTGCGCAAGAGCAGTAAAAAAAGGGGAGGTTCTAGACCTCAAACCGCTCTCGCACAGCTGCAGGGGTGGCGCTCCATGTTTTATAAAGACCACTTTTCAAGTGGTCTTTTTAAAACTTGTGTGTGCTACTCCGTCGCAGCGCCCCATTTAGAACTGCAGGGACGCACTAGAGTGTCCCTGCAGAGCTGCCCGGGGGCGGGCTTCCGGCTGGCACGCTGCCCCAATTGGCGGAGCGCTGCCGGCCACCGCCGCACACCGCCGACGTCTAGAGCAGCGAATTCACGCTGCTTCCCCCGGGGACGAAGCGCCCCGCTTCAAAGTAAGCTCCGTCCCCGCGTGTGCCACCCCATTTCACCGCCTCCCGTGTGGAAAGGGCCAATGAGAAAGAATACACACGCTAGGAGAGGCTGCAACCTGACTGGAAAGACTCCCCTCAATCCTTTCCTCTCTTCTCTGCTGAGTAATTGAGGCAAACTATTTGCATACTTTGAACTCAGATTGCAGCCACTGAAGTAAGCTGAGGACAAAGGGGGAGCATGAGAAGAGGACAGAGGAACTGGGACATTTTAGAAGCAGCCAAAAAAGTGAGAAGACAGAATTAACTGAGCCTGTCCTTGTCAAATCAGGACATTAGGAGGGGAATATATACTTACCTGGGTGAATATTAATATTGTGCTAAATCCTATGCTATGCTGAAAAATCGTTAGGGCATTGGTCTTTCCCCTTCTTGCCTGCTATACTCTATGGTACCAAAAACTTATTCCAGAGTGTTTCCTCACCTCTCAGAACATGTCCATATGGGGTTGCAGAAAGGAGGGGGAATACTTCTTTGGACAAAGGCCACAGTGCTGATACTTTGCAATCAAAAGATTCACAAAGGGTCTCACAGAGCAGGCCAGAGCAGGCCTCAAGGTATTTTTCTAATCCCAGCAAGGTGTTTTATTGAATTTCCCTCCTAATGAAAGCACACAGAATTTCTGAGTTCAGAAAGGAATTTCCCATAGTGAGTAAAATGAAAGGGCATTGAACTTTAGGAAAATGCTTGTTTTAGGAAAACACAAGCTTGGCACTCAGAAAGTTCAAAAGGTAAAACAAAAACAAGACAGAACAGAACAAAACAAACAACACAATTCTCAGTATGAATATGTTTGTGAAAAGCAGTGGAAAGAATTGTTTCTAATTACACTTGCCATTTCAGATTGCTTGCCTCATGCTAAACAAATGACATAATTTGTGGCATTGGCAGTAAAATGTTGATTGTAAAAAGAAGCCTATTAAGTTTTTTCCCCCAAAAAAACATTCTGATTCAAAAAGAAAAAGAAATGGGGAAAACACCTGGGTATGATGACTCTGAAGCTATTCGTCATATCCCTCAAGTTTTGATTTGCATTTCTTGTATTTGTTCTTGAACTGAAGTATAACCACTAATTTTTCCTGTGGATTTAAACAGGCAGTTTGAAGACAAAGTTATTTACTCAAGAGTCATGGTGAGCAAAACCCCATAATTTAATCACTGTGAGAAGCTATACAAGAAATATAAATGAGAACCAAGATAAGAGTGAGCCCATGACTTGAGGTGAATAAGGATTGAATGGGAAGTGGTAGTCTAAGCATTGTGTATAGGATAAAATAATACATTAATTCTCTGTGCCCTTTCTATGGCTACAAGACTCATCTTGTGGCACTGGAAAGACACATACCCACCGATCATTCAGTGGATGGAGGATCTCATAACATTCTCAAGATGCGAATGTATAAGGTACAGACATCAACCATGCAAGGACACATATGTGGCTTGTTGATCATCTGTTCCAGAAATAAATGCATTAATGGTTTCTCACTGATATATTTTCAGTTTATTGTCTGCTTGCTAGTCGTTTTAATTAGTTTGGATTTATTTCTTTTTCTATTTTCATGATGTGATTTCTTCGCCATAAAAACAAATGAAAATTTGTTTGGAGGGGTTAGATGGGGTTACAGAGGGATATTGACTATACAAAAATCTAAAGATTTTTAAATGCTGTATATTTTTTAAACTATATATAAAAATATAAGTACCACCATTTCACAATTTTGATGACTATTTTGGAAACAATTTAAAACATTTTGTTATATGGGTTGTATTCAAAAAAAAGGATGCAAAATTCAATTCACACAGTAAGTGCCTTTCTTCACTACACTGTTGTAGTGCTATTATTCCACTTTCAATATCCTATGGAATCCTGGAGTTTGCAGTTTAGGGAGGACTATTTGGAATTCTCAGCTGGAGAGCTCTTTGGCCTCGGTAAACTGTAAAGCCCAAAATTCCACAGGATGTTGAAAGTGGAATACTAGCACTATAGCAGTATAGTGCAGAAAGGCCCTAAGACTTTACCTATTCTTCCCATCACAGACCCTAGCATCCAACAAAAGCCACTACTGAATTTTAGGGCACCCTTTGAACATGCACAGGAGGGTACCTGTGGCAGAACTGAGAAGTTCAACGCATATGGTGGGAATGTTTTGTGCAAGCTTTCTATCCACATAAGGTACCTTTGGATCTAAGGCTTATTTATTTATTAAGGAATTGAGAAATTTTTGGATTTTCTTTGTTAAGGTTGTAGTAAATTTAAAATCTCTATGTATGACTTTAAAAAAATTGCATCTAAATTATGTTTTCAATAAATATCAGCAGGGAAGAATTAAATATTCTTGTCATTTTAAAAGTTTGGCGTTAGTTGGATTGTGCCCACTCTTCTCATTTCTTCTTTTCATACTTGCTTACCCTTATATCTCATCATTTCTCCATTTCTGTTACTGGGTATGTCCCCAGACAACTGTATAAACTTACACATATTCTGAGAATATCTAGGGCAGGGTTGGCAAAAGTGCAGCCTGCAGATGACAGGAAACTCCTGGGGGTTCATTTTGCAGCTAACCCTCAGGCCCTTTGGACAGCCCTGAATCCCTAAACTCCAGAACTTAAAACAAATATTTGCCCACTGCCAAAGAATCTGGCTGAAAAACATGAACATACTGAAGCCACCAGAAAAACATAGTGGTTGACTCCCTCTGCTCCACTCCAAACCCATTTTAGGCCAGTTCCCAGAACCAGAAGTGATTTGGGTTTACCTCCAGTCAGGTTAGGAGCAGCTGTGGAGACCTCAGAGGGTCATAGAGTTGAAAATTGTCCCCCTCTTCAGTTGCTCATTCTTGGTCTCAGGGATCTCTAAATTTGGCACCTCATCTGTAGTACATCTAGAAAAGCCAGTCCTAAAAATACACATTATTTCTCATGAAGAACTCCACTCATACAATGAAGCTTTCTTGGTCCTTCCCTCACAGCCCTGAGCACCCAACTAGCACCTAAAATATACACATAATTGCAGGGCCCCGTTGGAGAAATGTTCAGAAAGAAATGTCAGGAAGCTTCAGAGGAGGAAATGAAATGACTGGGCACGATCCAATGAATGCCAGTCTTTTTAAATAATAGAGCATTCAATTGCTGTAATAGCTAATGTAATAGTGGGACTTCAAATAAGGAATCAATTAGCTCATGCAGGACAAAGAATCCAGTATGTCCTAAATGTGTGACCTAAGTAATAAATACCTAATACACAAGAGTGTCTGTGCCATATAGTTATAGCACTTTGATGCCTTTTCAACTGTCCCAGTTTCATCCTATGGAATCCTCACATTTGTAGTTTGATGAGGTACTTAGAATTCTCTGGTGGAGTACAGTTTCGAGAAGTAGGATAGCTGGCCATACTTCCAGGATTGTATCTGATGAAGCCATGACACTTTATGTGGCATCAAATTATTACAACTCTGCGGTATTGCAGATACATTCATAGACTGCCTGTTCCATCCACCATCTGCTGACGTGAGTGTCAACTGGTTCTTAGTAACCCATATACCAGTTTTGAATAGATGCTAATGTGAAAAGCTGAGGAAGAAGAAGCCTTCACCAAAGCAACTTATTTTATGGCAGAGTTGGTGGCAAGCTGGGAGTGATATGGGTTCAGGCTGTTCTGTGAAGGGGCAAGTCATAATTTTGCATGTGGAACATAAAGGTACACAAGTAACAAACATGCATCATCTTGTTCTGAGGCAATATTCTGTTTTGGTGGCAATCCAAATGCTCATAGGTCAAGTAAGTCTTATTGGAGTCAATAAAGCATATTTCTGAATAGATATGTATAGAATTGTATTTTTTTAACCATTTACTTCAGCCACCTATGTGTGTATCCACATACCCTCTAATATTTCACAGATGAAAACTGGGACACATGTGGCCAAGCAACATCAAATGCAGTCAAGATATGGCAAAAGTTTTTAATGAAGAAGAATGCACAAGCTGGGAGAGGGTGCAGCAATTTGTTTTTTTGCCTAAGCCTACTGTGGAGGGCAAGATTCCATTCGCTCCTCTCTCCTTCCTGACTCAATTGAGAGCAAACGCCTTTCATACTTTGAACTCATGTTTGCAACAATTGAACTAAGCTGAAGACAAAGGAGGAAAGTGGGGGGAGGAGGAAAATAAAACTGGCCTTGCAAAGCTAAACAGCTGGAGAATATGTATCAACACACTGCTATCTAGGGGTACATTTTGTATTCCTAGTTTGGAAAGTGTCAAAATGCACACAGCAGTATCTGTATTAGGAACTCAGTTCCACCAGTTTTCACCTATTCAAAGTACAACTTCTCAGTGGCTGTGGAACTCTCTGCCACAGGAGACAAAGCTGACCTTCTCCCTGCCCTCCACCTTCCACCAGCAGATAAGAACTTTTTATTTGGCAAGTTAAGCGGTTAATAAGAAAGGTCTATTAATGGCATCTGCACTCTGCTGTTATTGTCATGTTTTTAAATGATAGTATTGATTTTTAACTTGGTAATTTCAATTTTTTTTTACATTGTATTATTAGTTTTGAATCCTATTATTAGGATCATTACCACTACACAGTTTTAGCACTATGATTCCACTTTAACTGTCACAGCCAAATCTAATGGAATCCTTGGACTGGCAGGTGAGGGAGGAGCCTTTAGACTTCTGAGCCAAATTGCTCCTCTGGTGCCTCTGACCAGACTACAAACCCAGGATCCCATAGGACGTTGCCGAAAGCAGAAAGACAGTGCTACATTTGTGTAGTGTGAAGGAACTTCTTGTTTTAATTCACGTTGTGGGTCACTTTGATCACACTTGGGAGAAAAGTAGGATGTAAATTAAATTAAATTAAATTAAATTAAATTAAATAAATAAATTTTGTAAAGTTAATGAGTCTGAATTACCTACTGGACCAAGGCACCCCTGAATACTTTGCACTGCAACATAGATGTCTAAATACCCTAAAGGCATCGGGTCCTCTCTGATCGTGAAAGCTAAGCAGGGTCAGTGCTGGTTAGTACTTGCAAGGGAGAGCACCAATGAATACCTGGTGCTGTAGGCTATATCTCAGAGGAAGGAACTGGCAAAACCACCTCTGAGTATTCCTTGCCTAAGGAAACCCTATGGAATTCATGGGTTTGCCATAAATCCACAGGCGACTTGAAGGTGTGCATATGCACACACACAACATAGATCCCTCACAACAAGGTAGTGTTGCTGAGAAAATACACTACACCAGCTTCTCTAAAGATTGTAGTTAAATTCAGAAAGAACAGAGAGCCCGAAGGGAGTGGCTGGGGACACCCTGGTTCCCATAAATTGATAAGCGCCTCTGTTTCAGCCCTCAAAACGCTACACACACTGTCAACCATTTCTTCGTGAGAACATTTTATTTTTTTACTGTTACATTACTCCAGTAAAACTTCACAAATATTTAACACAAAAATTTACCCTTAGAAGTTACCAAAGCACTCTATCAATATTCCCCTGAATGAATATAACTTTATAGAGCATATTAGATAAGTGAAAGAAAGCACCTGACATTCAGTCTCACAACGAAGCCCTTGCAAAGACTCCATTATAATCAGGCAGTGGAAAAATAAATGTTAGACAAAATTACTTTTGACAATTTGTAAACTAGATACCACACAATGTAATAAAGGAGCTTGTATTGTGTCTTACTGGTAATTTCTTCTGCAAAATCGTTTTATTTTTCCCTACTCCTTTAAAGAATGAAAGAAACTCAGCAAATCATGTTTAATGATTGTTTAGAAGAAAACATTGGATGCCAGCACAAAATTAATTTGTCAGAGCAGCATTACCAAACTCCTTAAAAGTTTAACAATGGCACACATATAATAAAAAAAGAGAATATTAATATGGCCAGTGCAGAATTAAGAAGCCAGGTTTCTTTCTCTAGATGAGAAATTAAAAACGGATGGTAAAACAAAATCACCCTCAGTGACCTATAGATTGTTTTTTTTAATAGACAAGGCTCGCATCATGTTTCTCTTTGATGCATCACAATCCTAGGCAGGTTTACTCAAAAGTAAATTCCATTGACTTCAATGGAACCTATTCTGAGTCCCACTGCCTTGCCAGGGAATTTTGGTGGCACAAGGGAGATGGCTTTCTTGGTGGCTGCTCTTAGACTTTGGAACTCCTTCCCTAGGAAGGCCAAGATGGCTCTTCCTAGCTCTCCTTCCCACGCCAAGTGAAACATTTTTCCTGTTCTAACAGGCTTTCAGGATTGACTGCAACAAGCTTTTAACAGGTGCATAGTTTTCCTGATTTTTATATTCTGTCTTTTAATGATGGTTAATAGCTTTAAATCTATAGATTAATTGCTTTTTAAAATAACTTTTATATTTATTTTACTGGTGTTTTAGTATGTTTTTAATATGTTCTGGTTTCAATATCCTGTAAGCTGCCTTGAGTCCCAATACAGTCGACCCTCCGCTTCTGCAGGTTCAGCATTCATGGATTCGATTATTCATGGGTTATTTTATCTTACTTATTTTATTTATTTAAGTAAAAATTTCTCACTGTATTTGCCCCACCACAGAAAAAATATGTTCTTTTTAGGAATCTCTACATCCTCTAGTGTTATTCTGTGGTTCAATTCTCCAGTTGCACTTCTCCAGTTGCACTGGAGGACTTAGAAATTACTAAAGAAGTGTTTTCAGGTTTAAAAAAACTGCATTAATTATTTTTATTTTTATTCACAGTTTTCCTACTTCTGCAGTGGTCTTGTGCCTCACCCCCCCCCCATGAAAGTGGAGTGCTGATTGTGGTGAGAGAAAGACAAGATATTAGTGGGTTAGAAATTATTATGATGATTGATGATGGCACAGTTGTAAGGCCAAGAGGCCCACTAAAGTGCTTCAGTTTTGAAGATACCCTTCCATCCAGAGGCCTCCTGAATATTGCTGACATGGGTGAATTATTGGCAGACTTCATTTGGGGGCATTTGTTTCCTCCTGGCCATTAAAAGGCACATTTCCCTCTTTAACAAACCAATCCAAGAACCTCATCTTGACAGGGACAGAAAAGGAGGGAGCTATACAGACTCCAGGCCTATCTTGATTTCTCTCAGTTGCAGACGGAAAGGGCTATATCTCTGTTTTCTCTACTCTCTACATCCAGTCCCACACCCTGTCCCCAACGTGCCCTGTTCTCTCATTTTTTACCTTGAAAAGAGGCCAAAGTGGTGCTTGGGGGAAGATCTGAAGACTCGATTCCAGTGCAGACCCCTGCTGCTTTGAGTGTCATCAGCCAATGGAGGGGAACTTCTGATTCATCTTATAGCCCCAGGAATGCATTCCCAGGACCACAGGATTGCAGCCCGCAGATGTTTAGAATTAGAGCTGAAGACTTAATTCCTCTTGTATCTGTATGTGTCATGTAATTGTTTCACATTTCATTATAGGCTGAAGTCTCTGTAGAACATACTTTTTCTCATGCCCCACTTTCTGACTACGGATGTCTATTTAATGCCCTGCTTTTGCAATGCCTCAGTTCAAACTGGTGGAAATCTCTGGGAACTATTTCCTGGAATTAACTGCTTGGTCTTGGGTGTGCCTTCACATAGCTGCACTAGATTTAACAAATTTACCCATGAGATCTATCCAGGTGAATAATATTATCTGCTGCCCTGCTCTTCTCTTGTCTTTCTGAATTTAGCTATAATCTTCATGTAACTTTATGGGAAATGGATTTCCCCAGCAACAATGTATGCTTATGAGTTATCTCTGAATGCAGAGTCTTTTTAGTCTGGCTTGGTCTTGAATGGGCAATTAAGACCTATTAGCTTTATAGAAACAACAGGTTGACTTAATGGAAGTGCAGGGATGTGAACCCAGGCTGGTGAATAGCTAGTGGCTTATAAGTCACTGGAGTGGTAATTTCACTCCAGGTTTTATTTGGAGCTATTCAGCACCTTTAAAGTTGATTTAAACCCACAGCAGATTCATCACCTCACTGACATGGAAGTCACCAGATGCCACCGTACCCCACATTCCCCTACATCCAAAGTCCTACATGTTAACCACTGCTCTGTCCTCTTCTAGGTCACTATTCTGTGCCAGATAATCCTAATAAACTGGGTGTTGTTATGCTATGTACTTCACAATACAGAATGAGAGAGAGAGAGATATGGATCAGCACAGCTGCAAGCATGTATATGCCTTCCTTACAGGTGTGGGAACCATTGTGATGCGCACCTGCACTTCAAAATATTAGTATCACTGATTCTAAGAAATTAAAAGTATCAGATAATCAGACCAGACAGCTTATGTCATGAATAAAGTATGCTTTACAAGCTGAGAATCTCATAAAGATGCTAGATAGATTGCTGGATTAGCTTGCCCGTTGGGAAAGTATACCACTGGAACTTCACAGCTGGCTATTTCTGTAGCAAGCCTCACCAAATCATGCCAAGCTGTACTACTAATATGCAGGGATAGAGCTATAGGGGTGACACAGTGAGGGCACTGTTCCTCCAATGACATTTTCCCTTACCTCCTACATTTCTAGCATTGTAGTAGCTTGAACTGAACATTTAGAAATACAGTTTAGGCATCCACAGGCTACAATGCCAAGTGAAAGAGATCACAGCATCCATAAAAATCCCAAGCATCAGCAATTTTCAATGTCTCGCTTTCTACAGTGCTAGAATTTTGGGGACTGAAGGAAAATTTCATGTGAGGGCAGATTTCTTTTCTTTTTTTTTGGTGAGGGGGAGTGTCCTCATATTGCCATCCCCAGTAGCTATACCTACTTATTAGTATTAACAGACCTGTTGTATGAAGAAGGAGTAACAGAAAAGGTGCCTAGGAGGAGGAGAAGGAAGAAATTTGTAAAGATAGTTACCTCTTTCTGAGGGGATCAAGTCTATGAAGTTTCAGAAGACCTGTGACAAATATCATACTCCTATACATGTCTGCTGATACATGAGTCCCAGTGAGTTCAGTGAAGCTTACTCATAGGAAATAGGAGTCTAATCTGGTGCAGCAAATTGAAGAACGTTTGAAGGCCTATTTGATGATAGCTCAGAGACCTTTTATTAGTCTGTTCCTTGGAAATATTTTGCAGAATGGTGGACATGTTAACTTGCTGTTGCAGTGAAAACAGAAACATAAATTCAATTGCTTAGTTCCATCTAAAGTAGATTTATTGAATCAGCTGCTGAATGATAAATTAGAGCTTATGTAAATTTCATTGCTTCCGTGGTTCTATACAAGAAGACTTTCCACACTACACTTATAGTGCTATTATTCCACTTTCAACATCCTGGGGAATTCTGGGGTTTATAGTTTACTGAAGTCAAAGATGTGCCTCCCTAAACTGCAAACCCCAGGATTCCATAGGATGTTGAAAGTGGAATAATAGCGCTATAACGGTGTAGTGCAGAAATGGCCTAGGAGTAGCTAGCAATTAGATTTTGGCCCATTAATCTTGTTGTGCATTACAATCAGTTTCATTACAGGATAGAGCAACGGTCCTTAGCTTATGGTCCTCAAGATGTTTTGGACTTCAGCTCCCAGAAGTCCCAGTGCTCAGGAATTCTGGATGCTGGAGGACAAAAAGTTAACTGTTGATCTGTTAAATTGAGTTCTAGTCCCAAAGCTTGTAACTTGACACAACAGGCATTAGTTGTTAAGATATAATGAGAAGCATATAAAGGAGTGCACTTTAAATATATTCTGTCAAGGTTCTGTCTCCTGCCTGCAATCTCTCTCACCCTTCCCCTTTTCTCAACTTGAAGCTTGACACTAGTGTACAGAAAAAGAGCACATGCCCCAATTATGGACGTAAGACACTCTACTGGCTCCAATGAGGATTGTGTTGGTAGAGCATTGGTGGGGGGAGGTATCAGGCTGTTAAAATTTCCTTTAATGTCATGTGTTTCTGGAAACAAGAGAAAGAATTTCTTTTGCATTCTAAATTGGTCCCATTTTTATAGTACTCTTTAACTACTTCCTCAGGAAATTTCAGCAGGCCTGTTGGCAGGCCTTCATTCCAAGCAGAAACTATCTCATCAGGAAGCTTAAAAGGTAAAGATGTGTGGTAATTATCTCTCTTGTGAGTTGGCAAGACTGTGAGAGGCCCACCATAAGCTAAACTGCACACTGTGGTTATAACAGCAGCTAATTGATGCAGTTACGGCTTTTAAAGCATTTTCATTGTAATTACAAGTCTGGATCCCAAATACAGTTCTATTATGTTTGTGAAACACATGATCAGGCAGAGCAGTCATTAAATGCCCTGCTCAGCCCCAGTGCTCACGTAGCAGTGAAATGCAGTAGTTAGACCTTCCAGTCTTAATTCCACTTCTCTTATGTTTATGAAGCATGCAGCATGCAAACAAAATTTTACAATCAATTTATGTTAAAAAACCCAAATATTTTTAGTAGGGTAATTAAGGCAAAACAATGTAGACAAAGGTTGTGAATTAAGAGGCAACAAGTGAGGTCTGCAACAAAACATAGCAGTGCACTCTCAGTTCCTAATCAAAGGCCATTTCCACACTAGACTGTTATAGTGCTATTATTCCACTTAAAACATCCTATGAAATCCTGGGATTTGCAGTTTAGGGAGGGCAAGATTCCATAGGATGTTGAAAGTGGAAGAATAACACTATAACAGTCTAGTCTGGAAATGGCCAAAGTGTTCTTGGGTGTGGTTCTGGTCTGATGATCATCCATGCTTTCCTCCAAGATACTCACCACAACCCTCTCTTCCCCCAATATCTGTGGCTCCTGAATATGCTCAGGCAACCACAGACTGGTACAGAGTTGTACATTTCTCATTTACTGATTGCATAGATGATTTATAGTACAGTCTTGTGCAAGTTTAAGTTGTACTGTGTCCAGTGGGATTTATTCCCTAGTGTGTTCAGGACTGGAGCCCTAAAGTTGACATCTGAGGCTTCATGCTCTTCTAACAATGTTGTTTTTGAAGAGGATGTAAAGTTTTATTAGAAACTACCTTCCCTGTTCCTTTTTCAAACTGAAAGATGAAATGCACATGTTTTAAATTTAAAAAAAAAATGCTTCTTCAGCAAGTAGAATTGTTCCACCCCTTGGTGGTGAAAACCTTGTATACTTTCCGTTCAAACTAAGGCCTTTTCCTCACGACACTGTTATAGTGCTATTATTCCACTTTCAACATCCTGTGGAATTCTAGAGTTTGTAGTTTACTGAGGCCAAAGAGCTCTCTGGCTGAGAATTGTAAAGGCCCCTCCCCTAAACTGCAGACCCCAGGGGTTCATAGGATGATGAAAGTGGCATAATAGCAGCAGAACAGTGTAGTGCAGAAATGGCCTAAGACTGGAAAGCAAGTTCAATGTTAGACTGGAAGTACCAGTTCTGTTTTTCTCCAAGCCCATGTTCACCCTGAGAAATCACAATAATTAAAGGCCAGCTAGATCCCACTCTTCAATTGCCACCTCAGAAATTTCAGATTCAATCTGGATGGACGTTTAATGGATGTTAGCATTTTACAGTGGCTGTTCTTTCAGTTTAGGCCTGCCTGAGGTCACTTTATGGGCCCATGACCCATTGGGTACATTACCAAAACTCATAATAGAAAGTAATTTGATATTTCCCAGCTTATATAGCTATCCAGATTTTTATAGTTATTTCTATCACTATTTACCCTCCAACTGTCCTTTGACACCCCATTTTTTTAGTTTTTTTAAAAAATCCCCCCTTTGTCCTCAGCTTATTTCAGTTGCTGCAAACTGAGCTCAAATTGCAAAATTCCACAGGGTATTGAAAGTGGAATAACAGCACTATAACAGTGTAGTGCCACAAAAGAACGTGGGGCAGCATGCACACAACCGGCCTCCCTCCGCCCTTCCTTCTGTCTCCTCAAGAGTTAGACCACACTTTCTCCAGGGCTTCCCATTCACACTTTTTGTTCCCCCTAAATCTTACCCCACAAAACCACCGGGTTCCCTTCCCCATCCAGGTCTCTCTTTTATCACACTGGCGGCCGTTCCGCGCCCTTTTCTCCCCAGACCTGCCCAGCCCCTTTCCCCCTGCCGCCGGGTCGGCTCCCCCTTTTCCCAGCTTTCCTCCGGTCCCGCCTCTCTCCTCCCCTTCTCCTTCCGAAACACTGTCCGTTCTTCCTCGCATTCACACGTCTATCTCCCTGCTCTCCTCTTCTTCTTCCCCCTTGCCTCGACACCGTCCGTTTCCTCCCCCCCATCCCTCCTTCCCCCCCTTCTCGAACCTGCCTTTGTCTTCCATTTTCCCTCGCCTGGCCTACTTCTTCCACACCCCCGCTCTCCCCGCTCAACTCCGCTCTCCCTTTTCCCGCTGCTCTTGCCGCCTCCCGAGCTGCTCGTGTTGCCTCTGCCCCTGACTTCATCCACACTCCATCCTGAACCCTTCCGGGGCCTTCTTTTCCCCTCCCATTTGCGTTTTCCCATTTCAATCCCCTGCTGCCTCCTCCAGTCCTGCTTCCACTGCCCGCTTGGCAGCGGTGTTCTCTTGGTGTCCGGTGACCCGTCAGGCAGTGCCACAGGCGAAGCCTCTTTCACAGACCAGATGGCACCCTGATCAAGGGGAAAACGGGGGGTGTGTGGCAGCCCCCCGATCCACCTCCGTGCTGCCGAAAGTATTAGAGAATGCTTCTCAGGAAGTTAAATTGACATTCTTTGTTTGAAGTTGTTTTAGAGAGCTTGCTGATATCATGCTTATTTTTCCTGCCTTAGGTATAGTGAAGGAAAAAGGGGTAAAATGCTGGGATACAGTCAGTGAAAGTGTTAACTTCCTCTTCTGCAAAGACTGCAAGCTACAGAAGATAGGTGTGAATTGCTCGCTGTCCTCCCTTTTTTTTCCCCCCTCCAGTAAGTGAAAGTGCTAATTGAGCTCTCTGCAAAAGTAACCTTGAGAGCCGTCCAAAAAGGTCGCTTGAGCCGTCCGCTTTGTACTTTATCTGCTGGGAAAACTAAGGGAGGTTTTAAAAATAAAGGCAATAATTTGTATCACTCTCTAACTAACTCATTGTTTTCTTCTATATACATGTATGCTCAGTGATGTAATGGGAAATTTAACCAGAAATCTTCTTTTTCTGTGATAGGCTGACCAAAATGAATAATTAATTGCTGACATAGAGAACTAGAGGTATATAATGTTTGCTGGCTTAATTAATTGAAAATTTTCCCGAATTTTTGTCGTCCTTGCACAAGTAATTGTTAAAAAAAAAGGCTTTTTTGATTTTTCCCTGGAAACCTGGCTTCGTCTTTTCCTGGCCACTACATTTCTGGTGCGTTGGCCGGGAAATGGAAGGGGCTTTTCTGTCCCCCTTGATGGACTTTGGACGTGGGGATTTTGCCCCCCCCTTGACAAAACCCAGGGCGCCCTGACCTTTAGTCAAAGAGGTTTGGTTGGGGAGTGGTGGCATCCCTGGCGACAGCGATCCAGTCAACGGACCTCGGGTTACAGCGGGAAAACCCAAAGCCCCCCACCCTTTGGTAGAAGACCCCCCCATGTTTGGGGGGGGGAAGGGGAACCATATCCCCGAGTTTTGGCCAAGTAACTCTCAGCAGTGGAGAGCGAAACCCCGAAAACTCTTGGTATGGCGGAAAAAAAATGAGATCTCAATTGTGGTTTAATGGGCCAGATGGGAGGTTGTTTGTCTGAATGAAAATCTGAAGTTCGTAGTATTGCAGTTCCTACGTCCATGCTGTTGGAACTCCAGATGGCTAGGTCAATACTAGAGTGACTGGAAAAAACCCCTTTGTGTGGGCGCACGGGACCCCCTTCACCCGTGCGTCAATCCCATCCCCATTGTGTCTTGTCTGGAACTTGGGGGGAAAATGGGGGGGGGAAAAAGTGGCAGACTCCTTTGGAGTGTATGGTAAAGAATTTTAAAAAGGGGTTTTTAAAAGGGATTAGGGGGGTCCAATGTCCCCCAAGAGACTGCAGAATTTGTGTCAGGAGAGTGGCCATCCTTCAGGGTAGGATGGCTGCCCGAAGGGAGTTTGGAACCCGCCAGGGTGAAGGCGGTTGGGAACGCAGCCTATGCAGACCTACCCATAATAGACCATGGGACACTGTGGTTACAGAAAACCCCCAGTGGTTACAGAAGTTCAGGAGCAGATTTGTAAAGCAATGTTGGTCAGGAAAAAAATTCAGAGGAAGTTTGGGTGCCAAGCTAATATTGCCTGACTCGGCTTCAGAGGAACCAAGTGTCCCCCCCTCCAAAGGCCCCCCACTGGGGCAGGAGCGTTGCAGCCCTCAAATTTTAGCAGCGGTTCCTGTGCCAGTGGTGCAGGGACAAGGGGTGGAACCCCAGAGTTATACAGTGCCGAAGGGGCCATGACTGGGGAAATTTGGGGAAAAGTGGAACCAGTTGTCCGGGGGGGGGAAAAACCCTGGAGGGCTGCCGTGGGACCTTAGACCCGGGGTTTACACAAGGCAAGCCAGGAATGGAGAAGACGCAGGTCCCAGCGGAGAAGTGGTGGCGCCCTTAAGACAGGTCACACAAGTGCTGGTGGATCCAGGAGGGAGGATGGATTCCGGCGAGTGCAGAGCTATCAGTACACTCCTTTCACCACCTGCGACCCTTAAATTGGAAGTCACATTATGCCACTTATACAGAAAAACCTGAGATGGTAGAGTTGTGCGCAAGCATCATGGCTTCTCATACCCCAAATTGGCAAATTGCCAGCAGCTGTTGATGACTTTGTTTACGGTTAGGAGCGGAGGCGGGGATCCAGCAAGCAGATCGGATAGCAAAGGAAAGGGCTCCGCCAGGGGTAGCAGACCCAGAACAGTGGATGAAAGGAAGAGTGCCATTGATGGATCCTAGATGGGATCCAAACAGTTCAGATCAATTGGCTTTATTAAACGTTCCCAGGCTCTTTTGGTGGAAGAATGCGGAGGAATGAAGAAGCCTGTGAATATGACTAAAGTGATGGAAGTGGTACAGGGAGCGTCGGATCCCGGGAGATTATCGGGAAAAGGCTGTTTAATGCATACCCCTGTGAATCCAATACCGGGAAACCAGCAGATGGTGAATATGGCATTTGTAGCGCAGAGCCAACCAGATATAAGGAGGAAGCTACAGAAGCAAGAGGGGTTTGCCGGAATGAATTTGAGTCAGTTGTTGGAAATTCCCCAAAAAAAGGATGTTAATAGAGATCAAGAAGAGAAGAGGGAGAAAATAGGAGGATCATAGAAGGCAAAATTGTTGGCTACGGTACTAGCATCAAAAAAAAACCCCATGAATAGGGGCCGGGAGCGGAGATTTGGCGGAGGAGGAGCCCCGTTGAGGCAAGATGAGTGTGCCATATGCCATCAGTTTAGACATTGGAAGAGAGAATGCCCAAGGAGGGGGACCGGGAAGCCGGGAGCAAAATGCAAATAGAGGAAGGGGACGAGGATGAATAGGGGAAGGGTGGTGAACGGAAAATGAGCTGCCAGTGAATGAGAGACCTAGCGGGGAAATTTGGGACGGGCAGCTTTGGAGCATTACGCATAGGAAAACCCGGGCCCCCTCCTTCTCGGCCCCAGGGAGCCCATGGTCACAGCCCGAGTGGGGGGCTGAGCCATTCCAATGATAAAGATACAGGGGCAGCGCGATCAGTGATGAATTTGGGAATAGCCCCAAAAACAAAGAATGAAGCCGCAATTGTGGGGGCTACGGGAAAAGACGGACAGCATCCTCTATTGGAAAATAGAGTTGTGGTTTGGGGAAGACACCAGGTATACGGTTTTTTTTTGCCTAAGTCCCCAGTACCTCTCCTACGGGTTTTTACTGTCCAAATTAAAGCCCAGATTTCCATTGAAGAAGATGGACAGATGGATGTAGACTTCAGGGGGCCCAAGAGATTTACGGTGACATATCCCATGGAAGAGGATTGGCGGCAGTATTTAATAATGGTTCAACAGGAACAGCCAAAATGTTTGGGCCCCCAGGAGTTTGGGACGAGGGAAACCCCCCCGGGGTTCAAGGTTTGTAGCACCCTGGGTAACAAGTCCCATGCAGAGCCAGTAAGAATAAAACAATATGATGTGCCAAGAGAAGCGCTAGAGGGAATACAGAAACATTTGGAGTGATTGAAGAAGTATGGCATAATCCGAGAGTGTCGTTCCCCATGGAACACACCGTTGTTTCCCTGTGTTAAAGCCCGGAACCAATGAATATTGTCCAGTCCAAGACTTGAGAGCCGAAAAAGCCACGGTAACTCTGCATCCGGTGGTACCAAATCCATATGTTTTGAGGGGACTGATTCCATCCACTGCCACACATTTTACTTTTCTGGACTTGAAGGATGCGTTTTTACCCGGCACCCCCCCAGAGCCAGGGATTTCGCCTTTAGGTGGAGGACCCCATGACGGGGCGGAAAACCCAGATGAGCTGGACGAAGCTGGTGCGGGGTGGAAGAATTCCCCAACGATTTTGGAACGGCTTTGGGACAAGATTTAAAAAGATTTAGATCAGAACCGGGGAGCGAGTTTACTCCAGTATGTGGATGATTTATTGCTGGCAGCCGTCGACGAAGAAGAGTGTAGAGGGCAACACAGGAACTGTTACAATTATTGTGGGAAGCTGGTTACAAAGTGTCCAGGAAGAAGGCTCAATTGTGTAAGCCAAAGTGAGTATCGGGGAATCGGGTGGCTCAGGGAAAAAGAGTGCTAGGTCAGGAGAGGAAGAAAGCCGTGTGTGCTCTACCCGACCCCCGAAATCGGAAGATGGTGCGAGAGTTCCTGGGCGCAGCTGGTTTTGGAAAATTGGATTCCCAACTTGCTAATGAGTAAGCCCTTGTAAAGCCACAGGGGCCCCCAAGAAGTCAAAATTCATAGGGGGGAAAGGAAAAAAGGAGGGCATGGGAACAGATAAGAAACTTAATGGAACCCCCCAGCTTAGGATTACCAGATGTGACAAAAAATTTTGCCTCTATGTCGATGAAAGAAGTGGAATTGCTGTGGGAGTGCAACCAAAAGGGGGGTCTGGCAGCGACCGGTAGCCTATTTGTCCAAACAACTGGACCCAGTGGCTAGGGATGGCCAGGATCCCTGAGAGCTGTGGCAGCATGCGCTTTTAAAACAAGCGGACAAGCTAGCTCGGGGACAGAATTTGGTTGTGAATTCGATTCAGTACAAGCCTTGATGGATATAAGGGAAACTATTGGTTCACCAACATCGGATGGCCAAATATAGGGGATGTTGTATGAAAATCTCAGGGTTAGATTAGAATTGTGCACCACTCTAACCCAGCTACATTACTTCCAGTCGCCAAAAAAGGGAACCCCTCATGATTGCCTTCAGACGATGGATGAGGTATATTCTAGCCGGCCGGACTTATGGGATGTTCCCGGCCTGATCCAAATGTCACTTATTTCACAGATGGGAGTAGCTATGTGCGGGAGGGGAAAGCAAAGAGGGGTAGCCGTTGTGACAGGGGAAAAAGGTGGTGGAGGCTAAAGCATTGCCTGGGGACCTCAGCGCAGAAGGCTGAACTTGTTGCTTTAAACCGAACCTTGGGAATTTGCTGAGGGATTGACGGTGAACATATATACAGATTCCAAGTATGCTTTTTCCACCTTTCATGCACATGGAGATTGACAAGGAAAAAGGATTAATCAATTCTGCCGGCCAGGAGCTGAAATCGGAAAGAAATGAGAATTGCTGGAGGCAGTATGGGCTCCTCGAAAAGTTGCAGTTATACATTGTAGAGGACATAAAAAGGACAGGATCCCGTGGAACCGGAAATCGAAGGGCGGATATGGCAGCCAAAATGCAGCAGAGCAAGGATTGGGAAAAGAAGACCAATGATGCTGTTGTTCCAAATTTCTTTAACCGACCAGAATCCACGAACACAAGGCAAGAGGATGAAAAAGCAGAATGGGATTTAAAAGAAAAAAAGGGTGAGGATGGATGGTGGGTGTTGTAGATGGAGGCGGATGTGCCCCGTTTCATGGGATGGCCAGTTGTACAGAAGGCACATGAAGCAACACATTTAGGTAAAAAACATTAAACAAAGTTGCAGAAGGATGTGTTTATAGATGGGGTGAATAAATCGCAGCACAAGCTTCCCTACGATGTCAAATTTGTGCGCAAAACAACCCAAGGCAGGGGC
Organism: Iguana delicatissima; assembly: GCA_948472985.1. Classification (NCBI taxonomy): domain Eukaryota; kingdom Metazoa; phylum Chordata; class Lepidosauria; order Squamata; family Iguanidae; genus Iguana; species Iguana delicatissima. The sequence continues at coordinate 108,580 of CAOKZL010000258.1, read as the reverse complement.
CAAGATTGGGAAAAAGGGATACAAAAGGTCAATCCCCTTTAGTCCCTAGTAGTGGACTTTATAGGAATGCCCAGAGTGGGGCAATACCGGAAAATGCTGGTGATGGTGTGTACGCATACAGGCTGGGCAGAGGCATACCCCACCAGGACGGAAAAAGCAAAGGAAGTGGTGAGAGTGTTGCTGCGGGATATAATACCTAGATATGGATTACCCCTCCCTATCATTGATAATGGCCCAAGTTTTGTTCATGCAGTAATTAAAAAAATTGGGAGAAATCCCAAATCACGTGGAGATTACACTGTGCATATCGACCACAAAGCTCCGGGAAAGTGGAAAGGATGAATAGAACACTGAAGACGCATTTAGCCAAATTTCCAAAAAAACCAAACTGAAGTGGTTGGATGTGCTCCCTATAGCCCTTTTGAGAGTCAGGTGTACCCCCAAAACCCCAATGGGGTTAACACCCTTTGAATTGTTGTTGGGGCCCCCCAAAGGTTTTGAAGGGCTGAGGGGAGATGTTAGAGAGCTAGGGGAAAGTGGCTCTCGAGGAAGAGGTACAGGCATTGGGAAGGGCATTGGACAAGATACAAACACGAGCTTTAGAGGGGAGGCGAGTACCTTTTCCCCACCAGGGCTCATTCCTTCCAGCCAGGGGATGAGGTTTGGATAAAGGATTGGAAGGGTGAGCCCTTGTCCCCCGGGTGGAGGGGACCTTATCAGGTGCTATTGGTAACCCCCCCAGCTGTGAAAAAGCATTGAAACCCTGGATACATTATACTAGAGTAAAGAGGGGATTTAAAGATTGGACAGTAATTTCATCACAAATGACCCTTTGAAGCTGAGGCTAACTAGACGAAAAAGGGGGGTCAGAAGAATTCTGGGCTAATGTAAAGGCACTCCCGGGAAACTGCCAAGCAACGTGCATCAGACCTAGCAACTGCTAGGGGTTTTGGGGTGATGATACAATTGGCACTCCGGAAGCTGCCAAGCAACGTACATCAGACCCAGCAACTGCTGAGGAATTGAAGATCGGGGCTAGATCCTGTTGCGATTGTCGTGGGCTATTAATAGCTCCCCAAAGATCAGACCCCTCATCGGGAGAAATAGAATCGTGGGATGCAGGTTGTAGAACTTATACTGTTGAAAAAGGGATTTGCATTGGCGTCTTAGGTTATCTGTACTGGTGTAGACAATATTTCTGTGGGGTAAGTCAGTTTTAAACCCTTCCTAATAAATGGAGAAATGGATGTGAAAATGGGAGTTTGGATGGGTCTGGGGAATAGCACAAGCCAACTGGTTCAGGAGGCATGCTGAATACATGTTTCAGCAACATGGAACAGCCGTGACAGTGGTAACACATCCCCAGATGGTAGCTGAATTTGGGTTTATGCCTTCCCTAATTTCTGAACCAGGGGTAATTGTGGGGGGTCTGCAATTGGCGCTTAGGGATAAGCCAAAATGTTCATGATGGTGGATGGGAGACTTATTTCGCCACTTAAAGTTTTTAAAATATCCCCCTGGAATGTGTTTTTGTTGTCACCATAGTGGGAGCTGGAATCAAAAATGGGAAAGGGGTACATAGAACATTCCTCATTTTTTACCAAATTAGGTGACTACCCGGCATGTAGTAAAAGGTTCTATTTATATGGAACATATAACAATTTTTATCAGCTAAGCCACCTGTTAAATGAACAAGCTGGGGGTTGTTCCCGAGCATCCCTTTTTTTCCCCGACTTCCCAAGTTCAGGAAATATCTGTGCGGGACTCATGGGCCCGGGTCCGCACCTATGGTTTATTTTAACGGATGGGCTACTAACTATCATCCAGGGGCTCATCATGTATAGGGATTGGGTATATGACATTGCCCATACAAGTTCTGGTCCAATAACTCCGAGACAGTATTGAGAGGAAATGGGACCTTCAAGGCCCCCAATAATCAGAGAAAAAACTACATGGCAGGGCCGATGGGGGGAAAAGTAAAGATTTGGTTATAATTGGTCCCAATTTTGACTGATCATTCAGCCGAGGTGAGGGGTTTTTTACAGGGTTCCTCACTTTGGGAGGTACCCCGGAATTTTGGTACAGGAAAACCGCAGGAGCATACTGGGGTTGACTTTACTGGAGAAAACGATTAACGCAACTGGAAGGATGTGGACATTTCAACATGAGATTGAGGAATTGAATCAGTTACTGATGCAGCATCGAATGGCTTTAGATTACCTCCTAGCAAGGAGGGGAGGATTCTGTACAATGATTAAAGGTGGATGTAAGGTTACCTTCCACGACCTGAATAAGACTATAGAGGATGAGATTCAACACCTAAAGGAATGATTCAAAATAACGAAAAAGGTATTACAAACCCCTGGGAAAGGGAATTTTTGGTTCCAACTTTGGGTTGGGGAAAGGCATTATTCATTGGAGTAATCTATCTGCTTTTAGGGGGAATATTGGTACAATCTGTCTCACGTGTGTAATAAAATGTGTGTGTGCTTCTCTCTCCAAAGCGATGGAGGGAAAGCTGCTCGTATGCTATAATAGCCAAAAAAAAGTGCATGCTTAAAAATTGCAAACTTTGAATTTAGCATGAAGGGGGGGAAAAGAAGGAGAAAGAGGCTAGAATGCTGGGATTGACAGTCAGGAAAATTTTAAATTCCCTTTTGCAAAGGCTGCAAGCTACGGAAATAGGTGTGAATTGCTGGCTGTCCTCCCCTTTTTTTCTCCCTCCAAAATGAAAGTGCTAATTGAGCTCTCTGCAAAAGTAACCTTGAGAGCCGTCCAAAAAAGGGTGTTTAGCCGTCCGCTTTGTACTTTATCTGCTGGGAAAAATAAGGGGGGATTACAAATCAAAGGCAATAATTTTATCACTCTCTGAACTAACTCATTGTTTTCTTCTATATACGTGTATGCTCAGTGATGTAATGGGAAAGTTAACCAGAAATCTTCTTTTTTTTGATAGGCACTAAAATGAATAATTAATTGCTGACATAGAGAACTAGAGGTATATAATGATGCTGGCTTAATTAATTGGGATGCATTTCCAATTTTTTTCTCCTAAAGAATTTTAAAAAAAAAAGGGTTTTTTGATTTTTCCCTGGAAACCTGGTCTTGTCTCTTTCCTGGACTACAATAGGAAGAAAAAAAGAAGTCCTTCTGGGGATGGGGTATATTTAAATGAAGACTTGACCTACCTGCCTCCTCCTTCTGGAGACCTCATTGAAAACGCTGGCTTAGCTTTGACCTTTTTGTTGATATTACTTCCTAAACTAAACTTCACTCCTTTTTTTTTCATGGCCATTTTTACATTACATGCTTGCAGTGCTATTATGCCACTTTCAACATCATATATGGAATTCTGGAACTTGTAGTTTACTGAGGTCCAAGAGCTCTCTGGCTGAGAATTCTGAAGGCCCCTCCCTAAACTGCAAACCCAGGGTTCCCCGATGATGAAAGTGGAATAATAGCACTATAAAAGTGTAGTCGGAAATGGTCATAGTGTGCCTGCAAGTCATTTTTGATTTACAGAAACCCTGAGGCAAATCTATCACGTTTTTTTCTTGGCCAGATTTTTCAGAGTGGGTTTGCCCTTTCTGTCCTCTAAGTCTAGCAAGTGTGACTTGCCCCAAAGTAGCCAGTGGGTTTCTGTGGCTGAGTGGTGATTGAACTCTTCTCCAGAGTCATAGTCCAATGCTCAAACCACTACACCTCCCTGGTTTTTACTTTTTTAGCTGAAATCAGTCTTTCAGACCACCAAAATTGGATTTAGCCAGAGAATCTATAGTGCAGTCTCATTTTCAAGGTCCTTGTTTGAGCATAGAGGATCATAATTTACTTGTCTCCCTTGGCTTTGCACTGTTCCAGCAGGGAGTGTGCCCTGGCTTCTTAAAGTCAACAGGGTCAAGGAGGAGAACTTTCTTCACCTCTAAAATCTTTCCCTAACATTCAGCTCCTCAAAAATCTTTCTCTGGTGTCTGTGGGGGGCTAGGCAAATATTAACTGCCCTTATTTTTTTTCCTCTTTCTTACCTCATTCGCTCTCCTCTGGGCAACCCCTGCAGCTTCAAGCTGCTTAGTTCCAAACGTCATAGGCTTGAAATTTGCTCAATTTGAGTTAATACCCCCCTTTTCCTAAAGGAATATTTTGCATGCAATGTTTAATTTGCTCTTCTCCAGTGCAGCTTTTGTATGTATCTTGATTATGTATGTATGTATGTATTGTATTTGTAGGCTGCCTTTCTCAGGAGTGGGACCCAAGGTGGCTTCCAACAATAAACAAACACATTAAAAACATTTAAAACAGTTAAAAACTTTAAAAGGATATAAAACACTTAAACAATATTCAATTTAAAACAAGTTAATAAATAAAGTCCCAGCTTATGTAAAAGCCTGTTTGAAAAGTTTTTGCCTGCCGGTGAAAGGAGAACAGGGAGGGGGGCATGCCTAGCCCTTGTGGAAGGGCATTCCCCAATGTGGGGAAAGCCACAGAAGGCTTCTCCCATGTCTTCACCAGAGGATCCTGGGATGATTGGTGGGACAGAAAGAAAGCCTTCCCCACCAGATCTTAGGGCTCTAGCTGGTTTGTACAGGGAGATACAATCTTTCAGGTAGCCTAGACCTAAGCCATTTAGGGCTTTGTAGGTCATCAGCAGCACTTTCAGCTGTGCGTGGAAATTAACAGGTAGCCAGTGGAGCTGTTTTAGCAAGGAAGTTAAATGTTCCCTGTGACCGGCCCCAGTCAGCATTCTGGCTGCTGCATTTTGAACCCACTGAAGTTTCTGAACAGTTTCCAACGGCAGCCCACATACAGCGCGTTACAGTAGTCCAAACAAGATGTAATCAAGGAGTGTGTCACTGAAGCCAGATCTGATGTCTCAGGGAACGGGAGCAGCTGGCGCACAAGTTTTAACTGTGTGAATGCACTCCTGGCCACTGCTGAGACCTGGGCATCCAGGCTCAGAGTTGAATCCAGCAGAACAGCAAGGCTGCGAGCCTGAGATTTCAAAGGGAGTGTAGCCCCATCCAGTATAAGCAAAATCTCTATTCCCTTATCTGCCTTTCAACTGACCAAGAGTACCTATGTGCTCAATAAAATTCTCTTTTGAGAGTGTTCTCTGTGATTGTCATCTCTGAGTCCAAATTGCCTAAGATGCTCCAAGGTCAAAAAATCACTGATAGGCATATGTACTCTGAATACCTGTGAATTCATTCATGTGTCTCTGAGGGCATACCTAGTAACACTTACTGATGGGAACTCCACTGTCTCCATGTATTCTTAGTTGTTTGTGCTACAAAATGGAGGTGCAGCATTTTGCCGTTAGGACAAAGGACTTTTACTGAGCACCACCCTATCTTTGCCATTTGAGTGCCTTTTCCTTATCCCATTTCCTTATCTCAGGAGAATAACAACTGGTTTTTTTCTTCCTTTAAAAAATCCATCAGGGGTGTTATTGCCAGTGTAAGGCTATTTATGACACATTGAACAATAGCTGACCTTGGACAACTACAAACATTTGGACAGCCCAACATGTTCATTGCCTTGGAGTATCCTATACCCACCCAGCAGCCCGGGGCTGGCTTTCCCAGTTAAAGTTGCCAAGATGTTGCACCAAGGGTGGAGACTTCAGAAGAAGGCATAAACAAAGGCAGGGAGGTGAGGCGATACAAGTAGCTCATGTGAAGTTCTGCAAAGTACAGATGGCATTTTGTTTTCTTTCTAAAGGCATAATCTACTTTCTAAAGGCACAATCCACTCCAAATCTTTCAGTTCACTTGATTTTCTTATCACTGTTATTTAAAGACACTATTACACATACTGGCTTGTCATTCTGATTGGATCTACTTTCTTATCATGGGTTTCTACTTTTTAAAATTTTAAAGTGGATATATTATTTAAAATTTCTTTTTCAGGAGCGTGATGGGCCACGCCTTTCCCCCCTGCTGTTGCAGGAAGCTCTATGAATATTGCTGTTCCTTTCTGATACACACACATTCGAGCTCTGGATTACTGGATAACTGACAGATGGGAACAACGGTGCAAGATTTATTTTGTATTTTTCTTCTATGGGCTTCCAGTTGTTTACAGTATAAGAAGAGTTGCTTAAAATGTCCGAGGAAATGAATGTGTGTGCATTACTTTTATTAGCTGACTATCCTTAAATCCCATTTATCGTCTGAAGAGTTCAAGGCAGCCAATCTCTATAGCCTTCCTATTATCCTTTATTTTTTAAAATCATCACTGTCTTGTGAGGTGATAGCATGTAGTGGTTTAAGCACTAGCATAAGACTCTGGAGACCAGGCTTCAAATCCCCACTTGGCCACTGGATGACTTTCAGCCTCAGAGGCAAACCTCCACTGCATAAACCTTGCCAAGAAAACCTCATGATATGTTTGCCTTACCTAAATCAGGAACTATGTGGAGACACACAGCAACAAACCCTGTGAGGTAAGTTAGGCTAAGAGAGTGATTGGCTTAAGACCACTCAAGGAACTCTATGACTGAGTGGAGATTTGAAGCTGGCTGTCCTCAATCCTAGCTGCTCACTCAAACTACTGCCCCACACTTGCTTTCAAATGCACTGTAGTGAGTTTCTATGCATCTGTTAATGACTTATATATTACTAATTATCTCTTATCTATACTAGGATTGCATATTTTGGTTGCCTTTTTATTTCTGATGCCCAAACAGTATGGATTTCTTTTTTCCCCAGAGGCATCTTTTTATTTCCTTTTTCATTTTTCTGATTAAAATCACTCTCTTAAACATCAGATAGACCAAAAGCTGACCTCTGCCCTTAAGAGGATATTCAAGGGAGTATTTTCTTGAAAATGCTAAATAAGTATGGCTCCTTTTCCTGACACTGAAATAATAAAATGATCAACTGTTAAAGAAGTCAATGATGCAGATTTCCACTTTCCATTATACCTTGTTTGTGCCCTCTGCCACTTTTCATTAAATTTAGCAATTTTTCAAGATCTCTCATACCCTCCAGTTGTCCCAATACCCTCCAGTTGTCCCAATATGGCAGGGACAGTCTATTGTCCAGCTTTTTCAATTTTTAAAATGTCCCATTTTCCTCAGCTTATTTCAGCTGCTGCACACTGAGTTCAAAGTGCAAAAGGAATTGCCCTCAATTATCTCAGCAGGGACGAAAGGAGAAGAGGGAGCGGAATCTTGCCCTTCTTTGTAGATTGAGGCAAAAGCAAACTGCTGCAGCCTCTCCTAGCTTGTGCGCAGTTCTTCATTAATAATTTTAGCTATCTTAAAAAGGAAGAAGAAAGGTGGGGTTAAAAATGTGGCAGCACCTTTTAGATAAACTGGTTTTTATTTTCACATGAGCTTTCATGGATGTAAACCCAATTCTTCATACACAGCACCAGCCACACTCTGATGGTGATTGGCCGCATGTGTTCTGTTTTTCATCTGCAAAATGTTGGAAGGTATGATATCTATGAATGAGCTAAGGTGTACCTTTGTTTGTCAACTGGGTATGAAGCCCGCTCTAATGCAAACCAAATTAGCTAATTTGGGGCATAAACGATCCTGCTTGTGTCCATGAAGTTGGATTAAGTAACCTTCATGTCACTGGCTACTAGAGTATGAAAATGAAAGCCTAGGATTTGCAAAAAACAGTACCAAGATGGGAAGAAACAAAACTGTAAACAAAAGAGAGAGAAATGATCCAGGTAGAAAGAAATTGTCACCAAGGTGATGAATTCTTTCTGAAATAGATTTGCAGACACTGTTCAGCGGTTGCTAGATCATATCAATAATGTTCATGCCAAGCCTGAAGTAGTATGGATTAAGAGTGCTTCACAGTTGCTCAAATGGTTTCTTCAGTCAAAAGTAGTGAAGTCCAGGGATGAGTTACAGAGCACATGGTTTGTGGAAAGTCCTAAATTTGGTTCTTTGACCGAAGTCCAGTTGCTATTCTCAGTTACTGTAGACTTATTCATTAACTATTGAATGATTCAGTGTGTCTCCTCTTGCTGAGAATTAGATTTAGGCCAACTGCTAAAGAAATTAAGGTATTTCGGAGAGACCCTGGAGAACCAATGGCAATATGAGGTTGATGTCAGTGTAAAATGTTCATAGGAGATGACATATATTATGAGTAGTAATCATACAGGACCATAACAATAACATTTTTCGTTCATCTCTCCCTTCATCATCCATTTTGGTGAGTCTGGTGCTTCTGCAGGAAAGTGCCCTTCAGATGTTCAGGGCTTTAGCCATGGTGATAGGGGATGACAGGAATTGTAGCCAGGCTTCAACACAACTGATAGGTGCCTCCTTCAGAGCTTGAGAGTAATGCATTCCAAGCCCAAGTCCCTTCTTATCCTAGTACTTATGTTTCTGCGCTGCAAGTGGAAAGAAATGCAGTACATTCTCCATCTGGAATCCTGGAGTGTTCTGTCCACGTGACTGGAAAGCCACTGAGCATCTTGAGAAGGGGAATGCCTCACTGGCCATTCAGCAAGATGCCCAGTATCCTGAGACTTTGGAAATGGGCCCAAGACATTTTAAAGCCAGGCTTTGCTGCTCCCCTGCCTCTCTGGTTGGAGTTTTAATACTCCCACTCTGTATGCTAAGTATTACAGCTTTGCCACAAGCTGAAGCCAGCCACTAGAGAATTGAGTGGTGAGCAATTTGATCCATAAATAAGGGTTTTTTTCTCCTCCCCAGTAATTTTCCTGATTTGCGCTGTTTGTTTCTAAAACATGATTTCTGCTTATCACAGTTTTGACGTTGTTGGGCAGCACTGGCATTGGACAGGCTTTTCCAATAGGATTGCAGAGAGGACTACATGCTCTCGAAGGGAGGGTTCCCATAAAGAACTCTGGAGCTAGGGAATTATTAAGCCTTTGACCAACTTGGTTGGTGGAGGAGGATTACACCCCACTTCACATACTTGTGGAACTTCACCGCTCATGTTCAGAAACCCAGGTGGCAAGCTAGAATGAACATTGGCCAGCAGGCAGGCTAACCAGTGACTGGATCCTTGCCAGAGACTACTGAAGCTATATCTGAGAAGGGGGGCATATTTAACCCATTTAAAATAATCTTTGTCCAGTTTGTTGTTACTGCGGTTATCTGGCCCAAGCCCGAGGTCTACAATTTCATATTGGTTATGGTTAATATTTCCACGTGGCACTCCATAAGATGAACCCCATGTGTCTGAAAGGGTCATGGAGAGCCTGTGTAGGCAGGCATGGCCGCACGTCCTCAATTGTGCAAGATAGGTCTAGGCCAGTAAACAACTTTTGTCACACAGTCAGTAGTGCCCTCCAGACACAGCCGACCATTAAGCAAATGCAAGGGCTCTCAGCCCTGAACTGCCTGCATGACAGGATTAGTGCGTCCGTCTATACAGTCTCCCAGCGCTCCTCATCTGCATACTGTTCTAACAATTGGCAATGCTGACTAAATCTCATCAATTCTGATTTTGACCTTTCAGAAGCTTTGTCTCCACTAAAAACCCTATTGTTCTCCTCGGGAGAGGGCTAGCCTCCAGGTACAATCTTCCCTGTAAAAACCCCAAGTTTGAGCTTCTTGTCGGAACGCTCGTGCCTTGCATCCCAGACTGCTGCCGCTCCGTTCAGTGAGCCTCCCTTCAGCCTCCACATGCTGGGAAGCCATGAACCCAAGCCTCGATCTCTATCTTCTCTTTCACTGGACTGCAGGATCAGGTGGAGTATCACCCCAGAAATCCTCTGAAAACCCCTATCAATTTTCCTCGCTTTCTGCTTCCATAGCTCTTGGATGAGTGCGTGAGTGTGTGTGTCGTTGTTTGCGTAATTAAGGAAAGTTTAATAAAATCTTTTAATTGAACAACTTGCCTAGTTTTTGTCGCGGCCCAACACCGTAAACATAGGGTTAAAGATCTCGCTACATTACCCAGCCTCTCCTAGTGCTAGCTTGTCCTCTCAGCTAAATTCCCCACCTTTGTAATATTTGGAGCGCATTTAGGTGTCCCTCCCGGGACCTACAGAAATCAGGATAACATTGTTTAACCTCTTTTCCTCCTCTCTTTAACACCCATTGCTACTAAAGGTGCAAATAATGAGTTTCTTACACTTGAGTCATCCTTCTCTTTCTTCTCCTTCTTCTTGATATAACTGAACATAGCTAGGTTACAACACAATTGTAAGGTAACATGGGAGAACCTTTCCCTTTTTTTCAGTGTTGCAAAAACGGAGGTTTAGTTCTACAATTACAGCGTCCAGAAGTATGCTGTTACATACCACTGACCAATGACTTATATCATTTTGATGTTTGTTTCCTAACCTAACTAAAAAAGTAATTACTTTTTTGAGCCTTAGAACAATAATCATTACTCGGTAGTTTTTACTTTTACAAGTAACTATCCAAGCTCTTTATACCTGTTTTGGGGAAGGCTACCATACTTTTGCATTTTAAGCAGTGTTCAAAAAAGTTACATTTTTGGGGACTGTAGCTCCCAGAATTTCCCAGGTGTCATGGCCACTTGTCATGGTGCTAGAAAATTCTGGGAGGTATTGTCCAAGCACAGTAATAGGTTTCAAAAACTCATCTACATCATTTGGTTAAAAAGCAACTGTCCAATTTGGCGAACCACACAGCTGACCACTAGAGGGAGCTCTTGCCTTGACCTGTTCAAATTGTGCTAGGAGAAAAGGAACTGAATTCTTGTTATTACTGGAATATTGTTAATATTTCTACATTCTGTTGATTATATTTCTTTTCTTTACTTTATTGTTATCTGCCTTGATTTTTTTAAAGGAAAGATGATCGATGTTTTACTTTTTTTTTGAAAGAATCTTTAAGGATCTTTAAAAAAAGAATTTTTAAGGATAGAACAATATTTGAGGAGGAGGAGTTTATATCTAAAGCTGATACTGCATTCTGTTTCCCCCAGGCATAATAGTGCAGTTTATACAGTCTGCTTAAAAATTAGATTGAGAAAATAGTCAGAATAAAAATAGAATAGGAAAGAAATGTTTTCCACAATAAGTCGCTGTCAGATTATAGTTACATAACTCTTGCATCAGAATTAAAACAACAGCAGCCACCTTGAGACAAAATGGCCAAGTTTGTTTTGTGGGATACCAGTTCCACCAAGGAAGTTTAGCACATGCTGAGCTATCTCCAGTGGATATAACCAGACCTGAAAATTGCTTAACTTTGGCTGTATCAAGTCTGTGGTATGTACTAGACTTTAGAGATTTATTAACCCAAAAGAATGTTTTGATTCAACTTCCGATTTTCTTTCCAGTGATTTCATGGTTGCTCGGAATTCTTTTGCTTTCATTTGAGGCCTAGGCAAAACCAGATGGAAATGGATCAGAGAGTCCAACATATTTTTCAATCAGTAATAACTTAAAAATGAACAGGCCTACCTCCAACGGGCATAGCATACACACAGAAGTATCTCTGGCTGTGTAACACTTGGGCTGGAGAAGTGATGACTCTCATGTGTTTTCTTGTGAAAATCTTTTTCTAAACATTATTTCCTTGATTTGCTAATTTTTGTCTTTTTTCTTTCTGCAGTTTCTCTCCCAGAACAGCAGTTGCCACTTCCAAGGATTCAGGGGAGGTACAGAGTTGGGATGAGGAGAACATGGGAGCATGTGTGAGGAAGGGGGGTTCCTTAATACAAACCCTCCAACATTTCACAGATGAAAACTGTGACCTATGTTGTCAAGTAACACCAGAGTGTGGTCAAGATGGCAAAACTGGTGAATGAGGAAGAACACAGGAGAACAAGAACACACAAAAAACACATGTAGAAGTTTGCTTTTGTGACCCTACTGTGAAAGAAAAAATTGTAACCACTTCCCTCCCCTCTGCGGAATAATTGAGTGTAAACCAGCGGTTCTCAACCTGGAGGTCGCAACCCCGGGGGGTCGCATGACCCTTTCACGGGGGTCGCCGCTCCCCCTCGCCGCCGCCGCCGCCGCTGCCAGCGGGCTTTCTCACTTTGGCCACCTCCTCCTGGCGCCATCCTTTCCTCTTCCACCCTCCCTGTGGAGCTGGCGGGCGGGGAAGAAGGGGAGGAGTGGACGGCCCATGTGGGCTCTTGCCCCACTCCTCCTTCTTTCTCCCTCCTGAGCGAAGCACAGACACCGGGGGATGAGTGGCTGGCTGTGAGGTAGGTAGAGGCCGTGCTTCCCAGCGACTCCGGGGCGGGCGGCGTGGCAACGTGGGGCGGGCTGAGTGGAACTGGGTGGAAGGCGGAGGGGGACTGGGCGGCTGCAGGTAGGAGCCAGCATAGAGGCAGTGGGGGGCAGGAGATGGCGCTCTCACCAGCCAGCCACCGGTTTCTGCGTCGCCGCCAGGGGCACAGGTAATGGGGAGGCAGCTGGCTGGCGAGAGGGCTCCCTGTGGGGCCGTCCCGGGGCAAAGTCAGAGGGAACTGGGCAGCAGCGGGGGGCAGGAGGCAGTGCTGCCGGGCTCGGAGCCGAGAGACCCGGGCGGGGCGGGGCGGGGCGAGGCGAGCGTGGGGCGGGCATGGCTTGCTCGAGCCGCTCCCGTGCTTGAGGGGCCACCGGAGGGGGAGCCAGCCAGCCTCCGCCTTCCCCGTCGCCGCCACGAGCGCAGGTAGTGGGGGGTGGCGGAGCGTCCCTGGGCAAAGGCAAGGGAACTGGGCGGCGGCGGGGGGCAGGAGGCAGTGCTGTCAGGCTCAGAGTTTGTGCTCTCAGGCGGCCGTGGGATGGAGCAGCTTGGCAGCTGAGAGACCCGGGCGGGGCGGGGCGGGGAGGCGAGCGTGGGGCTGCTTCGCCTCCAGCCGCTCCCTGGCTTGAGGGGCCGCCGGAGGGGGAGCTGGCCAGCCACCGCCTTCCCCGCCACCACCACAAGTGCAGGAGCGGGGGGGCGGCGGGGGCATCCCTGGGCGAAGGCAGAGGGAACTGGGCGGCGGCGGGGGGCAGGAGGCGGGTTGCCAGGCTCACTGCTCTCAGGCGGCCCTGGGAGCCCGGCAGCCGAGAGACCCGGGCGGGTGGGGTGGGGGGAGGCGAGCGGGGGGCTGCATGGCCTGCTGGAGCCGCTCCCTGGCTTGAGGGGCCTCCGAGTGGGAGCCGGCCAGCCGCCGCCTCCTTCGCCATGATGTGTGATGACACAGAAGCAGAGGAAGGAAGGAGGAGGATGCAAGGCTGGGATTCTCCTCCTGTTGCCATCACCATCACCACCCAGGTTGTAAATGGGGAAGGGGGAACTAGCTCTCCCCCCCGCCCACTGTTGGTAATGTTGGCACCAAGCCTGGCAAAGAAATCCAGTCAAACACAGCTGCAGACAGCAGACTTAAGAACTCAGTTGCTGGGGGGGGGAGTGGAAGCAGGAACAAGCCTGAACGCATTGAAGCAAAACCTATCTTTCTTCCTTCACATATGGTCATCTTTCTCTCAGCCTTGGGTCTTCCTTCACCTGTATCATGCTCCTGGATTTTGGGTCCCTATATTTCCCAGCGTGTACCAATTGTTTGCATTTTGCAGAATTCCAGGTTAGTGCTTTACCCTTATCTCTTTGCCATCCCCCTTCAGTGGGCAGTCTTTTACATTTATTTGTAGCATGGCCTCTATGATTAAAACAGTTTTATTTTCTGTACGCTTCCTTATCTGAGGCAAGAAGTTGGCCTCTGAATCTTTAGGAACTACCATATGTTTTTTCAATCCCCAGAAAGGTAGCATGGCCTGTGATAATTGTTCTTCTCTTGTTTTTTATTTTTCCTAAACTGTAGGAATTAATTAAATTCTGTAAATGGTTTTTACTCCTTTTAAAGGTGCCAGTTTCCTTTAAGTTTGGCCTAGCTGGGTGACTATAAAACCCGATATGTGTGAGGCTTCTGTGAGAAGCCATTTCATTTCCATTTCTGCTCCACTTCCAATATTTAGTATCCAGCTTGATGAATCTACAGACGTTGCAAACTGTTCACAGTTACTGGTTTACGTGAGGTATATTAATGATGGCGAGTTTAAAGATGAGTTTCTTTTTTGCAAACCTCTTAAACGACAACTACTGCACGTGATGTATTTGACACAGTTGTTCATTTCTGGAAGAGCAGGAGATCTCTTGGGAAAAGGTTTGTGGTGTTTGCACAGATGGTGCTCCAGCCATGCTAGGATGTCGATCTGGATTTCAATGTTTGGTACTGAATGAGTCACCAAAGTCATTGGACTCACTGGATGATTCATGGCAAATATTGGCAACGAAGAGCTACCACAAGAGTTACAAGAAGTAATGAAAAGCGTCATAAGTTCTGTAAATTTCATAAAGGCGAGCGCTTTAAACAGTCGACTGTTTTCGCAACTTTGCGACAAGTTGGATGCGCCGAACAAACCTGTTTTTTCACACTGAAGTGAGATGGTTGTCAAGAGGAAAAGTTTTAAAACGTGTTTTTGAGCTTCGTGATGAACTCAAAACATTTTTTAATCAGAAAGCAAGACCGCAGTTCGAAGCACTTTTCAGTGATAAAAGTGAACTGCAGAAAATAGCTTACTTGGTTGACATCTTTACCATCTTGAATGAGTTAAATTTATCACTGCAAGGACCAAATGCAACATGCCTCGATTTGTCTGAAAAGATCCGATTATTCCAAATGAAACTTCAGCTTTGACAAAAAAAAATTGGATGAAAGAAAACTTACATGTTGCCTACCTTATCTGCTTTCTTTGAGGAAATGACATTGAACCAGACAAAAGGATTCCGATGATGATTTCTGTGAAAGAACACTTGCACATGCTTGCAGAGGAAATTTCATCGTACTTTCCAAATCTACCTACACCCATTTGCACTTGCCAGAAGCCCATTCACAGTCAAAGTTGAAGATGTTCCTGAGACAGCACAAGAGGAGTTCATTGAACTTATTAACAGCGATGCAGCGAGAACTGATTTCTCTACAATGCCAGTTTCAAAATTTTTATTAGTGTTTTCAGTCATATCCTGTTCTATCTGAGACTGTGTTGCGCCTTCTTCTTCCATTTCCAACAACATATCTTTGTGAAATAGGGTTTTCAAGCTTGTTGGTTATCAAGTCTAAATACAGGAGTAGACTTGTTGTGGAAGATGATCTTCGTTGTGCTCTTGCAAAGACTGCCCCGAGAATTTCTGATCTGGTGAGAAGCAAGAAGCTCAACCTTCACACTGATGTTGGCTTTTTACGCATACTGTTGCAAAATGTAGAAATGTAGTTTTCTGTTGATATATTAAGCCTGTTACCCATGCTTCAAGACAAAATTTCATTTATTTGTAATTAGAAATAAATATTTCACAATATATAATTACATATCCTTTTTTATTAATCACTATGCTTTAATTGTCTTCAATTTGTAACAACGAAAATACATCCTGCATATCAGATATTTACATTACGATTCATAACAGTAGCAAAATTACAGTTTTAAAGTTACAGTTACAGTTACAGTAAAATATAACTATAACAGTAGCAAAATTACAATTATAAAGTTATAGTTACAGTTACAGTAACTGTAACAGCAAAATTACAGTTATAAAGTTACAGTTACAGTTAGTTATAAAGTTACAGTTACAGTTATAAAGTAGCAACGAAAATAATTTTATGGTTGGGGGTCACCACGACATGAGGAACAGTATCAAGGGGTCACAGCATTAGGAAGGTTGAGAACCACTGGTGTAAACTATTTGTGTATTTCAGACTCAGAGTGCAGTGACTGAAGGAAGCTGAGGATTAAGGGGAAAGGGAGGGGGAGGAAGAGAGAGAAACTGGGACATTTTAGAAGCAGCTGAAAAAGTGGAAGGAGAGAGGATCAATTGGGACTGTCCTTGCCAAACTGGGACAGCTGAAAGGTATATGATAAATGCTTACCTGGCTAAATGTTTGCCTTGCTATGCTGAAGAAATCATTGGGACATCCTTCTTTCTTGTCCTTCCCTGTTATCGTTTGTGATACTAAAAACTTACTCCAGAATGTTTCCTAACCCAGCCAGAGCGTGTTCATATGGCGCTTCAGAAAGCACGGGGGGACGCTTCCTTTGACAAAGGCCACAGTGTTAGCACTTCGCTGTCTTGTATAAGTTGCTGTCTGCAACTGTAAAAGAGGTTACTGTTAAGGAGATACGTTGCTGGTATAGCCGTCCCTTAAGACTACACAGGATCAATCATATTTTTTCAGATAGATGCTTGAGAGGCTATAGTATCGTAGGTACATTGGAACATATGTGTATTGGCTGCCTTAAAATAATTCCACTCTGACTGGAAATTCTTGATTGGATTAACAGAATAACTAATCAAAATATACACTTTCAATGTACATTACTGTTTTTATCAATTTATGATAAAGAAAATGAAAATGCCTTGTGTAATGATCTTATATGTACCTTGCTGTATGTTGCAAGGGCAGAGATAGCAAGGTCGTGGAAGAATTTGCAAGGTTTGTCCACAGTGGCGGAGCTTGGAGTGTGTGGACAGGGTGTGGGGGGGCTATGGTGTGAGGGGCATGGCCACTCTATGGGGCACATGGCTACAGGCTGGGATGCCCCAGAAATGTTGCCGCCCGGGGCGAATCACCCCCCGCCACCTACGTTCCTACGCGACTGTTTGTCCATTTATCATTGGTCAGGCAGAATTTGGATCCTTGCATTAGTAAAGAAACTAACATACAAATTCCACTTTGCTACAGGTGAAATAACTGAAGACACTTTCAAGACTGCATGATACCCATTTATAACATACATGATTTGCTGATCTTGAATTTTATGAAGATATTTACATATATGCCTGTGCAGAATCATATTGCATGATGAGGGATATGCAAGTAAAAGAGAATGGAGAAGAAGCACGTTGTTGGGTCATTACATAAAGAAATGTGTGTTATTTTGCACATCATTTCCACCCAAAACATGATAAAAGAAAAAATTCGAGAAAAGATACCTGGAGAAACACAAAGTATATGAGAGCATCTGACTGGCTGAAACACATGTAGGGCAGATTATGGATTGGTATACCCCTGGTTGGCTGGCAAAGCAACAAAGAAGATCCATCCCAGGCATGTTTACTGAAATGATTATCTGACCATCATAACTGAATTAAGCAAGTAGGTTGTATGTGCCCCACACATTGTTCAAAATACACCTCATCCAAAGTGATTCTTCTCATTGTAACACCATTTAACACTAGGAACTATAAAAGTGAACCCCAAAAGTTGTCAGTTTGGGAGTGATCATGTGAAACAAGACTCTAGAGTACATTCTATTCTTGGTGTTTTATTTATTTACTTCTCACCTTTTTCCCAGTTAGGGACTCAAGACGGGTTATAATAGTTAAAACAAACATAGCTTAAGAAATCACAACGTATAAAAGTTAAATGCAATTAAAACCAGTAAAAAACAAACAAACCCATAAACCATTAAAAAGTAAGCAACATACAGACAATCTAGTACATTACGTAAGGCCATCAATCTTGGAGGCCTGCTGAAACAAAAAGGTCCTTATGTGCCTATGGAAAGATAGGAAGGAGGGTGTCAGTCTAGCCTCTTTAAGAAGGGAGTTCCAGACCTTGGGAGCAGCTACCAAAAAGGCACTCTCAACTGTTCCTACAGGATGTATAGGTGAGGGTGTTGGGTCAGAGAGAAGCCCCTCCCCACAAAAAATCTGAAAACACAGGCAGGCTCATCTTGGAGTCCTTCAAATAGCCACGACTGCCATTTATTATCATAAACCTCATTGTATAGTAGAAAAGGAAGGGGGAATAACAGAATTTGAAACCATTCCTTTTTTGAACTACAGTTCCCAGAATTTCCCAGCCAGCATGGCTCAGGGGAGTTGTGGTCTTAAAAAGTAGCTTATCCAGACTGTGAAAAATGCTAAAGCTAGTATGAATGAAAATAGGCCTTTCTCTCACACAGGGTTACAGTGTCAGGGCAACTTCTGTACTAATTAGCAGTCCAGACAGAGAAGAGCATGATCTGTTTGGTTTTCAGCTTCATAGCGTAGGAGACTTTCTATCTCCTAATGCAGGACAGGTCAAATTCACCTCCTGGTTCTGCTGGTCAATGGAACAATCAAAGCCTGAGGACTCCTCTTAACTTCTCTAGAGCTTTTACGAGCAGAGCAGCACACGTGTAGTGTTTAACAAGGCTATTAAGTCACTGCAGGCAAAAAGAAAATAAGACTTAGCTGCAGTGAAATTCTGATTCAGAGCCTATGTTTGGTTTTCCTGATATCTGATTTTACACTCATCAGGCTGCTTTGTCCCATACAGTAGTAATCACAACAAATGTAAGAAATTGCACACATACACACTCAGAGCAGAGCTATGAGCCTCCAGAGACAGAGATTACTAGCCTACACGGAAGGTCTACATCCAAAATTAATTCTATAGATACCATTTAAATGTATTGCCTAACAATTAAAAGGTTGTTTTTTTTTTACCATCAGAACTCATTTTGTTCTGCTCTCACTTTGAATCTTGTTCTACGTATGTATATTGTAGCATCTGTATGCTTTCTCAAAGGAGAGGATAGCTAGATGTAAAGAAGACTTCTGTACTGTTCCTGCAAAGGGCTACTTTTGTTTTCATTACCAGCTGCTCTTTCCAAAATTTGTTCTTACACTAAATTTGTTGAAGAAATGTATAGCCAAACCTCTTTTGCTTCTTCTCTCTGTCAAAGAAGGTTCTGGACAGGGGCTTCTAGAATCACTGCAGCCTCATTTCTTCTGACTGAGGTAGACTGCGCATCTGGGATTCATACCAGTGGGGCAGTGAATCTACACGGAGTCTGAACTTTAAAGGAGCTATCCAAGGCACTGACCCCATCCCCCAAATAGCTTCAAAACTTAGATACTTCCTTTAAAGCTCAGACTAGACCTCGGAGTGGGCTAATCAGCCCACTGACATGGAAGCCCCCAGCAGCCACTGCTTTGGGATAGTAATTGGACCCACATTTGTACTAAAAGCCAGCTGTATTTTCACTACTGGGGAACAATAGTCAAAAGAGAGCAGGGAAGCTTCATGTCAACACAAGAACCACAGAAACTCAGGAAGGAAGAAAGGTGGCTAGAAAGACATTTCTGTTGGTGTCTCCAAGAAGACCACAGGGCAAATTTGTGAGAGTAGGGAACTGAGAAAGGCAGAAAAAAAAATTGTAATGACTAGTTCAAGAAACATTAACTATTTAAGATAATTGGTTTGAAACATACTGCCTATTCTCAAAACCATGCCTATAAAGATTCTTCACTGTCCAGACATTCTAAATAGGATGGAATCCCTCTATGTATGGGTGGATTTGAAGAGTACTCTCTGTCTTCACCGCCAGCCTCTCAGCTTTCACACATACAAGTTGTACATAAATGTTCATTTAAGGAGACCACATTTTGATGGCCTTCCATCTGCATCTCACAAGGTCTCTACACAAAATCCCAAGTTATGTGAAAAAAATGTGTGTGAGACATTCATGTACAGATAGTAAATTGTGTTAGTTTCTTGCAGCAAGAAAAGGAGGGAGCCTTTCTGCACTACACTGTTATAGTGCTATTATTCCACTTTCAACATCCTGTGGAATCCTGGGGTTTGCAGTTTAGGAAGGGGCATTTGGAATTCTCAGCCAGAGAGCTCTTTGGCCTCAGTAGACTACAAATCCCAGAATTCCACAGGATATTGAAAATAGAATTATAGCACTATAACAGTGTAGAGCAGAAAGGTCCAAAGACTTGTGGCGCCTTAATGTGGCAGAAGTTTTCATGGATTGCAACCTACTGTTAGTCTATATATCTATACCTATATCTATATCTATATATATAATTAAGTCACCATTCAAACATCAAAATTCTACATCTAGTTCTTCATCTCTAAAACACATGTGTTGGCTTCTCCTTGACAAGTGTGTGGTTATTATGTCATATAAAGTAGATCTTTTCCAATATTTATACAAGTCTAATTCTATCTCATATGTGATGAGGATATTATAAATTACTTGCAACTATATTTATACCTCAAGGTCTTTCTAACATCTCTAATCTTAATATTATTAAATAATAATATCAACGATAATACTAATGGTATTAGTATAGCAATAGTATAGTAAGATGCTTAAGCACATTTAACTACTAGCTAGCTAACTAACTAACTGTTAGTCTTTCAAGTGTCATAGGACTCTTTGTTGTTTTTCTCCTATTCCAGACAAGTGTTAGAAGTACTACTGTAAAAACTCACTACCCCAAGAGGACAAGAAAGCCTGCTACTCCACTGGCAGAGTTTTTCACATGTGAGGCTGAAATCACATTTTGCTGAAATGGCTCTACCACAAGAATGCAAAAATCGCCCTCTGCCACAACACACATTGGATATTCTCTGGCATTAACGGTGCCCATGCACAGCACAATTGGACTGGGGAGTGAGACTCTGAGGCCTTCTTCCTTGTCCTTTCTTAACAGAGTGAAAATGTGGCAAGCTACTTATCCCCTCAGGCAGCAAATGCCAGGGAAGCTGTGAAAACAAAATCAAGAAGTGATTCTTGGGAGTGGGATAAAATGCTCTGACTCATCTGGTTTGGGAGGTTTTATAGAGATTAATTAAAACAAATTTCTGGCCTATTTCCTCAGAGCACTTAAATTCCGAACAAATGTCATTTCTGTTTGATTGATGTCCTGCTGACTATAACCCTAATATATGTATTGGCAGGCTAGTTCCTTATTAGTAACACCATATCATAGGTTAAAGTCTCACTCCTCCGCTTCTGCACTTGCTTTTTCTTTTCCTATTGGGAGGAGGTTTTTTTATATAGCATGCTAAAAGCTTTCTTATCAGTCACTTAAAGTCAGTGTTATTTTTGTTCTATAAACCACATTCCAGATGCCTTCCTTTCAAATGAATGCCAGATTTCATAATGGCATTAAAGGAGAACCAATAATTCTTTTGGAAACTAAACAGATTTCCCTGCTGTCAGTATGCTTTTCTCATCATAAAGGAAGCTCAAGCCCTTCCAGCGGTTATAAAATGTGGCATTGTGCTTTACAGCATTTAGAAACTGAAGCCCTTCAAACATAAACAAATGACAGAAAAAGCAACAGATGTACACAGAGAGAGAGAGAGAGATAAGTGAGTGTCCATAGGCACCTCAGTCCAGGCAGGTCAGGAAGTAGACCTTCAATCTAGAAACACTTATACTACAAATTTCCTTCTCTCAGTTTCCAAGGTGCTACAATATCCCTTTGCGCGCATACACACATATGCATGTTGTTAAACCCAGGCAGAGGCACTGTTTGTACCAATTAACATACCTCTATTTATTTTGACATGTGAAATGGGCAGGCCCCTGGTAAGTTGTGAAGCATTAATTCGCTTGTGAAGGGGCTAATTGCCTTCCATAGAAGTTGTACTGTAATTGTCCTTGCCCTTTTTATATATCAAGCCTCCCATAAAGAGGCTGAAGCAGTTTAACTAATGCTAACCTTGCAGCAATTCTATCCCTGTTTTGAGCTTGGAAAAGAAGGAAGCACATGTGTGAATTTTGGAAAACTCTTTTTTTAAAAAACTCATTAAGAAGGAATGACTGAAATTAAAAAGAAATCCACATGCCCAGGAATTCCCCCACCCAAAAAAAATCTGTAACTTATAAACAAAAATTCCAATCCAACCCCAATGGCAAATCCACAAAGTAAAAAAATAAAATAAAAATCACACATATGATTGCTGCATATCATTTTAGACAAAGAACAATTGGGAAAATCAATTCTCTTACTCCCAGTCAGAAGTATTTTGGAATATTTCACATTTAATCTCTGAATGACAAAAGAGGAAAAAAAAATACATCATCCAACCAAAGGGAATGAAAGGTATTTCAAATCTATATCACACTGAAAGACCTAACACATCCTTCTCTGTTATATGAAAGCCAGAAACAACTTAGAATATGAAGCTTCAAAAGCTTGCATGATCTATTTTGTGCTTTTTAGTTAGCCCAGTAAAGGTATCCCTGTTTTGTAGGTTTTGGATTTTGTTGTATTTAGGGAATGAATGCTGCTGAGCAAGGCTTACTTTAAAATGTTCTTCCATACTGGGTCGGGAACTTATTTCTTAACCAGTGGCTGTGCGCATTAGGTAGTGAAGAGAGCTGGATTTCTCAAGTAGTCCTGACCTGTTCTTGGTTATAACGGTTACATCTATTTCATATGCATACTAGCCTGCCACATCATATAGCCCAAGCCAGAATGGGGGCGCTATATCCATGCTGGCAAGCAGAAGGTTAAGAACATTGTCGGAACATCTCTGCCAGCTGCTGACTTTTGCCGGCCAGCAAAAGGGCTGCTGAGGAGTTGTTCAGCTGTAGAAAGAATGTGGCATTGCTGAGCCAGTGCTACTCACTTGGTCCAATAGAAAACAGGCTTAGCTATAAAGAAGGAAAGCACTAAGTCACTGGATGCTTCAAATGTACTTCACAAATGAAATATGCATGTGCATATTTTTTTTAAAAAAGGTATTTTGTCTGTAGGGTAGCCCCCCCCCCTGCACTTTATTACCTTTGTGTGCTGAATGACTGGGGGAAGTTTTTTACAGTGTAAAATTTACACTAAGAACAGCAGCCTTCATATGAATGGATTTCTGATCTAGAGCTTGAAGGTCAATGCCTTCAGTCTTAGAGGGTTGTGTTTTGAAGTCCCATCCATATGGCTGACACTTGCAAGGACAACTGATGCCCTCTGCTTTTTCTCCAAGGTGCTTTACGGCCTTGATCCTCTTATTTTCATCATTTTCTCTGCCATACTATTGTTTCCGCATGTTTGCATGTATTTTGTAAACTGATTTGTGAATTCAGAACAGAGATCTCCAGGTGTCCCCAGCAGAGACTTAAGAAAAACAATGCTGAAGAAGTAGAATGTTGGAGTTAGGAATACACAAAGGTGGGGCTCCCTGTACAGTTACAGAGGGCCTTTTTGCACTACACTGATATATTGCTATTATTCCACTTTCAACATCCTATGGAATCCTGGGGTTTGCAGTTTATGGAGCAGCGTTTTGAATTCTCAGCTGGAGAGCTCTTTGGCCTCAGTAAACTACAAATCCCAGAACTCCACAGGAGGTTGACAGTGGAATAATAGCAATATAACAGTGTAGTGCAGAAAGGTCCATAAGCTGTCCCAGTACAGCAGGGACTGTTCCAATTAATCCTGTCATAACTCTTTTTCAAGCAGCTTTTAAAATGTGCCAGTTTCTCTCTCCTCCTCCCATTTCCTCCCTTTGTTGTCAGCTGACTTAATTGCTGCAAACTGAGTTCAAAGTGCAAAAGTTTGTATTCAGTTAACTCACTGAGGAAGAGAAAAGGGCTAAATCTTTTCCTTCCCCATAGAGGCAGGCAGAAGCAAGTGGTTGCAGCTTCTCCTAGCTTGTGTTTTCTTCCACATTAATAAATTTTGCCAACTTAAACACACTCTGATGTTGCTTAGCCACGTACATCCCTAGTTTTCATCTGTGAAATGTTGGCAGATATGCAGTTAGGTATCCAGTGTTTCAACTTCTCTTTTCATTCAGTCATTATTTTCCTTAGCATTACTGGCATGGTGTGTGTCACTTTGCAAAGGAAAATGGCTTCTTGGAAAGGGGCAAATATCATGCAGTGCCACTTGAAACAACAGCAGTTTGAGTTGCTGTATCTAAATAACGGAACAGTTCTCAAATGGAGGGGCTGACACTGATTTGACAGCTTCTGGTTTAAGCCTCAGTCAGTTTTACAACTTCAGCAGTCAATTAAGGTTATTTTTTTTAACATCTTTGGCTTAATATATAAAACATTGCTTGTCGAGGAAACAGATGCAAGGAATAGCAATCACATTTAAATTACTTTGCAGATGGGAATACACTGCAAAGGAAAACCCAGAGTAGAATGAAATCTTTGATTTCCAGTAAATGGAGTGAAATTATTTATGAAATTCCAGGTCTACTTGGCACCTGAATTTTTAAGACATTAGGCTAGGTGTACACTTGTATAAAAAGTGAAACACTTCTATAAGCTTGATGTGTAGCCATTGTTCCAATTATTTTACACTTGGTAATCAAAACATATTTTAATTCTTGTCTTTCAAAATTAAATAAATACTAAAATAAAAGAAATGGGAAAAGAAAATTTCCGGGGGGTTTTCTCCTCTTGAGATGTCTCTGTGATAGTTTGCTAGTTACAACTAGCTGTCTTTTTCTGGATTTTACACACAGGTTTGTGCATCAAAACTCATGACAAGCAACACCATTTAGATCAGAAACATGGTAAGCAAGCCATTTTAAAAAAATGACCAGCTGTAAAATAATTCCCCATTCATTCCCGTTTACTAAACCTTTGCCAGGAGAGGCAAAGGAATGTCATTTTCCATGGTACACCGAGACATCTTGAAGTTCATGAACAACCTTGATACTGTAGCCATGTCCATACACAGAATCCAAACATGCATGAACCACATTGATCTCCATTAACAAACCAATTCTAGTTGTTTTCATCTCTAGCAGGAACAGGGTTTTTTTAAAGCCAATGTGTCTAAATTGCCCATTAGGAGCAATGAGCCCCTAAATGCTCTGCATTACAGCAAAGATAGTTCAAAACAATATAGTGCTCCTTGAAAAGTCCATCTTCCACCTTCCAGCTACTGTGATGACTGCAGCTAAGTTTAGAGGGAAGCTGGAGGACAATGAAAGATTACATCATCACCTTCTGTTAAGTAAGTTAACTAAGTAGTGCTAACACTTTGATCCTACAAGCCCTGGTTGTACTATACCACTATCTTTACTTATGGAATGCACTTAGGTTTGGCCCAGCAGAGTGAGCACAGATCAGATTTTATTATCTTTTAGTGTCCTTCTGTCTATATCTTAAATATATATTAATCAAGTTTCTAGTCCACTTTGCACCTCTGATAAAATAGGATGCAGCTTCATTTGATGCTTGTTCTGTTTTAAAGTGTAACTTTTTTTTCATATCTAAAGGGCTTTAGGAAGAAAAACATGGACTAGAAGGAAGGATGAAAAAATATAAAAGGAAAACAAAAGTTTCCAAGAAAAATGTGCTGAGCTAATATAACCCAAAAGTCAGTCTGTCAAATACATTTATCCATTCTTCTTGCCAGTCCTCGTATTTAAAATGTTGGCCTAGTTGAGACAAGAGGAGGTTCGTATAATAAATGACTGACTGAGCAAGACTCAGGAGAGCTTAGACAAAAAGGCTCCAGTACTGATTTTTAGCTTAGATACTTTTTCTGAACTTTTCTGAGGGCTGTTTAGAATCTGGGATGCCATCTGTGGAAGTCTATAATCAGAACATCCTGCTCCAATCATTCACCCCTATACCACCCTCTATGTGACTCTGCTGCCCTTGAGGAACTTAAAATACAGAGGCATATCTAGGGTGGGGCCATGGGGGCAGGTGCCATCAATGCCAGGGGTTGCAAAACAGCAGAGCCCCCACCTTCTTGCCCAGGCCTAGCCTGCTGCCATCCCCCCTACCCCTGCCAGGGTCCTTTCTGACCCAGTGTGTGTGGGGGGTGGCAGCAGCAGTACCCCAGGGGCGCAACTTCCACACTTTCCCTAGGTGCTGATACACCGCTGTTAAAAAAAAATTGTTCTTCTGTGATAGGCTATTCAACACTATTGAGGCTGTGCTAGAATGTACGAAGAAGAATACAAAGAGTTGTCCAGAGCAGTGTGGCTACTATTCGACATTATTGCATAGCAGAGACTAATAGGAAGGGAGCAAGGGCATCTAGTGCCAGGAGAATATAAAGAAGGGTAAGGGACGGGAATGCAAAATGGGAGGCTAATTATTGTGTTTGTTTGGAAAGTGATCTACATGCAGACAGAAAGACAGGTTTTTTTTCTCAGCATCCCAGCCATCAGGATTAAGGTTACTTATTCACATAATTTTCATCATCATCATTATCATCATCAACAACAACAACAATATTGGCTCAGTATGAAAAGTAATTATGAAACTTTCTGCACAGCACCCTTATAGCGCGATGATTCCACTTTCAACCTCCTATGGAATCCTGGATTTGTAGTTCCGGGAGGGGCTGGCCAATGAGAAGCTCACTATAAGAACATAAGTATAAAAGCAGTTTCTCACTGTATTTTCAGCCAGCCAGCCGGCCCCTCCCGAAACTGCAAACCCCAGAGTGCTGTGCGGAAATGTTCTATGTCTAAATTTTGTAACTTGGATCTCTTCTGTAGAACTTGGAGTTGTGTGGCTATAACATTGATTCCTTGTTTGCCTGTGGTCCATTCCCAAGTAAGTGGTGTGAAAAGTGTAGACATTAGTAGCATGAAATCCACTGAGGCAAATTGGCCTGCTTCATGTCCACTCCTAGTTGATTCTGAAACTAAGGGTCGGGAAACCAGAAGACACTATGCTAAACTCAGCCTTCTTCAAAATGCTAACTAATCCTTCAGCAGCTAACCTTGAAACGGAAAGGCATGGACAAAATGGCACTTGAGTTGATGGAACTTCTTGGATGATATATTGAGGGCCTTTTAGCCCTCAGTTGGTTCTCATCAGGAAAGCTAGCTTCCAAGATCTTACCTACAAATATGCCAATGTCTTATTAGAAGCCAGCACTTCATTGACATAACTTCTGAATACCTAGGCCATTTCTGTCCTACACTGTTATAGTGCTATTGATCTATTTTCAGCATGCTATGGAATCCTGGGGTCTGCAGTTTAGGGAGGGGCCTTTAGAATTCTCAGCCAGAGAGCTCTTTGGCCTCAGGAAAACTACAAAGCCCAGAATTCCACAGGATGTTGGAAGTGAAATAACAGCACTATAACAGTCCAGTGTGGAAATGGCCTCACTTTCCATATATCTCTAAAAGTCCTGACCCATCTTTCTTTTAAAGTACCTGTGGCCATCCCACCACCCACAAGGTGTTCCTGAAATTGGTGAAGTCTTAGAGTAAAAAGAGCCCACCCAAGGCATTTTGCTGCCTGAAGCAGAGAAGCAGGTGACATTTCACCAGCATCCTTCCCCAGTCCAAGATGCATCATACTCAAACCCAACCAAGCTATTTTGGCAACTAAGGCAGAAAAATCCCACAATTAATTCTATACCCTTCCGGAGACTAAAAAATCTTACAAGGGTGATGACTTAATGAATAACACTTTGATGCCTTTTTATGACACTATAAATATACTGCTTAATTCTGCCAAATGGTAAGGATAGCCTTGCCCAGGCATGTAGTGGCGGGGAGGGGGGCCAGGGACTGGCAAAGCAAGGCACTACCTCTCCGGTGGCATTTTCTTTCAGACCTCAATTTTCTAGGATTGCAGCAACTTAAAACTTCATTCGACTGTTTAGAAATATATTTAGGCATCCAAAGAAAAGAAGCAGGCAAAGTTACCAAGAAAATACTAATAGACAGAAACACACACACCCCCTCAAAAAAACCAAAAACCAAGAGCTCTAGGTGTGAATAATTTTCAGTGTCTCACTTTACCAGGCAAGGCAATTCCATGGTTCCGAATAAACAAGGAGGAAACAAAGTCAGTCCTTAGGAGTTTACAAAACTTGATCAAGCCTTTTGAAGGTCAGGCCAAACTGAAGCTCCCTGCTCTGCAGGGCTCAGGACGAGGCAGCTCTCCAAAGCGGGGTGGAACCTGTTGTAAGGAGGCCACAGGCTGCAAGTTGTAGACTGATTAGATATTTTAAGTGCATGCATATACGCATGCATGCATGGGGGATATAAGGAACAAGCATCTGTGGAAGAAAGGACAGCTGAGCCCACATCTGACTCAAGTAGAGCAGTGAGCACAGGTGAGCAGACAAAGCTGTGTGTGTGTGTGTGTGTGTGTGTGTGTGTGTGTGTGTGTGTGTGTGTGTGTTCAGGCCCCAGCTGCTAAATGCTGTGCTACCTTGTTTCATCTGGCAAAGTGGAGGAGAATCTCAGGTAGTCAGAGGGCTACAATATGGACTCAGGAGAGAGCGAAAGAGACCTCACAACAAACGCTGGAATCATAGAAGGAAACTGGAAGAGAGTTACATTTTAACAAAATAGATATTTGTTTTCACTTGGACATGGGTTAGGGGAGTATCAGGTGAAGAGAAAGCTTTGGGAAGTTTTAGTAGTGAGGTGAGAAGAGCAGTGGTGGACTACTAGATGGTATGATGTGAATGTGGTGGTGATGATGGTGATGATCCAGGGAGGGATGGAGATTGTACTAGCTATTGTCTACAGGAATGGTTAAATGGTTATCATGGAGTGGGATGGATGGAGGAAGATGGGAAACCGAAGAGGAAAAGGATTATTTAATTATTTCTGTAAATTATGAATTCACTTTTGGAAGGTGGAGAAGAGGACAGGTTGAAAACTAAAACTGGATGATCAGATTTGAATTTTTTGTGCGGGAGAAAAGGTTTGTAGTCCTTTGTGTGAAAATAATACTGTGTTATGTGCATGCAATGGGTTATTTGTGTGGGAGGGGAAGCAAACAGATGAATGTGAGGAAATGAAGCTGAATCAGTCCTTTTTTGTGCCTCCAATCCCTGCTGTGAGGTATACTGAGAAGAGAAAGAGACTGAATATATGGAAATAATATGCTATTTTAACATATTAAAATATTTATCGCTTAGTGTGCTTGAAATTTTGCCTTGTCTATCTTTTTGGGCTGCAACTCCTCTCCCTGCATGTCTTAAGTGAGGTGTGTGTGTGCATATGCATGTGAAACAGATGTATTTGAACTTTATTCCATAATAATGTGTTGATGTGTGTATTTTGATTTAAGGAGTTTTGGGTTTTCTGTGAGAATGAGAAATATTTTAGCTGTGGATTTCCTGAATCATCAGCAGGGGATTGGACTAGATGGCCTTGGGGATCACTTCCAATTGTGCGTATCCATGAACTCTGATTGCTCCCTACATCCTGAGTGTGGGAACTGGGGTGACTGTGCATATGTGAGGCAGATGCTGAAATGTTCTTTTGCTTGTTGGTTCGGCTTAGAACATTACCTTTCCCTTCTTGTTGGGCTGTGACACAACAAGTGTGTGTAGAATTTGTATTCTTTAGGGAGATCCCCTTTTCATCTGTTCTGAGTTCCAACAACACCACATTGAGTTCCCTTCTTCTGTACTGTTAGCTAGATCTTCTTTCTTAATTTCCAACTAGGATGGCATGGCAGGGAAAAGAAAACTAGCTTGATAATTACTTGCTCTGCATGCAGAAGTAGCAAGTACTGAACACATTTTTTGCTATCAAACAGTAATTTTCATAACTTTTGAAGAGTTTGAGATATTGTAATGAAAAACTCTGCACAAATTATGACTTATCACCAGCAAAAGATTCCTATTCTTTAAGTTCAACGTATGACTATTCATCTGTCCTTCCTTCCTCTTTCTTTCTTTCTTTCTTTCTTTCTTTCTTTCTTTCTTTCTTTCTTTCTTTCTTTCTACTGTAAAAGTTCATAACATTCCTGCAAGCCTCTGTGGACCCCCTGTGAAGACATCACAACTTCCTTGGGTCTATGGAGCATAGTTTAAGAATCTCTGCAATAGTATAGGTAATAAGTAAAGTAGCTGTTCAACTGCAAAAGCATTACAAAATTACTCTTCAAAAATGAGTTGCTATGGGGCATCCATGTTGGCCAAGCCAAAAAAAAAAAAAAGAGCAAAATTAAAATACACCATGCTGATACCTTTACTTGGCCAACTAAAGCTTCACAGGCGTCTTCATCAGGCAGAGATGTTAAAAATCACAAATAGGGGGAAACTGAGAAGATGTTTGCGTCCAGAGCTGTATCTTACTTCAAATGTTATTTAAACTGTAGTTTAAGATGGTCTTAAGGGAGGGCAGCAACCCCACATTTTCTCAGGTTTCAGAGAACTTGAAACAAAAAAAGTAGAGTTGCACTAATTTTTCTCTATTAGCAGTTATAATAGTATGACTTGGACAATATGCATTCACTTCCTAATCATTGTAATTTAGTTTACACAATGATTTTTGATGTGTAAAATATTGTATACTTAAATTGGTTGGTTTGTTTGGGTTTTTTGGTTATCTTCACAACAAAGTTTCTAGTTAAAAGACATTTATTAAGGATTGTTTTGTCATTTGCTGTTCTTGTTGTGTGCATTCAAGTTGTTTCCAACTTATGATGACCCTAAGGTGAACCTATCATCAGGTTTTCTGGGGCTGAGAGTATGTGATGTGCTTTCCATGGTTGAGTGAGGAATTTACCCTGGTCTCCAGGATTGTAGTCCAGTACTTAAACCACTATATTACACCAATTATCATTACCTATGAATTTTTTCCCCCACAGAAACCTCCTTTATAGGGACTGATGCCCAACCCTCCTGCCCCCCACTTTTTGCCTCTGCCACTCCCTCCGCCCTCCGATAATTGTCTCACTACCTCCCAAACTTGCCCTGGAAAAGCTCATCCATTTCCCTCATAACACAATTGATCACCTGCAGCAGAATCCAGACACGGATCCTGTTTGAGAATGCTGTGATGAAGCTTTAATTTCTCTTCCCCAGAAATTTGATCCCTAGATTTCAGTGAGTACTGAGAGATAGTTTAAATTGACCCATCCCTCCAAACTGAGGTGAATTGGATCAGCATGGAACTATCTAGACCAGATCCAAATTGGATTAGGTGGGTTTGATTTGTATCTGGAGTGAGTGACCCCCTGTCTGAAGTGATCTGGGTCAATGTGGATGATTCTGACACTAAATTGCATCATCATCATCATCATCATCATCATCATCATCATCATAATGAGGTGAGGAAGCCAATGCATTGTTCACCCCTTCTAGCCAGTTTCTGCACCTTTCATTCAGAGTCTGAACTTCAGACCACTGGGGTCATTGACCATCAGCCTTACAAAAGAGTTGAAAAACTCTTACCTGGAATGATTTGACTTGTCTACGCACATTTCAGTGCAAAACTTAAACAGCTGCCATATTGAAATAAATATGAAGAACAGGTCAAATTTTGACATTGGTTTCTAATGTCTACTTGTCTACCACACTTCACAATAATTTTGGGGCTGGAATTCAGCAGGTTGAGAAGGCAGAGAAAAAAGATATGAGAGAGAAAGAAGATGAAATGAAGAGTATTTAATTGGACCCAAAATAGTCTAGTGAAGACCAACTTGGTCAGACTTTTGCGCCTCTACACTCTAGACAAAACAGCATTCTGAAGGCCTGTCTGGGGCCTAGCGTATAACTGGAGCTCTGCCCAGAGAAATTGTCCTGCTGCCTCACACTATTCGTGTTAAAGTTTGGTTGCCATTTCAGTATTTATGACTCTGCAGTGAAGAGAAAAGCATTCTGTTTGAACTCATAACACAACCTATCAAAATATTGGGGAGGTAAGTTTCTAACACTGATTTACATTGTTATGATGGGCTATAAATTTTCTAGCACTGAACATGCAATGATTCTTTACAGCAGATGCAAAGATGTGTCAAAGACGCCATTAGCATCAGGTATGATGCAGAGGCGGGGTCTGCCAGCAGCTTCCATAAACATTTCTTATGTTCTTAGACTATGATTAAACTCTGTTGTTTACTCATCACGCACTCTTCATTAATAAATCACCAGACTACAACTCAGCTGACGTGTTATTCTTTATTTATCCCCAGCAGTAATTTAAACAGATTCCATTCAGGTAGGTAGCAGGGGATAGGAATACATTTTCCATTCTGCAACAGTAATAAAACTTTGTGAGGCCATCTAGAATATAAATCATTACAATTTATTATAATTATTTTTAAAATATCTAAATAATCTGTCCCTCTTCCCCCTTGCTCCTAGTAAAACACATGCTGATTTAAAAGGGCATGCAGCACAGATAGGTACACTTAAAATGGTAAAGCTAAGGGGTGCTTTGCTGGGCCTGTCTTAATGAAAGAAACAGAATTCTGCTTTTGTGGTAAATAACAATCATAAAATTGGAAGTGATTCCAGAAGTCATCAAATCCTAGTGCAAGAATCCATAGCTAAAGTAGCTTTGAAAGGTGGGCATCCAACCTCTGTTTAAAAACCTCCAAGGAAGGAGATCAACCACCTTCCAAGAAAGTTTGTTCCTCTACTAAACAGCGCTTACTGTCTTACTGTCATGAAGAACATTTATCTTATTGTTTAGTTAGAATCTGCTTTCTTGTAATTTGATTCCACTAATTCACATCCTACTCTCTAGACCAGCGAAATACACATACAAGGGCACAATTAAACTACCCTGAGTTGTTTCAAACAGTTCTTCCCAAGCAGATGTGGAGAATCAACATTTTATTTTTTCCCCAAACTGCCAGAAACATGTAGCATATTTGCTCATTGGGAACAATTGTATCTTTCTTGGAAACTCATGAAAGACAGGCAGCCAAGAGCTTAGGGATTACTACTTCAAGTAGCGGTGTTTTAAAATATTTCTACCCTTTTATGGTTACCTCTAGCTTCAAAGTTCAAATTTGTTCCTAGTTTCAAACCATTCAAATGTCAGTGCAAAGATCAAAGGAACTGGATATTAAAAACAGCCAGAAACACATTCTAGACTTTAAAAAAGCTGATTTCTGTAAACTTAGGGAGTTACTTGCTGAAACTCCATGGTCAAGAATAATGAAAGAGA
The DNA here is from genome assembly GCA_948472985.1 of Iguana delicatissima. NCBI lineage: Eukaryota > Metazoa > Chordata > Lepidosauria > Squamata > Iguanidae > Iguana > Iguana delicatissima. The sequence continues at coordinate 76,046 of CAOKZL010000258.1, read as the reverse complement.
AAGGGGTTCATGATGGATGGGAGTTTCTTAAAAGTGAGATACTGAAGGCACAATTGAAAACCGTGCCAATAAGGAAGAAAAATGGCAGGTGTCCACAGGATGGTTGACAAAAGAACTCTCAGCTGAGCTAAGTTTTAAAAGAAACATGTACAGGAAATGGAAGAATGGTGAATCCACCAAATACAAATTCAAGCAAATAGCCAGGATATGTAGGGAGGTCAGAAAAGCTAAAGTGCAGAATGAACTCAGGCTTGCCAGAGACATAAAAAACAATAAAAAGGGCTTTTTTAGATATGTCCGCAGCAAAAGGAAAAACAAAGAAATGATAGGGTCACTGTGTGGAGAAGATGGCCAATTACTAACGGGGGGAAGAGAGAAGGCAGAACTACTCAACATCTTTTTTTGCCTGTTTTCTCCCAAAAGTATAGAAGTACTCAACCTGGGGGATGGGGAGCAGGTGGGGAGGGGGGAAATGCAGCACAGAATTGGTAGAGAAGTAGTGTAGGAATATCTGGCTAAACTAGATGAATTCAAGTCTCCAGGGCCAGATGAATTACATCCAAGGATATTAAAAGAACTGGCAGAATTCATTTCTGAACCACTCACAATAATCTTTGAGAACTCTTGGAGAACAGGAGAAGTCCCAGCAGACTGGAGGAGGGCCAATATCATCCCCATCATCAAGAAGGGGAACAAAGAGAACCCAAATAATTATCAACTGGTCAACCTGGCATCAATACCAGGAAGGATCATAGAGCAGATCAGTAAACAGTCAGTTTGCAATTACTTAGAAAGCAATGCCATAATCACTCAAAGTCAACATGGATTTTTCAGAAATAAATTGTGCCTGACTAATTTTATCTCTTTTTACAATAGAGTTACAAGCCTGAGAGATGAAAGGAATGCTGTGGATATAGCATGTAGCATATCTTGATTTCAGTAAAGCCTTTGTCAAAGTTCCCCATGATATTCTTGCAAGGAAGCTAGTAAAATGTGGGCTGGACAGGGCTACTGTTATGTGGATTTGTAATTGGTTGACCGACCAAACCCAAAGAGTGTTCACCAATGGCTGCTTTTCATCCTGGAGAGAAGTGACTAGTGGGGTGCCACAGGGTTCTGTCCTGGGCCTGGTGCTATTCAACATTTTTATCAATGACTTGGATGAAGGATCATGTGAATATTTGAAAGATGTTTCACAGATATTATTCCTCACCATACAAATGGCAACAAATCACATAGAGGACTACCTACACAAACAAAACTTATCAGTTATTTCAGAGTCACAGAAACAGCTGTTGAATTGCCTGAAAATGGCAAGAAAGATATTTGAAGTGATTAAGAAGAATAAGATTGTCCCTGGGCTGAACGACCTACCTGTTGTTTACTATAAATCAGTGGTTCTCAACCTGTGGGTCCCCAGATGTTTCTAGACTTCAGCTCCCAGAAGCCCTGAACATTGACCACAGTGGCTGAGGCTTCTGGGAGCTGAAGTCCACAAACATCTGGGGACCCACAGGTTGAGAACCACTGCTATAAATGCACTGAGGAAAAGCTTTTATTACCTTTACAGAAAACACGAGTCTTCAGAATGGGAAAATTCCAGAAACATAGAAGGAAGCAACTGTAGTTCTAATTCTGAGGACTGCCAAGACTTGACAATAACAAAGAATTACAGATCTATTTCACTCCTGAATAATGACTACAAGATTTTTACAACAATTTTGGCAGAAAAATTGAAGATGGTTTTTACTGCATTTTATTCATAGAGACCAATGTGCTTTCTTACTGAAAAGACAGTTATAAGGTAGCAGTAGATGTATTTTGGATGTTCTTGAATACTGTGAGAGACATAATGAGATACAGATGGCAAATATATTTTTGGATGCTGAAGCTGATAACTTGAACTGGTTTTCTTAGAGATTTAGAAAAGGTGGGTTTTGGTGACAATTTTGTTACTTGGATTGAGGTGATTTATATACACAGAAGGCACAAATTTTGATTAATGGTTCTGAATAGATCAATAAGACAAGATGAGAGAATTAGAGGTTTAAAAATAAAAAAAGAAATATTTAAATTAAGAGCATTTGAAGATGATATATTAATTGTGTTGGAAGACCCATTGGAGAGCTCTGAAACCCTACTGGAGAGATTAACAACATTTGGAAAACTGGCTGGATTCAAGATCAATAAACAAAAGACAATGATGTTAACAAAGTATGAGAAAAGAAGATCAAATACTATTGACAGGTAAGATAGTTTTTAAAATTGAGAAAAAGGTGAAATATTTAGGTATTATAAAAGTTATGAACTGTATGTTATTGAAGAATTATGTCTAGACGTGGAATGATATTAAAGATTTGCAAACATGGTAGAAACTAAACTTGTCACTTTTGGAAGGGGGAATTTCAGTGATAAAAATGAATGTTTTGCTGAGAAACCTTATTTTTGTTCAAGATAATACCAGTTTTGACCAGTGATGCGATATGTAAGCAATACCAGAGAGACTCATATAGCAAGGGAAGAAACCAAGAGTCAAATACAGTAAGATCCCTATATCCATGGGGGATATGTTCCCCATTTACCATGGATAATAAAAAAAAAATTGTGGATAATAATGAATGCTATATTTTGACCCCAGGCCAGGTGAGATAGTGTGAGTGGGAGACAACACCACCACCTGGCTCCTCCTTCTTCCTATCTTCCCAGCAGGGCTTGGCAAACTCCCCATGTGCCCTTCCTTCCTCACTGATCCCAGGCATTCACCTTGCACAAAATAATAGCATAAAATAGCACAAGGCACAAGATAGCACAAGATGACACAAGAAGTGGAAGGTGCACAAGACTCTTCAGGCTCCGCCACTTTGTGCTATCTTGAGAAAGGAGTCTCCCTCCCTCTGTGGCTGAAAGAGGCACACAGCTCCACACAGCCATGCCCCCCTCACCTCTCTTGGCCAAGAGTATTCCTTCCATTGCTGAAAGAGGCATTGGCTCTGTGATGTGACATCCAGAGAGGGGGCCACTTTGGGGAGCTCAGTGCAGGCAGCCTAGTTCCCTGCTGCCCTCACTTTCATCTATGGTGTTACCCCAAAGTGTGGGTGCCACAAGAGCCAACCCACGATGCAAGTACCTCCATTTGAAAATGGGAGGCCTGTGAGAGGGGAATAATTTAGCAAGATCTTGCCTACCAATGTTTACAGGCTCGTGCAGGAAAGGAGCAGCTGAAGAGTAAAAAATAAATTAAAAATGTGTTTTATCACCAAGCTTCACACAAGGACACAAAAGCTCAAACACTCACACGCTTCCACAAGGACTAACCAAAGGAAAAGGAGGAAAGTGGGATAGAGGACATTGAGAGATTTGGGCAATATTTACCAGTCTGGAGAGAAGTGGAGACAGCAGTGACATGGCTTAGGCAAGAATCTAAGGACAGTTCTCATTTGGGAATTGGACAGACAGAGTGGCATTTGGAATGCTGAGAAACTGTACTGGACAGCCTAAAATCAGGGGTATTGGTACCTGAAAAATATCCTGCAGGTATTATTGTGACTCGCACTCCCAGTTAAGTGGATAATGGGAATTGCAACACAAACAATGAAGTCAGGACAGAGTTAATGATTTTAATGTTTGCATGACAAGGGGATAATTGGTTGTCTTAATAGCTGAGTATTGTGGGGAGGTGTGGAAAACAACAGGAAAGCACCCAGGTGTACAGGGACCAGGGTGAAGACAATCACAATTTGGTGGGAACTTCCCTATTTCAGCTCTGAGAGTCCAGCTTGGTATTTCACGCCTATTGTATTCAGAGCAGCCACACCATTGTCCTGAGCTGACTTGGTCTCTTGCCTAAGAGGTACCTGGGGCTGACCTTCCTCACCATGACATCTTTACTGTCAGGAATTTGCCTCTTCCAGCATGACTTTGCCATCATCTTGGGTATCGTTTATATCAATGCCAATTAATATAGTGCCAATCTAATATTATCTGCCAATTTAACCATGCCAATCATGGGAGGTCCATGGTGCTATAATACTGGAGAATCTGACACAGGTGAAGCTGTGGGATCTGGCAGCCTGGCACAGGGAAGAAAGTGAGGAAAAGGAGAGGAAGGACCTGCCCAGCACTGTCAGCCATGGCCCTGGTGCCCTGGGCATTGGCTGTGTGGTTTGTTGTCCTCCAGCTGGCCCTGGCACTGAAGGAGAACAAGTAACTCCCCAACATGTGAGTTTTCCCTTTGGCTATTCTCCCCTCTGCGCATTTGACTGGCAAGGTGAATAAACTTTTGTTAAAAATTGAATTGGAAGAGGAACAATTGTTGTGTAAGCAACAGTTAGGGACATCTTATTGTATGTGGTAGGTCTGTGAGAAAGTTAAAGAATTTTGGAAAGAAAAAACATAGTTTGATTCAGAAGATTTTGAAGGTTAATATTCAATTGAAATCTGAATTGTTTTGAACTGAAACTGATAGACAACCAAATGGAGAAGAGATACAGAAGATTATTACAATATATGACCATGGTAGCAAAATTAACATATGATCCAAAATGGAAAAACACCTTAATTCCAACAAATGTAGACTGGCTGCTGAAACTGACTGACCTAGCTGAGTCAATGGACAAATTCTCAACACTGATTAGGAAAAAAAAAATCTTTGGTGTCATTTTTGAAAGATTGAGCACTTTTAATTGTTTTTTGGCAGAAAAGTGACAACAACATGTTTAACTGTAGATTTTGATCATTAATAGGTTTGGTTAAGTTGAAAAAGTGCATGAAATATCACTTAGTGAAGTTATCTTATATAATAAAATGAATAACCATCCTTAGGAAAGTTGGAAGTCAGTGTTAACCTTTTTTCTTTCTTTTTTCTGTTCTCTGTTATTTCTTTCTCTTTTTGCCTTCCTTCCTTCCTTCCTTCCTTCCTTCCTTCCTTCCTTCCTTCCTTCCTTTCTTTCTTTTGTACTGAAAAGATATATAGATATATATATAGTTTGTGTGTTCCAATTTTTAAAAATTATTTATTATATTTTGATTCTTCATAAGTCATTCTGGGCGTTTGTTTAGAAGGTAAGAGATAGATATTTCTATAATAAATAAATATTCCGCAGGCAAACTTTATTTTTGTAGAATGTCAGTGGAAAACAACAATCTGGAGAAGCTCATTAATTTTGTGGCAAAACTTAAGGGCAATTTCCTTAGTTAACATTAGACTCAGCTATCAATATAAGACTAGTCTTTTCATCATAAGAGTCCTGTTAGCTGGTTGATGTCCACGTGGAATATAAACTAATGGGCCTCATGCCTCATGTGACTCTAAATTAGAAACTTTTAGAAAGGAAGGAAGGAAGGAAGGAAGGAAGGAAGGAAGGAAGGAAGGAAGGAAGGAAGGAAGGAAGGAATTAGAAAGTTTTTACAGTCTCAGGACAAGTTCACACATACATTGATGTCACTTTGGCTAAATGTGTCATCGTGCCTAAAGTGTTGGTCTGTGATGGACCATCAGCATTCACAGGTGGAAGTCCACCACTGAATATGGCAGCCAGATGCCAGAAATGGATGGATGGGAATGAGTCTTTTATTCAGACTAGCTTGCAAGGGTCTTCATGAATTCCAGACAGATGAGAGGAATCCTCCATAGGAATATGTTTTCTCCTGCTTAAACTAAGGAACTGAACATTGGCCTTGCAAGATTATGTTACATTTAGATGCAAGGGACTCAAGACAGGCCTAGGATGGCACCCCACCTTGCAGGTACTTGAATTCAACAGGATAGTTTTGGGGAAAATGGCTAGAGGTAGGCCAGGGTGCTGCCATTTCTGGCTTTTAGTGTTTATTGCCTCACTTTTGCAAATGGCTCTGGAGAGACTTGTGAAATAATGGCATACTAGGGAGAAAGAGCTCTCATCACTACATGCTTTTCTGGATGGTTGTTTAATTAATCCCATACCTGTAGTTCACCCATCCTTCCAAGTCACTGATGAAAGTGTACCAGGAGAGCAATGTGTTTGGGTGTCTCATAAATCAGAGAGAGTAACTGAAAGGCCTGATCTTCAGGGGACAGTCAGCCACCCCTCCCCCCCCAAAAAAGTGAAAAGGAGTTCAGTAAAGTGTTGCTGAAACTGAGTTTGTGATAGGAAAAATTGGCTCCAAGATCTTTGAACAGTTAGGCTCCTTGGACAGACTGGCTACAGGATGCCATCCTTCAGGGAAAAATAGAGCTTGGGAAAGTTAACTTTTAGTGCTACATCTTCTGGCCATGCTGGCTAGGGGATTCTGTGAGTTCTAGCTGGAAAAGTTAGTTTACCAGACTTAGGGGAGGAGACATAACCTCAGACAAGCATTCCATGAGCAACCTTTTTAGTTATCTCATTAGTAACTGGTTCATAATTAAAGGAGTGTTGTGCTGCTGGGTCATGATAAGACAGGAAAAGAGCTGCTATTTAATTAATAAATTAATTGATTACTTAAGTCAGTGGTTCTCAACCTGTGGGTCCCCAGATGTTGGTGGACTTCAGCTCTCAGAAGCCCCAGCCACTATGATCAATGCTCAGGGCTTCTGGGAGCTGAAGTCCATGAACATCTGGGGACCCACAGGTTGAGAACCACTGACTTAAGTAGTATCAGACTTTTCTCTCAATATAGGATCTTCAATAACTTCAATAACAATGTTAAAGCAGGAACTTCAGTATTTATTCCATGGAGCCACCTTGGGAGATAACTTGAGCTTCTTTGGTTTAAAAAGTTAATTTTCTGTCATCCTCAAGGGTGCAAACCACCAAATTGGTACCGTTCAATTGCTAAGCAATTTTAATATTGTACTTAATAGTTAATATTATGCTTTAATATTATACTTTCTTTGTTGTTTTAACGAACGTCTATGCCCAACTCCCCTTCCAACAAGAACTTGCTTTTTTAAAATGGCCCTAAAATAGGCAACTCTTTCTTAATAGCAATATATTCATGTGTATTTTGTTTTGGAAAATGTCTGGGTCCAACTGGAAACTCATAATATTTTTTTCAGGAAGCTAAGAGTGTTCTGCACAATATATCTTTCAGTAACAGTGCCATAAATCAGTGACTTCCTGCAGAAGAAAATAAAATACTGCTCTCAGTTTTGGAAAGTGAGTCTCTAGATAGTTACCTTCTGTATAACTTTTTGGAGAAGTGGATTGTAGAACTCAGATCAAAATGGTACTCCCAGGTGCTTCAGCTTTATCAGGGTTGATAGATCTTGGAGGTGGATCCCAAGTACATTTATAGTGGTATAGACAGCAGGATAGTTCATCTAAATTCCTCCATGCCTGTAAAGAGCAGCCATGCCAATGAATTTAATGTAATTTTGATTATCCCTCTCCCTGCAGCTTGGTTCTAAGATACTTTGCAAAGCACAGTTCTCTTTTATAAGATGTTCAGGAACTTCTGTCAAATGAAGATTAAAACTAAATGTGTGACAACAAGGTAATGTTTCAGCAATCTGCTTTGGTCAGACCTCACCTGGAACACTATGCCCAGTCCTGGGAACCACAGTTCAAGAAGGATCTTGATAAGATGGAATGTACCCAGAAGAGAGTGACCACAATGGTAACAATCAAGCCCTATGAGGAATAGCTGTGGGGCTGGGTAAGTTTAGAACAATTTGACAGTGGAATAGTCTATCTTGAAAGATGGTGGAGCCTCCTAAACTTTATGTTTCTATATACCTGGTTTCCTATGTGCCCAAAGGAGGTTAGAAGTCATAACACTCAACAGCTAAAGGGAACAAATGAACTTGTTCTGACATCTGCTGGCTTCCGTCCTGCATAGCAGCGTGGAAATTCATCCTAAGCAACATCAGGAAGACTATATGCTTCGAGGAAAAAGGGAGTAGCCCCTGAAGAACAGCAGATGATGGACCTTCATAGTCCACAGTTGAGCTAGATCCATCATTCACCTGACTAAACATTTCAGACCACTCAGAAGATCTGCACAGCCAACTACCCAGCACTTCACACTTCCCCATAAGTCCTTGCATACTTCTTGAAAGTTATTTTTTTGCAAGGCATAGCTGGCTGAGGGTTCAGGGAGTAGTAGTTTAAAAGCGTTAACTACCCAAATTCTATCCTCATGTGAGTTACCAATCTGATCCACTGAAAATCCAGTGGACTGGGGGGCTTCAGAACAAGGTGTGCCTCTTTTATGCATTGTGATTCTACATTGTCTAATCATGGGCAGCAGGGGCATGGCTTAGTGCTTGGGAGAAAGAGGTACAAATGGGCTCTCCAAGTGCAGCTGCCACTGCCCACTTGTCTGCCAGGGCAGAGATGCAGGGTCTGTGATAGCAGGAGACCCTGATTGCCTCTCTGGCAGAGACATTACTTCTAGCCAATGTTGTGTAGTGGACTTGAGCATTGGACTAGGACTCTGGAGCCGAGACTTTGAATCCCCACTTGGCTATCGAAATCCACTGGATGACCTTGGTCAAGTCACACGTTCTCAGCCTCAGTGGAAGGCAAAGGCAAAGACAAAACCCCTCTCAACAATTCTGGCCAAGAGAACCCCCTGATAAGTTTACCTTAGGGTTGCCATAAGTCATTAATGACTTGAAGGTACACAACAACAACAATGCCCCCTGACAATCCAGTGGCAGTGATGACCCCATGGGTAGAATTTAGAATGGTCACCAAGAGGCTTCTCTTAAATAGAAAGCCCACCAGTAGCTGGCACTCTGTCCCCTTTCTTTTCCTAAATGGATCCATGGAGATTGCAAATCAAAGCCAAATTACAGCAGAATTGGGGGGGGGGGTTGCAGGAAGAAAGTTCAAAGAATTCTATCTTAATTCTTTGGATTCATTCTATTTTATTATTTACCATTGTTGTCCCTCAGCCACTACCATTTCTTGTCCTGTAAAGTTTGTAGCTGAGCTCTATAACATGTTGGAACCAATTGACTGCTACTTTATTGAGCTGTTCTTCAGCTAGAAGGGTCTGTGTCCGTCTTGATGTTCTCTATTACTTGTTCTCTTCTTGCAATCTACTCCTCAGCATTTGATTACCTGCTTTCACTTCTGACTACCAGATGCAGCTATTTGCTGCTGCCTTTCATCAACCCATGTGGGCCCAGTCCAGTGTAAGAATACTTTTTCCAGTAACCCCTTCCTCTTTTGTCATGGTAAAATTTACCCACCACTCAAGTAATTATATTCTGGCCATGCTGTTTGTGGAATTAAAGAGAGCGGCGGTCTAAAAATATAGTGCCTACAGGCTCTGGAAATTTGTGATGTTATAGAGGTTTGATTTTTGCAAATTGTGGTTTAGAATGATCTGATCTACAGCACGTTATTCACTGTTTTTGAGATTCTTGATATAATGACTTTCTCCATTTTTTAAAAAATGAAGAATCTGGAAGTCTCAGATTTTGCTCCTGTACAAACGCATTTAATTCTGAAGATCTACATGACATTTTCTCCATCCAGAAGTACTCCCTGGGAACTTGCAGCTTTTTATTCCCACTCCCCAGTCAGTTCAAATTAACCCAAAATTTCCTGAAATGAAATTACCCTTTCCATGGCTATTTGTGTTATGCTGGAATTAGCTTAAGATGACCACTGCCAACAAACGTAACAATTGCTTCCAGGACCCAGATTCCACAGAGATCAAGCAGGAGAAAGAAGAATGCTAGCAATAAAAGTAAATGATCCTAATGCTTATCTATTGTGATATTGCTAAAGCATTTCAACATTTTGACTATAATTCTTAAATAATAATTTTTTAAAAATTGGTGAAAGTTAAATTTCTGAAATGTTGCCTGAATCTAGATGTGACACATGGTCAGTGGGAATGGGAGAGAGGGAAACTCAGGATATTTCAAGAAAGAGTTTGGGTGCAAAAACCATGAATATGCACGTAAAATGAAAACAAGAAGAATTGGGAAGTCTTGATAATTCAAGAGATATTTTCTTCCTTTCAGTGAGCTCCTTGCCTCTTTCCTAAATTCTCCATATTCCAGCTGGCTTCAAACTCTTTCACCCTACCAACCACACCCTATCTGTATGCAGTTCCTCCTTCTGAAGGCTGGGTTTCTCATTTCAGGAAAAAACATGTCTCAGAAATAAATATATGGGCTATTACAACTCTTTTGTCAAAATCCCTGACCACTCATTTACAGTAATTGCACCAGATCATACCACCATGAGTTGCCAAGTGTATCTGTACTCTACTGCAGGCAACAATGCCTCTTTCCAAGACTGATAACTAATCCTTGCCCTGGGAAATCCCAGGTAAAACAACACTGAAGCCATACTGCTCCAAAGGCAAACCCATGTGTGGTATTGCTCGGAAGAGGAGAAAGACAGCTCAAGCTTTTCATTGCGTAGAACATCTCATGTGACCCAGGCCATGCTCCAACAATATGTATTCTGTTTCCTGAAATGATGAAAGGGAAATCCAATATCTCCCTCTTCACACCCCAGAGAGGTGGGTGTGAGCGGAAATTCAAACCAACTGTTGTTGAGTACGGCCATGTTCCTGAGATGCTCACATTGGAAACATCTCACAAATTCTGGAAAATATCATTAAAAAAGAAAGGAAAATCCAACACAATGCTAAGAGGCTCTCATTAGTGTAAGGAAATCCGAGGCAAAGCAACCAGTTCATCATCAGTTCACTCAATGGCAGCCAAGGGAATATAGCACCTCATATAAATGCTGTGACTGACATTTTCACCCCATCCAACTATAATAAAGAGAAGTTCAGCTAAGCTAGTAACTCTGATGTCAGTTTTCCATATTTGTTTCCTCTGTTTCACGTTCAGCTTGCAGCATGCTGTCAGTTGCCTGAATATAATTCCACATTCATCACAGGTTAAAAGAACTGTGTGTAGTGTGGAAACAGTAAAAGTATTGGGAGGAGGGTGTGAATCTGGAAAAGTACTCTCTTTGCTCTCTCCACAGCAACAGCTTTACGGCCTTAATCTATACCTCCTTACTTTCCCGCTCACCATTCAGGCCATTGCATGGGCAAAGCAAGGAGTGGGGCCATGTCTGGTCTGCATCCCACTTTCTCAGCAACTTTTAAAGTGTCCCAGTTTCTCTCTTCTCCTCCCACTTTTCTCCTTTGTCCTCAGTCTGCTTCAGTCGCTGCAGACTGAGGCGCTTTCTGCATGAGGCGAGTGAATCGCTCCGTGCCGTTACTTACCGGCTCTTCTTGGGTCCGAAGTAACACACACTGTCCCTTGAGCCCTTCCGCAAGGCTCCTCCATTTGTGCAGGGCAAACTGGAACAGTGTGAGGTCTGCAGATCTGCACTGCTCCGGTTCAAAACGGCGGCTTCCAGTGTCTTTGTGGGAGTGGACCAACCGCTGATGCTGGCCACGCCCACAGCCCACCCTCCACTGATCACAGGCTCACGACTGGTGCGAGCCTGTGCATCTGCACAGGTAAGTAGGAACACAATGGTGCGTTCCAGAAAGTGTAAAGACCTGATTTTTCCAGTCTTTACTTAGCGTGCTGGAGGACCACTTAGGGGTGGGTTGGATCGGACTGAGGTGCAGAACTAAGTTAACTAATCCACATCTAGTGCGATCCAAGGTGTGGACGACCTCCGTGCCAGGATGCTTTGGCCCGTTTTAACTGCCTCGTGTGGAAAGGACCTAAGTTCAAAGTGCAAAAGCAGTTTACTCAGTTAACTCAGCAGGGAGAAGAGAAGGATGTGGAATCTTGCCCAGTAGACTTGGGCAAAAACAAGCTGCTGGAACATCTTCTACTGTGTGTCTTCTTCCTCATTAATAACTTTTACCAACTTTACCACATTTCAATATTTCTTGGCCACACACACTCCAATTTCCTCTGTGAAAAATTGGATGGTATGTAATTCAAATGAGCCAGTGTGGTATGGTAGTTTGAGCGTTAGACTGTGACTCTGGAGAACAGGGTTCCTGCTCAGCCGTGGAAACCCACTGGGTGATCTTGGGTAAGTCACACTCTCTCAGTTTCAGAGGAAGACAAAAGCAAACCCCTTCTGAACAAATCTTGCTAAGTTAACTGTGTGATAGGTTTGTCTTAGGGTTGCCATCAGTCAGAAATGACTTGTAAGCATACAAGAACAGTGTCATTGAAAGCTCTTCTCCAGCTCCTCCCCTATGAGGCAAAAAAATATAGGACTACCAAAGAGAGGGCTTTTTCAGTGATGACACTCCATCTGCGGAATTCACTCCCCAAGATAGTTCTCCTAGTATCTACAATATAGGCCCTAGGTAAAACTGGATAAAAACTTGGTAATTCACTTAGGAATTTTCATAATGCTTTTAGATCACTGCACTGGTTGATTTTGTTGCTGGTTGCATTTTGATTTTAGTATACTGTAGCTTCATATGAAACTAGTTTAATCATGTTTTTTACTAGGTACTGTCTTGAGTCATCTTTTGTTTTCTGTGTTATACATATATTGGATGTATTTCTGTGGTCATTAGAGAATTATGGATATCAGGCTGCCTTGAAGTGCAATTAAGCAAATAAATAAGCAAATAAATATTTATGTAATGATAGCTTCATCACTTGGCCTTTCAGTGTAAGGACCAGAAAATGACTTCATACTTGACACCTCTTTTCTTTTGAGGACATTAATCCTCCTAGCCATTTCTCTGCTGTCACTGAAAGCAAGAAAACAAAGCTGTTGATGCCAGATTAAGGTGTTTGACTCCATACTGCCAGCTTCTGTTGTTCCTTTGAGCTGGTCAGCTACAAGACCTTCTCAACCCTTGGCTTAATTTGGCTGATCATCCTAGAGAGTAATGCCAGCTACTAGTAATTTATATGAACCCTTTATTGCTCATTTATAACCATCATGTAATAATATTTCTATAGAGAAACAAATGCTTTTCAGTCATAGCCCGTGGGTGGTTTCACCTTTGCCTTTCATTTTGCCTGTTTGAATGATGGGGTGGGGGAAAAGGGTCTGTTTGAGTCTGTGTCATAGTCTTCCTTTTTCTCTGCCAACTGTTTTACCCTGGGTGGCCTTTTTTCTACAAATGAATGCTCCCACTGTTGCACATTTAAGCAGCAACATGTTGAGAAAGCACCTAATGAGATGCACATATATGACAATAGTGCATCTGGTAGATTTCGTGGCACTGCTTTCTTCAAATGACCACCCAAACATCAGTCCTCGGGTCACATCAACTCCCAACTGGCTTTGTCAACTGGCAGAACAATACTCTGCTTCTTCCACATGGCTGAGAAAATGCACACTTTACAATTGAATTGCTATGTATGGAATCTCTCTTGAAACAGCGCTGTGCTGTCTTTCTCCTTATATTTGTCAAATAGCAATGAAAAGTTGAAAGAAGGCGATTATCAAGAGCTCATTTAAAGCTGTTTTTAAGGACAGTTGTTTCCAGGTGTTTTTACTGAGAAACTGTGTTCTTTATAAGGACGGTTTTCTTATCAGTTCCCAAATGGACCACATTATCGGGGCTTTATCCACTTACTCCCCTACATTGTGACAGTCTGGTCCTTAATCCTGCTATTGATGTTCTGCTAAGCAAAGATCCACCAGTGAGTACTGAAGTCTGAGGCATGTGGGAATGACATTTCACAACACAGGCATCAAAAATATCATTGGGCTGATGCAATGCTTAATGTGAACGCAAAATTAAACAAATATTTCTGTTTTTTTTAAAGTCACCATTACTTCCAGAGCATATTCACCATTAAATTACATTTAAATTCAAACACTCATTTAGAAGAGTCTATTTTTAAGTTTGAGCTTCAGTTTAAACTTTAAAATGCAGTTGTTTCCATGCCAATACCTGAAATCTTACTGAATATGATGTTTCAAACAGGGTGAGGTAGTACTCCTCACAATCTCCTATACAAGAGCTGGGAAAAGTTACATTTGGGGATTACAAGATTCAAGAATTTCCCAGCAGCATGACCAGTAGCCATGCTACCTGGGGATCCTGGGATGAGTAGTTCAAAAATAACTCCTCTGGGCTTTGCTCCTAAGTGAACAACTCTCAGAGTGACTCCAGTTCTTTAAATTGACTCTTTCTGAGTCAAGAGAAGCAGGAATTAGACCAGACCTTGAAGAGGCTGGCAGGCAGCCTGCCAAAACAAGCTACAAGCCTTTCACACTACACACTTATAATGCTATAATTCCAGTGCATCCTCTGGAATCCTGGGGTTTGTTGTTTGGCCAAGGGCACCACAAGAGCTCCTTAGCTGAGGATTCTGAAGGCTTCTCCCCTCAATTTCCAGTCTCTGGATTCCATAGGGTGAAACCATGGCAGTTCATGCAGAATCATAACACTATAATTCAAAGTCAATCATGTTCCTGAATCCAGCCTCCTCTTCAGCATACACCTCTATTGGTTTTGGCGTTAGTTCCTCAACTTCTGACTGATACCCTGGCTCTTGACATTTGGACTGCTAAATGGCCACCTGACTTCTCATTTTCCCAAGTGAAATACAGCTACTGGGAAGGCTCTCCAGAAGATTTTTAGAGCTCTAATGGGCTCATAAAGGGAGTTAAGGCCCTTCAAATCACCTAGACCAGTGGTTCTCAACCTGTGGGTCCCCAGATGTTTTTGGACTTCAGCTCCCAGAAGCCCTGAGCATTGACCATAGTGGCTGGGGCTTCTGGGAGCTGAAAGTTCACAAACATCTGGGGACCCACAGGTTGAGAACCACTGACCTAGACCCAAGCTGTATAGGGCTTTATCGGTCTGGGCTAGCACTTTGAATTGCACTTGGAAATGGACTGGCAGCTGGTGGAGCTGTTGTGGCAAGGGAGCAGTGTCCTATCTATAGCCAGTCCCAGCTGCAGCTCTTTGGTCCAATTGTGGCTTCTTACAACTTTTTGAGCAGCCCTCTCATGTAGAACACATGACGGTAATCCAAAACTTGCCAGGGACTTGCAACCAATGGCTCAGAAACAAGCACCAGTCCAGGGATCTCCACTTTGAGTATTAGTTGTATAAAGCACATTAACTAGTGGACCACTTTGCAACTGCATAATTAAAACAACTGTGGTTGCACTACAAAAGAAGCAAAGTTATCCTTTGTCATGATACAACTGTTAATGTAATTTCATTATACCTTTGTTATTGTAAGAAGTGATTAATTAAAAGGAATTCTTTATTTGTAATTAGCTCTTTCCAAGCTCTTCTTTCCAACCTCTTTGCATTGCATGAATGGGACTATATGTCTTTGAATAAATTGGGTTTCTTTTCTTCTTATGAAAAATGACACAAAGGAAAAGTAATTCTGAGCTTCATTCAAGGGCAATTGCAGACTGAAGTCTCCTTTAGCAATGATTGAGGTTCATCACACTTATGAAGAGTATAAAGATCACAGTTCACTTTGCTGATGGCCTATAGTCAAGAGTGGCCATGCCAAGAACAAAATATTTCATGGGCACAGAGCCTGAGATAGTGCTGAACTTGGCTGGGAGATAGTCTCAATAAATCCTTTGAATCCTCTCTCATAAGAAAACAATAGCAGAAGCTGTTTTCGTATGAGCAATTCCTCCACCGCCACCCCCCTCCTGTTGGTCAATGTTTTCAGCAAGTGGAAGCTTTCTCTCAGTATTTGAAGGCTTAAAATGGGTGGGATGAATGTGGACACTGAGTTATAGCCCTTTGCTGCAGCTATGGAGTTCAGAGTCTTTGCGTCTGGAATAATGATTGTAATTTTGAGGCAGAAGCAAAATGCCACCTAAGGTTTCTGGTAAATGTTCCAAAGCAAAAGTATACTACTCCTTTGGTGTCTGGTTTTGGCCCTACTTAGGCCATTTCTGCACTAGACTGTTATAGCGCTATGATTCCACTTTCAACATCCTATGGAATCCTGGGGTTTGCAGTTTCGGGAGGGGCCGGCTGGCTGGCTGAAAATACAGTAAGAAACTGCTTTTATACTTATGTTCTTATAGTGAGCTTCTCATTGGAACATCTAGTGACTGGTTTTGAAACAGAAAGCTGGACAAATTAGGTCTTTGTGCTGATCCAGCATGGCTCTTGTTGTTTGCCTTGTTGTTTGAGATCTTGGGTACAGGTAAGCAGGAAGACATGGAGGTGGAATATAGACCAACTTTTCACAGGCAGAAAGTTGTTGTAGTTTGCATTGATCGCTTGATGAGTTGTCTATCTGTATTTTAACCCAAGTGACAGAAAGAATCTTGCCTTGCTTCTGCATATGTGTACAGACCCAAGAAAACAGCAAAATTCTCCTTTTCATTGGGTGAGGCTATATTATTACATAAATAATACATAAATAACAGATTTTACCACGCATCTCTATCTGATGCATGGCAACACTTCCCTTAACATGTGGCAGGATGATACAGGGGACTCATGGCTCTGAACATGTCTGTGAAATCCAAGATCATTCAGCCACATGATATGGAGAACTTTACCATGCATCAAAACAGAGATATGTGGTAAAATGTTCTGCATCTAGTGTGGTATAGTGACAGTGTGGTGTAGTGAACTGAGTCATATACCAGGGCTCTGGGACACCAGCGTTCAGTTCCCTGCTCAGCCATGGAAACTAATGTGGTAACCTTGGGCAGGTCACCCTCTCTCAGCCTCAGAGGAATGCATTAGCAAACCTCCTCTGAATAAATCTTGGCAAGAGAATCCTGGGATAGGATTGCCGTAAGCCAGAGCTGACTTGAAGGACGTAGCAACAACAAATCCACTCAAACATGTTTCAGTACTTTTATATACAGTGTACACAGTAACAGGGAAAACACACTACCATAAAATTATTAAGTGGTTCTAAATGAACATTGAAAATCCTCACCCTTTCACACAAAGGTGGTGTTATAGTGGGGCAGGCAGAGCTGTATGGTAAAGATGGGGTGCCTTATCAGATTGGGAACAGCCACTCCTGTCTGGAAGAAGTAAGGGCATGTTACAGTATGTTTAGTCTAATATGTCAAGAAACTCTTAATTTTGTGTGTACGTGCATTCAAGTCACCTGTTGACTTATGGTGACCCATGAATTTCATAGAGTTCTCTTAGATAGACAGGGAATACTCAGAGGTGATTTTGCCAGTTCCTTCTTTTGAAATATAACCTACAGAGCTTACAGAGCCTATAGCCTACAGAACCTAGTATTCATTGGCAGTCTCCCATCCAAGTAGTCAAAACTGACCCTGCTTAGCTTCCAAGATCAGATGGTACCTTATGCCTTTAAGGTATTTAGGTAAAGGAATCTCATGAGCGCACATTAAAAATGACAGCAAAAACTTTGGGCCAGTAGTCTTCCATGAAGAGCATGTGAATTTGTAACGGAGTTGGGTCTGAAAAATGGTGAGAATGCTAAACTGCCAGGATCCAGTACAATTTTTAAAAATTTGTTACAAGCATCATTGCATCATTTCTGTGAACAGCACAGAAATAATTAACTGCAATGGATGAAAGATGACTTTCTTGTCTATTACTTCCTTAAAAGAAAAGAGGAACTAGTATTTAAGAAAAATGATGGTTTAAGGTAGTTTCAGTGCTGATAACAGAACAATGCTTAAGGTCTGTTTTGAAGATGCAGATATTTGTTCCTTATTCAAAGGTTCCGCTTTCATTTCCTCATTTGCACCCTGAACAGCTGCAGTCTGAATTCTGCTGTGTGTTGTACTTTTTATCTGTGACCTCTAAACAAGACTCCACACCCATGTACCATTAGTGCAGAATATTGGATGGGACTGGAACCATGGTCATTCCACTCTGAGGGAGCAACCTGATCACCAAACTCTGCATTTCCCTGTTGAGGATTTTATGGGTTTGTTTTTTGTTTGCTAATTTGCTCAGAAGCATACAGTTCCAGCTTTAATTTGTGGAAGGATTTTCTTTCATGTCCATGGCTTAATCCAGTTCCCTATGTATTAGCTCCATGTCTTATTCTCACTGAGGAACATTTGTTTGTGCGTATACCAATGAACATTACTGAACATCTGTCCCTGTCGCTAGAGTTACAGTGAAGAATTACAATATGGAATTACATCTGTGGAAAGCCTATTCACAGCTTGAACCTAGAAGTAACTCTAAAGTTTAGAGCCGAGATCCAGGTTTAATGTAAAGTCCCACACTGACCAAACTTCCTTCCCACACCCCAATATTCACTTTTAGCTGCTGCACCCCCATGCCAATTTACTGGCCAATGGAGAGTGGAGGAACAGCCAAGAAGCACCCGACTGTGTTCCTATAGTTGGACACTGGAGATCCTGCAGGATGACATCATCACTGTGTATCCAAGTCAGCAAAGAATTCCAACTCTGCAGTGTTTTATGCAGGCATAAGTTGGACTTACATATGTGTAAGTCACCATAACCTCTGACTGCCCTGGTTTAGCAGGGACAGTCCCCATTTAATCTTCCTTTGTCCCATTTTGTCAGCTGCTTCTAAAATGTTCCAGTTTCTCTCTCCTCCTCCCATTTTCCCACTTTGTCCTCCACTTACTTCAGTTGCTGCAAACTGAGTTCAAAGTGCACAAGTAGTTTGCACTCAATTAACTCAGCAGGGGAGGAGGGGAGGAAGTAAGGAGGCAGAGTCTTGCCCTTTCCAGTGGGTTCAGGCAAAAGCAACTGCTCCAACCTCTCATAACTTTTGTGCTGCTCCTCATAATAATTTTTGCCATCTTGATTACACTCTGACATTGCTTGGTCATCTGTGAAATGTTGGAATCACTGACAGGATGCCAGCTTACAATTCCTCATCTTTTCCAAAAATTCAGCTACATTTTCCCTGTAATCATTATGTCAATTATACAGTCAGCTGGATTAACTGGTACTACTTCAGGTGAGGCCTTGTATTCTTAAAGCTCCCTTCATCTGGTGAGGAAGTGAAGGATCACATATCCTGCCAAGCCGAAGATAATACCATTTGGCTCACACATTTCAGAATTGGAAAAATGGTCATTTCATCTGCACTTTAGGCCACTAAAGTTTAATGCACCTTAAAAGGTAGAGCTTTTTTCCCCTCCTACAGAGGAGGATCCAGAAAAACTTCCCTCACCCTTTGCCATTTGAAAGAAGTATAATCTAGAAAAGATTTACCACTTGATTTTTGTGGTTGATGATTGGATAGACCCGATTCCTGTATTTAACAAGTGGCAGGAGGCTCTCACGAATGAGAAGAGCAGCTCTAAGCCGAGCAGCATGCCATAGCAAACTGTTCCACTGGGAAAAGGATAGATTTTTTAGGGGCTAGTTTGAACAATGAACATGATGGAAAGGATATGGCTGGAAAGATATAATGGATTACTGGCAGGATGTACACAGTAGAACAGGTTGTGGAAAGTGGCTTGCAGCCCATTTTCTGTGTTTAACTCTGTACAGACTAAATGTTGTTGTCAGACTGGACTGGTCAACCTAGTTCACCACTAACATGGTCAGTTGTACTGGGATTCAAGCACAGAGTTTTAAGAATGACTCTGGGCTTAAACGGCCCAGTCTATCAGGTCCAATTTCCTCCACATTCTTTTTTAACTGTCAAGATTTTTCCTATCAGATTATGAAGAAATATGTGACTTCAGAACAAATGGAGACTAAATTTGTATCTGTCTCTAGCCTGATGAAATTCTAATCAATTATTTGGGTCTGATATCAGAGCACAGCAGTTTTTCTTTTCCCAATTTTGCTGGAACAACTAAAGAAGCTGAAAACATAAGGAAGATACACACGAACAATAAAGGTGAAAGGCTGCTGTGCAGGTTCCTTTAATATGACCTTTTTCCTTGGTGATTCAGGAAGGAATAGAGCTTGGAAGTTATACATTTTAATCTGTAACTCTCAGATTCTCCAGCCAGCATGGCCACTGACTGAGGGATTCTAGGAGTCATGGCCCCCAAAAGTAGTTTTCCAAGCTCTTGGAAAGAGCAGTGCTCCTATAGGTCTTTCTACTGGGGCAATCCAAGTACCAGAGCACTGAGGTAAAACTGTGTCCACATGCTGAAATCATTCTCAGTATTTACACAGTGCACATACATATTTAAAATAAAGCCCAAGTTTTATTACAAATGAATGGTTTATTTGTAGGTTTTGATGAGGGAGAGCACTATGACCACATTACAGAGGGGATGTGTTTTCAGACTCAGGAAGAACAAAAGATATTAAAGTTAGAACCATATGTGTAAACAACAGCTAATTGACAGCACTGATCAAACCATAGCTTATATCATGCAAATTTCCTAATATCAACAATGAGGCTTTAAAAAAAAGTTAAAACACAGAATTGCGTGGAAGGTTTTCAAAGCACAGGAGGGAAGAAAATAAAAACCACATGTTCTTGCTGAACTGTACAAATTGTATGGTTCTGAGACTGCCAGCAAGGCCCTTTAAGATTATAAGCCACAACAGAGGTCAGAAAAGTTACTTTGATGAATAGCAATTTCAGAATCTCCCAAATAGTGTTACTGGAAGACATGGGAGATTCTGAGTCATATCTGGCAAAAGTAACTTTTCCAGCCTCTGAGGCACAATTCAGAGAGCTCATCTTAGCATGTGTGAGAATTCTTAGATGCTCAAGCAACTTCTGACTAGCATTACCTAGATGACATTGTAAAGCTCCTTTGAAATTTAGAGTTTCCAAAAAGGAGTCACCCATAGTGCTGGTGGTGAGGCTCCCTGAATTGTGACATAGGGAGTTACAGTTTAATTGAAGGCACAAACTACACTTTATGTATTTCTCTTAAAATGTCCACAACAGCTTCTAGACAGGGATCAGAGGAAAGGTAAAACAATTTGAGGCATTGCTATTAGGCTTGTTGCCAGGTCTTCTCTCTTTAACTACAAGAGAAAGAAGAGATTATGCTTAGCAAGAAAGCATGACAGGGTTGCAAAGCTGGGTGGTTAATCTAAAGTATGGATGGGGACCCTCTTTTCCCTCAGGTGTTGTGAGACTACAACTCCCACAGTCTCTCAGCACTGACCATTCTGGCTGGAGTTTCTAGGAGGTGAAGTCCAAAACATCTGGAAGGTTAAATGTTCCTGGTCTGAAATTAGGTTTCTTTAGTCTGTAATACAAAAAAATTATAGTCCTCAGCACCAAGGTACAAGTATAAGCTAATTATTCTGTCACTGTACCTGCAGAAGTGAATACTAGATGAGCATTTTAACTCTCTGCAAAAGTATTTTACAACAAACATCTCTGAAACAGAAAACTCTTACTGTGTTAGCACCACACAGAAAATGGACCTTTTATTCTACTGGCTCCCAAGGATGATTTAGGCCCATGGGCTCCACCAAAACTGGTTTGTGTGCAAAAGGGCAGAGTCAACCTGAATGACTGCACTTATCTGACTGTACACAATGCATAACTTGGGGAGAGGGAGAGAAGCATGCTCTTTGGACTACAACTCCTGGAATTACCTGCCCAACACAGCACACAGGGACTCTTGGGGATGTTGTCCAAAAAAGTAACTTCTCCAAGCTCTGACACAACATGTAGCAGAAAAAAGGAAGCCAGCCTGAGACTCACTTAAAATAGGGTGATCGCTGACTTTTTTTCTGAAGCCAAAGGCCTAGAATCTGAAAAAAGGGGCTTAGAAAAGCATTTCAAGTAGGGACTGCCCAGTGGCAGAATGCGTGGGAGATCCAAGGCACAATGGTCAGGGGAAAAGATCTATCAGCAGAGATGGGACAAACCTAAACTTGAAAACCTGAAGAACTGCTCCCTGCTAGAGGAGATGGCATTGGGCTAGATGGATGAACAGCCTGACCCAGCATACAACAGTGTGTCCAACTCCTGGCAGCACAAACAAGCCTTAAAATATTTTCTTAAGCACTATCCTGAGAGACATAGATTTAAGTGTGACAGTCAGTTACAGCCATTCCTTGTTCTTGCTCATCTGGAAATGTGGCCAGGATTGTTTCGGAGTAGTTGACTCCTATCTCCATGTTCTCAGCCTCAGTTGGGAACAAAATTAGGCTTATTAACAGTTTAAATATGTATGGCTTTTATTTTCTTTCCTTCATTTTCAGTTGGGAAAAAAAATAACTTTTTTGTAATACGTAGTGATGACAGTTTTCGGTTTTTTGTTTTTTTAAAAGGAGCCCTTCTCTTCAACAACCCAGTGGCCAAAGCTAACTGAATCCTTGGTTGTGCTTTACACGCAGAATTGCTGTCACTTCACTGCTGCTGTTCTTGTTGCTTCATTCTTGCTAACAATCTGGAATATACAGGAGCTGGAAGAAGGGGGAAAGCAGATACATTAATGAATACAAGCATGTTAATCATCCTTTCCTACTGCTGTTCCTCAAAAAGAGATATTGAGTTCTGTCTGAATTAAAATCAGTAATCATTTGTCCTGTCTAATCTGTTCCTTTGTCAACCTGTGTTCTCAACTAAAAATTAAATATGAGTCATGTTAAGAAAGATTCAGAATAGGTCTATGGTGTTTGTTTTGAACACAGAACTGTGCATCAGTTCACACTTATTTAATTCCACTGGAATTGCCATACTTCACTAAATTAAGTTTAGTGGATTCTGTCAACACAAACTGAAATCCATAAAGTTTGATATACACACAATTTTTAGAAGCTATATCTGATATCAAGCAATACTGCAGGTAAGCCTTTTGGTAGTGAGGATAATAGGACAATCTGTACACACTGGCATGTGCATTCAGACCTTTATGTTCTGAATTCTGTAGTGTACAAAGCCATCAAGGAGAATAAGCTGGTATCGACCTGACACTTCGTACTGTAGGAACCACAGTTTAAAACATTCCCTTTTGTAAAAGCAATCCCACTTCCCAGAAGCTCTCCCTGACTGAGCTGGGAGTATTCTCCTGGCAATTAAACAGCAGGTATTGTACTTCAACTTGCTGTTTTTCAGTGGTTTGTTGTTTTATTTTTCCATTTTATGTCATGATAGAATGGAATCTAAACAGAATGAAAGGCAGTTTTAAAACGCATTAAAAATATTTGAAAATGGCACCCACCATTTAAAGCCCAAAGTGGCATAGTTGATTCTGGCCATTTCCACACTACACTGTTATAGTGCTATTATTCCACTTTCAACATCCTATGGAATCCTGGAGTTTCCAGTTTAGGGAGGGGCATTTAGGATTCTCAGCCAGAAAGCTCTTTGGCTTCAGTAAACTACAAACCCCAGAATTCCACAGGATGTTGAAAGTGGAATAATAGCACTATAACAGTGTAGCACAGAAATGGCCCCTGATATTTCAGAATTGTGCCTCCTCATTCTGGCACATGTAAACCAGGCCTTATTCTTAAAACTTGAGAGACAATAGACCAGGGGTGGGAATTGTACATCCCACTACTGTTGCTGAACTACGATTCCAAGTAGCCCTATCTAGCACAGCCAAAGGTAAGCAGTGGAAGGAGTTGCAATCCAGCAACATTTGGAACACTTTAGGATTCCCACCCCCATAGGTGATTGAAATCTTCAGCTAGTACAAATGTGACAACCCCATTGTTATCTTGTATGGGCTTTAGATACACATATCATTGATCTTGTACAACTACACTGGCTACCTGTTTGCTTCCAAGTTCAATGCAAGGTGCTGGCATTGATAGAGAAATGGCCTTTTGCCAGGATAACTGAAAGGCTACCTCCTCTTGTATCAACATGTCCAGATTCAGAGATCACCAACAGAAGCTCTGTTGCACATTCTACCTTGAGAATAAGGTTGGTTAATATACAGGTCAGGGTTTTCTTAATAGCAGTACCTTGGTTGTAGAATTGCCAGTCAAGGGCAGTCAGGCTGCCTTTATCCCAGAGACATCCAAGAATGTGTGTATATTTTAAAATTTGTTTTTAAAATATTGTTTTGATTTGTTCTTAAATCATTTTTTTTACTCATTGTGCATTGCCTCACAGGCCCTGACAGGCTTATGTGATCAACAAGTATTCAAATAAATAAATAAAACCACCTCATACGATATCTACCATAGCAACTAAATATCATGAGTTTATTATTTTGACCATCAAAAATGTACTGACAATCTGGCTTTGCTTTCCTCAAATGCTGTTTAACTAATCACCGGGTACTGCAGGGCGTAAGAAAGTACAGATAAAAGTCGATGAATTATCCAAAACGAAGTGGATGGGGAAGTAAGAGAATGCAATATTAAGCTGAAAACAATGTCTACCTCCATAAATTATGAAAAATAAATATCTTGAAATCTGGAAAGTGTGTTCCACTTGTATCAGCAGACCTGGAGCCATCTGAATGTTGGCTCAGATAGTCATGGAATCATGAACAAGAACTCAAGAGCTGCTTTCTTCATTTGACTTTGGTAGTGTTTGCCAAGTTTGACGTGACAATGAAGGTATGAATTAACCCTATCCTGGATTTTTTAAAACAGGAGTAAACAACACAGTGTCTCCCAAAATTTCTCTCCTTGCCATAATTAACTCTTTTGGAGGGAGAAGAGGGGAACTTTAAATATCCCAAAGTCCACATATAGTCATAGGTCTTTGCATTGCTTAGCTTGGTTTGCAGCATTTGCATTACAAATATTTCACTCACTATAGTCATGACGCAGGGATATTCCAGCTGAGGGCTGGTGTCTATGTTATTTTTGGCCAGTGTGTGCTGCTAAAAATGCTTTTGTTGGTGAAATCCACAACACACTAGCAAGATGTTAAAGCAAAGGATCAAGTCAAAGTGCCTGGAACTCCACACTAAGGCTGGCTCCCATCCTGCCTGCTTATTGCTGATGGGCAAAGAGCTTTTCACTCAGAAGGGCCAGTATGAACTAACCTTATTTGCTGTGGAAAAGGTTATTAACTGGATGGCTGCTGTATTTCTATTTTACTGGCATGCTTTTAAACTGGGTTCTTAACGCTTTTATTCATATTATAGTTTGGGTTATTTATCTATGAAAGTATTTATGTCCTGCCCTATATCCAAGGATCTCAGGGTGGTGTACAAAGAAATCAGTTTCATACACACTTACCTAGCCGAGCACTCCTTAAAGAAACCTGCCAAAAAGAAAAAGAGAAAGAATGTGAAATAGGTGTGTATGTGCACATGTGCTTACCTCAGACATCTCTCCCATTATGTATGGTGAGATCAAGAGTGCATCTTGATCCTCCATGAGTTGCCCCCAATCCCTCCTGGAGCACAAATCCCTATATACCGGTTGAGTCTTATGCTCACCTGGGATAATGCAGAAGCATGCCTGAAGATTTCCAATGCAGGGTCCGCAGGCTCATCACTCCTTTCATTAGTTTTAGAGGCTAGAGAGATACAGTATGAACAAAATTTAGATATCCTTGAGAATATTTTTCTCCTTCTACTGGTTAGCAGATCAAACTGTGGCCCTTTCCACACGGGGTAAAAACGGTTTAGGGCGACCTCATCCGGAGGTCGTCCACACCGTGGGGCACGCTAGAGCGGTTTGAAAAGTGGAGGTTCCACACCTCAAACCGCCCTAGCGCGGCCGCAAGGGGTGGCGTGGCGCGTTTTTTAAAAACCACATTTTATGTGGTTTTTAAAAACGCGAGCACGCTCACCCATTGTAGCGCCCCGTTTTAAACTGCAGGGACGCGCTAGCGCGTCCCTGCAGAGCTGCCCGGGGGCGGGCTTCCGGCTGGCGCGCTGCCCTGATTGGCGGAGCGCCACCGGAAGTCGCCGGCCGCCATTTTGGGCGCCGCCGAAATTCGCCAGCGTGTGGAGCGGCAAATGCGCGCTCCCCGCAGGGACGGAGCAACCCATTTTCAGGTAAGATCCGTCCCTGCGTGCGCTGCCCCGTTTCCCCGTCCCCCGTGTGGAAAGGGCCTGTGTTGCTTGTTTTTTTTATTTATTTATTTATTTATTTATTTATTTATTTATTTATATTCATTTTGGGTTTCTGTTCTGGAATTTTGTAGGGTTGTGAAGACCCTCAAAAACAGAAAATAGAACACAAGTTTGTAAAATAAAATGGAAAACAATGCTGGCAGCATTCTTACACAAGTGTTTCAGAACAATGGCCTCCTACTAGTTAGTTCTAACTGGAGAAGATCCATTAAATAAGATGCTGGTGATTCAACATTTGCATAAATACCATAGACTTGATGGCTCTACTGTATTTGGAACTAACAATAGGATTCAGGCCAGAATCAGCTTGCCCAAAAAAGTGAGCCCTAGAGCTGTATATGGAACCTGGAAAGTTCCATATACTGTTTGTTCCAAATATAGGCATACTTCAGTTGAAAAAACCTCTGATAACAAAATGCTTTTTTTAACAAATGCTATTTATACCTACTCATCCCCTTTGCCTCCTCATCCTCTGTCTACCTAGAAGATTTGTTAGCAGCATCAGCACTGGGAGGATAATGAAGGAAAGTTATTGAGTTTCAGCAGCATGTCTGAAGTAAGCAATGCAGAAAGCTTCAGCTGGGAAAAAGCAAGATCCCATGCCAGTTGATCTTACTTGTAGCTTTCTGTCTCTACAACAGGCAAAGTAAGCAGCAAGTGCCTCTATAATCCCTTACTCAGCGTGTATGAACAGTAAAACAGAGAAAAGTAGAGACCAGATAAGCCTGCATCACCAGCTACTCCCAGCATATTTTTAGAAAATATAGATTTATAAGTTTGCCCATGCAAATGGAAATCACTATTAAAAATAGAGGCTGCTTAAAAAAAATGACATGCTGGGAGGCATTTTGGAAGAAGCTTTCAAGCAGTTCCTAAATGGCTCAAACATCTTTGTTCACTCATGCGAGATTTACCTCATCTGGTTGCTTCATTTCATATGTGCATATTGTGAGTTCTGAATAAAAGGTTTGCTGAAACATGCATAACAGGTCTCCTTTTTAGGGTATAGGAACCTATTCTTGTTCCTTCCATGTTATATCTGGCTGTGGTACCAAATTCTCCATTAAAGCAGAAATATCCAAGAACACACTTACTTCATTTACTGAGGTATACCTATATATACTTCAGAAAAATGTTTGGTTGTACAGACAGAAGCTAATCCCTGACCCCATTATCAACTGTGTTCCTCATCAAAGCTCCAAAATGATGGATGTGGACTCTAGCCATCTGGAGCAAGAGGATATTTGGCTTAACAAGATTTGACACCACCTGACTAATAGTCACAACTCTAGTGGTGTGTGTATGTGTATACCTTTAAGTTTTCTGTTGACTTATGGTAATTCTTTGAATTTCATAGGGTTTTCTTAGGCAAGGAATACTCACAGGTGGTTTTGCTAGTTCCTTTCTCTGAAATGTAGCCTACAGTGCCTGGTATTCATTGGTGGTCTCCCAACCAAGTACTAATCATGGCTGACCCTGCTTGGCTTCCAAGATCGCACAGGACCTGGTGCCTAGCATGGCAGAATTCACATGGTAAGCTTCCATTCCAGGCGAAAGTTGACATGTAAACTCAATTAACCAATCGACCAAACATCAATCAATCAATAAGAATCTTAACACTGCAAATGCAAGGCACTGAGGAAAAGACAGAACTCATGTGGCTGCTACACATTATGAACTGGGACAAATTCTTTGCTACTATTTTCAAATGTTTTCTGCTTTACAGCAATCTTCTTTGCTCTAAATGTTTGCTTCTCATTACAGAGTTTGAGATTCTGCTAGCTTCTCTAAATGGTCTGTAGAATTTATAGTAAATAGAGTCCCTTTTAAACTTGAGGCCAACTCCCTTGGCTTCACCTAGTGCTGACCTTCAAAATAGCCCCACATATTTCTGCAAGAGTACAAGATTACTCTTGTCAAAGGAAATGATTCACAGCACAGTGGAAATCACTTTTCAATTTCCAGAGTTTTCAAGCACATTTTTTTTAAAGTTTATTTGTTAGAAGTACTTAATATAAATTGAGTTTTGGCCAGCCAAGCCCCTCAAAAGCAACATACAATTTAAAACAGCAATAACAGAATGAGAACAGACAGAAAACATTCTTTAAAATGAGCCAGAACCATATTTTAAAAACCCATCAGAGCTAGAAAACTATTAAAAACCATAACAAAGTTTTAATTTTTTTTATTACCCATCTAAAACTCAGGAGGGATGGGGACAACCTGACTTCCCTCTCTGGAGAAAGGACAAATGCATGGTTTTAGTGCTGCTACCTACATAACATCTATATGACACCTTAAGTTTAAGTCTTAAGTTTCACCTTTGAGCATGCAGGCAAAGCAATTTAATGTTGTTTGCATGCCCTTCTGAAATAAACATGGACTTTGGAGACTGAAGCTGTAATATTGCTCTGGAAAATGAGAATCACCCACTTGTTTCCTGCTGCACGGGAAATGGACTTCCTTTTACAAACAGGCATTTTCGTAGCGCTCCATAATAATAACGCATCCCTAACTTTCCTAAGAGAAGCAAACCTGGAGGAAAACATAAGATCTCTTTGAGGCTTGAACCCATTTTGACCTACCTTGTGGTTGTAAAACAGTATTCACAGCATAAATCACACCATTAGTGGCCATAATATCAGCTTCAGCAACAGGCTCCTTGTTGATGTGTATTAGATCATTTTTCTGCAGTAAAAGAAACAGAGACAAAATCAAAAATATATGCTAGGAGAAAGGTTAAGAGTGAGATCTGTCCCAGACTGTACAGAACTGTCATACCTAGGATGTCAACCAAAAATTCATAAGGAGAAAGAAGTTCCTGCCATGACTGTAAAGAACACTACTTCTAAACTAAGCCTCCATACTTTGGAGACATGATGAGATGACAGGACTCATTGGAAAAAATGCTATTGCTTGATAAGGCTAGATTGATTCAATTAAGGAAGGCCATTTCCACCCTACACTGTTATAGTGCTATTATTCCACTTTCAATAGCCTATGGAGTCCTGGGGCTTGCAGTTTAGGGAGGGGCCTTTAGAATTCCCATCCAGAGAGCTCTTTGGCCTCAGTAAACTAGTGTAGTGTGGATAGGCCCACAGAAGCTGGAAGGAGCCCTATAGGCCATAGACTCCAACCCTCCCATTCAGTGCGTGAATTCTAGCTAGATTATCTCCATTAAATAACTGTGCAGCCTCCGTTTGAAGACTTCCAGAGAAAAAGACCCCACCCTTTCTCTATGTAATTGGCTCCATTGCCTAACTGCTCTTACTGTCAAGACATTCCTTCTAAGGTTCAACTGGAATCTAGCATCCTGTAACTTAAAACTGTTAGCCCTGGTCCTACACTTTGGGGCAGCAGAGAACAAACCTGCACCCTCCTCTCTGTGACAGCCCTTGAGATATTTGAAGTGTGCAATCATGTCACACTTGTGTGATTTCTTGAGAAAAGGCATACCAGAAAGAATCAGTGCAGTAGAACAGCATAGAAATACTGAAACAAGAGGCTCAACAACAGAGAAATTGTCCACATTTCATAAATTTATGCTATTTGTGGGTAAAGAATTCAAATCAGCCATCTGGACAGAAACATATTTTCTCTAACACTAGCATTTAACATTTAAAACCTCTTTATGCTCCATCTGGTAACATTCAAACTGCGAGGCCCTTGTGGCCCTTCCTTGTAGTAGAGGAAAGATATAAATGGGAAAACTGTACATTAAAAGTACATTAAAACAAAATGATTGAGCCTGAAAGGAAAAGGGAAACAAGAGGTTTCATTTAAAAAATAATGAAGGGAAGGAGTGAGGAGTAAACTTACAGAGCTGACTTCCAATTTATCGCCCTGCAGAGACTTGATTCTTACAACAGCACCAACTGCTCCACTGACCAATATTTCATCCCCAATGTGGTACTTCAGAATGTTGGCAAGTTCTTTAGCATTACCTGTGGGGAAGAGAGACCAACCACACATAACTGATGTTTCACGGATTTTAAGGAAAACAGAAATAAAGCATTACTCTAGGATCTTGCATAGTAAGATAAGCAGATGGGAAGAAAAATACCACAGAAGTATTTCACCTTCTACCAAAAGCATTCGGCTGTTGTTCCAAAAGAGCGTGCTACCATTTCTCTACCCACATTCCGATTCTCCTTTATGCATGGAGGTATTGCTTCCAGTTAATAATGTGTTTCAGGACTACAGAGCTGAAGCATTTTGTATAAGCAGAAGGACAGGTAACAGCAAATTGTGTAAACTTTCAGTTCTCAAGTACAAACATGTGTGATCTGGGTGACACAAAATTTTTTAAAGAATAGCACAGAATAAATATTTAAGAGTTTGGAATCTTTCTTAACAGAACTAATGAATTTCCATCATGCTTTTTACACTTACACAATGCTTATTTTATATCACATCATATTGAAAGATTTTTCTGCTACGTTGGGCTCCTACTGAAGACTCTTAATACCCATTTTTTCTATAACAAAAAAAAAAAAGAGGGACACCAACATATAGAGACACTGAATCATAGCAGCTGGCATATAAATTAGATCTCTGACAAGTGCTTCTGAAAGTGGTTCACATTCTGACTGAAAAAAAATAGCTCCAAAGTTGCTGTTTTTGGAAAGAGGTGACAGGAAAATAACCAATGTGTGTGTGTGGTGGCTTTAAAGCCTGGGCAGTCATCTTCATACATTCTTAGCAGGGAATTGGGCTCTATGTCTAAATGCTAGTGTTTGCATGTGTATTGCGTTTGAGTGGTTATGGTTATACCAAAAAGCTCTGAGCATGGAGAGGGGACTGGGGAGAGAGTTGGTGGGTACACACTTTTGGGCCCATTCTGGCCTTTGAAGCAAGGCAGAGACTGGAGTGCATCTCAGAAGCCTTCTTGACGAATTAGACTTGGCAGCAGCCACGCAAGACCTGGAGGGAGGGGGAAATCTCCCCATGGGATGAGCACTGGCAGTGAGCCTCTTACTAGTCCCAACAAGAGTACAGGGCCTACAAAAACTCCCCACATGTCAAGTGTATCATATGAGATACAAGGCCCAGTAAGAACAGCTGCAACCCCTACACCTAATGGGCATCAAAATTGCATCCCCACCCCATTGTTCTGGGTTGCTGTTATTACCTGGCTTGCCAGGCTTCACTGAAATTCTGGCCTGATTGCCCTCATGTCCAGGTCTGCAATCAACTGGCCCAGAAGCAGTTCCTAACCCTTGCCTGCCTCACCCCCACAACATCATAAGGACCTTGGATCTGTTCTCAGATCTTGGCCATTAAGTCTTGGGCAGCAGGATGTGCTGACCTGGCAGTTCACAATCATTCATGGTGAACTCAGAGTCACACCTTGGATGAAGCAGACACTCACACCACCGACCCCTACAGCCTCTGGCAACAGGCTGGGAAACAATCAGCCATTCTTTCTTTATAAGACCACAGCAGTACGGTGGTAAAGAATCAAGGAACCTGTCACTAACTCTCTCAAATCCACAGGCGCCCAAATAGTTTTGGTATGGGATATGTACTTTGTGAAAGACTATGCAGAGCTACAAGCCTGGAGACAATGATTTATCTATCTATGTACTTATTTGTCTTTGACACTGGGTTGGTCCTTCATTTTTCGTGAAGTACAAACTTAAACCTAAGTTACTGAGATTTGGAAGCAAAGCTTGGAAGCATCTTGTTGCAAGTGTTGTTGATGTTGATGATGGTGGTGGTGGCAGTGATGATGATGATGCTGTCATCTGTGACAAGGCACAGAGTCATACAATCATAGGGGCATCAAGGGCTATCTGGTCCAGTCTTCTGGCAGAGCAGGAATCCACTGCTAAAGCAAGCCTGAGAAGTGGTCCTCTGCTAAATGCCCCAACAAAGGATTGCTCACCACCTTCCATGTATAAGGAAAAAAATATACCCAGCTTTGGTCTACCAAAATTCTACCAAAGCCTGGCCTGCTTTTGATCATGAAACTGCACCATGGTATTTGTTTGTTTGTACCTCTGAACCTGTACTCTTCCAGCCTGGCATTAGTTTTCTGATGTGAGAAATACTCCAAGTTACAGACACTTTCAAAAGACAAAACGTGATCAAACAAGAAACCACAGTCACTGCTGCTTCCTCCCCCATTCCTTACACAACTCTGCCCTTTGCTATATGTTCCCACTGCCTATGATTCACTGCTTTCAGAACGGTAAGCTAAATATTTTGCTTACAAAGCCCCAGAACATTTTGGCTGTACACTTCTGGGATGTTTCAGCTCCATAGCTGCTTACAGTAGCTACAAATCAGTTTATGAAATATTTGGGCAATAAGCAACAGAAGAAACGCAGGGAGTGCTGCTCAATGAACTTAAAAGGATAACCAGCTCCCATAAGCTGA
This sequence comes from Iguana delicatissima, assembly GCA_948472985.1. Taxonomy (NCBI): domain Eukaryota; kingdom Metazoa; phylum Chordata; class Lepidosauria; order Squamata; family Iguanidae; genus Iguana; species Iguana delicatissima. The sequence goes on along the minus strand of CAOKZL010000258.1, from coordinate 43,930 downwards.
TGCTGCATTACAATGTCACAAACTGGTTCAGCTATAACAGCCGAAATACATTGCCCTAAAACGACTTGTATTTGTTCTGAGTCATAACTATTTTTCAGTTCACATCTCAATATTTACACAAAAGATGTCTGAACATGTAAACATAAGCCTTTCCTCAGAGGGCCTGAAGCTGATGCTTTCTGAAATGAATAATTCCTACAATAATATAAGACTCATGCTGTATCAGAACAAAATTCTATGTGGTCCACCACACAGCAATGAAGCAGCTGTCAATGACAAACCCTCACACAAGACGTGAATACAACACCACCACCCTACTCACATTCCCTAGCAACTGATATACTGAGGCACAGTGCACTACCCCTCCCACTGGAGGGAATATATCTCCATCGTGACTACTAGTCACTGATAGCCCCATCATCCACGACCTTCTTTTTCACTAGCACAGCTAAAATTTATTGACATTCATTGATGACAAGCCATCTCTCTGCCCTGCTGAAATTCTTAATTGCTATTTTAGATATTAAAGTTAACAAAAGAAAGAAATGATGTTTTGCATATAGAGATATGTGCATGTCTACATTAGCAAAAGAAAGAAAATCAAAAGAAATAAATCATGTTTTGAACAAACAAGAATCAAAGTTAGAAAAATGGGACATGCATATCTAATATAACTATCTCCATTGATCTAAAACTCATACTCAATATGGGGTCTGGGTCACTAGTGGTTCTGTTCCAGATTCTGTTAGCTTCATTGATTGTTGCAATAGTAAAGAATATAGCATAAAAATAATTTTACAGATAAATACAGTAAAATAAATGCTGAACTACATCCACATACAAGAAGACTTTGGGCAATCATAAACTGCTACTTCATCTCCATCTTCAAATCCTGACCACCATCTCACATCCTTTGGCTTTTCTTCAGTATATCTACATGATTCCTTAAAGTATAGAAAATGTCAAGAACAACTGGCACACAAGAGGTCAGAACCATCCGGACAGAAGGTCTTTATCATCCCATAGGCAAAGCATGCCATGAAACGCCTGTTATTAGAAGACCTAGTACAGAATGGAGCAAGCAGCCTGAGGTTTGTGTCTTTGAAGGAGCCTGTTTAGAGCCCAAAGGAAGCAGAACATCTCACACCAACAAGAAGGGACAATGGGTCACTTGAGGTGCCTTTGATAGTATCATTCTATCTAACCAATACTTTGGAAACCCACTGAAATTTGGGATTATTTCTCAGTCAACCATGCATGTATAAGTTACTCATGAGAAGAATGGATGAAGAGGAGGGGGAGGATATTACAGACTGATATCGAAAGGTGCATGGGCACTTTCTCTCTCTGCAGATCCCCGCAAGTTGTTGACCAACCTCCAACAGGTTGATCTGTTGCACCTCTCCCTTGGGACAAGATGCTAGTTTCTGTATGGTTGTGGTGGTGGTAGCAATAGTAATGGTAGTAGTAAATAGTAGTAGTAACAGCAGCAGAAGAACTATTATATTCTTACCCAGGCTTGCAGATCTGCATCTATCACAACCTGGCTGTTGCTACAACATTCTTGGTGTGGAAGAAGGAACAAAATGTCACCTGCATTAAATGCTAGCAGTAGCAAGCAGCAATAGAAAAGCTTGAAGACTGGGTCCTCTTTTTGAAGAAGAAGAAGAAGGAGGAGGAGGAGGAGGAGGAGGAGGATTCAAGCAGAATTGACAAAATAGTCTATGCTTTTTTTCTTAACGAGAAATGCTAACTCTCAATGGAAATCTAAGCAGCTCTTGTGCTCACTGTATCCATCTCACAGACAAGCAGACCAATACAGATTTTTTTTTTCTGAGACTGAAATGAAATAAATTGTTGGAGGCTCACTTATTCAAGGAATACACAAAATATAATCTCAACATTATATAACAGCAAAGAAGACCTATGGATATTTACCCATAAGTTTGTTGAGTTCCCCTTGTGGCATGGCTCGGAAAGCTTCATTGGTTGGTGCAAATACCGTGAAGGAACCTGGCCTATTCAGCATCTCTGTAAGACCTGCAGACTGGATAGCAGCTACTAGGGTACTAGAAGACAGTCACATGCAGAGCAAAATTAAATTAAGTATTGTGCATCTTCTGAGAACAGTTCAGAATGGTCCCAGTTTAAAGCTTCATGTGAATCCTACTGCTGCTTCTGAACAAATTCTCCATTCATTTCATCAGAGGACACAGCTTCATTCAGGCAACCTTTCTCCTTACAGCTCAGGTACGTGCAAGATAGTATTGGACTGGAGAGCATCAAGCTGAGATTTCCCCAAAGGGTCTGTTTGGTTGCTGTTAAGATGCTGATTGAGACAGATTTTTGCATTTACAGTTCCCCCATTCTAAAGAACATGCAAACGTATTTCAGCAGTTTGGCTGCCCAGCCTGCATAAGATTCAGCTCAACTAACTGATGGTTCAGTGAGCCATCTCATTCCTTATCCTTTAAATGACAGTCTCTAGACCTCAGCTTCTCAATCTGCAAAATGGGATCAGTATTAACTTCCTTGCTTGCCTTCTTTATGGTAGAGAAGATAAAGAACACTGAAAACTGTTAAGTCCATTGAAAAGTATGACTTGGAACCTAAATTGGTCTTTTGTTTGTTTCAGGGAGGAATGAGTTCTACCATAAGTTGGAAATGACTTGAAGGCACAAAACAACAATCAAGAGAAAAAAATGTTTTTTTTGGGGGGAGGACGGGGGGAGGAGGTAGTTTCAAAATGTTACTCTGTTCAAGAAACTCTCATCATTACCCCCAGGACCAAACTCTAGGGCAGACATCCAAGGTCTCAACCATCTGAATGAGGAGGCAGGCCATCCAAACACAGAAGGGAGGACTGACCACATTTGTAAGCGAAGTTATATACCTTTCCATCTGAAAAGAGGATCTCTTATAACAGTGGTTCTCAAACTGTGGGTCCCCAGATGTTTCTAAACTTCAGCTCCCAGAAGCCCTGAGCGTTGACCATAGTAGCTGGGGCTTCTGGGAGCTGAAATCCACAAACATCTGGGGACCCACAGGTTGAGAACCACTGTCCTATAAGGTCAGATTCTACTTGACTCTGACGCAGCATCCTGTTAGTGATATATACCAGCGTAATTCCATCTTGCACTTGCATATGTATTTTTTTTGGTTGTTGTAGAGGTTGGTATTCCAAACCTCCCCTCCCAGGACTCACTGCATTACTGCAACAGCTGCCTCTTTATGACCATTCTGGTGCTGATGGAAAGCAGAGGGAATCACAGAAATGTCTATGTTCACATAACCAGACCTATGAGATCATCTGCTGAAACCTCTGGAGGACCCTGATAGATCGTAGCAGAAGATGTCCTCAATGTGCTATTGAACACTGGTTCAATGTATAACTATAAGCCAAACAAAATGTTCTTCAGTGGGAACATAGGCAGATGCTTCTTCAACCCCCTTCTCTTCACAAGCTATGTGGGCGGCGGGGGGGGGCTATCATAGCACAGTGGTGAGTCTTAGGGGTGGTGTCAGAGGAGCCACAGTAGAATCCTTATGCTGTGCTTAGCTGTATAGGATCTTGGCCTATTGGAAATTGTTGTGCAGTTTGGCTTATGCATTCCAAGCTGGAGAACTTCCTTGTACAAGTATGGATTGAAAGTCCTTATTTCAGGGTTAGCAGAGTTTTGGACTAGCTGATAAAAGCCACTTTCTCAACCCACAGTCATTTCACCCTTCTATAACACACAGTAATGATACTGGTGAACCTTACAAACCATTTGCAAGGCAGTAATGGGATTCAAGTGGCCCTCCAGATATCACTGGACTGCAAATCCTAAAAGCCCAAAAGAACATAGCCAACGGTGAAGAAAGCTGTGAGTTGCTGTCCAACAGCATCTGGTGAGCCACATGATTCCCAGCTCTCCTATAAGGATTGTGAGCCATTTTAAGTATTTATTGGCTTTATAACAATGCTCTTGATGTGAGACTTCATTTGAAGGATAGGATTTGTTAAAAATGTAGGCGTAGGAATACTGGTAGCAACATCACAATCAGATCGGACAACAACTATCCAACTTCAGAATGTGGTTCCAGGCTCAATTTAAGGAGCTCATGTCAAGCTTGAAAGCCCTATATGGCCTGGGACCCAGGTATTTTCTAAAGGACTACCTTCATCCACATAAACATTTAACATTGTCTTCTCTTCTCTGACCTTTATCTTATGTATGTGCCTTCAAGTTGCCAGGTGACTTATGGAAACTCCATAAATTTCATAGGGTTTTCTTAGGCAAGAAATACTTGGAGGTTGTTCTTGGCAGTTCTTTCCTCTGAAATATAGACTACAGCACCTGGTATTCAATGGTGATCTCCCATCCAGCTACTAACCAGAGCTGACCCTGCTTAACTTCCAAGTTCAGATGGGATCTTGTGCCTTTAGGGTATTTAGGTGGCTCCTTTACCTTATAGCACTGTCAATGTATTAATTACAAGCCAAACATAATGCTATTCAAAGTCCTAGTTCTGTTGCAGGGCACAGACATTGCATGCAAAAGATCCAGGTTTCAATCTTCTGTCTGAAACCAGGAAGAGCTGCTGCCACTTAGTATAGAGAGTACTGAGTGAGATGGATTAGTGGTCCCATTCAGTATTAGGCAGCTTCCTATGTCTCTCTGACATATTAAAAAGAAATATTTAAAATCAGATGACTGGTTTTAAAATATAGGCCGATATCCTGTATTAAACAGGATATCATTTGTTTTTATCTGACCCCTGAAACCCATCCTTAAAAACCCAACCCACAGCAACAGAGACTTTGCTCCTGCTGACTAGGGTGCTGCAGAAAGTTGTAAACAGCCCCTCCCACGAGCCAGTGACATTGCAATGAAGGGCTGGTCACATCAGTCTGCTGTGCCCTGCTCAGCAGCAACACAGACACTGACTGCACCAGACAGCTGACTGGTTTTTAAGGTGGGTTTCAGGGTCATTTGTAGTTGTGGCAAAAGTGCCACACTTGCAAATGAGAATACAAAGTAATTACCATATCCTAAGATTGATCTATGACATCGCCACTGACTATCAGGATGCCAGTCATAGCCATTTACTTCAATATGTAGGAAAAAATAGCTTCACCAATACGGTTCCTACTAAAGCAAGATTACTAAACTATCCATCCCACTCCACTGTTGCCCCAGTGACAGTAAGAAGTAAATCAAGACCTGAAACGATCATCCGCTTTGAGCACATCCATCACAGTTCCGACTGGAGCAGTCACCATCTTGTCAACAGCAAACAAGGTGCCAAATCTCCCTCTCTTGTCATGGGCAGCAATACAGGCATTTTCGATACAGAGATTCTACAAGAATGATTGCATTTTTTTAAAAAAGGTCTCAGAAGTCTGAAAGGATTCACTGTTCATATGGCAACAATTTCAGTCCTTTATCCCATTTATGTGCACACACTGCTAGATTGGATGATTGCTTTTGAAGCTGTTCTCCAGTCTACAAGGATAGATCTTCATGGGAGAAAGGACTGCACAAAGGGGAAGGAAAACCCTTTTCCAATGAGTTTGAACTCTGTTCTATCCACATTAGAAAAACTATTTGAGCTAATGAGATCAACATATGGAAATAATGAATATATGTGGATTTTTAATACTGTAAATGAATTCTAATAGTGTTTCAATCACCATATACATACATACATATATATATATATATTACACACATACACATGTATGTATATATACATACATACACATATATGTGGTTGGATTTTTTTTAAAAAAACTTTATTAATTCTATATTCAATACTCCCATACACATACAATATAATAGCACACCACTAATTTTTTCTATAATTATAGCTATCCCCCCTCCCACCTTCCCTCAATCCCTACCAATGGCTTTAAAAGATATTAATATTTTATCAATAGTTTCTCTCACTTCTTTTTACACTTTTTCATCTTTGACATTTTTGATCCAGAAGCTCCAATTATTCTACCATGTTGTTTCACTTGTTTGCCCACTTCATATTTTTTTCTATTCTAAAAGTTTAAGGTTAAATTTTCACTCAATACTATCCATTGGTTAAACATTAGCCTTTCAGAAATCTATCTACTGGAGCTTCTGAGTTGCATCTCACTTCTTCCCTTCTTGTTTTTCTTACATTGCCATTCTTTCTTTCTTAAATCAGTTATTCTCTGTTGTAGATCAACATTTCTCCCCCTCCTGTGGTGCCAGGTCACCATCATTTTTTTCTTCCATCTCCAACATTCCCAGTAATCTCAATATAGTCAATTCTTCATCAAGACCTTTCGCCCTTAACAGTTTTTCATCTCTAAAAACAAGGATAACTGTGGCAAAGCCCCATGTGAATTTGACTTCAGCCCCACACAAACATTGTCTTATAGGTCTCCGCAATTCTCTTTGCCAGATTTTGAAATGCTGTCACTTTGAGTCCTTCATATTTCAAATTTGGCATAGCTCTGAGGTTTTTTATTTAAAAAACAAACAAACAAAGTGTTTAGTCTTCTCCCTCAAAAACCTACTATCACATCTGCAGGTCTGTTTGTTCATTTTGCTTTCCAGCCAATACTCCTATGAGCTCTTTCAAAATCCTGGGTAGTCAGTTCAATATCATAATTCTTCCACCAAGACATCAGCATGTCAATTATTTCAGGACCTTTATTCTCTTCTAAGAGCCTCTTAAGTCTTAAATTTCTTCTCCGTTGTCAGTTTTGGGCATCAGTCAATCTTTCCCTCACAAGCGTCATTTCTCTTTTCAAAGTATTCAACTCACATTCATTCTGAACTGCCTTTGCCCAAGCTTTGGGTGCGTCTGTTCTGACCGCTCTTATTTCATTCACCAGTTGTTTAACAGTCCCATTCAAACTATGAAAAGCATTCAAAAGTTTGTCCAGCTTTTGATCCATTTCAACAAGAGATATATTAGTGGAGGGACTTACTGTTTGAGCTCCAGACTCCATTTTCAGTTACTTTAGTTAATTCAGTTACTTTCAGTTAATTTATTACTTTATGATTCTTATGGGGCGGGAAGGTTTTAGAGATGATTACCCTCTCCCAAGGAGCATGCACAATCATATATGTAGTTGGATGAACTATTATTTGGAGCTTTGTTTATTTGTTTATTTTTATTTTTTTTAAAAAAAATGCTCTTATGATGGAGCCTGGGGATGTGGCTAGCCTGAATGACAGGGCAACCACAGAAACAGGTTGCCATGTAACCAAAATGGTTCTGTAAGAGAGAGAAACTCAGCCCATTGGTGAGGGGGAGGGGATGAGCCTTCTGAGGAGAAGGTCTATATCAGGCACAGCGACTTGCATTTTAGAAATTCCTTCAGTGAGATTTTTAGAGAGAGATTTTGAGTCATAGCTTTTCAGTCAACCAGGGGAATTGTTTGAATAAGCATGGTTGTCTTCTCAGAGGTCTAGAGAGAGACAAAACCATTTTTGAGTTGGGTCAGAAGATGTGACCGAAACCTGGGAATTAAGCCTTGGAGCCAAAAGGGAAGCCGAAGGCCTGTGTGGGTATGAAAGCTCTGTACCTGTATACTGAGTTCAGCTATATTAAATACTTTCTGAACTCTGTCTTGGTTGGAATTACTTATTACTCCCAACACCTTTTCCCTCTTTGTTATTTTAATAAAGATTATATTATATTTTTTTAATGAATTCTGACTTAGTAGGGTGCTTTTCATTAGTAAGACACCATCACAGATCAGAAAATCATTCTGAGTACCAACTGAGAGACTTTACCCTTTATACACTAAGGCTATTTACACACCACACTGTTATAGTGCTATTATTCCACTTTCAACATCCTCTGGTTTTCTGGGGTTTGTAGTTTACTGAAGACAAAGAGCTCTCTGGGGGAGAATTCTAAATGCCCTTCCCTAAACTACAAGTCCCAAGATTCCACAGGATGTTGAAAGTGGAAAAAGAGCACTATAACAGTGTAGTGAAGAAATGGCCTAAGGTTGTTGTTTTAAAGGGAAAAACAAGGGTTGTATAAAGGGATTGGCAAGGCAGTACAGTAGGATGGGAAGAAACCTGCCATCTCCAGTCTGAGAGAAGGAAAGCAAGCCTGCCCCCACTCCACAGCTCTTCTTAAAACAATTTGCCTACAACTAGCACTGGTTTTGCCCTGTCACTAGTTAAGAGTCCATTGTTCTCCCAGGATTTAAAAATCTTTGCTATTTTAATCCCAATTAAATGCTAGTGGTTTTAACTACTGCCTTATTTCATGCTTGGGTTTAGCTCCTCCTGTTTTTAACTACATTTTTTGTGTTGGTTTTGCTCTATACTGTCATCATTAACTGTGTGCTTTTGTTCTTTTTATTATTTTGGAAAAATAAAATTCTGGAGGGGAAAAAAAAACTTTAAAAAAAGTTCTCACAGGCCAGATTCAGCCATAACAGTAAGCCAGGATTTTCATTTTTTGAAAACTGACCTTGTCAAAATCTACCACCTCACAAACAAAACATGGTATGTTAACCAGTTACAAGCCATAAAGAGAAGCCATAGTTTCTTGTTGGCTTAATGAACTCTGGCTTGTCTAAATTACAGCTTGTCATTAACATTCCAACTCTACGATGCTATTAATCCAAAACTGTGGCTTTTTTGTTTTACTCAGCTGTTCACCTGGGAAACAAAAACTGACAAAAATTTTGGGAGAAAAAGCATGTCAGTAGCAGGGAAAATGAATTGGCTTCAGAAATGGAGTGACAGTGAAGACAGAGCACATCTGAGCTCATTTGGTATTCCTTGTAAATGGCTGGACACAGATGCACTGCCCAAGCAATGTATCTCTCATGATGATTGTCCAAGCCAAATAGACACTATATGGTGGTTCAGCAATTTTGAAAATAGAGTTTTTACACAATCAGTTTGGTGAAAATGTCTTCCAAAGGAAGTAAGAGAAGACCCCACCTTGTTCATCTACTTTAGAAGGAAAAACCAAGCCAATGTTGTACAATACATAAAGTAAGGGGTCTGGAATGGCATAGCCTGTGTTCAACATTCTTGCAGTGCCATGAAGTCTCTGTGTGATCCAACTTCACAGAGTTACTCTGATCATAAAAATGGAATAATCTTGTATATACTCCTTCAAGTGTCTGGGATGTGAACATGATAGAGAGGCTGATATACCACTGCACAAAACTCCCCAATCTCTTTTTTTTATGTGAAGGAATAACTGTGCTTTAGTAACTATATATTAGATATGCCCAAATATGGAACAGGAAGTTATAATTAAATGGAAACATACATTGCGGTATACAAACACTCTCAGTTCTTTGCCACTCAGAGTTTCTAGCTTCTGCCCATGAAAAAGGTACTTTGAAGAAAGCTGCTCTTTAATGATGTGATCTCGGAGCAAGTTCCGATCTGCAGAAGGAGTCTGACCTGAAGAATGAAACAAAACCAAGGTTCATAAATGGACATCAATCCAGTTAGATCATCTATTGCTTGCACTCCAGAATCTTGTTGGAAAGTATACAAGTGCTGGCAATTGCTTTCTCTTTGCAGTGGAAACAGTCTTTGTAAGGAACAAATTCATTGTTAGCAACTCCTGTGGAGAAGCCTATATAAACAATGAAATCCTACTGATGGAAAATTATGATTCATGTTGGTATTGTCCTCATCTATCACTCTGATATTTTCCAGAACTAAACATGACAACAAAAGGGCTTACTTTTCTAAGACAATGCACTCCCTAATCATACCTTCCCTGCCTGGTAGAGACATTGACTTAAACCTATCCCATCTACAAATGGAAAGGGAGGAGAAAATCCTGCTCTAGTTGACATTTTTGTGCAATCTACACCACTTCCTTTATAGCTCAACAGCTCAATCTTCGTCGTTTCTCCACTAGTAACCTCTTCTATCTCCTCCCATATCGGTGCCAATGGATTAGCAATTACCCCCAAAAAATGCAAAACAAAAAAGAAGAAAACAACCACCCAGATGGTCTGTTATAAAAGCAGCAAAACCCAAAGGACTTTTTGAAGACCAGCAATTTTATTATAGTGAAAATTAGAGCCTACTTTGTCAAGAAGTTCTGGTAAATGCTGATACAGCTCCACAAGTGTTGCAGTCTAGATGATTTCTGTGTTGGGCAGCACATAATCCATTCACTAAGGCCCTTTCTGCTCCACCCTCCCAACCCGCCATAGGGATGGGATAAGGAAGGGACCGCAACAATGCTTATGCACGACCCTGTTGTGACCCTATCGTTCTCCCATCCCCAGGGGATGCCAAAAATCATTGACGGTTTTTCTCCATCAATGACTGGTGATCACAGTGCCATCCCGCCATGTCTTCACAGTTACCTTAGCTGCAGAGGCCCTAGAAGTGCAATGGCTGTGCCTCCTGCCCCAGCCCAGCTGTGCTGAGGCAGGAAGAGGCAGGGCCATCGCACTTCCTTCTGCAGCAAGTGACCTGGCGCAGAGGGGAGCATTGGCATCCGTGCTCCCATCTGAGTGAAGCTGCTGCTGGGACAACGCTGGGATGATCTGGACCCACGTAAGCTGCGGAAATCCCCTAAATTTTCATTAGATTTTCTTATTTCTTAGAGTAATAATATCTTTGTGAAGAAACAAAAGAATACACAAAAATAACCCTACCAGTTATTGTTAAAAGGCAACATCTCTCTTCTCTTATTTTCATTGTTCATTTTCGGTTACTCAAGAAAAACCAAGCAAATGAAGAGATGAGACCTTAGCGTGCAATCCTACTAATTAAAAAGCACTTGTAGCACACAGGTGAAGGCCTGAGTTGATTGGAGACTATATGAAAGACTGTATAATCCCGTATGAGCCTGCTCCAGCTCTGAGATCTTTGGGGAAGGTCCTTCCACCTACTTAGGCATGATTGGTGAGAACATAGGACTGGGCCTTCTTGGTGGCTGCTCACAAGCTTTGGAACTCCCTTCCTAGGGAGAATACAATGGCTCCTTCTTTGCTGTCCTTCCGTCAGCAGATGAAAACTTTTCTGTTGCAACATGCTTTCAGGAACTGATTTCCAGGCTTTTAACAGGGTGTTCTGTTGATTTTTATCTTTACTTCTTTTAAGGAGTTTGTTTTGAATGGTTTTCATTCTATCATAACTCATAACCTAATTGTAACTAGGTGGCTTTATATAAGAGATCCAGTGCTTACCTTTGTAAAAAGAATTGATGGGCAGCAAGAGTGTAAGTCGCTCGTTACCAGTGAGATGTGAACTGAGACCAGCTCGTTGAAAAAGGTCAATGGAGGCTGAAACATCAGACTCTCTGCCCAACTCCAACAAAGTTTTAGCTTCAATTTACCAAAACAAAAAAAGGAAAGAAAGAGTGACAAAAGTTAACTCCACAATTAGTATTCATTGATGAAGTAACTGATGAATTCTCAGAGCTTCTAAAACTAAAAGATCTAGTTAAAAATGTGTTTTCAATGCCATACATAGCTTTTTTAAAAAGTATTCTGAGCTGATATCCTAAAAGAGTATTTCTTTCTTTTTTTATTAAACTTAGTATTAATATATTTTCCTCATTTAAAAACAGCAATATATATGTTTTTCCAGTAGTGAGAAAGCCACAATCTCTAAGAAAAGTGACCCAGATTTTAATTTTGGAGGATGAGACCTCAGATCACTTTGGATAAGAAAGAAGGAGAGGGGTAAAGATGAATGGACTGTACAGTGGAATAAGTCTTAGCTCCCTTCAGACATTCAGAATGAATAATAAAGAGGAGAAGAGAGTTGTGAACATTAGTCTCAGACCTTGTAAGGTTCCTTTTTGGGATGAATGCCCCTGCCAACACGGTCAGTGAACATCCTGGTCAGGAGACTTGAGAAACTGTTGTCCAAAAATCAATCTTACCAAACTCCGATTAAGATAGCTGCATTCATCTGCCCCCTGCAAACATGGAGAGTTTCTGCACTTTGCATATTCACCATCTACATGCATTTAGGCAAATGCAGGGATTCAAATCGCATTGTTGTTCCTTGGCATATTTAGTTCAATGGAGTTTGTAGCCTCCTGAGGTCCCTCAGTCTAAATACAAGAAGTTCTGAATCTTCATCCACAAAGACAGATGTTTGGGGATTTGCCCATCCTTACTTCCCCCCTTCACACATTCACTTTAGATGCTGTAATGAGTCTACAATTCATTCTCTATCCATTTGAAGAAGATAAGTAAATTCAGGGCAATTAAGATATTGGCAAGTATATGTGACATGCCTCATTTTGCAGGATTAGTCTAAAGAGAGAGGGAGACTTGTACCTGAGTCTGGGATGAGCAGTTCATTGACAAAGTGTATCACTCCGTTGGTGGCTATGACATCCTTGTTAGCAATGATGGGTCTCCCATTGAGGGTCAGCTCATCGCCATTACAGCCAACTTCCAACATGTTGCCCTCCAATGTTTCCATAGATAAGCCAGCAATAATAGCTTCAGCACACATGGCCGATTTCAAGATATGGTTGCTCAATAGGTCTACATGGGAATAAAACACAGAAAGTTTTTTTCAAGCAGCTTGGAAATTACTTCAGTAAAACACGGGTTGAAACCACTACCCTTGGACTCCACCCCTCCAAGATCTTATTCACAGCTTGCTTTTTAAGTACAGGAACAGACGATGTTCACAGCCTGCATGAACACACTGAAGTATAGACAGCTGAACAGAAGAGGAAAAGTTACTATTGATCCTCTGGTCCTTTCCTCACATTGTCATAACGTAACTAGAAAATCCATTACTCTTTAGATAGGTGCAGGGTCTTCCTTATTGTTTCCAAACACACACACACACACACACACACACTGCACCTCACTAGAAAGAACAGCTGGAAGACTCATTTATGAAAGCAGACAAATCTTTTTCACAAGGAGAAAATTTATTTTCCAAGCTTATATTTCTCATGTTAATTCAGGGACCTGCCTATATGGAGTTCTGCTTCTCATTTAAAAGGCTGGAAATCTCACTTAATTGTAACTTGTTTTCTAATTTGAAAGTAAATGCGTATTTAAAAACAAAACCAATACCAAACCAAAGCTGTCAAGCATTTGTAAAAGTTGTAGACATCAGAACAGAGCTTAGAAAAATTATTTTTTTAACTACAGCCAGCACAGGCTGGGAATTCGGTAAGCCGTAGTCCAAAAGACTAACTATGACATGCTCTCGACCAGGCTCATGTTCCTCTAGTGTGTGATTCAAAGTGCTGATCAACTTGCTATTGCTCATCTAGTTCCCCATGAAAATTGCTGACCAGCTTACTATTGTTCATCCAGCTCTCCACATTTTCTGACTAATGACTCAGTGCTGATGCATCATCTTACATGGAAAAGTTTCTCTTCAAGCAAATATGCAGGGAAAGGTCACCATTATTGCAGTAAGTCCAGCAACAAAGTATACTATAATGGGGAGCAGGGCCTGTCTTCCATTCACTCACTTCCCCTGTCTTCTGCCCTTAAGGACCTCAAGGACAGAATTCAGAGAGAGAAACCTAGGTCATTGCTTTTCGTAACTCTGATTGAAGGGAAACACACTTCATAGAACTTTAATTATCACCATCCATCATGGGATTTTTAGGTTGATGCAGTACTTAGAAGGTACCCTAAGAAGAGAAATATGGATGATTAAATCACTTTCATTGTTTAAATCTGTCATGTAGTCAGATACTCTACTCTGGAAACTGTCATATGGGGAGAAGAATAATGCTCCAATAGGACTAACACCTAGCCAAAAATTCTAAGTACTTCAACAAACCCCATGACTTATCAGGATGGTACTATCTCAAGTAAAGAGCTATGAAGCAGATTTAACTGTTTAGTGCAAAGAGAAAAAAAATTCTACAGCTTTCTACCATTTCTTTCAAAGTTTGAGGAATAAACTCAGGTTCAGAGAAGTTCTTGGGAGCCACAGTCCTGTGGTGGATGGCTTCAAAGGCAAAAGGACAGAACCTCTCTCCAAAGCCTAACTGTTCATGTTACACAGAGACTAGGGCCCTTTTCGCACCTTACCTTTTAACGCTGCTGGGTTGGGGTCCTCGCGCGAGAAGCCTGGGCAGGAATGCTCTCGCAAGCCTCCTGCTTCAGCTCCGCAGCTCCTTCCTGCTCGCGCGAGAGCCCCACCCGTGCCCCCTCCTTCCTTCCGCAGTGCAGCCTGGGAGTTGGAGGCTGCAGTGAGGAGAGGACATGCGACTGGCCTGGCTCCAGAGACTCCGCATGGCAAGTGAATGTAGCCCAGGCCTGTGAGCGTTGCGCAAGCATGGGTCATTTTCGGCTAAAAGCCTTAAATAAAAAAATGCGTGTTCACTGCGCATGAGGGCCTTAAGCGTCGCGTAAATGGGAGTGTGTCATGCAGACCACTCCTCGCATTTATGCGATGCTCAAGGGGACCTTTCGCTTGCAAACTGCAGTGTGAAAAGGGCCTAGCCATATCATGCCCAGGGTCCCCACAACTGTTTTCAAAGTCAGGGGAGGGGCTCAAAACGAGCAGGCAGGCCATTATGAATTATGCATACCTGCAGAAATCAGTAAGTAATATTTGCAAAACACAGTGAATCATCATCATCATCAATAAAACAATGATTAAGCTTATGAGGACAAGGACAAAATAATAAATGAAATATTATAAAATTCTTTGAAGCAACTGAGGAAAAGGAAAATACATAAGACCTATTAAGTAAAGCAAAAACAATTATAAACACTTGGCTAGTAATTATTCAGTGAGCTCAGCTATATAAGAATCTTGTTAATCTTGAATATTGGTAATCATTGTGGGCAGGGGAACTTCAGCACCCCCAGCTTAGCTTTTGGGAATGTAAGCCCCACCCCAGCCTTGGGTCCCTGATGATGGCTGTTTACCTTTTAAAGCTTCTGGGTCTCCCAGGATCCTATTAAGAGTTTCTTGTGGGATCTTCTCAAAGGCTTCATTGGTTGGAGCTAACAAGGTAAACTGGCCTTCATTTTCTAAAAGGTTGTTCAGACCAGCTGCTGCTATAGCAGTCTTGAAAGAAATGCAGAAGAAATAGGCAAATTAGAATGAATCCTGTGAGGCTACAAATTAAGTAGATTTCCAAGAAAGTGATCCCAACTTAAACTGGCATCAAAAGAGACGGACTTACCCTGAGGGTTTCCAGACTTTCTTCAATCTCAACAATCTGCATGATGTTGTTTGTTGTTGTGGAAATGACTTTGTCTATCAGATGGACAACTCCATTGGTGGCATGATGGTCAGCCTTCAATAACCTAGCACAGTTCACTGTTACAATCTGGAGAAAACAGGAATCAGTGATGGCAAAATCTACAGTTAATGTATTGAAAGCATGAAAAATGTTGACATACTAACATAGTTTTTGTTTGTTTGAAGAATCATAGTTTATTAGATCTCTCACTGTGCTCCTGTATGCTTATTAAATGCAGTCCGAGTCTTTTAAGACTGGGTGAGATGAAAGGCATTTCAAAAAGTCCTGCTGATGTGAAAGTCTCATCACCAGTTTTAATACATAAATAAACAAAGTAACTGACAGATTCATTTTTAAAAAGAGTATCACTGATGTACAGATCACCTTTTGTATTAAGGAAAAACAACCAAGTACAAACTACAGGCACACTGAATCTACTACAAAGATTGGGTGACCTTATTATTATATTAATTGCTATTTGTAGGCTGTTTTTAATATGTATTTTAACATCATTTTAATCATTATTGTTGTTTAATGTGTGTTTTAACTTTTGTGTACCACAATTTTAACTATGCTTTCTTTAAGTTTGTAAGCCCCTTTGAGTCCCCTTGGAGAGAAAAGCGAGGTAGAAATAATGATGATGATGTTGTTGTTGTTGTTGTTGTTATTATTATTCACTGTTGTTTCCTAAGATATCATCAATGCAACATCCACCCATTGATATAGATCTATATTGAAGTAAGGGACATGTGGTTCTCCAACTTTTGTAGAATTACAAACTACAATTATCTTCCACCATTTGCTAGGCTGGCTGGAGTTGACAGAGTTGCAGTCCAAAGACACTGAAAGGACCAGATATTCCTCACTCCTGATCTTCAGTAAAGCATCTATATCTCTTAAAGCGTAATTTAACAGCTATGTTTACATTTTTCATAATGTCTAGGGACTGTAGCAGCATCTGTGCAAGGACAACATGGCTTTGGAGTCTTCCCAGCTTAAAGTTCTAAGCAGTGGTTCATTAACCAGACAATGAAACACACAGGGCACTACAAACACTACATAAAAGTTATTTGAAGAAAATAATCAAAAGATTCATTTCTCATGTACCAGCAACTCTATGTTTCTAAAAGATTTTTCAGAACTGTTGCTGGGATTGTACACTTATCTGAAGCAGTGATGGGAAATGTGATTGTATAATTCACTGCTGTTCTTTCATACCATCTATGCTGCGTTTATCCATGTGCCTCTACAGTGAGGCTGAGGATCTTCCTGGACTACAAGTCTTATCATCCCTCACCACCACTCTTTTTGCTGGCTAGGGCTGATGGGGAAATTGAAGCCCAACAACTCCAAAGGGCCATGTACTCCACATTAAGGATCTGAGGCCCTCCTTATATCAAATATATTTGAAGAAAAATGAATGCCCAAAAGGGTAAATATCACTGCTTTTTAAAGAAAGAAAATTTGTGCATGCTTATATCACAGTACCTCAATCCATTGTAGCATCATCAATCATCTCTGGATGATTGGATGTGGGATACTAAAGTTAGAAAGCAAGTTACTGTGACAGGTGGGAAGGCAGAATCAGTCTTGCTCAATGAGAGCTCTGCTCTGCTCTGCTCTGCTCTGCTCTGCTCTGCTCTGCTCTGCTCTCCTTTGGCCAGTTTCCCTTCTGTCCCATTCCCTGTTGCTTAGAAAGATCCTCTGTGGGAGGCTTCAGGGGAGGCAGAGGCAGGAAAATATGATTGGTTTGTTTTTGCTTGAAGCTCTTGGAATCCATACCAGAGTGAGTAACCATCTGCAGTATTTTGCAACAGCTATGCACTTGTCTGTGCATCACAATTGCCACATGAAAGCTTGGAAGAACATCTGCATGCCAGGAATTCCATGCAGTAGAATAATGTCCATGCAATGGAATAACGTTACCATCCTTAAATCTCTGGTCCCCATCACCCCTATCCCCCCACTGGGAAAAACCAGTTGGCATTAATACACCTTGTGAAACAATTAAACATTTAACAGCAACAAAATAATGACATCATCTTACGTACAGGTTTGGTACTATCACAAGAAAACACTGAGCTTCTGTTGTATTTGTAGCTTTACCAGATACTCACTCCATTCGGATAATGATGGATCTGGATATCAATATTCTGGTACATTGAAGGGAGAGATGTTCCATGCCTCAGCTCATCAGTTAGGACTCGCTTATTCACCATGTGGTAGCGAAGAGCATTTAGCAGCTCAATATTAACATTACTCACCAAAGAATCCAACATTTCCTAAGAAGAAGAAATCTCATCATTCACTCAGTTCTACAGAGTTCATTTTCCCAATTCACATGATAAGTCAATGCAGTTATGCTTGTCGCTACCTGCCACAGTATGATAGGAAGAGAGAAATTAGTCACTACCTAAATGGCAGACATCGCCCTATAGTGGGGATTGTGGTTACAAGGAACATACAACTCTTTTGTTGCATCAGCTCCACTGGCTGCTGGTCTGTTTGTGTGGAAACACACAAACAGGCCAGCAGAGTTTGAAGTGCTTGTTATGATCTACAAAGCTTCATACAGTCCAGGCTATCTGAAGAACCATTTCTTCCCACATGAGCCTAGATGAACTTTTCAGATCTAAGGGGAGATAATTCTCTCATCTCTACCATCTTCTTCAGTGCATTTGAGGGGAACTCCGGAAAAGGCCTTCTCTGTAGCCGCTCCTAGACTTTGGAACTCCCTTCTCAGGGAAGCTCAGATGGCTCCCTCCTTGCTGTCCTCTTCAAGTATAAACTTTTAATTAATCAGCCACCATGGGGCAACTACAGGATACTCATAAACAAGAAGGAACTGAAAATAAAAGATAAAAGGGTGTGTCCAAACTGCATAAGTTCTAGTGCTTTGATTCCACTTTAATTGCTAGGCTTTCATTCTATGGAATAGTTTTTGGCATTTGGTGAGGTACCAGAGAGTTATAATACTGTAGTTCAACAGAATAGAGAATTCTAAGGATTTTTAAGCAGATAATTCTTAAATACCTCATCAAACGGCAAATCCCAGGACTCCACAGGATAAAGCTTTGACAGCTAAAGTGGTATGAAATGAGTACTGTAGATAACCCAAGGATGAGGGTTCTTGATAACAGGATTGTATAGAAGGAAGAGCACAGAAAGGACAGGGTTGGAGGCCCGGTTGTTAAACTGGCTGGATAACCCTAAATGCTGAATCCAAAAATGCTAGTCCACTGTGCATCTTGTCATGGCAAGAAGACACTACAAATTAGGCATCACAGTGTTCTGATGCTCTTGCTTTACTTACAATGGCTCTATTCAATGCCTTGCAGCAAAATCTTCTGCTGCGTCTTATTGCGTACTTCCCACTAGGAGGTTAAAACACTCCTATTTTTCATTATCTTCCCCTAAACCATTCATGAAACTGTCTTTATTCTTACAGCAGGCAACGATGCCCAGGCCTCATTGGTTGGGGCGAAGATTGTGTAGCTCCCGGGGCCTGTGATTTCTGCACTCAGGTTAGAGCTGGCAGAGTAAAGTTGAGTGGTCGTGGCTCCAACAACTCCAAGGGTCTCGTAAAGGTTTGAAAGTGGCAATGCTGTTAAAGAAAACAACAACATCACAACATTTATTTCATTTTTACAAGGTATTAGCAGCAGCATTGTAACAACATTTGATATTTCCTAATCTAAATAATAATAATTAAAAGGACTGTGCCAGGGATTTTCCACATGAATGCTGGATTACAGTGTTGGGTCCAGCCTTGCATAGATCCAGATTTGCACTTATATATAGAATGTGTCCATAGAGATCAGTGAGACCAGTTAGTCATCATTAATCTAAACTCCATTGGTTTCAATGGTCTACTCATAACTATGACAAAGGGCCTTTCCATACTACACAGTTATAGTGCTATTATTCCACTTTCAACCTTCTGTGGAATTCTGGGCTTTGTAGTTTACTGAGACCAAAGAGCTCTCTGGCTGAGAATTCTAAATGCCCCTCCCTAAACTGCACACCCCGGGATTCCATAGGATGTTGAAAGTGGAATAATAGCACCATAACAGTTGCCATTTCCGCACTACACTGTTATAGTGCTATTATTCCACTTTCAACATACGATAGAATTCTGGGGTTTGTAGTTTAGGGAAGGGCCTTTAGAATTCTTAGTCAGAACGCTCTTTGGCTTTAGTAAACTACAAACCCCAGAATTCCACAAGATGTTAAAAGTGGAAGAAGAGCACTATAACAGTATAGTGCAGAAATGGCCAGTGTATTGCAGAAATGGCCCGAGTTTGAATATTATTACATGTTTGGAACTGATCATTTGAACTTGATAAAGCAACCATTCTGTATGTTATGACAATAAAGTTGAATTATGGATTACTTTGTTAAACTTGACTCTGACTGGCTTCCTTAAGCTTGAACCAAAGAGGTAAAATGCTTACCATTACAGGAACCACTTGTAAAATAAATTGGTCCACACTAAGTTGAACTATTGGTTATTTTGTTAAACTTGACTCTGACTGGATTCCTTAAGTCTGAACCAAAGAGAGTCATGTTTAATATTACAGGAACCACTTGTAAAATAAATTAGTCCTCATGAAGGTCACCTGGAGCCCCATGTTCCAAATCCAAAGAGGAATTTAAGCAGGGACCTTGGGACAAGGTGAGAGTGAGATGTTTCCAAGGTTAGGACTGTGCGGCCAGCCGGAGAA
Source organism: Iguana delicatissima (assembly GCA_948472985.1). Taxonomy (NCBI): domain Eukaryota; kingdom Metazoa; phylum Chordata; class Lepidosauria; order Squamata; family Iguanidae; genus Iguana; species Iguana delicatissima. The sequence goes on along the minus strand of CAOKZL010000258.1, from coordinate 24,032 downwards.
GAGATTCCATCAATTTGCACTTAGAAATTCTGCTTACCCATGAGTCATATAAGCATTGGCAGAAAAGAAATTACAGCTCTCAGGAATATTATTAAACACATGACAGAATTTCTTAACATCTTGCTTATGGGAAGAGAGTTCAAGAAGGCTGCATGCCTGAGACATACAGATATGCCTAACAGTGGCAAGAAGTAAGGGAAAGAAGTAGGACAGGCATGAAATATTAGGAGGAGTTCTGCTCTATGATAATTTTGAGATATCAGCAGGATGCAATGTGAGTCAAAAAGAACAGCTGCTCTTTGTATATATAAAGATATATGTGTGCTTCTGCTTACTGAATGTGTTTTGTACTTCCAAAATGTAATGTGTAAGGTCAAGTGTTGCCGCCACTTCTCATATCAAAGTGTTTGGACTCTGTATCTGACTAAGACCTTTTCCCCTCTTCAGCGAAAGCTTCCTAAGAGGTTTGTTGGCTAAGTCCCAATATAAACAGACACCCCAACTCTTCCAAGTTTATGCAATACTTTATTTTGTGTTTTATTTACCAGCTGGGCAGCCTTTTTCTCCAGGAACTTCTTCATATCCTGGACAACATTCATAGGCAATCACACTGCAATGAAAAAGAAACACAGCACATTAAATGGAATGACTAACCATCATTCAATTAATGTCTATTTCAGCTGACACAGGGAATGCCAGTTGGATTCAAATCCAGTTATACCAGCCTTTTCCAAACTGGAAGTTCTCTAGAAGTTCTGGCCCACAGTTCCCATTACTCCTCACTATTGGCCCTGCTACCTGGACTCAAAGCAACCAGGCAAGAGAAGGATGAATCAGACAATTGAATAATGTGTTCAGAAATATAGTATGGCATATAAGACTATAGTTGGAAGCAGCAATAAAACCCCTTCCTGGACACAGAAGAACATGGAAAGTGAAGGCTGGAGTTAGAACCCTTTCCCCGACAGGCTAGTTTTTCATATGAAGGAAATGTGAAGGATGGGGTAATATTCAAACATGCAATCCCCCTGTCTCAGCTAACTAAGACTCACTGAATTAAAGGAAATTTGCTAACATTTATGTAGGTTCCATTCATTCTGTAGGTCTACTTCAAGTGGGAGTAACAACTGGACTTCTTCTATAATCTTTAGCTGTTCTCATACAATGAAGTTGAGGATGAGGCTGGCATGTTTGTCTGTGATGATTCAGACAAGCCAAATTTCTTATGTGCAGATGTGTTCAAGCTCAGGATTTGCCAAAAGAAAGTACTTCTTTGTACTGGAAGTACTTGTTTACATACAATGGCTGCAATTTTTATTACCATGGTAGTATTGAAAAGAGGCCATCCCAATCACAGTAAGCGCATATGATAAGTTAATGCATGGATTTGTAGTTTATACATTACTTCCTCCCCCAAATAGTAGGCAAGCACCACCTTTTTATGAGCAGGAAAATCAGCAGTATAGGTACACTGATTCTTGATCTGAACATAGAAACTGAAACATTCAACTTTAAACAGAGTCTGCCACAGTCAAGATGCAGTAACAGATGTGGAAAGAATCAACACAGTCACTTGCTCTGTTTCACAAAGCCTGCCTACAGCATATTCCAAGATTCCAAAGCTTACTAACATTGCCACAATTGTATATGTAGCTCTGCAGCTATCATTTTATTTTGTAGCAAAAGTACAAAATTTTACGTATGTTGTTGTCATTATTATTGCTATTTTTGTTGTGTCTGTTTATACAGCAACTTTAATGTACATGGCGCTTTACAAGTAAAACAGTATTAATATACATAATATATACATAATAAATGCATATAAATTTGCATAAGAAGAGTTCTGTTGGATTAGATCCAACTAGAGATCTGAAGACATGGAAGAAAAGTGGAAAAGTTTGAGGAAAACAGGTTTTCCCTGTGTTGTTCCTGAGGCTTTTTTTAAAAAAAAAATGAAAAAAAATGATGTAATTTTTTCTGAATGATGAATACAATGTTTAAGATAAAGTGTTTACATATTTACTCCCCAAAAATTATCTCTGAAAACTTTTCACCTATATATAAGACAATGTACAATATCTTATCATTGCAGTTCCTGGTCTTGGTTACCTTTTCTTGATTCTTTTTATGGGAAGGAGTGCTAAATCTGCTTGGCACTATGAAAAGCTAAAGAGGACAAAACAATTTCCCTTATTAATGTTGATAATTTCTTCTGTTTTTATGGTGACCACAACTTATGGCAATCCCATGAGTTTCATAGGCTTTTCTTAGGCAAGGAATACTCAAGGAGTAGTTTTGCCAGTTCCTTTGTCTAAAATATACACCCTATACATAAAGCTGCACTGTCTGCCTATTAGATACCAAGCCATGTTCACCATTTTGTGATCCTGAACACTTTAGGACCAAGACACCTAGCAGACTGCTTTCTCTTATGACTGAAAATGTCAGTGGAGAGGCTGACAGTGTTTGTTTCAGCTCCTTACATTTGTCTTTTATGCTACCAAAGATAAGGACTTTAGAGCTTGAAGAATGAGGCAGCAGAAAAGCTTCCTATGGTAAAATAACTTTAGGACTGAAAGTGAATTCCCAGAGAGGAATTGGAGATATTATATTTTGAAAACAAAGTCATCTGATTTCCTTAATACCTTATCTTCCCCACTGCACCCTGCTTGGACTAACGCAGTAAGCATTTGGTAATTTTTTTAACTGTCTCTTGCAGATGTCCTGAAACATCTGATTGCTTGTTCCTCAAGCAACTGAATGCCACTGCATAATTCTGCTGTGGCTGGCCTTCCCAATGGTAGGACTCACCTTTTGGAACACTTTCCCCCAATGGTTCCAAGAGGCATACCTTCCCTATATGACGATGACTACTTGGCTTTTATATTATTGTTAATATTTAAGTATTCTATTATGCTTTAAGGTGTATTAATACACTTTTATATTGTATTAGACCTGAAATTGTAATGTAACCTGTTTAGAAATTTTATTAAATCAAGCAGTTTTTACAAATATTGTAAAATCATAACCACTATCCTATAACACTCAGAAGTACAGCTTCTCTATGCCAAAACTGACTATATTTCCAGGCCTTCCCAAGCATTTGTTTGGGGAGAAAATTTAAAAAAATTAAAAAATATATTTTATGCAAATTTATCTATGCATATTCATCAGTATGTACTTATTTATTACCCTTAAGCATTTGGTTGTGAAAGCTGTGTAGAAGAAGAAGAAGTCACTTGGGACACTGAAATGCCTTCTATAGAAGATATAAAGACACTTCGGCTATATAGTACCATGAAATCCCAGGAAGATCTGCAGCTTGCCTACACTGGTGGCCAGGGCTGAGGGCAGGAGGAAATCAGCACAATACAGCTAAAATACAGATTGCACTCTAAACATGTCAGCCATTTATGTTTAGTTTTTATTAAAGTAAGGTACTGTTGTGTTCAAGATTTGTATGCACACTTACCTTCTTTTGGTAAGAACCCCGCTGAATAAGAATGGGACTTATAATACTTCTGATGTTCAGCACACATTCATAGGATGTGCTCTTAAACTGACTTGACACTGTGGACACTTCCCTTAAACCTGGGGCTCCAAGTATTTGCAAAAACAACCAATAGTTCTCTAGAAGTTTGTGTAATGGACTCTTTTGATGAAGAACCAGGGCTGTTTGGTAACAGTCTCTTGTGTCTAGCACTGTGTTTTGTTAGCAGATTAAGCTATTTTGGGAACTGCTGGGTTTGTACACCACATTTAATCACTGTTTGGATAACACTGTAATTCCATTATGTTTATTATCTTAACAAAGCCGACTTGATGTTTTCTCTCATCAGGCCCCAGTACTGGAATAATGCTTTTCTCCTTGAGACACACTTTTTTGTTTCCTTGGATCACACTATAATAGAGCTTCCATCCTGTAGCATTGCCGTAGATGGCTTCATTTGTCCTTTGTATCTATTTGAATGCACTCAGGGGACATCTCAGCTCTGTTATGAATAGTTTGATCAGTAAAACAGCAAATGCACCTCTGTGAGATAATGCAACCAGCTAAGCCAATTAGCTAGGTTCTAAGGCCTTGGTCAACTACATACTGAGGAACCGTCTCATACATTTAACAGCTGGTGGTTTGTCCTTTCTTTTCCTTTGAATACTGTTGTCATTTTAAAAGGAGACTAATTAATGCTGCAAGTTACATATCACTTTAAAATAAAAAAAGGACAATGGTTCCACTTTATTGTGTGTGTGTATGTATAAAAATAAAGTGGAAGCAAATAAACACTATGCTTTCTTTTTACAGTAATAATAATAATAAAAAAACAGGCTCACACTCTCCCCAGGTTTGTTTTATTTCTAGCTTTTTGGCTTCTGGAAAAAAGCAAAAATATAATCTCTGTGTCAAAATCGTAAAAAAGTAATACTGTGTTGATTGCTGATCTAACCCGTAAAGTTGGCTTGGAAGTGACTGTAGTCAATACTAGGCTGCCGTGATACAAAGAAAAGTGTTTGAGTTGGGGTGGGGGGAAGGCAACCCAAACTATTTGATATGTCATAATTTGGACCAATAAATCAACAGTGGGAACACTCTGGGATGAAACAAAATCCTTCAAGGTAATTAGGAGTTAGTATGTGAAACAAATACCTGCACTTCAGCAATGGAAGCAAATAAATTTTGTGTCACAGTTTCCAAGAAAAATTACACAGGAAAATCCAGACTGATTGTCTAGACATTATATATTCCACGTGGGAAAAGGTTTGCCTAAAGCAAATTGCTTTCTTTGACTCCTGGAGATCTCAACACCCGAACTAGTATACTTTTCAGTCTGAGCTACCCTACTTTCTCATTAAGAAACACAAATACTCACTTGTATTCCCTAATTGTACTTCTGGGCCACAAAACACATACACAGCGAGAGAGACAGACTAACTGACAGTTGGACACACACACTCATGCAATTGCATATGCTCTCACAGTCTAGCCAGCATTTTAGTTCAAAACTGGAATTAAACATGAAGAGATGATTAAAGAGAAGTCCACCCAAAGTTTAGCATGAAGAATTTTCAAGATATGACGTTTCTCAAAGGCTTATTTATAGAGAGATGGGAGGTTAATGAACTGCAACTTACAGGCCAGGAACCTTATGTATACAAAACTCTGTATGATAGTATAAACTCTCCAGTGAATGAGTCTGACTGGGTAATAGAAGCCACAGAAGTGAGCTGTACTGCAGATTTTCTTATAAGAAGCTCAACAAAAAGATGTTGTGTAAAGGAAGAGGTTTTTCTGACATAGGCACCAGGGATCTTTTACACAGGCAACCAGTACCTATCACAGTTATTGATACAGAACCACTGCTTTTGTCTATGCAAAACAAGCAATGGAAGGGTTATGAAAAATCTTGACAATCATGAGCATCATAGACATGCAATAAACGTTTCAAAGGACCACCTATGACTTCTGATTGGTTTTCCACCCACTGCACACTTAGGGCCTTTCTGCACTATGCTGTTATAGTGCTATTATTCCACTTTCAACATCCTGTGGAATCCTGGGGTTTGCAGTTTAGGGAGGGGCCTTTAGAATTCTCAGCCAGAGAGCTCTTTGGCCTCAGGAAACTACAAACCCCGGGATTCCACAAGATGCTGGAAGTGGAAAAACAGCACTGTAACAGTATAGTGAAGAAAGGCCCTTAACTTCAACTAATATACTGGCTATAGCAATGTACCATAATATGGGTGCAATTGCAGATCTTGAGCTCAAATCAATTTCATTTGGTCCATGACAATGCTACAAAGTTAGAGCTAAATGTCGGTTCATAAGGAAAAGATGAAGAAACTTTTCAAGTAGTAAGGAATAGTGGTAGCAGCATTAGAAGTCTCTTTCAAACTTCTGCAGATATGCAGTGAGAGTACCCTAGGAGAATACAGAAGTCGTTTTTCTCCCCTCAAATATGTCACTATTACTTAGACTCCTGGACCAGGCCTCCATTCATTCTAGACATTCCTAATTCAAGCTGTGATGAGTATGGGCTTTGTGGGGGATTTATTGTAGACTACACAGTGATCTTAGCTCAGCCCAGCAATCTTCTGGGCCAGGTTCCCTGATCACACTGAAACTAGGTTCCACACTTTTTATTTTCAAGGAATGGCGAGACAGTCTCCAGACCATAAGAACTATAGTCTTATCAACCTTGGCTCTCTTCCCCAATTCCTTGGCTAAGTTCCTGTCTCTTCTCTCAGCCGGATGTACTGGTTAAGTTACTAAACAATGACCTTCTGAATCTTTCCAAAACCCCAGTCTAATAATATGTCACACAGACCTCAAAGCAGTATCTTTAATCTTCCCTGCCAGTGCCTTTGCTAGCTGTTTCATAGGAGTCAGGCCTTTTCTCTTAGGCTATACTTCTAAACAAACAAACCTTCAAAAAGTGAATCATATCTTGCATCAGATGCAGAGCGTAATAAACTGCAGCAGGAGTGTGCTCCGCATGGTCAAGAATGGGAATAGTGATACTCTGTAACTATTCCAGAGTTCAAACAAGAATCCTGATATTTTATCCAGAAAAAAAGAATAAATGAGACAAACAGAATAGTGTCAGTGTTGCAGATCATGAAAATTCACAAACCAATCATCGTAGCAGAATGCTCAAAGAACCAATAAACCACAACAATGTGGTAAGGCCAGGGTGGGCAAAGTGGGGTCTGGAGGCCACACTCAGCCCAAAACATGCCTCTTTGAAAACCCTTGGAGCTCCCCTCAAACCCCCAAACTCCTACATCAAAAAGTAGGTGATTTTTCACCCACTTCAGCCCAAAGGGCTCAAAAGATTTGCAGTTTTTCTCCCACTCCATCCTAGCCCAGCCTCAACCCAACAAAATGGCGGCGGGGGAGACCTAACTAGCTGAATTAGAACCCCAAAGTGATATGGTGTTACTTTTGGCTACATCAGGCAGTAGCCCACTGGTGGAAGGGGAGCAGGAGTAGAAACTGGTCCCCACCCCTCACCAGTCACCCACCCCTTCAGTAGTGGGTGTGACTAGAGAAATCAGGACAGAAGCATCACGTTCACCAAAAAAGCACACCACACACAATTTAAGTGTTTGGCTTGAAATAATAAATTTCAATGGTTTACTGGAAAGGAGTTTACTTGGGAGAGGAGGTTATCGACCTCTTAGAATAAATTGTTTTTCATTCTAAACCTAGCAACTGTTAGTCTTATGAGTAAAAAATTATGGTGCATTGAGAAAGGAGTTTGAGGTGCTAAAAATGGAATACAGACCAAATTGCCATACAAGTAAACTAAACAATTGGAGCTATTAGAAAATAACTCTTCAAACATGCCTTTTGTTTTTATTAAGCAGATAATAGTTCTGAGTTGGAAAAAGATGCAAACTGCTTCACACCACAACTGTGTGTTTTCTTCTTTGTATGTATGTAGCAAAAAGGAGATGGATGGGATCATTGCCCACGAAGATCTGCACGCTCTCTCTATGTTTGAGATATTTTAGAAAGAGCTAATATTGAAGCTCTCCAACAATATGAGATGCTCTAAACACATTTTGCTCTCCTCGGCTCTCATACAAACCTCTAGTTAGAGGAAAAGTAAGATCTGGCTCATAAGATCACAGAACCATCTTTTTTTCCGCCAGCAAAGCAGCATTGATGTTGGTTCCTAAAGGGGCATTTGACATACTTCTTTTGCGATCTACAGTCAACAAGCAGAACAAACCACCAGTATACTCTGTTTGACAGGGCTACATTCTTTGCTTATGGCATCTGATTAGCTGCTAGAGGTATTTACGTCTCAGTGATGCTGGAGTTCATACCAAGGCTGTTTGTCCTCGGTCCTTTAATATCTATTAACCAGTGTGCCCCTGCTTTCTTAGATGCATCATTTTAAGCAAGCAGGGGCACACTGGTTAATAGATATTAAAAGACTATTACATTTGGACTTGAAGATGGAAAACAATGATTAAAAGGCATGAGGAAAGTTTTTGCTGTTGTTGGTCATATTGCTTTCCATTTCTCAATAACATTTAGCAACCCAAATGCAGCAGTGCATTTCTGAGGTAATTTAAAATAAGCATGAACACCCAATCAAATCAGATTCATAGAGTTTGGTGCAATAAATTCCACATGTTTTGATTTGATAAACTGTATTTGATATTCATTTTACAAAGTTAAGGCATGCTTTCCATTGACCAAAGGATGTGATGTTAAGAACCAAAAGGAGAAAGACAGTTTTTAAGTATCTAAACCTACAGAACTCCAACACCTGTATCAGAAAAGACAAATAATTTATTTCCTTTCTGTGATCATAAAATTGAACAGAAGATCACATAAAGAAGCTTAGCTGAGAACAAAATAAGGAGAGGGTAGAGGCCAGTAGGGTTGCCACATGAAATAAGGGCTGGGTCTCCTGCACTTTAAATGGTCGTGTAGCAGAGAAATTTCAGCAAATGTTGATTCTCATGCAAGCAACACCTGCTGAAATTTCCCCTTCTTGCTGTAGTGTGCCTTCAAGTCACTCTTGGCTTATGGCAATCCTAAGGCTGAGTGTGTGACTTGCCCAAGGTCACCTAGTGGGTTTTCATGGCTGAGCGAGGACTCAAATACAAATAGAAGGAGCAACAACAGCATCTAATAGATTTGGAGGACAGAGCCCTGATCTCCAATGCCTCCTTTTACACAACCATTAAAGAAACAAGAGCACTGTCACTTGTCCACCTGGCAATTCTAGCAGCCTTTGCTATGACAGCAACAGCTACAGAACCAATTCATACTGTATTTTGTGTACCATGCAGTTTCCTTGGGAGCTTGTGGGGCTGGCACTAGGCTAAGATTTGAATACCAATGCAAACCATTTGTGCCCCCAAAGCTGCTACCAAATTGGAGGTGAGCTTCAGGAAAGTACTGTGGACACATACTTTCTTAAATGATTGAATAAAATAAAATGGAAAGTTCTCCACATGTTCAAGCACTCCAAGTGCAGGGAGAAAATAGTGAAGCTTTTTTCTGGCATTGCACAATCTTCAGGTTAGAAGTGGCTGACTACCCTCTGTCCTCCAACTCTATTAGGTGCTATTGTTGCTCCTTCCATTTGTATTATTATTAGAAATCGTTCTGTACTGCTTTTCATTTACAGACATCACAACGTAGCTGACAATGACATCTTAAAATAATTGTTAAGATCCAATAAAAATAAAATAATACAATATATGAGAGAGATCCAGGCATGGCTATTAGCCTATGGAATCCCATTTATAATGATCTAGAAGCAAAGGCATCCCGTGGGATAATTTGTGTTTCTGTGGGACAGAATTCTAACAGGCATAAGTAATTTCCAGTCAAAAGTGGAATGGGTGAAATCTAACAGAAGGCAAGTATAAGAGGTATCAGGGGAAACAATTTACTCATTTCCCCTGCAACATCCAACTCTGGAAAGTTACACAATTCACCAAACAGAGCTCTTCTTTTACTGTACAGTTAATAAAATATGATGATGTCACATTTGCTGTCATTGCTTTCAGGCCAATTCACCCACAACTTATCCAAACATATGCTAACAATTATACAAAGCTACTTCTGTACCAGATATACTGTACCAGGTCTACCAGATCTGACTTTAAACTATGGAATACCCAAACAAATGTCTTGTGCTTTGTGAGGGGAATAGAATTAGGATCACATCATGTGCATGCTCTGCAGTAGCCACACTACGAGGGTCAGGCTGAAAGTAATGCCATCTCCTCCGAAACTATTAATCAAATGTAATGCTATTAAACCACCAGATAAAATAAGTCTTACTACATGACTGACGTAATTTCTCTGCATTTCTAGGTGTTGTATAACCATGGATATGAAGCAGAAACAAAGAACAGTCATGGAATTCTTGATCAAAGAAGGATGTACCGCTACCGATGTCCACAGAAGGCTCAGAAATGTGTATAGTGAAGTGACAATTGACTAGACAATGTGTGAAGACCGGTGGAAAAGTTTAGCAAAGATGAAACCAATACCAAAGACAAACCAAGTATTGGAATGCCTTCATCAGCAATCACCAATGAAAACTTAAATAGGGTGGATGACATGATTTGCACAGACCATCGTATGACTGTCCAAAGAAATTGTTGAGGAACCTAGCTGCAGTCACAGTGCTGTCGGGAAGATTATCCACAACCTTGGATACAGGAAAGTGCGTGCCAAGTGGGTTCCTCATCAATTAACAGCTGATTTGAAAGAAAAGAGACTGCTGAGAAGAGACTGCATATGTGTTTGGAAATGTTGGCACATTTGAAGCCTGTTTGCACTGGTGATGAGACTTGGGCATACCTATATGAACCAAAGACCAAGAATCAGTCCATGAGGTGGTAAGCACTCCACCTCTCCTAAACCAAAAAAAATTCAAAAGCCTGGACTCAGCACAGATTATGATTAATGTCTTCTGTGATGTCAAGGGGATGATTTTGCTTGATTTCCTTGAGAGTGGGATAACACAGAACAGCAATTGCTATATTGCATCACTCCAGAAACTTTAAGAAGCCATCCATAAGGAAAGACCAGAGAAACAACTGAATGCAATCCAGTTACACAATAATAATGCATGACCCCACACTTCTCAGGCAACATCACCGGTTGGGATGGTCAGTGGTGCCATATCCACCTCATAGCCCCAATCTGGTCCTCAGACTTTCACCTGTTTTGTCAGATGAAGTAGGAATGGCACTTTTGATGATGTATAAAAAGTGAAAGATGCTATCAGACAGTGAACCAGAGAGTGCCCAGAAGAGTTTTTCCAAAGTGGATTTGATGAGTTGGTTCAAAAGTGGCACAAATGCATCACTGCTGGTGGAGACTATTTTGAATAGCACCATGTTGTAGAGAAAGAGTTACTTTACACAGATATGTAACTGCATATGTATCTTGTTAATAAAGGAGCTATGACCTGACATTACTTTACTTCAGCATATCCCTCATGTATATTTACCATTTATGTACTTTAATATGGGTAGTTCTCTTTTATCCATGAGGGCTATGTTCCAAGTCCCCCTGTGGACTCCTCCAATTACAAGTCTTCAGCAAGGAAGCTGGGCTCCCAAAGGAAGTGGGGATCTGGTGGCCTCCTTTAAGTTTTCCACTAGGAAGCCATATCCTCCAACATTTCACAGACGGAAAGTGGGACAAATGTGACCAAGCAACATCAGAGCATGGTCAAGATGACAAAAGTTATTATTGAGGAAGAATGCACAAGCTAGGAGAGGCTGCAGCAGTTTGCTTTTGCCTGAGCATACTGGGAAGGGCACAGTTCTGTTTCCTCCTTTCCTCTTCCTATGGCTCAGTCACTTGAGAGAAATCTGCTTTTACACTTTGAATTCAGTTTGTAGAAACTGAAGCAAACCAAGAACATAGGGGAAAGTGGCAAGAGGACAGAGGGACATTTTTAAAGCAGATGAAAAGTGGGATAGCAGAAGATTAATAGGAGCTGTTCCTGAAAACCAGGGCTCAGCATCCCATACCCTCCAACTCTCCTGGTTTTCAGGGACAGGGAATAAGGAAGAATATGAGCAGTTCTATGAATGTCCCAACTGCAGCTGCCTACATTCGAATCAACATCCTATGGGCCAAGGGATCAAAGAAGGGACCAATGCCTTATAGCAACTCGGCAGAAGGGGTGAGTTTTGATCATGTGCTGACTCCTAGTCTGTCAGGAGTCTGGGAGAAATAGTTGTAGCAAAAACAACAGAGAACCTTATGCCACTTGTGCATCAAGAAGGCAAGCAGGGGCTTAGAATTCCTTAACTTATATGACCTAATATCCAGTTCTGGTCTTGCCTCAGGCGCGAAACACAATAAAAACACTCATATTGGAATATTGCATTAGGATATTTAATATTCAGATATGCTTATAAATGAGATTACTTTCCTATCCCCCTAGTCCAAGAATTCACGGTAGGTCAAAATACTTTGCTTATTTTATTTCTTTGGCAACTTCTCAAAACAGGCTAAGCAACAGTGGTTTACTCATGGTACCTTATGGCTCAGCAGAGATTTTTAATTGATGGCCCATATATCTAACCTAATATTCTATGGATACAGCATAGGCAGACATCCCCAGTGCCATGTATAAAGAAAGAGAGAAAACGTGCAAACTAACCACTCTCTTTTGCAGATATTTTAAATGTCTTCCACCTTAACATTCTGCAATGGGACACCCAGTGGGAAACGTAGGAAGGGTAATGCTGAACAGGCAAACGTTTCCAATTACCTTAGGTTGTGTCTGTGCCAGTGATGCATAACCACTAGGCTCAACTGGGACTCCACAGTAGACAAGATGTATTAACCACAAAAGTGCTGAAATGAGCATTTCATTTTAAAGTGGAAGGAAGAGATGGAAGACAGGATTTTGAAAAAGAAATCTTTACGGTCAAAGCCAAGGTAATATTCCATTACTTCATAGATCAAATGCTTGGATTCCAATATTTATGGTTCAAAGTTCATAGTCAGAGATGACTTTCTGTTAGAGGGGCTTGGATATGTTATACAGTAAACACTATGCATTGCTCAAAAGCATTAAGAAAGCATGAGATGACTACAAACTCAAGCAGCAAAAACTAGGAGATGGACTGTAGCTCCTGAGCCCCTACTCACAACCCCCCTTCACTGGAAAATAGAGTGGTGTATGAAACACAGCCTGTCCTGGAGCTTTTAAACTTGTTTATTGCTTCATTTCCAATGAAGAACACCATCCTGTCATTTGCGTCGAAGTATAATTCAGTGTTTCATCTGCTAGTTCAGTCAGCTACTATAATTGGAAATGGAGGAGGATGCTGCCTTATTTATAAATATATAATGCTCAGATCTAAACTTTTCACAGTGGTGTGCATCCATAAAACATACAATAAGCACATGACACAAATTCATACACCTTGTTTATGTGGTTCATGAAACAGAGGTGAGGTTGAAGGAAGATCAAAAAACCCTCTACTGTTATCCTTCATCACAGGCAGCAAAATGCTTTAAGTCAGCACAGTGCCTTGTAGGGAACAACTGAAGCTATGAATATGTTGTTATTGCTGTTGTGTGCCTTCAAGTCATTTCTGACTTACAGTGATCCTAAGATAAACTTATCACAGTATTTTCCGGGGCTGAGTGTGTGTGTTATGCCCAAGGTCACCCAATGTGTTTCCATGGCTGTGCAGGGAATCAAACTCTGGTCTCCAGGGTCATAGTCCAATGCTAAAACCTCTACACTGACAAAAATAAGAGTTGAGATAGAGATAGTGCACATGGGTTTTCATAAAATTTGCAGAAACTGATTTATAATGACTATATTTCATAGAATCATAAAGCTGGAACAGAACACAAAGGCGATCAAATCCAACCCTCTGCCATGCAAGAATATACTGTCAAAGCATTATTTAACATAATTTAAATAGCAAAATAATTTCTTTAATTTATATTAATAAATGTACTGTAATGTGCTGTAATGTCAAGTACTGTAATTCAGAACTGAAATGCAACATATCTTAGCATAGCAGGGAAGATTGAGACAGGTGTCTGGTTGGCCTGCTCCATTTGCTGCCTTGCTGTTAAGTGAGAATGGGCAACTTCAAGATACCTGCTCTCTATTCTCACAGTTAACATCAGTCATGGACTGGACAACCCTTTCCAAAGAAGATGCCTTCAAACAGAGGACTGCTCTCTGACTATCCTTCAAACACATGACTGCCCTTTGCAAATTAGAAACCCCAGCTACTGCTTTGTTTCTTGCTGGAATTCAAGGTGCTGGTGAGGACATTTAAAGCGCCAAATGGTCTGGGACCTTGATACTTGAAGAAGTACCTCTCCTTATACATATGCTTGCCTGGAACTGAGGTCTATTGGAGAGGCACTCTTCTGTGTCCCACAAGCAGAGGCAATATGAGAGGAGAAGGTCTTCTTGTAGCAACAGCAACAGCAGTTACATTTCTATACCACTTACCAGTGCTAAGCATTCCTTAAGTGGTTTATAATACATTTAGCTAATTGCCCCCAACAAACTAGGTACTCATTTTACCAATCTATGGAAAGATGGAAGGCAGAGTCAACCTGGAGCCTTGCAGGGTCCAACTCACAATGTTGTGGGTACAGTACCAGCATTTAACCACTGTGCCACCAGGGCTCCCCTTGGCTGTGGCTCCTCAATTGTGAAACACTGTCCATTTGAAGGCCTGATTGGTGCCAATGTTGACTTTTGTTTTTCCAGCACCAAATTAAAACATGCCTTTCTAATAAACCTTTCAAGGACTAATTTCTTTGAAAGGATACATGCAGTGTATACATGCAAATTGTTGCAGTGTTTAAAGTAGCCTTAACTGTTGCTTTTAAAGAGACTTTATTATGATGTTTTTATCTGAAATGTTCTAAATGTTCTATTGTATGCCACCCTGAGATCCTAAAATAAAGGGCAGGAGAGAAGTGCTGTAATAAATACAAATAAATGAATATTTCCATATCTTACAAAGATAAATTTTCTGTTCACACACACACATGCATACACATATGTCTGTGCTTTAGTCAATTCATGGATAGTATAACTGAGTATCTGTACCAGAGAACAAATCATAGCACACAAGGCTGCTCTGAGATTACCTTACCTTGCTTTATGAGCCTGCTGGCATACACTACAGGTGCTATCAGACATTCCTGTTCAGGCATGCCTGAGAAGGGACTGGAAGTTCTTGGATATTATTCCGGCATTCAATTTCATAACTCAACAGGCTAAATCCAGTATTAGTCCCAACGTGTGTGTGTGTGTGTGTGTGTGCACGCGCATGCTCATGCCTTCAAGTCACCTACTCATTTATGGAGATCCCTTGAATTTTATAAGAGTTTTCTTAGGAAGGAACACTCAGAGGTGGTTTTGCCAGTTCCTCCTCTGAAAGATAGCCTACAGCACCTGGTATTCATTGGGAGACTCCCATCCAAGGGCTGACCCTGCTTAGCTTCCAAGATCAGATGGGATCTGGTGCTTTTATGGTATTTATGCCCTATCCCAGCTCGAGCAGTACCACTTACACCAATGGGGCATATATAAGTGCTAATTAGCAAGTTAACTTCAATGGATCTACTCTAGCTGCAACTAACAGCCCAATGTGCTTAATTAATTCTACTCTCTTTATTGAAAGTCACTCAGAACATTGGCAGACAAATAAAAGGAGCAGATCTGGTATGTGCAGTCCAGCTTGGCCCTATATGAGTGGGGGAACTGCACGCTTTGTGGCTCACTGTCTGTCTATAGTGAAAAGACTGGGAGCGCTTGGCCAATGTTACTGAAATGAAACTCACACCAATATACCCTGAACCTAGTTTCATTGCATTGTGGCACTTTCATTTCAACATATTTCATCAAGGCTCAGACAAGTTCATGCAAGACAGACCATTTCCAGTATGGTTCTAGCATTACCATTTGCTGAATTATCACAAAATTCCCTTTTTAGCCCAACAGCCCATCATAAAGGTGTTTGGCAAATCTATACTGAAGGAAACTATGTGCAAGATGAGAGACACACCCTCCACCTGCTTAGTATGGATAGCGACATTCTTCTTGTCTGAAAGAGTGATTGCATTAAGTGTTTAAATGGAAGCAGATGCCTTCCCCGCCTCCCCTTTCTGCCCTGAACAAAGAAGTTGACTGGGGAATCACTAGAGTTTACACACACAACAGCTACATTCTCCCTGACATTTTCTTTTTCATGGGTATGGACAACACCAGACACAAGTGCTTAAGTTGCATTCTTTGTTTATTTAAAGGTTTCATTAATTGCTTTTTTGGGTCAAGCTACAAAATTTAAACCTGCAAGCTATGAAAGAACAATTAATCACACAAGCAAACAATGGCAAAAGCAAGTCCAGTGATAAAAAAAGGAACACTGACTGTTAAAATTAGATTGCATTATATGGCCTAATCCTCCTGAGGCATTCACCTGAATGCCTGGGGGTCTAAAGCGGTGGATAGGAAGATGCCTATATATACATAAACCCTGTCCCCCAGCTCTCAGAAGTCAGTTAGACATTCACATATTGAACACAAAAATCTGAAGGGCATTTGGTAGCTGTGATCTACTGTATAAGAAAACAGAACTCTCAAGGTTGGGAGCTCTGCTTTATCATGGTTCCCAATCACAGGAGTTCAGTAAACATGCTCAGCAAAACACAGTTACAAAACCCTCTTCAACTTTTCAGAAAGGTGACAAAGGGATGTCTAGGGATAGGGCTTCTATGGCTTACACGTGTAACTCATGATCCCACCATGCAGTTCGCTCTCCAGAATGCCTGAGCCAAACTACTATTGGTGTATCCACATTACACGACTGATATGGTAACAGACATCTTTAATCATTATGGCTTCATCCTATGGAACACTGGGGTTTGTAGTTTTGTGAGTTATTTAGACTTCTCTGGCAAAAAACTCTAATACTGTAGTTCAAAGGTGTGTAACAGACAATTCTAAGTCTCCTATTGGACTACAGATCCCAGGATTTCATAAGCTGGAGCCACAGCAGTTAAAGTGGAATAAAGTGCTATAACTCTGTAATGTAGAAGTAGCCAATGCCATCCAATAAGAGCCTAGATTCATTACAGAACAAATTAAACAGGTAAGTCTTTTGAAACTGCCTGGAGACCTCTGATAACGGGGTCTTGTGGACATCAACTGGAAGAGTTTCACAAACAGGAGTTCCTTACCAAGAAAGCCTTGTTGACCACCTGCTTTGCTGCTCTTACAGGCAAATATGTAAGTAGATTTTCCTCTGATGAACTCAGAGTGGAGACAGATTGGTATATGTGAAGGTGATCTTTGCTCGCTCTTACAGGCAATTCTTGAGCACCGCTCATGTTACTGAACAGTAGACACTGAATGTGTTGAAAGGGATAGACCTTCCACAGTTTTCATGGCATTTCCAACAGAACCAACATGCATATGAATTGTAGACATGCAAAGTCCTTGGTTGTGCAGCGACTGTGTATACAGTTTATTTACATGTAAGTTCTGTGCCAATGAATGCACAGACAACTGAATTTGAAAACACAATCTGATTTCATTCTGCCTTCCATATGTAGACCTCTTAAGACACTAAGTAAAGAAGAGGTGCATCTTAACTCACCCTGTTTAGTAATGGAAGAATGCAGCAAACTTAAGCTGCTGAACTATATGTCTATAAATATTAACCATTGTTCCTAGGAAAACTTAGCAGTTGAAACTTGAGTGAAATCATCCAGAATTCTACAAGGGGTAATTCACCTATGTACATTCAATGCTTGGGCATTGCCTTATTAAGTTAATGGCAACATCATGAAGGACATGACAGTGCAAACATAGTGCACTGCTGTTCCAACAGAAACTTACTTACAGGGTATCTAAAAATTATCTTTACAACTTCAATTCTACATACAATTGAAATTGTAAAGATAATTTTGGACCAGCTATATTTCAAAAATGTTTCAATCCTACCACATGATACCATGCATAAAGAATTAGGAATGACAATAAATGCTCAAACTGCAACGTGGCTATGGAGGAACAGTTGCTCTTCAGCATCCTGGTAAATCTTCTCTGCACACACTCCCATTTGTCCTTCTCAGCTGAACATATTATTCCAACTGTCCTGCGCAGAACTGGACACAGTACTCCCAATGCAGCCTGACCAGAACACAGCAGAAACTAACTCTGCACTAGCTTCTTCAGCAACTTCACTGCACTCCATTCCTGCCTCACATTCAGTGTGACACTGTAAGACACAGATGCTTTCCACATGTGCTGTTCCCAAGCCTCATGTCCCCCTTCCCATACGCCTCTCAGATTATTTCTAATTGAACGCAGGACGTATATTTATCTTTGCTGAATTACACCTTGTTAATTTAGGGCCAGTATTTCATCCTATTAAGATCATTCTGAATCTTCAGCCAGTCTTCTCTTGTGTTAGCCACAACGCCCACAGCCTTGTGTAAAATTTCAAAAGCATCGTCAGTATTCTTTTGTCCAATTCCTTTATAAAAGTGTCAAACAGCAGGGGGTCCCAACAGAGCTATGTGGCACTCCACTTCATGCCTCCTTCCAAGCGCCACTAGTGAACACTTGTTTCAGCTTATGAAAATCTAAACGAGAGGTGAGAATCATATGGCCTTCCAGATGCTGCTGGACTGCATCTTCCAGAAACCCTAGCCAGCAGAGCCAATAGTGAAGAACGTGGGGAGAATGTGTAATCCAACAATATTTGGAAGGCCACGACATTCCCAGTCCTGATTTAAAACAAATACCAGCCAAAGATTTTTTCTACTTCCTGAATTAACATTAAAAAAGCAAAATCTATAATGGCTATAATCCTTATGAATGATTTAACCCAGTTATTTTTTGGAGTACTCATCAGTGCTAACTCTTAAAGTTTCTGTTCCATTCCATACGATTCCTTAATCCGATCAATAAATTACTGTTTACTAAAGGTGACAGCTTTGGTAGATACCCGTGGTACATAACAAGGAAAACGATGGACTTTTGGAGCACTGAAATACCAGCCCCAAATACTAACTTCAAATTGATTCAGTCCTTCATGAGTGCAAGCAGCCTCAAAGCCGTGCTCCATAAGGGAAGTGCCCCACTGCTCTTCCCTGAAGAACCTTAAGTTCAAGTGGTATTAACTGGTCCCTTTGCCAAAATAAAATGTGACCAACCTGTTAATTGTTCCACTAATGTTTTTGCTAACTTTTTTTTAACGTGTGTGTTGATGTTCAATGTATGTTTTAAAAAGATCCTTGAAGTACTTAAAATAACCTCTAAACATTTTGAATGGCTTAGTTTGGGCTACACTGAATAAGGTACACTTCATAGATAGGCAAGGACTTTAGCAACTAAAGATAACTTGCCAAGTCTTTGTCGTATCTTTATCTGAGTGTAGGAGGTGTGGAATTTCCTTCCCCTTCTTCTGAGTTCTGCTCTTCTTACTACATGAGAAAGGAATCCGTTAAGTTCCTGGATAAAACTTTGTAATGTTTTAGAGCAGTGCTGCTCTAAGGGGTGGCTCCTGGACCAGAGCTGAACTCTGGCAAATTTCCACAAAAGAAAGAGAGAAACAACTGTAACCAATCATCACAAATATGGTGCCAGTCTCTGGCATACTGGAAAAATATAACTGCCAGCCCCCCACATCAGATAGCCTGAGAAGCACTGGGGTGCATGGGGGTGGGGGGTTTCTTGCGACTGTTGGCTCATGGGAAGAGACAACTGGGTGCTAGAGCCAATGATAGGCATGGCCACAGCTGATAGTGGTTGGAGCTACCATTTTCTCTGGCACTTCCCCCCACCATTTCAAAATTCAGAGCTTCCAGGACAAATATTTCCACAATGGCATGTTTCCCATTTATAGGGATTCATGCGTAGCTGAGGTTGTCCACTATGGCAGTATGCCTGAATTCTGTTTTCATTTAGGGGAGGACTGTATGTTAACTATCCACACTGGTGCCACATCACTAGCCATGCAGAAGCAATTTGCAGCAGAAGTCACACTGCTGCACTGGACAAAACAATCTCCTAGCCCAATGCTTCCGAAGCCACCCGATGTGGAGGAGTGGCAATTTCTAACAGGCCCACATATGTACCTGTTTGGCTACACTGTTTACATTTCTTTCTTTCTTTCCTGGAAACTCTCTAGGGTTTATGAAGCTAATGGTTTGGGGACCAGCACTGGCCCATAGACAACTACTTTGAGTAGTACTGTTCTACAGTAGGGATGAGAAAAAATGTATGGTTTATGCCTTTCTCCTAAGAGAGGCTCTCTGTCTTTAATCCAAGTCCAACACTCTTTTCACTGTACTATAAGTTTTAAAAAAAAATGCTGGGAGCAGAAACATGCAGGCATGCCACCGGCACAAGCTCTAAGGAAACGCGTGGTCATTTAAGAAACATTTAGCCATTCTGTTTATCAAATGTTGCCATTAACTCCTGCATTTGTCTCAGCTGACACAGAAACTTTTATTTACCAACGTTGCTGACAAACGCTGAAATCATCCAAAGGAAATTAGCTGTCTGGAGTCTCTCATGAACATTTATGGGTTTGTTTTATCTTGTCCCCCAAATTTCAATTTCTTGCAGCTCACGTGACCTCATGGAGGGTTACACCTTCCCCAAAGACCAGCAGATTTCTGCTCCGGACTGGCAGTCAGCCAGCCAGCCCAGTCCACATTCCTAATTAGGAGCAGGCTGCCCTTTGCAAGAATACGTGTTGAGGCCACTTTTATAGGAAGCTATATGCAACGTCTATTGAATGCTAACATCTGCAGGGACAGACTTCAGACTGATTTGCAATTCTGTCTGTTTCTGAAAGGGCTGGAGCAGCGAAAGGAAGCCAACTAGTTTTGCATGTATTTATTTGTAAATATTTATGTAGCTTTTAGAACAAAAAAAATTCCAAGCTGTGTACATCAATAAAACAAAACACGATACACAAAACACATCAAATACATTATTTTTGAAATCTTGGAAATAGATTTGAGGTTAACCTAATTATCGAAGACTTGCTCAAATACATATGCTTTTGACATGCACCAAAAACTAAGGACACTTGGAATATATATCTAAACATCTGGCACTACGAGGAAGGCTGCAAACAAATGTAAGATCCACAAAACCACAAGGGCAGTCCAGTTGCAACATCAAACCATAGTTAGGAAGATGTTAAGTCCAACAATTGGTCTTCCTCCCTAAAACCCCCACAGTAAGACAAGGTGCCGGAACTGAACCTAAGACCTTCTGCATTCAAAGAATGCTCCACTCTACCACTGAGTCACAGCCCTTTCCCAAGGTGGGTGTGAACAAGCAGAAAGGAGTCATAGGCCATTTCTGCACGACACTGTTACAGTGCTATTATTCCACTTTCAACATCCTATGGAATCCTGGGTTTTTCAGTTTAGGGAGGGGCATTTAGAGAGCTCTTTGGTCTCAGTAAACTACAAACCTCAGAACTCCACAGGATGTTGAAAGTGGAATAACAGCACTATAACAGTGTAGGGCAGAAACCGCCATAGCCTTCTGTTTTCTGTGACGGGATTTCCCTCTTCTGAGCCTGGTTTGGGGTTTTATCCACCAAGACAGGTCTTGCAAACCATAACCATATCCAGGTTTGCAGACCAACAACAAATGCCCATTTTGCCACTTCTGAAAAAACAGGTTCAAACTGCACATACTGAAGCCCTTGCAAACCTTCTTTTAGAAAAAAATCAAACAGCTTGTCTGCTACCAGAAAGAAAGAGCAAGAGTACAGTTGCCAGGTTGGATATAGGATGAGGTTTTTGCAACTTTAAGCCTGAACAGATTGAGAAGCAGGACGAGATACTGTAATATCTGTCACAATGGATGAAGTCATCTGTCTTCCCTTACCTTCCAGCCCCAAACTGTCAGCTGCAGTCATTCCCTCCCAACATGGCTCTTGCCTCCCCAGTGGCTAGCAGGGTGTGCTTGCAGAGGTGCCACTGAAAACAGCAGAACTTGGCACTTCTGTTCTCCCCTCTCCCCACACTCCACCAAGGAGGCAAGAGCCATGTTTAGAACAGTTGCAGTGGAATGTTCAAGCTTGTAAGGTAAGAGAAGAAAGGTACCTTTGCCTGGCTTCACAGAGTCTTATGGCACCTCATCCTCAATCTGTTCGGACTTAAAGTTACAACAGCCCCCATCTCATATCCAGATTGACAATCCTAAAAAAGAACTTGCAAAGAACCTGAAGAGTCTTGGGACAGTGGTTGGAAAAGTTGCTTTTTTGGAAGATAAATCCTCAGAATCCCCCAGCCAATACAGGCAAGCCATACAAGCAAGGAGATTTTGTGGGTTGTTTCCCAATAAATTAGCTTTTCTAAGCTCTGTTTTGGCCTGGTAAGTAAAAAGAGACACAGACCACCTAAACAGCACCCCAATGTCACCAGATATCTACTTCACAGAAGAGTCTTTGAACCCAACCAGAAATACTTACGTTGATTTGCCACAGATTTTCCTCTGATACCAGAGTTTGCAGTTTGGCAAGTACTTCCTGTTTGTTCCAATGAGCTTCAGCACAGCACACACATTGGGGCTACAGAAAAGGAAATGAAAAGCAAAAGGTCAGAGAGAGAGAGACATCCTGAGTCCCTTCTTCATATCTTGGTGTTCAATGATTGCTTGTCAGTAAAACCTCTGAAATGAAAAACTATGTTCTTTTCCAGTGATGGAATTGTTGTAGTTACTATTATTGCTCTAGTAGCATAACACTTGCAGGAGATCAGAATATAAAATGACTCTTATAAACTGAACTGAAAAACATTCTTCTTCTCTAAGCCAGCTGTAGGGTGAAAACAAAAACTTGACCTTTCTTTCCCAAGGCAACAATAACCATGATTTCGAATGCTCCAGTTCCAACTGTGAATTTTCATTAGGACAAGTGGTTCCCAGCAGTTATAACTCAGGAACAAATGGGTTTCTTCTTGAAATAATAACCAAGCACTAATACTCAAATCAATTATATCAAAACGAAACCCCATAGATTTTAGAGCACAGTTCCCTGGAATCTTAAGATTCCATAAGAGGTTGTTATAGGTTCCGCCACAGACTGTAATTGAATTACTTTTCATCATCACCACCACCACCACCACCACCACCACAAGTTCCCTGAGACCTGAAAATTATGTCAAGAGCTCCTCCAGGGTAAAAATATTCAGAAAGACAGTTTCAGTGTTTTCAGTATAAACAATCAAATGTTGACTAGGCTACCCAATCATATTGGGCATACATTCTGGTGCAGTTTTTAACAGAACAAGAGAGAGAAAGACACCATGATGTGGTGGTTTGAGCATTGGACGGTGCCCCTGGAAACCAAGGTTCAATTCCCTGTTCAGCCATGGAAACCCACTGGGTGACGCTGGGCACATTACACATTCTCAGCCCCAGAAAAGCCTGCGATACGTTCACCTTAGGCTTGCCATAAGTCAGAAACAAGCTGAAGTCACACAACAACAAACAAAAAAGTTTTCAAAAGTTATTTTTTGCACTACTAGGGAATTTGAGGAGTTTTAATCAAAAAAGTGACTTTCCCAAGCTCTGCTCTAGTGGCCTAACAATAAGTCTTATTGTGCCAAATTCTTCACCCATGCTTTCCCAACCACACTGTACTGATGCTGTCAGCACAAAGAACACAGGGAGGTCATGTTCTCAAGTCACTCTGCTAAGGTTTTCCGTAGGAAAGCATCAGCTCAAGTGTAACTGCCATGCGGGGTCTGACCTACGGTTCAGCAGTTTGTCTATAGCCCCGTAGTGGAGACAAAAATGTATATGGACACAGAAGGGAGAATTTCAGGATGCAGGAGGAACCTTGGCAGCATAGGGGATGTGTGGGAGAAAAAAAGTGGCATATGACACATCTTGGCTGCTACGCTATACATACAGGGAACCAAGTGAACCAACTAGAGAAGTACATCCTATGAACTTTCTGATATCTCTGATCTATCAGCTGCTACATCTGTGATGGATTTTACTATGCTAGTAATTTAAAATATGTCAGTCAAATGAGTAATCTAATTTGTTTCCTTTATAAGCAAAGCCTTTCATCTTGTGCGTGTATCAGCTTGATTTGATTCACCTTTGTTTGGTTTTAGTATGTGTAAGATGTTAATCTTAATGCCATTTGGCTCATTTAATTCACTAGCAACCTGAGCACTAAAATTTGCTATTCCAGCAGATGTTCTTAAACTGCACTACACAAAGAGTTTATACCCCCACATGATATGTTTGCATGTGTATGACAGAATTTCCAGATTGCAACCAGGTGCTCATTCATATAGTGAACTGGCTGTGCCATTAGACAGAGTGAAGAGGAATGACTTCAGGAGTAAAGACTGAGGCCCTTTTTGCATGGCATTTGCCACGTGAAAGGGCCCCTCGAGCGGTCCACACAACACACTCACAATTGCACAACGCTCCAGGGGCTGGCAGGCACCAATCGCGCACTTTTTTATTTCTGGCTTTAAGATGAAA